>JANJGN010000111.1:0-1200000 GCA_026770705.1 Isurus oxyrinchus
GGATGGTGTGTCGGTGTGGGGTGGGAGAGGAAGGTGTGTCGGTGTGGGGTGGGGTGGGAGAGGAAGGTGTGTCGGGGTGGGGTGGGAGGGGAAGGTCTGTCGGTGTGGGGTGGGAGGGGAAGGTGTGTCGGGGTGGGGTGGGAGAGGAAGGGGTGTCGGGGTTGGTTGGGAGAGGAAGGTGTGTCGGGGTGGGGTGGGAGAGGAAGGTGTGTCGGGGTGGGGTGGGAGAGGAAGGTGTGTCGGGGTGGGGTGGGAGGGGAAGGTGTGTCGGGGGTGGGGTGGGGTGGGAGAGGAAGGTGTGTCGGCATTGGGTGGGGTGGGAGGGGAAGGTGTGCCGGGGTGGGGTGGGAGGGGAAGGTGTGTCGGGTTGGTGTGGGGTGGGAGGGGAAGGTGTGTCAGGGTGGGGTGTGAGAGGAAGTTGTGTCGGGGTGGGGTGGGATTGGAGGGGAAGGTGGTGTCGGCGTGGGGTTCGGTGGGAGAGGAAGGTGTGTCGGGGTGGGGTGGGAGAGGAAGGTGTGTCGGTGTGGGGTGGGGTGGGAGAGGAAGGTGTGTCGGGGTGGGGTGGGAGAGGAAGGTGTGTCGGTGTGAGGAGGGAGAGGAATGTGTGTCGGGGTGGGGTGGGAGGGGAAGGTCTGTCGGTGTGGGGTGGGAGGGGAAGGTGTGTCGGGGTGGGGTGGGAGAGGAAGGGGTGTCGGGGTTGGTTGGGAGAGGAAGGTGTGTCGGGGTGGGGTGGGAGAGGAAGGTGTGTCGGGGTGGGGTGGGAGAGGAAGGTGTGTCGGGGTGGGGTGGGAGGGGAAGGGTCGGGGTGGGGTGGGAGGGGAAGGTGTGTCGGGGTGGGGTGGGGTGGGAGTGGAAGGTGTGTCGGGGTTGGGTGGGGTGGGAGAGGAAGGTGTGTCGGCATTGGGTGGGGTGGGAGGGGGAAGGTGTGCCGGGGTGGGGTGGGAGGGGAAGGTGTGTCGGGTTGGTGTGGGGTGGGAGGGGAAGGTGTGTCAGGGTGGGGTGTGAGAGGAAGTTGTGTCGGGGTGGGGTGGGATTGGAGGGGAAGGTGTGTCGGCGTGGGGTTCGGTGGGAGAGGAAGGTGTGTCGGGGTGGGGTGGGGTGGGAGTGGAAGGTGTGTCGGGGTGGGGGTGGGAGGGGAAGGTGTGTCGGGGTGGGGTGGGAGGGGAAGGTGTGTCGGGGTGGGGTGGGAGGGGAAGGTGTGTCGGGGTGGGGTGGCAGAGGAAGGTGTGTCGGGGTGGGGTGGGGTGGGAGAGGATGGTGTGTCGGGTGGGGTGGGAGAGGAAGGTGTGTCGGGGTGGGTGGGGTGGGAGGGGAAGGTGTGTCGGGGTGGGGTGGGAAGGGAAGGTGTGTCGGTGTGGGGTGGGGTGGGAGAGGAAGGTGTGTCGGGGTGGGGTGGGAGTGGAAGGTGTGTCGGCGTGGGGTGGGAGGGGAAGGTGAGTCGGGGTGGGGTGGGGTGGGAGGAGGGAAGGTGTGTCGGGGTGGGGTGGGAGAGGAAGGTGTGTCGGGGTGGGGTGGGATGGGAAGGTGTGTCGGGTGGGGTGGGAGAGGAAGGTGTGTCGGGGGTGGGGTGGGAGGGGAAGGTGTGTCGGGGTTGGGGTGGGGTGGGAGTGGAAGGTGTGTCGGGGGTGGGGTGGGGTGGGAGAGGTAGTTGTGTCGGGGTGGGGTGGGGTGGGAGAGGAAGGTGTGTCGGGATGGGGTGGGGTGGGAGAGGAACGTGTGTCGGGGTGGGGTGGGGTGGGAGAGGAAGGTGTGTCGGGATGGGGTGGGGTGGGAGAGGAAGGTGTGTCGGGGTGGGGTGGGAGAGGAAGGTGTGTCGGGGTGGGGTGGGACAGGAAGGTGTGTTGGGGTGGGAGGGGAAGGTGTGTCTGGGTGGGGTGGGAGGGGAAGGTGTGTCTGGGTGGGGTGGGAGGGGAAGGTGTGTCGGGGTGGGGTGGGAGGGGAAGGTGTGTCGGGGTGGGGTGGGAGAGGAAGGTGTGTCGGGGTGGGGTGGGTTGGGAGTGGAAGGTGTGTCGGGGTGGGGTGGGGTGGGAGAGGAAGGTGTGTCGGGGTGGGGTGGGAGAGGAAGGTGTGTCGGGGTGGGGTGGGAGGGGAAGGTGTGTCGGGGTGGGGTGGGAGGGGAAGGTGTGTCGGGGTGGGGTGGGAGGGGAAGGTGTGTCAGGGTGGGGTGGGAAGTGAAGTTGTGTCGGGGTGGGGTGGGAGAGGAAGTTGTGTCGGGGTGGGGTGGGGTGGGAAGGGAAGGTGTGTCAGCGTGGGGTTCGGTGGGAGAGGAAGCTGTGTCGGGGTGGGGTGGGGTGGGAGTGGAAGGTGTGTCGGGGTGGGGTGGGAGGGGAAGGTGTGTCGGGGTGGGGTGGGAGGGGAAGGTGTGTCCGGGTGGGGTGGGAGGGGAAGGTGTGTCGGGGTGGGGTGGGAGAGGAAGGTGTGTCGGGGTGGGGTGGGAGGGGAATGTGTGTCGGGGTGGGGTGGGAGGGGAAGGCGTGTCGGGGTGGGGTGGGAGAGGAAGGCGTGTCGGGGTGGGGTGGGGTGGGAGTGGAAGGTGTGTCGGGGTGGGGTGGGAGGGGAAGGAGTGTCGGGGTGGGGTGGGAGAGGAAGGTGTGTCCGGGTGGGGTGGGAGGGGAAGGTGTGTCGGGGTGGGGTGGGAGAGGAAGGTGTGTCGGGGTGGGGTGGGAGGGGAAGGTGTGTCGGCGTGGGGTGGCAGAGGAAGGTGTGTCGGGGTGGGGTGGGGTGGGTGAGGATGGTGTGGTCGGGGTGGGGTGGGAGAGGAAGGTGTGTCGGGTGGGGTGGGAGAGGAAGGTGTGTCCGGGTGGGGTGGGGTGGGAGGGGAAGGTGTGTCGGGGTGGGGTGGGAGGGGAAGGTGTGTCGGGGTGGGGTGGGGTGGGAGAGGTAGGGTGTGTCGTGATGGGGTGGGGTGGGAGAGGAAGGTGTGTCGGGGTGGGGTGGGAGTAGAAGGTGTGTCGGGGTGGGGTGGGGGTGGGAGGGGAAGGTGTGTCGGGGTGGGGTGGGGGTGGGAGAGGAAGGTGTGTCGGGGTGGGTTGGGAGAGGAAGGTGTGTCGGGGTGGGGTGGGAGGGGAAGGTGTGTCGGGGTGGGGTGGGAGAGGAAGGTGTGTCGGTGTGGGGTGGGAGAGGAAGGTGTGTCGGGGTGGGGTGGGAGTGGAAGGTGTGTCGGTGTGAGGAGGGAGAGGAATGTGTGTCGGGGTGGGGTGGGGTGGGAGGGGAAGGTGTGTCGGGGTGGGGTGGGAGGGGAAGGTGTGTCGGGGTGGGGTGGGAGGGGAAGGTCTGTCGGGGTGGGTTGGGAGGGGAAGGTGTGGCGGGTGGGATGGGATGGGAAGGTGTGTCGGTGTGGTGTGGAGGGGAAGGTGTTTCGGGGTGGGGTGGGAGGAGGATGGGGTGTCGGGGGTGGGGTGGGAGAGGAAGGTGTGTCGGGGTGGCGTGGGAGGGGAAGGTGTGTCGGGGTGGGGTGGGAGGGGGAAGGTGTGTTGGGTTGGGGTGGGGTGGGAGAGGAAGGTGTGTCGGGGGGGGGTGGGAGAGGAAGGTGTGTCGGGGTAGGGTGGGAGGGGAAGGTGTGTTGGGGTGGGATGGGAGGGGAAGGTGTGTCGGGGTGGGGTGGGAGGGGAAGGTGTGTCGGGGTGGGATGGGAGGGGAAGGTGTGTCGGGGTGGGGTGTGAGAGGAAGGTGTGTCGGAGTGGGGTGCGAGAGGAAGGTGTGTCGGGTGGGGGTGGGAGAGGAAGGTGTGTCGGGGTGGGGTGGGAGGGGAAGGTGTGTCGGGGTGGGGTGGGAGGGGAAGGTGTGTCGGGGTGGGGTGGGGTGGGAGGGGAAGGTGTGTCGGGGTGGGGTGGGGTGGGAGAGGAAGGTGTGTCGGGGTGGGGTGCGAGAGGATGGTGTGTCGGGGTGGGATGGGAGGGGAAAGTGTGTCGGGGTGGGGTGGTGTGGGAGGGGTGGTGTGTCGGGGTGGGGTGTGGTGGGAGGGGAATGTGTGTCGGCGTGGGGTTCGGTGGGAGAGGAAGGTGTGTCGGTGTGGGGTGGGGTAGGAGAGGAAGGTGTGTCGGGGTGGGGTGGGAGGGGAAGGTGTGTCGGGGTGGGGTGGGGTGGGAGAGGAAGGTGTGTCGGGGTGGGGTGGGAGAGGAACGTGTGTCGGGGTGGAGTGGGGTGGGAGGGGAAGGTGTGTCGGGGTGGGGTGGGGTGGGCGGGAAGGTGTGTCAAGGTGGGGTGGGAGGGGATGGTGTGTCGGGGTGGGGTGGGAGAGGAAGGTCTGTCGGGGTGGGGTGGGAGTGGAAGGTGTGTCGGGGTGGGGTGGGAGGGGAAGGTGTGTCGGGGTGGGGTGGGAGGGGAAGGTTTGTCGGGGTGGGGTGGGAGGGGAAGGTGTGTCGGGGTGGGGTGGGAGGGGAAGGTGTGTCGGGGTGCGGTGGGAGGGGAAGGTGTGTCGGGGTGGGGTGGGAGGGGAAGGTTTGTCGGGGTGGGGTGGGAGGGGAAGGTGTGTCGGGGTGGGGTGGGAGGGGAAGGTCTGTCGGTGTGGGGTGGGAGGGGAAGGTGTGTCGGGGTGGGGTGGGAGAGGAAGGTGTATCGGGGGTGGGGTGGGAGAGGAAGGTGTGTCGGGGTGGGGTGGGAGTGGAAGGTGTGTCGGGGTTGGGTGGGGTGGGAGAGGAAGGTGTGTCGGGATGGGGTGGGGTGGGAGGGGAAGGTGTGCCGGGGTGGGGTGGGAGGGGAAGGTGTGTCGGGGTGGTGTGGGGGTGGGAGGGGAAGGTGTGTCAGGGTGGGGTGGGAGAGGAAGTTCTGTCGGGGTGGGGTGGGATTGGAGTGGAAGGTGTGTCGGCGTGGGGTTCGGTGGGAGGAAGGTGTGTCGGGGTGGGGTGGGGTGGGAGTGGAAGGTGTGTCGGGGTGGGGGTGGGAGGGGAAGGTGTGTCGGGGTGGGGTGGGAGGGGAAGGTGTGGTCGGGGTGGGGTGGGAGAGGAAGGTGTGTCGGGGTGGTGTGGGAGGGGAAGGTGTGTCGGGGTGGGGTGGGAGAGGAAGGTGTGTCGGGGTGGGGGTGGGAGGGGAAGGTGTGTCGGGGGTGGGGTGGCGTGGGAGAGGTAGGTGTGTCGTGATGGGGTGGGGTGGGAGAGGAAGGTGTGTCGGGGTGGGGTGGGAGTGGAAGGTGTGTCGGCGTGGGGTGGGAGGGGAAGGTGTGTCGGGGTGGGGTGGGGTGGGAGAGGAAGGTGTGTCGGGGTAGGTTGGAGAGGAGGGTGTGTCGGGGTAGGGTGGGAGGGGAAGGTGTGTCGGGGGTGGTGTGGGAGAGGGAAGGGTGTGTCGGTGTGGGGGTGGGAGAGGAAGGTGTGTCGGGGCAGGGTGGGAGAGGAAGGTGTGCCGGGGTGGGGTGGGAGAGGAAGGTGTGTCGGTGTGGGGTGGGAGAGAAAGGGTGTGTCGGGTTGGGGTGGGGTGGGAGGGGAAGGTGTGTCGGGGTGGGTTGGGAGGGGAAGGTGTGGCGGGTTGGGGAGGGATGGGAAGGTGTGTCGGTGTGGTGTGGAGGGGAAGTTGTGTCGGGGTGGGGTGGGAGAGGAAGGTGTGTCGGGGGTGGCGTGGGAGGGGAAGGTGTGTCGGGGTGGGGTGGGAGAGGAAGGTGTGTCGGGGTGTGGTGGGAGAGGAAGGTGTGTCGGGGTGGGGTGGGAGAGCAAGGTGTGTCGGGGTGGGGTGGGAGAGGAAGGTGTGTCGGGGGTGGGGTGGGAGGGGAAGGTGTGTCGGGGTTGGGTGGGGTGGGAGGGGAAGGTGTGTCGGGGTTGGGTGGGGTGGCAGAGGAACGTGTGTCGGGGTGGGGTGGGAGGGGAAGGTGTGTCGGGGTGGGATTGGAGGGGAAGGTGTGTCGGGGTGGGGGTGGTGTGCGAGAGGAAGGTGTGTCGGGGTGGGATGGGAGGGGAAAGTGTGTCGGGGTGGGGTGGTGTGGGAGGGGATGGTGTGTCGGGGGTGGGGTGTGGTGGGAGGGGAATGTGTGTCGGCGTGGGGTTCGGTGGGAGAGGAAGGTGTGTCGGTGTGGGGTGGGGTGGGAGAGGAAGGTGTGTCGGGGTGGGGTGGGAGGGGAAGGTGTGTCGGGGTGGGGTGGGGTGGGAGAGGAAGGTGTGTCGGGGTGGAGTGGGGTGGGAGGGGAAGGTGTGACGGGGTGGTGTGGGGTGGGAGGGGAAGGTGTGTCAGGGTGGGGTGGGAGGGGATGGTGTGTTGGGGTGGGGTGGGAGAGGAAGGTCTGTCGGGGTGGGGTGGGAGTGGAAGGTGTGTCGGGGTGGGGGTGGGAGGGGAAGGTGTGTCGGGGTGGGGTGGGAGGGGAAGGTGTGTCGGGGTGGGGTGGGAGGGGAAGGTGTGTCGGGGTGGGGTGGGAGAGGAAGGTGTGTGCGGGGTGGGGTGGGAGAGGAAGGTGTGTCGGGGTGGGGTAGGAGGGGAAGGTGTGTCGGGGCGGGGTGGGAGAAGAAGGTGTGTCGGGGTTGGGTGGGGTGGGAGAGGAAGGTGTGTTGGGATGGGGTGGGGTGGGAGAGGAAGGTGTGTCGCGGTGGGGTGGGAGGGGAAGGTGTGTCGGGGTGGGGTGGGAGGGGAAGGTGTGTCGGGGTGGGGTGGGAGGGGAAGGTGTGTCGCGGTGGGGTTGGAGGGGAAGGTGTGTCGGGGTGGGGTGGGAGGGGAAGGTGTGTCGGGGTGGGGTGGGAGGGGAAGGTGTGTCGGGGTGGGGTGGGGTGGGAGTGGAAGGTGTGTCGGGGTGGGGTGGTGTGGGAGAGGAAGGTGTGTCGGGATGGGGTGGGGTGGGAGGGGAAGGTGTGTCGGGGTGGGGTGGGAGGGGAAGGTATGTCGGGGTGGGGTGGGGTGGGAGAGGAAGGTGTGTCGGGGTGGGGCGGGAGGGGAACGTGTCTTGGGATGGGGTGTGGTGGGAGAGGAAGGTGTGTCGGGGTGGGGTGGGAGGGGAAGGTGTGTCGGGGTGGGGTGGGAGAGTAAGGTGTGTCGGGGTGGGGTGGGAGGGGAAGGTGTGTCGGGGTGGGGTGGGAGCGGAAGGTGTGTTGGGTGGGGTGGGAGAGGAAGGTGTGTCGGGTTGGGGTGGTGTGGGAGTGGAAGGTGTGTCGGGGTGGGTTGGGGTGGGAGAGGAAGGTGTGTCGGGGTGGGGTGGGAGAGGAAGGTGTGTCGGGGTGGGGTGTGGTGGGAGGCGAAGGTGTGTCGGGGTGGGGTGGGGTGGGAGAGGAAGGTGTGTGTGGGTGGGGTGGGAGGGGAAGGTGTGTCGGGGTGGGGTGGGGTGGGAAGGGAAGTTGTGTCGGGGTGGGGTGGGAGGGGAAGGTGTGTCGGGGTGGGGAGGGGTGGGTGAGGAAGGTGTGTCGGGGTGGGGTGGGGTGCGAGGGGAAGGTGTGTCGGGGTGGGGTTGGAGGGGAAGGTGTGGTGGGGTGGGGTGGGAGGGGAAGGTGTGTCCGGGTGGGGTGGGAGAGGAAGGTGTGTCGGGGTGGGGTGGGAGGGGAAGGTGTGTCGCTGTGGGGTGGGGTGGGTGAGGAAGGTGTGTCGGGGTGGGGTGGGAGTGGAAGGTGTGTCGGGGTGGGGTGGGAGAGGAAGGTGTGTCGGGGTGGGGTGGGGTGGGAGAGGAAGGTGTGTCGGGGTCGGGTGGGAGGGGAAGGTGTGTCGGGGTGGGGTGGGAGGGGAAGGTATGTCGGGGTGGGGTGGGAGAGGAAGGTGTGTCTGGGTGGGGTGGGGTGGGAGGGGAAGGTGTGTCGGGGTGGGGTGGGAGTGGAAGGTGTGTCGGGGTTGGTTGGGGTGGGAGGCGAAGGTGTGTCGGGGTGGGGTGGGGTGGGAGAGGAAGGTGTGTCGGGGTGGGGTGGGAGAGGAAGGTGTGTCGGGGTGGGGTGGGGTGGGAGGCGAAGGTGTGTCGGTGTGGGGTGGGGTGGGAGAGGAAGGTGTGTCGGGGTGGGGTGGGAGAGGAAGGTGTGTCGGGGTGGGGTGGGAGGGGAAGGTGTGTCGGGGTGGGGTGGGAGAGGAAGGTGTGTCGGGGTGGGGTGGGAGGGGAAGGTGTGTCGGGGTGGGGTGGGAGGGGAAGGTGTGTCGGGGTGGGGTGGGAGAGGAAGGTGTGTCGCGGTGGGGTTGGGTGGGAAGGGAAGTTGTGTCGGGGTGGGGTGGGAGGGGAAGGTGTGTCGGGGTGGGGTGGGGTGGGAGAGGTAGGTGTGTCGGGGTGGGGTGGGGTGGGAGGGGAAGGTGTGTCGGGGTGGGGTTGGAGGGGAAGGTGTGGCGGGGTGGGTTTGGAGGGGAAGGTGTGGTGGGGTGGGGTGGGAGGGGAAGGTGTGTCGGGGGTGGGGTGGGAGAGGAAGGTGTGTCGGGGTGGGGTGGGAGGGGAAGGTGTGTTGCTGTGGGGTGGGGTGGGTGGGGAATGTGTGTCGGGGTGGGGTGGGAGAGGAAGTTGTGTCGGGGTGGGGTGGGAGAGGAAGGTGTGTCGGGGTGGGGTGGGGTGGGAGAGGAAGGTGTGTCGGGGTGGGGTGGGAGGGGAAGGTGTGTTGGGATGGGGTGGGAGAGGAAGGTGTGTCGGGGTGGGGTTGGGAGGGGAAGGTATGTCGGGTTGGGGTGGGAGAGGAAGGTGTGTCTGGGTGGGGTGGGGTGGGAGGGGAAGGTGTGTCGTGGTGGGGTGGGAGTGGAAGGTGTGTCTGGGTGGGGTGGGGTGGGAGGGGAAGGTGTGTTGGGGTGGGGTGGGAGGGGAAGGTGTGTTGGGGTGGGATGGGAGGGGAAGGTGTGTCGCGGTGGGGTGGGTTGGGAGGGGAAGCTGTGTCGGCGTGGGATGGGAGGGGAAGGTGTGTCGGGGTGGGGTGGGAGAGGAAGGTGTGTCGGCGTGGGGTGGGAGAGGAAGATGTGTCGGGGTGGGGTGGGGTGGGAGAGGAATGTGTGTCGGGGTGGGGTGGGAGAGGAAGGTGTGTCGGGGTGGGGTGGGAGAGGAAGGTGTGTCGGGGTGGGGTGGGAGGGGAAGGTGTGTCGGGGTGGGGTGGGAGGGGAAGGTGTGTCGGGGTGGGGTGGGAGAGGAAGTTGTGTCGGTGTGGGGTGGGAGGGGATGGTGTGTCGGGTTGGGGTGGGAGGGGAAGGTGTGTCGGGGTGGGCGGGAGAGGAACGTGTGTCGGGGTGGGTTGGGAGAGGAAGATGTGTCGGTGTGGGTTGGGAGAGGAAGGTGTGTCGGGGTGGGGTGGGGTGGGAGAGGAAGGTGTGGCGGGGTGGGGTGGGCGAGGAGGGTGTGTCGGGGTGGGGTGGGAGAGGAAGGTGTGTCGGGGTGGGGTGGGAGTGTAAGGTGTGTCGGGGTGGGGTGGGAGAGGAAGGTGTGTCGGGTTGGGGTGGGAGAGGAAGGTGTGTCGGGGTGGGGTGGGAGAGGAAGGTGTGTCGGGGTGGGGTGTGGTGGCAGGGGAAGGTGTGTCGGGGGTGGGGTGGGGTGGGAGAGGAAGGTGTGTCGGGGTGGGGTGGGAGAGGTAGGTGTGTCGGGGTGGGGTGGGAGGGGAAGGTGTGTCGGGTTGGGGTGGGGTGGGAGAGGAAGGTGTGTCGGGGTGGGGTTGGAGAGGAAGGTGTGTCGGGGTGGGGTGGGAGGGGATGGTGTGTCGGGGTGGGGTGGGAGGGGAAGGTGTGTCGGGGTGGGCTGGGAGGGGAAGGTGTGTCGGGGTGGGGTGGGAGGGGAAGGTGTGTCAGGGTGGGGTGGGAGGGGAAGGTGTGTCGGGGTGGGGTGGGAGAGGAAGGTGTGTCGTGGTGGGGTGGGAGGGGAAGGTGTGTCGGGGTGGGGTGGGAGGGGAAGGTGTGTCGGGGTGGTGTGGGAGAGGAAGGTGTGTCAGGGTGGGTGGGAGGGGAAGGTGTGTCGGGGTGGGGTGGGAGAGGAAGGTGTGTCGGGGTGGGTTGGGAGAGGAAGGTGTGCCGGGGTGGGGTGGGAGGGGAAGGTGTGTCGGGGTGGGGTGGGGTGGGAGAGGAAGGTGTGTCGGGGTGGGGTGGGAGAGGACGGTGTGTCGGTGTGGGGTGGGAGGGGAAGGTGTGTCGGGGTGGGGTGGGGTGGGAGAGGAATGTGTGTCGCTGTGGGGTGGGAGTGGAATGTGTGTCGCTGTGGGGTGGGAGTGGAATGTGTGTCGCTGTGGGATGGGAGTGGAATGTGTGTCGCCTGTGGGGTGGGGGTGGAATGTGTGTCGCTGTGGGGTGGGAGTGGAATGTGTGTCGCTGTGGGGTGGGAGTGGAATGTGTGTCGCTGTGGGGTGCAAGTGGAATGTGTCTCGCTGTGGGATGGGAGTGGAATGTGTGTCGCCTGTGGGGTGGGAGTGGAATGTGTGTCGCTGTGGGGTGGGAGTGGAATGTGTGTCGCTGTGGGATGGGATTGGAATGTGTGTCGCTGTGGGGTGGGAGTGGAATGTGTGTCGCTGTGGGGTGGTGTGGAAGAGGAAGGTGTCTCTGGGTTGGGTTAGTGTAGAAATTCTAGGATCGACTGGGAGAACTAGAGATATCGGGGGTGAGTTTGGGAGCGGGAATGAAGGTGTCAGGGGGTCTGACAGCATCTGCGGAGATGAACACAGTTAATGTTTCGAGCCCAAATGATTCTTCATCAGAAGTAAGAAAAAATAGAGATGAACCGAATTTAAAGCTGGTTTGAAGAGTGGGTGGGACAGGTAGAGCTGGATAGAGGGCCAGTGATAGGTGGAGATAACCAAAAGATGTCACAGACAAAAGGACAAAGAGGTGTTGAAGGTGGTGATATTATCTAAAGAATGTGCTAATGGGGACATTAAGGGTAGAAAGCAGGACAAGCAAGGTACAGATAGCCCTCGTGGGGTTGGGGTGGGGGGAAGGGATCGAAATAGGTTAAAAGGTAGAGATAATACAAATTTAAAAATAATAGAAATGGGGGGGGGGGAAAATCTATATAAATTATTGGACAAAGGGGGATCGGAAATGGGGTGGGAATGGAGGAGAGAGTTCATGATCTAAAGTTGTTGAACTCAATATTCAGTCCGGAAGACTATGAAGTGCCTAGTCGGAAGATGAGGTGCTGTTCCTCCAGTTTGCGTTGGGCTTCACTGGAACAATGCAGCAAGCCAAGGACAGACATGTGGGCATGAGAGCAGGGTGGAGTGTTAAAATGGCAAGCGACAGGGAGGTCTGGGTCATTCTTGCGGACAGACCGAAGGAGGTTATCCTAGAACTAGTTAGACCTCAGCTCGAGCACTGCGTACAGCGCAGGTCCCCATATTACAGGGAGGATGTGATCACGTGAGAGAGGATACAGAGGAGGCTTACAGAGGGTGTTGCTGAGACTGGAGATTTTTAGCGATGGGCAAAGATTGAATCGGCTGGTTTTGATTTCTTTGGAACAGAGGAGTCTGAGGGAGATTTAATTTCAGCCTTTATTACAGAGGAGCCTAGGGATATAGGAGCAGCCCATTCGGCCCCTCGATCCTGCTCTGCCATTCAATTAAATCATGGCTGATCTATCTCAATGCCATTTCTCCACACTATCCCCATAATCCTCACTGTCATTAGTCTCACCATAATCTATCCATTTCTGTCTTGAACATACTCAGTGACTGATCATCCATGGCCCTCTGGGGTAGAGAATTCCAAAGATTCACCTCCCTCTGAGTGAAGAAATTCCTCTTCAGCTCAGTCCTGAATGGTCTTCCCTTTTCTCTGACACTGTGTCCCCTGGCTCTCGACCCCTCCCCCAGCCAGAGGAAACATCCTTCCTGCTTCTGCCCTGTCAAGCTCTGTAAGAATTTTTAAAGAGCGTTGATGAGTCCACTCTCTACCTGCAGCCCCATTGCAGCCTGGCCAACCCCAGCTGAGGAACACCTCACAGGGCACATCCAAGTCATGGCCCTCAAGCTGCCAGACACTCAGTCCAAGCAGCTGGGGCTCACCCCCTTGTCCAGCTCCAGTGTCAGTGACAGTTGGCACTCAGACTCCAGCACCCCTGAACTCCACAGGGGGACAGCCAGACCTTAACACATCTGCACACTGCCCCATGCCAGCACGGTACTCACCCTTCCTGAGCGAGCAGGTCATTAAAGCACTTCCAGCACTGCGCCCAGGAGCGCTGCACCACATCACGGCTGCTCACCAGCGCTGCCACCTCCTGCCATGCCCTCTGGGTGAGGTACGGTGGCCTCTGCCTCCCATCCCTGGGGACAAGGATGTCCCTCCCAGCAGCCCCCTCCTCCAGGAGCACGGCGAGGCACTTGTCAGAGAATCGGGGGGTCTGAGTGTCCACCTGACCTGCCCCCCCTGCTTGCCTTGTCCATCCACACTCGGGCCCATTGGGAATGCTGAACACACATCCCTCCACTGAAGGGGCTGCCTGGGTCATTCCTAAACCCGCTGCTGGGTCACAATGGGACCCAGGTTCACACTGGGCGGGTCACCAGGTCGCCGTGGGACCCGGGTTCACACTGGGCGGGTCACAGGGTCGCCATGGGACCCGGGTTCACACTGGGCGGGTCACAGGGTCGCCATGGGACCCGGATTCTCACTGGGCGGGTCACCGGGTCGCCATGGGACCCGGGTTCTCACTGGGCGGGTCACCGGGTCGCCATGGGACCCGGGTTCACACTGGGCGGGTCACAGGGTTGCCATGGGACCCGGGTTCACACTGGGCGGGTCACCGGGTCGCCATGGGACCCGGGTTCTCACTGGGTGGGTCACCGGGTCGCCATGGGACCCGGGTTCACACTGGGCGGGTCACCGGGTCGCCATGGGACCCGGGTTCTCACTGGGCGGGTCACCGGGTCGCCATGGGACCCGGGTTCTCACTGGGCGGGTCACCAGGTCGCCATGGGACCCGGGTTCACACTGGGCGGGTCACAGGGTCGCCATGGGACCCAGGTTCACACTGGGCGGGTCACTGGGTCGCCATGGGACCCGGGTTCACACTGGGCGGGTCACCAGGTCGCCATGGGACCTGGGTTCACACTGGGCGGGTCACCGGGTGGCCATGGGACCCGGGTTCTCACTGGGCGGGTCACCGGGTCGCCATGGGACCCGGGTTCACACTGGGCGGGTCACTGGGTCGCCATGGGACCCGGGTTCACACTGGGCAGGCCTTCACTAGTCTGCCAGTGTGAAAGCACAGTTGGGGTCCGATTGCAGGCAGCATTCTGTTTCTCAGTTGCTCCCAGACCCACACTCACTGTGCCTGCCTGATAACCGAGAAACCCTGCGTCAAGAATGGGAAAGGCTGGACAGTCTGGTCCTGTATCCACTGGAGTTTAGAAGAGTGAGAGGCGAAAGCTTTACGATCCTGAGGGGTTTTGACAGGGTGGTTGGGGAGAGGATGTTCCCTCTTGTAGGAGGATCTAGAACTAGGGGGTCATTGTTTAAAAATAAGGGGTCGCCCATTTAAAACGGAGATGAGGAGAAATTTTTCCCTGAGGACTGAGATTCTTTGGAACTCTCTTCCTCAAAAGGCAGTGGAAGCAGAGTCTTTGACTATTTTTAAGGCAGAGCTAGAAAGATTCTTGATTAACAAGGGGGTGAAAGGTTATTGGGGGAGGGCAGGAATGTGGGGTTGAGGTTACGTTCAGATCAGCCATGATCTTATTGAATGGCAGGGCAGGCTCGAGGGGCCGAGTGGCCTAATCCTGCTCCTACTCTGTATGTTGGTATCGTATTGAATGCTGGAGCAGAGCCGGATGGGCTGAATGGTCCAGTCCTGCTCCTGTGTTCCTGTCACTGTGGGGTTGTTGCTCCTTAAACAGGTTAATAAACAGGGGGAATAGACTGAAGGTGAATTCCAGAGAGGAGCTGGGACTTTGAACGGCTTCGCCTTGGGACTTTTCCTTGTCTCTTGTGGGGCTGCTGTTCCTTGCAGAGTGGAGGCTGATGTGTGTGTTTCGGATTGTGGAGCTGGGCTGTTTTACCACAGGATTGTCTTTCTGGAGCTGCGGGGGCCACCGAGGGGAAGGTCCCAGAGAGGGTGGGAGGCAGGCGCAGGCTCGTGTGGGCCTGTGGGAGTGTGGCCTTGTGGGGTGGGGGGGGTGCGGTTCTCGGTCCGTCCCTCCTGGTTGGGGGTCTCGGTCCATTCCCTCCTGGGGGAGGGGGGTGTCCTGGTCCTGATCTGGGTCTTCACATTGCAGGTTTCAGGATGGGTGTTCCCCAAGGGGGAGAGGGTTGGTTTCATTGAAGCAGGGGGCAGGGGGCAGGGGGCCGTTTCAAGCAGGGTGGCACGGGAGACAGTGCTTCGCTCTCGGCGGTGTCTCGGCGGCGTCTCATCTGCGACTCGGCTGTGTCTTGGCTGCGTCTGGGCTGCATCTGGGTGTGTCTCGGCTGCGTCTGGATGCTTCTGGGTGTGTCTCAGCTGCGTCTGGGCTGCATCTGGGTGTGTCTCGGCTGCATCTGGATGCTTCTGGGTGTGTCTCAGCTGCGTCTGGGCTGCATCTGGGTGTGTCTCGGCTGCATCTGGATGCTTCTGGGTGTGTCTCAGCTGCGTCTGGGCTGCATCTGGGTGCATCTCGGCTGGGCTGATCTGGGTGCGGACAAGTCAGAGTCGTGGAGCAGATTGGGACAGAGGGAACACTTCTTTGGATTTTTTTTTGAAAAATATTCTTTATTCATGGGATCCCTGGGGGAACATTGCAGGGCATTTTGGGGTCTCCATCGTGGGGTGCAGTCGGATTCAGCTTTTGCACACAGGTTTCGGGGTGCTTCAGCACAGTCAATGAATGTTACAGTCGGTTTGGTGTGTTCATTGCAGACAGTCAAACAGTGTGTTCGGGTTGTCAGCATACATTGTGTTGCGCTCTGAGGTGCTTTATTGCAGTTGTGGTACAGTTGGTGTGCGATGCGTGCATTCATTGTGGGTTGTGGGGCCTGGGGGGCTCGGGACAGTTCCCAGTCCCTCGCTGCACTGTGGCAGAAAGGTCTTAGACAGCGACCCTTCCCCATTGGGCCTTTGCAGAGGCTGCCCCAAGCTTTAGTGCGTCCCTCAGCATGTAGCCCTGGACCTTGGGATGTGCCAGTCTGCAGCACTCGGTTGGGGACAACTCTTTGCGCTGGAAGACCAACAAGTTTCAGGCAGACCAAAGAGCATCTTTCACCGAGGTGATGATCCTCCAGCTGCAGTTGATGTTTGTCTCGGTGTGTGTCCCTGGGAACAGCCTGTGCAGCACAGAGTCCTCTGTCACAGAACTGCTCGGGATGAACCTCGACAGAAACCACTGCATCTCTCTCCAGACCTTCTTTGCAAAGACACAATGCACAAGGAGGTGAACAATAGTCTCGTCCCCACCACAGGCACCTCGAGGGCAACGTGCAGAGGGGGTGAGACTCCTGGCATGTAGGAAGGATCTGACGGGGAGGGCCTTTCTCATCACCAGCCAAGCTACGTCTCGGTGCTTGTTGAAAAGTCCTGACGATGAGGCATTCTGCCAAATGACTTTGACAGTCTGCTCGGTGAACCATCCCACAGGATCAACCCTCTCCTTTTCCCGCAGGGCCTCTAAGACATTATGTGCCGACCACTGCCTGATGGACTTGTGGACAAAGGTGTTTCTCTGCATAAATTTTCCCACGAGGGACAGGTGGTACAGCATGGTCCAACTACTTGGAGCATTCCACGGCAGCATGGCCAGACCCATCCTTTACAACACCTCAGAACGTAGTGACACTTGGTGTTTGCATACCGAGGGTCTACGCACAGCTTGATGCAGCCGCACACAAAGGTGGCCATCAGTATGAGGGCGATGTTGGGCACATTTTTCCCCCCTTTGTCTAGAGGCTTGTACATCGCGTCCCTGCGGACACGATCCATTTTGACCTCCAGATAAAGCGAAAGATGACTCGGGTGATCGCCATCGCGCAGGAGTGTGGAATGGGCCAGACCTGCGCCACGTACAGCAACAGCGAGAGTGCCTTACACCTGATGACCAGGTTCTTACCCTCAATCGAGAGGGAGCGTCGCTCCCACATGTCCAGTTTCCTTTTCACCATAGACACTCGCTCCTTCCAGTTTCTAACGCATGCCCTGGTCCCTCCGAACCATATCCCCAGCACCTTCAGGCCGTCAGCCCTGACAGTGAAGGGGACAAAGGATCAGTCAGCCCAGTTCCTGAAGAACATAGCCTCGCTCTTCCCACAATTTACCTTGGCTCCCGAGGCGAGTTCGAGCTGGTCACAGATGTGGATCAGTCTGCGCACCGACAGCGGATCCGAGCAGAAGACGGTGACATCGTCCATGTAGAGGGAGACTTTGATCTGAGTGTCTCCACTGCCTGGGATTGTCACTGCTCTTATGCCCGGATCCTTCCTGATGGACTCAGCAAAGGGTTCTATGCAACACACAAACAGGACAGGGGAGAGAGGGCAGACCTGCCTGACTCCAGATTTATTAGGAAAGCTATCTGATTCCCACCCATTGATTGAGACTGCGCTACTGATGTTAGTGTGGAGCAGTTGGATCCAATTGTGAATTCCCTCCCCAAACCCCATTTTGGAGAGCACATCCACCATGTAGGTGTGCGATATTCTGTCAAAGGCCTTCTCCTGATCCAGGCTGCTGTGGATACACCCCTGTCCTGTACATAGGCAATCGTATCCCTGAGCAGCGTGAGGCTGTCAGAGATCTTCCTGCCCGGCACAGTGCAGGTCTGGTCAGGGTGGATCACCAATTCCAGAGCGGATTTGACCCGATTGGCGATGACCTTGGACAGAATCTTATAGTCCACATTCAACAGTGAAATGGGTCGTCAATTTCTAATTTCCTCCCTTTCTCCTTGTGCCTGTAGATGAGAGTGATGATGCCTTTCCTCATGGATTCTGACATGCTGCCGGCCAGGAGCATACTCTTATACACTTCTAGCAGGTCTGGGCCCATCCAGTCCCACAGAGCCGAATACAACTCCTCCGGCAAGCTGTCGCTTCCGGGAGTCTTACTCTTCTTGAAGGACTCAAGGGCCTTATTCAGTTCATCAGGAGTTAGCGGTTTGTCCAGACTCTTCCGTGTACTGTTATCTAAGACCTCCGTGATAGAGGACAGGAAGGATTGGGAGGCCGTGCTGTCTGTGGGTTTCACGTCATACAATCCGGCATAAAAGGATTTACTGATCCTCAAAATGTCGGACTGCGATGACTTTACTGAGCTGTCTTCTTCCTTCAGGCTGCTGATCACAAAGAAAAAGAAACGTGAGCCCGTCTCATCCTGTCAACGGAGCGGACTCTGGATCGGAAGATGATCTTGGAGGCCTCTGAGGCAAGGAGCGAGGCTTGCTGGCTCTTCACCTCTTGGAGTTCCTCCTTGACATCGACCCCCATCGACTGCAGCCGGAGCAGATTCTGCATGTTTTTCTGGAGTCAGGACATTTCCCTCTGTTCCTTTCGAGCTTTCTGGATGCCTGAGGATGAAAAACCTCTTGATGTTTCTCTTGATCGATTCCCACCAGTGTGTCAGGGACTCAAAGTGGGGTTTCATGGTTCTCCAACCTTTGTAAACCCTCTTAAGTTCCTCAATGTTCTCTGGGGTCAGCAGTTGCACGTTTAGCTTCCATGCCCCCCTGCCCACCCTCTGGTCTTCCTCTAAGTGACAATCAGCCAGCAGGAGGCAGTGGTCAGAGAAGAACACCGGCTTGATGTCGGTGGATCTGACTCCGAACGCTCGGGACACAAACAGGAAGTCTATCCTGGAATGGATGGACTCATCTGGCCGCGACCAGGTGTATCTACGCTACGCTCCGTCTGCAGGGTTGCTGAAGACGTTGTGCAGCTTGGCATCCTTAACTGTTTCCATCAGGGATCTGGACGTAGCGTCCAATCTGCTGTCAGCCCTGCCGGATCGTCCAGCCACATCGATGATGCAGTTGAAATCACCGCCCAGAATGACCGGCCTGGAGGTTGCCAGCAGCAGTGGGAGCTGCTGAAAAACCGCCAGCCGCTCAGCCTTTTGTGCCACAACAAGTAGTTGCTGCTGAGTATGTTGTAAATAAACTTGATGTTTCCACCCAGAAGTGTCTGCAGATAAACTCTATCGTTAATAGTACAATTCGGCCACCCTACAACATAGAGTCACTTCAATCATTCTCAGCTCGCCCTTTACTAGTTAGCCCCCTGAGAAACCCTATTAAAAGCATAAAGATGCTGATGAATCTTCTCCTTATATCATTGGTGATAGGAAGGAGTAACAAGCCCAGAGAACCATGGATGACCAAAGATATTCAGGTTACGATGAGAAGGAAAAGAGGGGCTTTTAGCAGGTACAAAGGAAGCAAATCAGCAGAGGCATTAGTGGAGTACAGACAGTGCAGGGTGGAGCTTAAGAAAGCAATTAGAAGAGCAAAGAGGGGATATGAAAAAGCAAAAGTAGGGAAAATCCCAAGATATTCTATAAGTATATCAATGGGAAGAGGATAACCAGGGAAAGAGTAGGGCCCATTAGGGACCAAGGGGGCAATCTATGGGTGGAGCCAGAGGACATCGCTAGAGTGTAGAACGAATACTTCAGATCCGTCTTCACCCAAGAGAATGAGGATGAAGGTATGGAACTTGGAGAGAGAGACTGCGAGGTTCTTGAACAAATTGATACAGGGACAAGGTATTGGAGGTGTTGGCAGGCTTAAAAGTGGACAAATCTCCAGGTCCAGACTGCTGAGGGAGGCAAGGGAGGAGATCGCAGGGGCTCTAACTCAAATTTTTAATTTCTCTCTGGCCACGGGGGAGGTGCCAGAGGACTGGAGAACAGCTAGTGTGGTTCTGCTATTTAAGAAGGGTTGTAGAGATAAACCAGGGAACTACAGGCCAGTGAGTCTCACGTCAGTGGTAGGGAAACTATTGGAGAAAGTTCTGAAGGAAAGAATCTATCTCCACTTGGAGAGGCAAGGTTTGATCAGGGATAGTCAGCATGGCTTTGTCAGTGGGAGGTCATGCCTAACAAATTTGATTGGATTTTTTGAGGAGGTGACCAGGTGTGTAGATGAGGGTAGTGCAGTTGATGTAGTTTATATGGATTTCAGCAAAGCCTTTGACAAGGTCCCACATGGGAGACTTATAAAGAAGGCAAAGGCACATGGGATACAGGGTAATTTGATAAGGTGGATTCAAAATTGGCTTAGTTGTAGGAGACAGAGGGTGAT
This sequence comes from Isurus oxyrinchus, assembly GCA_026770705.1. NCBI lineage: Eukaryota > Metazoa > Chordata > Chondrichthyes > Lamniformes > Lamnidae > Isurus > Isurus oxyrinchus. Next base: position 19,032 of record JANJGN010000111.1, read on the forward strand.
GACAGAAGGATGCTTTAGTGACAGGAAGCCAGTGTCCAGTGGCATACCACAGGGATCCGTGCTCGGTCCCCTATTATTTGTCATTTATATAAACGACATAGATGACTATGTGGGGGGTAGGATTAGTAAGTGTGCGGATGACACAAAGATTGGCCGGGTGGTTAACAGTGAGGTTGAGTGTCTTGGGCTACAGGAAGATATAGACGGGATGGTCAAATTGGCAGATAAGTGGCAGATGGAATTTAACCCTGAAAAGTGTGAGGTGATACACTTTGGATGGAGTAATTTGACAAGGACGTATTCAATGAGCGGCATGACACTAGGACGTTCTGAGGAACAAAGGGACCTTGGCGTGTGTGTCCATAGATCTCTGAAGGCAGAGGGGTGGTGACAAAGGCATATGGGACACTTGCCTTTATCAGTCAAAACATAGATTACAAAAGCAGGGGGGTCATGTTGGAGTTTTATAGAACCTTGGAGTACTGTGTGCAGTTCTGGTCGCCATATTATAGGAAGGATGTGATTGCACTGGAGGGGGTGCAGAGGAGATTCACCAGGATGTTGCCTGGGATGAAACATTGAAGTTATGAAGAGAGGTTGGGTAGACTTGGGTTGTTTTCGTTGGAGCAGAGAAGACTGAGGGGCGACCTGATCAAGGTGTACAAGATTATGAGGGGCATGGACAGGGTGGATAGGGAGCAGCTGTTCCCCTTAGTTGAAGGGTCAGTCACAAGGGGACATAGGTCCAAGGTGAGGGGCAGGTGGTTTAGGGGGGATGTGAGGAAAGACTTTTTTATCCAGAGGGTGGTGAGGGTCTGGAATGCACTGCCTGGGAGGGTGGTGGAGGCGGGTTGCCTCACATCCTTTAAAAAGTACTCTTCTAAACTCCAGTGGAAACAAGCCCAGTCTGTCCAAGCTTTCCTCATGAGACAACCCGTTCATTCCAGGTATCAATCTAATAAACTTCCTCTGAACCACCTCTAATATATTAACATCCTTCCTTAAATAAGGAGACCAAAGCTGCATACAGTATTTGAGGTTTGTCTTATGAGGAAAGATTGAGCAGGTTGGGCCTGTACTCATTGGAGTTTAGAAGAATGAGGCGATTTTATTGTAATATATAAGATCCCAAGGGGACTTGACAGGGTGGATACTGAGAGGATGCTTCTCCTCGTGGGAGAAACTAGAACCAGGGGACACAGTTTAAGAATAAGGGGTCTCCTGTTAAAGACGGAGATGAGGAGGAATTTGTTCTCATTAGTCTGTGGAATTCTCCTCCCCAGAGAGCAGCGGAGGCTGGGTCACTGAATATATTCAAGGGTGAGTTAGACAGGTTTCTGATCGACAAGGGAGTCGAGGGTTATGGGGGAACAGACAGGAAAGTGGGGTTAAGGCCACAACCAGATCAGCCATGATCCTATTGAATGAGGGAGCAGGCTAGAAGGGCAGAATGGCTGACTCCTGTCCCTAGGTCCAATGTTCCCATGTCAGGCAGCATCTGTGCAGAGAAAATGAGTTAATATTGCTGATTGAACAGCTCTTATATTTGACCCCTTGGCCAAGAAAGATAGATATCCCATACGCCTTCTGGGCTACCTTACCTACCGAGTCAGCTACCTTCAGGGATCTGTGAGTAGACACTTGGCGGGGGACCAGTTCCTCTACCCTGTTCATTGCCCTATTGCTTATTGTGTTTCAGAATCCCATATTGTATCAGGAAACTGTTGTGGAGGCATTGTACAGGCAGCCAGCCCGGTTTCATTCTTATTACCGACTGTCCTGCAGCAATTTGATGCGACTGAGTGTCTCACTCAGTCATCTCATGGGGCAGTTAAGAGTCAACCACATTGCTGTGGGTCTGGAGTCACATGTGATCCAGACCAGGTAAGGGCAACAGATTTCCTTTCCAAAAGGACAGTAGGAAAGCAGATGGGTTTTTATGACAGTCCAGCTGTTTCATGGCCATTAGTGTGACAATCCAGCTGTTTCACAGGCGTCACTGACAATCTGGTTGTTTCCGAGCCATCAGTGTGACAATCCGGCTGTTTCATGGGCCTCACTGTGACAATTCAGCTGTTTCAAGGGCCTCACTGTGACGGTCCAGCTGTTTCATGGGCCTCACTGTGACAATCCAGCTGTTTCATGAGCGTCAGTGTGACAATCCAGCTGTTTCATGGGCCTCACTGTGACAAACCAGCTGTTTCACTGTCATCACTGACAATCCGGCAGTTTCATGGGCCTCACTATGACAATCCAGCTGTTTCACTGTCATCACTGTGACAATCTGACTGTTTCATGGATGTCAGTGTGACAATTTGGCTGTTTCACGGGCATCAGTGTGATAATCTGGCTTTTTCACGGGTGTCACTGTGACAATCCGGCTGCGTCATGGCTGTCAGTGTGACAATCCGGCTGTTTCACTCTCGTCACTGTGACATTCAGACTGTTTCACGGCACAGTGACAATCCGGATTTGTCACGGCCGTCATTATGACAATCCAGTTGTTTCACCAGCATCAGTGTGACAATCCGGATGTTTGGCGGGCATCATTGTGACAACCGGCTGTTTCACTGCCATCAGTTTGACAAACTGGCTGTTTCGCTGTCATCAGTGTGACAGCCCAGCTGTTTCACAGGTGTCAGTGCGACAATCCTAATATTTCAATGCTGCAGTACGACAATCATTCTATTTCACGGCTGTCAGTGTGACAACCTGACTGTTTTACGGACATCAGTGTGACAATTAGGCTGTTTCACTGCCGTCAGTGTGACAATCTGGCTGTTTCACGGGCATCACTCTGACATTCCGGTTGTTTCACTGTCGTCAGTCTGACAGTCCGATTGTTTCACGGGTGTCAGTGTGACAATCTGGCTGTTTCATTGGTGTCAGTTTGACACTCCTACTGTTTCGTGCATGCCAGTGTGACAATCCGGCCGTTTCACAGCTGTCAGTATGACAATCATTCTATTTCACGGCCATTAGTGTGACAATCCGGCTGTTTCACGACTGTCAGTTTGACAATCCGGTTGCTTTACGGCTATCGCTATGACAATTTGGCTGTTTCACAGGCGTCACTGTGACCATCCAGCTGTTTCACTATCGTCAGTGTGACAACATGTCTATTTCACAGGTGTCAATGTGACAATCTGGCTGTTTTGCGGGTGTCACTGTGGCAATCCAGCTATTTCACTGTCGTCACTGTGACAATCCAGCTGTTTGACAGGCGTCAGTGAGACGATCCGACTATTTCACTGTTGTCAGTGTGACAATCGGGCTGTTTGACAAGTGTCAGTGTGACAATCCGTATGTTTCAAGGGTGTCAGTGTGGCAATCCGTCTATTTCATAGCCATTAGTATGTCAACACGACTGTATCATGGCCATTAGTGTGACAATCCAGCTGTTTCACCGTCGTCAGTCTGACACTCCGATTGTTTCACGGGCATCAGTGTGACAATCTGGCTGTTTCATTGACGTCAGTATGATACTCCTACTATTTTGTGCATGCCAGTGTGACAATCCAGCCATTTCACGGCTGTCAGTATGACAATCATTCTATCTCACGGCCGTTAGTGTGACAATCCAGCTGTTTCACGACTGTCAGTTTGACAATCCGGCTGCTTTACAGCTATCTCTATGAGAATTTGGCTGTTTCACGGGCGTTACTGTGACAATCCAGCTGTTTCACTAGCTTCAGTGTGACAACATGTCTGTTTCACGGGCATCAATGTGACAATCCGGCTGTTTTGGGGGTGTCACTGTGACAATCCAGTTGTTTTACTGTCATCAGTGTGACAATCCAGCTGTTTCACAGGTGTCAGTGGGACAATCCGACTATTTCACTGCTGTCAGTGTAACAATCGGGCTGTTTGACAGGTGTCAATGTGACATTCCAGCTGTTTCAAGGGTGTCAGTGTGGCAGTCTGTCTATTTCATGACCATTAGTTTGACAATCCGACTGTATCATGGCTATCAGTGTGACAATCCAGTTGTTTCATGCGCATCAGTGTGATCATCCAAATGTTTCACGGGCGTCACTGTGATAATCCGGCTTTCTCACTGTCGTCAGTCTGACAGTCCGATTATTTCACAGGCATCAGTGTGACAATCGGGCTGTTTCATTGACGTCAGTATGATACTCCTACTGTTTTGTGCATGCCAGTGTGACAATCCGGATGTTTCACAAGCATCAGTGTGACAATCTGGCTGTTTCACCGTCGTCACTGTGACAACCCGGCTGTTTCACCGTCGTCAGTCTGACACTCCAATTGTTTCACGGGCGTCAGTGTGACAATCTGGTTGTTTCGTTGACGTCAGTATGATACTCCTACTGTTTTGTGCATGCCAGTGTGACAATCCGGATGTTTCACAAGCGTCAGTGTGACAATCTGGCTGTTTCACGGTCGTCACTGTGACAATCCGGCTGTTTCACCGTCGTCAGTCTGACACTCCAATTGTTTCACGGGCGTCAGTGTGACAATCTGTTTGTTTCATTGACGTCAGTATGATACTCCTACTATTTTGTGCATGCCAGTGGGACAATCCGTCCGTTTCACGGCTGTCAGTATGACAATCATTCTATTTCACGGCCGTTAGTGTGACAATCCGGCTGTTTCATGATGGTCAGTGTGACAATCCAGCTGTTTTACGGCTGTCGCTATGAGAATTTGGCTGTTTCACGGGCGTTACCGTGACAATCCAGCTGTTTCACTATCTTCAGTGTGACAACATATCTGTTTCACGGGCATCAATGTGACAATCTGGCTGTTTTGGAGGTGTCACTGTGATAATCCAGTTGTTTTACTGTCATCAGTGTGACAATCCAGCTGTTTGACCGGCGTCAGTGGGACAATCCGACTATTTCACTGCTGTCAGTGTGACAATCGGGCTGTTTGACAGGCATCAGTGTGACAATCTGGGATGTTTCAACTGTGTCAGTGTGGCAATCCGTCTATTTCATGACCATTAGTTTGACAACCTGACTGTGTAATGGCTATCAGTGTGACAATCCAGTTGTTTCATGCGCATCAGTGTGATCATCCAAATGTTTCACGGGCATCACTGTGATAATCCGGCTGTTTCGTTGTCGTCAGTCTGACTGTCCGATTGTTTCACAGGCATCAGTGTGTCCATCCGGCTGTTTCATTGACGTCAGTATGATACTCCTACTGTTTTGTGCATCCCATGTGACAATCCGGATATTTCACAAGCGTCAGTGTGACCATCCGGCTGTTTCATGGCCGACAGTGTGACAATCTGGCTGTTTCACGGTCGTCACTGTGACAATCAGGCTGTTTCACCGTCGTCAGTCTGACACTCCGATTGTTTCACGGGCGTCAGTGTGACAATCTGGCTGTTTCATTGACGTCAGTATGTTACTCCTACTATTTTCTGCATGCCAGTGTGACAATCCAGCTGTTTTATGGCTGTCAGTATGACAATCTGGCTGTTTCATGGACGTCAGTGTGACAATCCGGCTGTTATATTGGCGTCAGTGTTACAATCCAGCTGTTTCACAAGCGTCATTGTGACCATCCGGCTGTTTCATCGGCGTCAGTGTGACAATCCAGCTGTTTCACAGGCGTCAATGTGACAATCCAGCTGTTTCACGATTGTCAGTATGACAATCTGGCTGTTTCACGGACGTCAGTGTGACAATCCGGCTGTTATATTGGCGTCAGTGTTACAATCCAGCTGTTTCACAAGCGTCATTGTGACCATCCGGCTGTTTTATCGGCGTCAGTGTGACAATCCAGCTGTTTCACAGGCGTCAATGTGACAATCCAGCTGTTTCACGATTGTCAGTATGACAGTCCAGCTGTTTTATGGCTATCGGTATGATAATTTGTCTGTTTCACGGGGGTCACTGTGACAATCCAGCTGTTTCACTATCGTCAGTATAACAATATGTCTGTTTCACAGGCGTCAGTGGGACAATCCGACTGTTTCACTGCTGTCAATGTGACAATCAGGCTGTTTGACAGGCATCAGTGTGACAATCCGGTATGTTTCAAGCATGTCAGTGTGGCAATCCGTCTATTTCATGACCATTAGTTTGACAACCCGACTGTATCATGGCTATCAATGTGACAATCCAGTTGTTTCATGGACATCAGTGTGATCATCCAAATGTTTCACGGGCATCACTGTGATAATCCGGCTGTTTCACTGTCGTCAGTCTGACAGTCCGATTGTTTCACAGGCATCAGTGTGACAATTGGGCTGTTTCATTGACGTCAGTATGATACTTCTACAGTTTTCTGCATGCCAGTTTGACAATCCGGATGTTTCACAAGCGTCAGTGTGACCATCCGACTGTTTCACTGCCGTCAGTGTGACAATCTGGCTGTTTCACGGTCGTCACTGTGATGATCCAGCTGTTTCACCGTCATCAGGCTGACACTCCGATTGTTTCATGGGCGACAGTGTGACAATCTGGCTGTTTCATTGACGTCAGTATGATACTCCTACTATTTTGTGCATGCCAGTGTGACAATCCGGCCGTTTCACGGCTGTCAGTATGACAATCATTCTATTTCACGGCCGTTAGTGTGACAATCCGGCTGTTTCACGACTGTCAGTTTGACAATCCGGTTGCTTTACGGCTATCGCTATGACAATTTGGCTGTTTCACGGGCGTCACTGTGACCTTCCAGCTGTTTCACTATCGTCAGTGTGACAACATGTCTATTTCACAGGTGTCAATGTGACAATCTGGCTGTTTTGCGGGTGTCACTGTGGCAATCCAGCTGTTTCACTGTCGTCACTGTGACAATCCAGCTGTTTGACAGGCGTCAGTGGGACTATCCAACTATTTCACTGCTGCAGTATGACAATCATTCTATTTCACGGCCATTAGTGTGACAAACCAGCTGTTTCACGACTGTCAGTGTGGCAATTCGGCTGCTTTATGGCTATCGCTATGACAATTTGGCTGTTTCATTGACGTCACTGTGACAATCCAGCTGTTTCACTATCGTCAGTGTGACAACATGTCTATTTCACAGGTGTCAATGTGACAATCCGGCTGTTTTGCGGGTGTCACTGTGGCAATCCAGCTGTTTCACTGTCGTCACTGACAATCCAGCTGTTTGACAGGCGTCAGTGGGACGATCCGACTATTTCACTGCTGTCAGTGTGACAATCGGGCTGTTTGACAAGTGTCAGTGTGGCAATCCATCTATTTCATAGCCATTAGTATGTCAACATGACTGTATCGTGGCCATTAGTGTGACAATCCAGCTGTTTCACCGTCGTCAGTCTGACACTCCGATTGTTTCACGGGCATCAGTGTGACAATCTGGCTGTTTCATTGACGTCAGTATGATACTCCTACTATTTTGTGCATGCCAGTGTGACAATCCAGCCATTTCACGGCTGCCAGTATGACAATCATTCTATCTCACGGCCGTTAGTGTGACAATCCAGCTGTTTCATGACTATCAGTTTGACAATCCGGCTGCTTTACAGCTATCTCTATGAGAATTTGGCTGTTTCACGGGTGTTACTGTGACAATCCAGCTGTTTCACTATCTTCAGTGTGACAACATGTCTGTTTCACGGGCATCAATGTGACAATCCGGCTGTATTGGGGGCGTCACTGTGACAATCCAGTTGTTTTACTGTCATCAGTGTGACAATCCAGCTGTTTCACAGGCGTCAGTGGGACAATCCGACTATTTCACTGCTGTCAGTGTGACAATTGGGCTGTTTGACAGGTGTCAGTGTGACATTCCAGCTGTTTCAAGGGTGTCAGTGTGGCAGTCTGTCTATTTCATGACCATTAGTTTGACAACCCGACTGTATCATGGCTATCAGTGTGACAATCCAGTTGTTTCATGCGCATCAGTGTGATCATCCAAATGTTTCACGGGCATCACTGTGATAATCCGGCTGTTTCATTGTCGTCAGTCTGACTGTCCGATTGTTTCACAGGCATCAGTGTGTCCTTCCGGCTGTTTCATTGACGTCAGTATGATACTCCTACTGTTTTGTGCATCCCATGTGACAATCCGGATATTTCACAAGCGTCAGTGTGACCATCCGGCTGTTTCATTGCCGACAGTGTGACAATCTGGCTGTTTCACGGTCGTCACTGTGACAATCAGGCTGTTTCACCGTCGTCAGTCTGACACTCCGATTGTTTCACGGGCGTCAGTGTGACAATCTGGCTGTTTCATTGATGTCAGTATGTTACTCCTACTATTTTGTGCATGCCAGCGTGACAATCCAGCTGTTTTATGGCTGTCAGTATGAGAATCTGGCTGTTTCATGGACGTCAGTGTGACAATCCAGCTGTTTCATAAGCGTCATTGTGACCATCCAGCTGTTTCATTGGCATCAGTGTGACAATCCGGCTGTTTCACGGGCGTCACTGTGACCATCCAGCTGTTTCACTATCGTCAGTGTGACAACATGTCTATTTCACAGGTGTCAATGTGACAATCTGACTGTTTTGCGGGTGTCACTGTGGCAATCCAGCTGTTTCACTGTCGTCACTGACAATCCAGCTGTTTGACAGGCGTCAGTGGGACGATCCGACTATTTCACTGCTGTCAGTGTGACAATCGGGCTGTTTGACAAGTGTCAGTGTGGCAATCCATCTATTTCATGGCCATTAGTATGTCAACATGACTGTATCATGGCCATTAGTGTGACAATCCAGCTGTTTCACCGTCGTCAGTCTGACACTCCGATTGTTTCACGGGCATCAGTGTGACAATCTGGCTGTTTCATTGACGTCAGTATGATACTCCTACTATTTTGTGCATGCCAGTGTGACAATCCAGCCATTTCACGGCTGTCAGTATGACAATCATTCTATCTCACGGCCGTTAGTGTGACAATCCAGCTGTTTCACGACTGTCAGTTTGACAATCCGGCTGCTTTACAGCTATCTCTATGAGAATTTGGCTGTTTCACGGGTATTACTGTGACAATCCAGCTGTTTCACTATCTTCAGTGTGACAACATGTCTGTTTCACGGGCATCAATGTGACAATCCGGCTGTTTTGGGGGTGTCACTGTGACAATCCAGTTGTTTTACTGTCATCAGTGTGACAATCCAGCTGTTTCACAGGTGTCAGTGGGACAATCCGACTATTTCACTGCTGTCAGTGTGACAATCGGGTTGTTTGACAGGTGTCAGTGTGACATTCCAGCTGTTTCAAGGGTGTCAGTGTGGCAGTCTGTCTATTTCATGACCATTAGTTTGACAACCCGACTGTATCATGGCTATCAGTGTGACAATCCAGTTGTTTCATGCGCATCAGTGTGATCATCCAAATGTTTCATGGGCATCACTGTGATAATCCGGCTGTTTCACTGTCGTCAGTCTGACAGTCCGATTATTTCACAGGCATCAGTGTGACAATCGGGCTGTTTCATTGACGTCAGTATGATACTCCTACTGTTTTGTGCATGCCAGTGTGACAATCCGGATGTTTCGCAAGCGTCAATGTGACCATCCGGCTGTTTCATTGCCGTCAGTGTGACAATCTGGCTGTTTCATGGTCGTCACTGTGACAATCCGGCTGTTTCACCGTTGTCAGTCTGACACTCCGATTGTTTCACGGGCGTCAGTGTGACAATCTGGCTGTTTCATTGACGTCAGTATGATACTCCTACTATTTTGGGCATGCCAGTGTGACAATCCGGCTGTTTTATTGGGTTCAGTGTGACAATCCAGCTGTTTCACAAGCGTCATTGTGACCATCCGGCTGTTTCATGGGTGTCAGTGTGACAATCCAGCTGTTTCACAGGTGTCAATGTGACAATCCAGCTGTTTCACGATTGTCAGTATGACAGTCCAGCTGTTTTACGGTTATCGGTATGATAACTTGTCTGTTTCACGGGCGTCACTGTGACAATCCAGCTGTTTCACTATCGTCAGTATAACAATATGTCTGTTTCACAGGCGTCAGTGGGACAATCCGACTGTTTCACTGCTGTCAATGTGACAATCAGGCTGTTTGACAGGCATCAGTGTGACAATCCGGTATGTTTCAAGCGTGTCAGTGTGGCAATCCGTCTATTTCATGACCATTAGTTTGACAACCCGACTGTATCATGGCTATAAGTGTGACAATCCAGCTGTTTCATGGACATCAGTGTGATCATCCACGGGCGTCACTGTGATAATCCGGCTGTTTCACTGTCGTCAGTCCGATTGTTTCACAGGCATCAGTGTGACAATCCGGATGTTTCATTGACGTCAGTATGATACTCCTACTGTTTTGTGCATGTCAGTGTGACAATCCGGATGTTTCACAAGCGTCCGTGTGACCATCCGGCTGTTTCGCTGCCATGAGTGTGACAATCTGGCTGTTTCACGGTCATCACTGTGACGATCCGGCTGTTTCACCGTCATCAGGCTGACACTCCGATTGTTTCATGGGCGACAGTGTGACAATCTGGCTGTTTCATTGACGTCAGTATGATATTCCTACTATTTTGTGCATGCCAGTGTGACAATCCGGCCGTTTCACGGCTGTCAGTATGGCAATCATTCTATTTCACGGCCGTTAGTGCGACAATCCGGCTGTTTCACGACTGTCAGTTTGACAATCCGGCTGCTTTACAGCTATCGCTTTGACAATTTGGCTGTTTCACGGGCGTCACTGTGACCATCCAGCTGTTTCACTATCGTCAGTGTGACAACATGTCTATTTCACAGGTGTCAATGTGACAATCCGGCTGTTTTGGGGGTGTCACTGTGGCAATCCAGCTATTTCACTGTCGTCACTGTGACAATCCAGCTGTTTGACAGGCGTCAGTGAGACGATCCGACTATTTCACTGTTGTCAGTGTGACAATCGGGCTGTTTGACAAGTGTCAGTGTGACAATCCGTATGTTTCAAGGGTGTCAGTGTGGCAATCCGTCTATTTCATAGCCATTAGTATGTCAACACGACTGTATCATGGCCATTAGTGTGACAATCCAGCTGTTTCACCGTCGTCAGTCTGACACTCCGATTGTTTCACGGGCATCGGTGTGACAATCTGGCTGTTTCATTGACATCAGTATGATACTCCTACTATTTTGTACATGCCAGTGGGACAATTCGTCCGTTTCACGGCTGTCAGTATAACAATCATTCTATTTCACGGCCGTTAGTGTGACAATCCGTCTGTTTCATGATGGTCAGTGTGACAATCCAGCTGTTTTACGGCTGTCGCTATGAGAATTTGGCTGTTTCACGGGCGTTACTGTGACAATCCAGCTGATTCACTATCTTCAGTGTGACAACATATCTGTTTCACGGGCATCAATGTGACAATCCGGCTGTTTTGGAGGTGTCACTGTGATAATCCAGTTGTTTTACTGTCATCAGTGTGACAATCCAGCTGTTTGACCGGCGTCAGTGGAACAATCCGACTATTTCACTGCTGTCAGTGTGACAATCGGGCTGTTTGACAGGCATCAGTGTGACAATCTGGGATGTTTCAACTGTGTCAGTGTGGCAATCCGTCTATTTCATGGCCATTAGTTTGACAACCTGACTGTGTAATGGCTATCAGTGTGACAATCCAGTTGTTTCATGCGCATCAGTGTGATCATCCAAATGTTTCACGGGCATCAGTGTGATAATCCGGCTGTTTCATTGTCGTCAGTCTGACTGTCCGATTGTTTCATAGGCATCAGTGTGTCCATCCGGCTGTTTCATTGACGTCAGTATGATACTCCTACTGTTTTGTGCATCCCATGTGACAATCCGGATATTTCACAAGCGTCAGTGTGACCATCCGGCTGTTTCATTGCCGACAGTGTGACAATCTGGCTGTTTCACGGTCGTCACTGTGACAATCAGGCTGTTTCACCGTCGTCAGTCTGACACTCTGATTGTTTCACGGGCGTCAGTGTGACAATCTGGCTGTTTCATTGACGTCAGTATGTTACTCCTACTATTTTCTGCATGCCAGTGTGACAATCCAGCTGTTTTATGGCTGTCAGTATGACAATCTGGCTGTTTCACGGACATCAGTGTGACAATCCGGCTGTTATATTGGCGTCAGTGTGACAATCCAGCTGTTTCACAAGCGTCATTGTGACCATCCGGCTGTTTCATGGGCGTCAGTGTGACAATCCGGCTGTTTCACAGGCGTCAATGTGACAATCCAGCTGTTTCACGATTGTCAGTATGACAGTCCAGCTGTTTTACGGCTATCGGTATGATAATTTGTCTGTTTCACGGGCGTCACTGTGACAATCCAGCTGTTTCACTATCGTCTGTATAACAATATGTCTGTTTCACAGGCGTCAGTGGGACAATCCGACTGTTTCACTGCTGTCAATGTGACAATCAGGCTGTTTGACAGGCATCAGTGTGACAATCCGGTATGTTTCAAGCGTGTCACTGTGGCAATCCGTCTATTTCATGACCATTAGTTTGACAACCCGACTGTATCATGGCTATCAATGTGACAATCCAGTTGTTTCATGGACATCAGTGTGATCATCCAAATGTTTCACGGGCATCACTGTGATAATCCGGCTGTTTCACTGTCGTCAGTCTGACAGTCCGATTGTTTCACAGGCATCAGTGTGACAATTGGGCTGTTTCATTGACGTCAGTATGATACTCCTACAGTTTTCTGCATGCCAGTTTGACAATCCGGATGTTTCACAAGCGTCAGTGTGACCATCCGACTGTTTCACTGCCGTCAGTGTGACAATCTGGCTGTTTCACGGTCGTCACTGTGATGATCCGGCTGTTTCACCATCATCAGGCTGACACTCCGATTGTTTCATGGGCGACAGTGTGACAATCTGGCTGTTTCATTGACGTCAGTATGATACTCCTACTATTTTGTGCATGCCAGTGTGACAATTCGGCCGTTTCACGGCTGTCAGTATGACAATCATTCTATCTCACGGCCGTTAGTGTGACAATCCGGCTGTTTCACGACTGTCAGTTTGACAATCCGGCTGCTTTACAGCTATCTCTATGACAATTTGGCTGTTTCACGGGTGTTACTGTGACAATCCAGCTGTTTCACTATCTTCAGTGTGACAACATGTCTGTTTCACGGGCATCAATGTGACAATCCGGCTGTTTTGGGGGTGTCACTGTGACAATCCAGTTGTTTTACTGTCATCAGTGTGACAATCCAGCTGTTTCACAGGCGTCAGTGGGACAATCCGACTATTTCACTGCTGTCAGTGTAACAATCGGGCTCTTTGACAGGTGTCAGTGTGACATTCCAGCTGTTTCAATGGTGTCAGTGTGGCAGTCTGTCTATTTCATGACCATTAGTTTGACAACCCGACTGTATCATGGCTATCAGTGTGACAATCCAGTTGTTTCATGCGCATCAGTGTGATCATCCAAATGTTTCACGGGCATCACTGTGATAATCCGGCTGTTTCACTGTTGTCAGTCTGACAGTCCGATAATTTCACAGGCATCAGTGTGACAATCGGGCTGTTTCATTGACGTCAGTATGATACTCCTACTGTTTTGTGCATGCCAGTGTGACAATCCGGATGTTTCACAAGCGTCACTGTGACCATCCGGCTGTTTCACCGTCGTCAGTCTGATACTCCAATTGTTTCACGGGCGTCAGTGTGACAATCTGGTTGTTTCATTGACATCAGTATGATACTCCTACTGTTTTGTGCATGCCAGTGTGACAATCCGTCCGTTTCACGGCTGTCAGTATGACAATCATTCTATTTCACGGCCGTTAGTGTGACAATCCAGCTGTTTCACAATGGTCAGTGTGACAATCCAGCTGTTTTATGGCTGTCGCTATGAGAATTTGGCTGTTTCACGGGCGTTACTGTGACAATCCAGCTGTTTCACTATCTTCAGTGTGACAACATGTCTGTTTCACGGGCATCAATGAGACAATCCGGCTGTTTTGGAGGTGTCACTGTGATAATCTAGTTGTTTTACTGTCATCAGTGTGACAATCCAGCTGTTTGACCGGCGTCAGTGGGACAATCCGACTATTTCACTGCTGTCAGTGTGACAATCAGGCTGTTTGACAGGCATCAGTGTGACAATCTGGGATGTTTCAAGGGTGTCAGTGTGGCAATCCGTCTATTTCATGGCCAATAGTTTGTCAACCCGACTGTATCATGGCTATCAGTGTGACAATCCGGCTGTTTGACGGGCATCAGTGTGACCATCCGGCCTTTTCACAGCTGTAAGTATGACATTCATTCTATTTCACGACCGTCAGTGTTATAACCCGACTACTTTAGGGACATCAGTGTGATAAACTAGCTGTTTCACAGTCGTCACTGTGACAATCCAGCTGTTTAATTGTCATCAGTATGACAATCCGGCTGTATCACGGCCATCAGTGTGATAATCCGGCTGTTCTGTTGGCATCAGTGTGACAATCCAGCTGTTTCACGACTGTCAGTATGACAATCCGGCGGTTTTATGGCTATCGGTATGACAATTTGGCTGTTTCACAGGCGTCACCGTGACAATCCAGCTGTTTCACTATTGTCGTGTGACAATATGTCTGTTTCACATGCATCAGTGTGACAATCCGGCTGTTTGACGGGCATCAGTGTGACAACCAGCCATTTCATGGCCGTCAGTGTGACAATCCGGCTGTTTCATGACGGTCAGTATGACAATCCAGCTGTTTTACGGCTATCGGTATGATAATTTGGCTGTTTCAAGGGCGTTACTGTGACAGTCCAGCTGTTTCACTATCTTCAATGTGACAACATGTCTGTTTCACGGGCATCAATGTGACCATCCGGCTGTTTTGGGGGTGTCACTGTGACAATCCAGTTGTTTTACTGCCATCAGTGTGACAATCCAACTGTTTGACAGGCGTCAGTGGGACAATCCGACTATTTCACTGCTGTCAGTGTGACAATCAGGCTGTTTGACAGGCATCAGTGTGACAATCTGGATGTTTCAAGGGTGTCAGTGTGGCAATCCGTCCATTTCATGGCCATTAGTATGACAACTCGACTGTATCATGGCTATCAGTGTGACAATCCGAATGTTTCACGGCTGATCATCTGGCTGTTTCACGGGCATCAGTGTGACAACTCGGCTGTTTCATAGGCATCAGTGTGACAACCCGACTGTTTCACAGCCATCAGTGTGACAGTCCAGCTGTTTCACAGGCGTCAGTGGGACAATCCGACTAATTCACTGCTGTCAGTGTGACAATTGGGCTGTTTCACTGCCGTCAGTGTGACAATCTGGCTGTTTGACAGGTGTCAGTGTGACAATCCGGATGTTTCAAAGGTGTCAGTGCGGCAATCCATCTATTTCATGGCCATTAGTATGACAACCCGACTGTATCATAGCTATCAGTGTGACAATCCGGCTGTTGGACGGGCATCAGTGTGACAATCCGGCTGTTTCATGACGGTCAGTATGACAATCCAGCTGTTTTATGGCTATCAGTATGATAATTTGGCTTTTTCACGGGCGTCACTGCGACAATCCAGCTGTTTCACTATCATCAGTGTAACAATATGTCTGTTTCACAGGCGTCAGTGGGACAATCCGACTGTCTCACTGCTGTCAGTGTGACAATCAGGCTGTTTGACAGGCGACAGTGTGACAATCCGGATGTTTCAAAGGTGTCAGCGTGGCAATGCATCTATTTCATGGCCATTAGTATGATAACCCAACTGTATCATGGCTATCAGTGTGACAATCCGGTTGTTTCATGGGCATCAGTGTGATCATCCAACTATTTCACAACCATCGGTGAGACAATCTTGCCATTTCACAGCTGTTAGTATGACAAACATTCCATTTCACGTCCGTCAGTGTGACAACCTGACTGTTTTACGGACATCTGTGTGATAAACTAGCTGTTTTACAGGCGTCACTGTAACAATCCGGCTGTTTTATCGTCGTCAGTCTGACATTCCGATTGTTTCACAGGTGTCAGTGTGACAATCTGGCTGTTTCATTAATGTCAGTATGATACTCCTACTATTTCATGCATGTCAGTGTGACCATCAGGCTGGTTAACGGGCGTCAGTGTGACAATCCAGCTGTTTCATGGCCAGCAGTGTGACAATCCGGCTCCTTCACTGTCGTCACTGTGACAATCAGACTGATCACGGCTGTCAGTGTGATAATCTGGCTGTTTGAGTGTCGTCAGAGTGACAATCCGGTTGTTTCACGGGCATCAGTGTGACAATCCGGCTGTTTTATTGGCAGCAATGTGACAATCCAGCTGTTTCACAAGCGTCATTATGACCATCCGGCTGTTTCACGGGCATCAATGTGACAATCCAGCTGTTTCACGGGCGTCAATGTGACAATCCGGCTGTTTCATGACGGTCAGTATGACAATCCAGCTGTTTTATGGCTATCAGTATGATAATTTGGCTTTTTCACGGGCGTCACTGTGACAATCCAGCTGTTTCACTATCATCAGTGTAACAATATGTCTGTTTCACAGGCGTCAGTGGGACAATCCGACTGTCTCACTGCTGTCAGTGTCACAATCAGGCTGTTTGACAGGCGACAGTGTGACAATCCGGATGTTTCAAATGTGTCAGTGTGGCAATCTGTCTATTTCATGACCATTAGTTTGACAACCTGACTGTATCATGGCTATCAGTGTGATAATCCAGTTGTTTCATGGACATCAGTGTGATCATCCAAATGTTTCATGGGCATCACTGTGATAATCCGGCTATTTCACTGTCGTCAGTCTGACAGTTCGATTGTTTCACAGGCATCAGTGTGACAATCGGGCTGTTTCATTGACGTCAGTATGATACTCCTACTGTTTTGTGCATGCCAGTGTGACAATCCGGATGTTTCACAAGCATCAGTCTGACCATCCGGCTGTTTCACTGCCGTCAGTGTGACAATCTGGCTGTTTCATTGATGTCAGTATGATACTCCTACTATTTTGTGCATGCCAGTGGGACAATCCGGCCGTTTCACGGCTGTCAGTATGACAATCATTCTATTTCACGGCCGTTAGTGTGACAATCCAGCTGTTTCACGACTGTCAGTTTGACAATCTGGCTGCTTTACGGCTATCGCTATGACAATTTGGCTGTTTCATGGGCGTCACTGTGACAATCCAGCTGTTTCACTATCGCCTGTGTGACAACATGTCTATTTCACAGGCATCAATGTGACAATCCGGCTGTTCTGCGGGTGTCACTGTGACAATCCAGTTGTTTCACTGTCGTCACT
Organism: Isurus oxyrinchus; assembly: GCA_026770705.1. Lineage (NCBI taxonomy): Eukaryota > Metazoa > Chordata > Chondrichthyes > Lamniformes > Lamnidae > Isurus > Isurus oxyrinchus. Next base: position 36,183 of record JANJGN010000111.1, read on the forward strand.
GTGACAATCCAGCTGTTTCACGGGTGTCAGTGGGACAATCCGACTATTTCACTGCCATCAGTGTGACAATCGCGCTGTTTGACAATTGTCAATGTGACAATCTGGATGTTTCAAGGGTGTCAGTGTGGCAATCCGGATGTTTCAAAGGTGTCAGTGTGGAAACCATCTATTTCATGGCCATTAGTATGTCAACCCGACTGTATCATGGCCAGCAGTGTGACAATCCGGCTGCTTCACGGGCATCAGTGTGATCATCCAACTGTTTCACGACCATCAGTGTGTCAATCTGGCTGTTTCACGGCTATCAGTATGACAATCATTCTATTTCACGGCCGTCAGTGTGACAACCCGACTTTTACGGACATCAGTGTGATAAACTAGCTGTTTCATGGTTGTCACTGTGATAATCCGGCTGTTTCACTGTCGTCAGTCTGACAGTCTGATTGTTTCACGGGCATCAGTGTGACAATCTGGCTGTTTCATTGACGTCAGTATGATACTCCTACTGTTTTGTGCATGCCAGTGTGACAATCCGGATGTTTCACAAGCATCAGTGTGACCATCGAGCTGTTTCACGGGCATCAGTGTGACAATCCAGCTGTTTCATGGGCGTCACTGTGACAACCTGTCTATTTCATGGCTGTCAGTATGAGAAGCCGACTGTTTCATGGCCATCAGTGTAACAATCGGACCCTTTCATGAGCATCAGTATGACAATCTGACTGTTTCACGGCCATCAGTGTGACAATTCGGCTGTTTCACGGGCATCAGTATGACAACTTGGCTGTCTCACGGGTGTCACTTTGACAATCCGGATTTGTCACGGCTGTCAGTATGACAATCCGGATGTTGCACAGCCGTCAATTTGACAATCCTGCTGTTTTACGGGTGTCAGTGTGACAGTCCAGCTGTTTCATGGCCATCAGTGTGACAATCCGGCCATTTCACGGGCGTCACTGTGACAGTCCGGCTCTTTCACTGTCGTCACTGTGGCACTCAGACTGTTTCACGGCTGTCAGTGTGACAATCTCGCTCTTTCACAGGCGTCACTGTGACAATCCGGCTGTTTCACTGTCGTCACTGTGACAATCAGACTGTTTCATGGCTGTCAGTGAGACAATCTTGCTGTTTCACGGGTGTCACTGTGACAATCCTGCTGTTTCACGGCCATCAGTGTGACAATCCGGCCATTTCACGGGCGACACTGTGACAGTCTGGCTGTTTCACTGTCGTCGCTGTGACAATCAGCCTGTTTCACGGATGTCAGTGTGACAATCTCGCTGTTTCACGGGCATCACTGTGACAATCCGGCTGTTTCACTGTCGTCACTGTGACAATCTGGCTGTTTCACTGGCGTCACTGTGACAATCCAACTGTTTCTGTGTCATCACTGTGACAATCTGATTGTTTCACGGCCATCAGTGTGACAATCCGGCTGTTTGACGGACATCAATGTGACAACCAGCCGTTTCACGGGCATCACTGTGATCATCCAGCTGTTTTACTGTCATCAGTATGACAACCCGGCTGTTTCACTATGACAATCCAGCTGTTTCACTATTGTCAGTATGACAATATTTCTGTTTCACAGGCGTCAATGGGAAAATCCGATTGTTTCGCGGGTGTCACTGTGACAATCCAGCTGTTTCTCTGTCGTCAGTGTGACAATCCGGCTGTTTCATGGGCATCAGTGTGACAACCACCTGTTTCACTGCTGTCAGTTTGACAATCCAGCTGTTTAACTGTAATCAGTGTGACAGTCCAGCTGTTTCACAGGCGTCACTGTGACAATCCACCTGTTTTAGTATCGTCACTGTGACAATCCACCTGTTTTAGTATCGTCACTGTGACAATCCAGCTGTTTCACTGTCGTCACTGTGACAATCAGACTGTTTTACTGTCATCAGTGTGACAGTCCAGCTGTTTCACCGGCATCAGTGGGACAATCTGGCTGTTTCACGGGGTCTCACTGTGACAATCCACCTGTTTCACTGTCGTCAGTGTGACAATCGGGCTGTTTTCCAGGCATCACTGTGACAATCCACCTGTTTTAGTGTCATCAGTGTGACAATCCGGCTGTTTCACTGTCGTCACTGTGACAATCCAGCTGTTTCAGTGTCATCAGTGTGACAGTCCAGCTGTTTCACAGGTGTCAGTGTGACAATCCAGTTGTTTCACGGGCATCAGTGTGACAACCGGCTGTTTCACTGCCGTCAGTTTGACAAACATGCTGTTTCGTTGTTATCAGTCTGACAGCCCAGCTGTTTCACAGGCATCAGTGGGATAATCCGGCTATTTCACTGCTGTCATTGTGATAATCAGGCTGTTTGACAGGTGTCAGTGTGACAATCCGGATGTTTCAAGGGTGTCAGTGTGGCAATCCGTCTATTTCATGGCCATTAGTATGACAACCCGACTGTATCATGGCTATCATTGTGACAATCTGGTTGTTTCACGGGCACCAGTGTGATTATCCAACTGTTTGACGGCCATCAGTGTGACAATTCGGCTGTTTCACGGCTGTCAGTATGGCAATCATTCTATGTCACGGCCGTCAGTGTGACAACTCGATTGTTTAAGTGTCCTCAATGTGACAATCTGACTGTTTCACGGGCATCAGTGTGACAATCTGGCTGTTTCACGGGTGTCACTGTGACAATCCGGCTGTTTCACCGTCATCAGTCAGACAGCCTGATTGTTTCACGGGTGTCAGTGTGGCAATCCAGCTGTTTTATTGGCATCAGCGTGACAGTCCGGCTGTTTCACGGTCATCATTGTGACAATCAGCTGTTTCACTGCCATCAGTTTGACAATCAGCTGTTTCACTGCCATCAGTTTGACAATCAGCTGTTTCACTGCCATCAGTTTGACAATGCGGCTGTTTCACTGTTGTCAGTTTGACAATCCGGCTGTTTCACTGTCGTCAGTCAGACAGCCTGATTGTTTCACAGGTATCAGTGTGGCAGTCTGGCTGTTTTATTGGCGTCAGTGTGACAGTCCGGCTGTTTCACAGTCATCCTTGTGACAACCGGCTGTTTCACGGCCGTCAGTTTGACAATGCGGCTGCTTCACTGTCATCAGTGTGACAATCCGTCTGTTTCACGGGCATCAGTGTGATAATCCGGCTGTTTCACAGGTGTCAGCATGACAACCCGGCTTTGTCATGGGCATCAGTATGACAATGAGGCTGATTCACGGGTGTCAGTGTGACAATCCTGCCATTTCATGGATGTCACTGTGACAATCCACTGTTTCACTGTTGTCACTGTGAGAACCCGGCTGTTCCACGGGCGTCAGTGTGACAATCCGGCTGTTTCACGGGTGTCATTGTGACAATCCGGTTGTTTCACGGGCGTCACTGTGTCAACCTGGCTGTTTCACGGGCGTCACTGTGCGAATCTGTCTGTTTCACGGGCGTCAGTGTGATCATCCGGCTGTTTCATAGGTGTCCATATGACAGTGCAATTATTTCAGGGGCGTCAATGTCACAGCCCGGCCGTTTCACAGGCATCAGTGTGACAATCCAGCTGTTTCACATGTATCACAGTGACAATCCGGCTGTTTCACTGTCGTCACTGTGACAATCCGGTTGCTTCATTGACGTCAGTATGACATTCATACCGTTTCGTGCATGCCAGTGTGACAATCCAGCTGTTTCATGGGCGTCAGTGTAACAATCTGGCTGTTTCATGAGCATCATTATGACAACCTGACTGTTTCACGGCCATCGGTGTGACAATTCAGCTGTTTCACGGGCATCAGTATGACAACTTGGCTGTCTCATGGGTGTCACTGTGACAATCCGGATTTGTCACGGCCATCAGTATGACAATCCGGATCTTGCACAGCCGTCAATTTGACAATCCTGTTGTTTCACAGCTCTCAGTGTGACAATCGGTCCATTTCACAGGCATCACTCTGAAAGTCTGGCTGTTTCATGGGCGTCACTGTGACAATCCGGCTGTTTCACGATTGTCAGTATGACAATCCGGCTGTTTCACGGCTGTCAGTTTGACAATCCAGCTGTTTCATAGGTACCAGTGTGACAATCCAGCTGTTTTCACAGCTCTCAGTGTGACAATCTGGCTGATTCACGGCCTTCAATGTGACAATCTGGCTATTTCATTGCTGTCAGTTTGACAATCCGGCTGTTTCACTGTCATCAGTGTGGCACTCCAGCTGTTTCACAAGTGCCAGTGGGACGATCCAGCTGTTTCCTGGGCGTCGTTGTGACAATCCGGCTGTTTCACTGCCGCCAGTGTGGTAAGCCGGATGTTTTGTGGGTGTCACTGTGACAATCCCGCTGTTTCCTGGGCGACAGTCTGACAATCCAGCTGTTTCACGGGCGTCACTTTGACAAGCTGGCTGTATCACTGTCATCAGTGTGACAACCCGGTACCTTCACGGGCGTCAGTGTGACAATCCGGCTATTTCACGGGTGTCACTGTGACAAGCTGGCTGTTTCATGTGTGTCACGGTGACAATCTGGTTATTACACTGTCGTCAGTGTGACAACCCGGCTCCTTCAGGGGAGTCAGTGTGACAATCCGGCAGTTTCGCGGGCGTCACTGTGGAATCCAGCTGTTTAATTGTCATCACTGTGACAATCCGGCTTTCATGGCCATTAGTGTGATAATATAGCTGTTTCACAGTCATCGCTGTGACAATCCGGCTGTTTCACGGCCGTCAGTGTGACAATCCGGCTGTTTCACATGCGTCACTTTGAAAATCCGGCTGTTTCACAGCTGTCAGTGTGATAATCCATCTAGTTCACAGCTGTCAGTGACAATCCGGCTGTTTTGCGGCCATCAGTGTGACAATCTGGCTGTTTCATGGCCGTCAGTGTGACAATTGAAAGAACAAAGAACACTGAAAAGTACAGCACAGGAACAGGCCCTTCGGCCCTCCAAGCCTGCGCCCATCATATTGCCCGTCAACTAAAACGGGTTCCGTATCCCTCTATTCCCATCCTATTCATGTATTTGTCAAGCTGCCTTCTCCAACCTCTCCTCATAGCTAATAACCTCCAGACCAGGCAGCATCCTAGTAAACCTCCTCTGCACCCTCTCCAATGCCTCCATATCCTTCTGGTAATGTGGTGACCAGAATTGCACGCAATATTCCAAGTGTGGCCTAACCAAGGTTCTACACAGCTGCAGCATGACTTCCCAGCTTTTATACTCAATACCCCTGCCAATGAAGGCAAGCATGCCATATGCCTTCCTGACTACATTATCCACCTGCGCTGGCACTTTCAGTGACCTGTGGACCTGTACACCCAGATCCCTCGTGCCCGCCAATGCCATTTACTGTTTAATTCCTGCCTGTATTAGACCTTCTAAAATGCATTACCTCGCATTTGTATTCGGCTGTTTCACGGCCGTCAGTGTGACAATCTGGCTGTTTTACGGCTATCAGTACGACAATCAGGCCATCTCACTTGTGTCACTGTGAGAACCCGTCTGTTTCACTGTCGTCAATGTGGCAACCCGGCTATTTCACAGGCCTCACTGTGACAATCCGGCTCTTTCACGGGCGTCGCTGTGACAATCCAGCTGTTTCACAGGCGTCACTGTGACATCCAGCTGTTTCATGGGAATCAGTGTGACAATCTGGCTGTTTCACGGGCGTCACTGACAATCCGGCTGCTCCACGGCCGTCAGTGTGACAATCCGTCTGTTTCACATGCGTCACTGTGACAATCCGGCTGTTTCACAGGCATCAGTGTGACATTCTGGCTGTTTCACAGGTGTCACTATGACAATCTAGCTGTTTCACATGTGTCACTGTGACAATCCAGCTGTTTCACAAGTGTGATTGTGACATTCTGGCTGTTTCACGAGTGTCACTATGACAATCTAGCTGTTTCACATGTGTCACTGTGACAATCCGGCTGTTTTACATATTTCACTGTGACAATCCGGCTATTTCACGGACGTCACTGTGACAATCCGGCTGTTTCACCGCCATCAGTGTGACAATCCGGCTGTTTCATGGCTGTCAGTGTGACAATCCAGTTGTTTCACGGCCGTCAGTGTGACAATCCGGCTGTTTCATGGCCTTCAATGTGACAATCCGGCTGTTTGACAGACATTACTGTGACAATTGAAAGAACAAAGAACAAAGAAAAGTACAGCACAGTTACAGGACCTTCAGCCCTCCAAGCCTGCGCCGATCATATTTCCCGTCAACGAAAACATTTTGCACTTCCGTGGTCCATATTCCTCTATTCCCATCCTATTCGTGTATTTGTCAAGCTGCCTCTTAAACACCACTATCATACCTGCTTCCACCACCTCCTCTGGCAGCGAATTCCAGGCACTCACTGCCCTCTGCGTAAAAAACTTGCCCTGCACATCTCCTCTATAGTTTTCTCCTCTCACCTTAAATCTATGTCCCCTAGTAACTGACTCTTCCACCCTGGGAAACAGCTTCTGACTATCTGCTCTGCCCAGGCCACTCATCATTTTGTAAACTTCTATCAAGTCGCCCCTCAATCTCCGTCACTCTGGTGAGAGCAATCCGAGTTTCTTTAACCTCTCCTCATAGCTAATAACCTCCAGACCAGGCAGCATCCTGGTAAACCTCCTCTGCACCCTCTCCAACGCCTCCATATCCTTCTGGTAATGTAGTGACCAGAATTGCACGCAATATTCCAAGTGTGGCCTAACCAAGGTTCTATACAGCTGCAGCATGACTTCCCAGCTTTTATACTCAATACCCCTGCCAATGAAGGCAAGCATGCCATATACCTTCCTGACTACCTTATCCACCTGCGTTGGCACTTTCAGTGACCTATGGACCTGTACACCCAGATCTCTCTGCCCGTCGATGCATTTAATGGTTCTGCCATTTACTGTATAACTCATGCCCATATTAGACCTTCCAAAATGCATTACCTTGCATTTGTATTCGGCTGTTTCACGGCCATCAGTGTGACAACCCGGTTGTTTCACGGCGGTCAGTGTGACAATCCGGCTGTTTCACGGCTGTCGGTGTGACAATCCGGCTGTTTCACGGCCATCAGTGTGACAATTCGGCTTTTTCACGGCTGTCAGTATGACAATCTGGCCTTCTCATGTGTGTCACTGTGAGAACCTATCTCTTTCAGTGTCGTCAATGTGACAACCCAGCTATTTCACGGGTCTCACTGTGACAATCCAGCTGTTTCACGGGCGTCACTGTGACAATCCAGCTGTTTCACGTTCCTCACTGTGACAATCAGGCTGTTTCACGGGTGTCACTGTGACAATCTGGCTGTTTCTCGGGTGTCAGTGTGACAATTCAGCTATTTCATGGGCCTCACTGTGTCAATCCGGCTGTTCCGCTGTCGTCATTGTGGCAATCTGGCTGTTTCACGGGTGTCAGTGTGACAATCTGGCAGTTTCACGGATGACAGTGACAATCCAACTGTTTCACTGTCGTCACTGTGACAAGCTGGCTGTTTCACTGCCGTCGTTTGACAATCCAGCTGTTTCACAGGCACCAGTGGGACAATCCCACTGTTTCCCTGGTGTCACTCTGACAATCCGGCTGTTTCACAGGCGTTACTGTGACAAGCTGGCTGTTTCACGGGTGTCACGGTGACAATCCGGCTGTTTCACTATCGTCAGTGTGACAACCGGCTGTTTAACAGCCGTCACTATGGCAATCCAGCTGTTTCATTGTCATCACTGTGACTATCCGGCCATTTCACTGTCGTCAGTGTGACAATCCGGCTGTTTTGCGGCCGAGAGTGACAATCCGGCTTTTTCACGGTTATCAGTGTGACAATCCGGCTGTTTTGCGGCCGAGAATGTGACGATCCAGCTTTTTCACGGGCATCAGTGTGACAATCCGGCTGATCCACGGGTGTCAGTGTGACAATCCGGCTTTCATGGCCATCAGTGTGATGATCCAGCTGTTTCACGCGCGTCGCTGTGACAATCCGGCTGCTTAACAGGCATCAGTGACATAATCCAGCTGTTTCAGGGCCATCAGTATGACAATCTGGTTGTTTCACGGGCGTCAGTGTGACAGTCCGGCTGTTTTGCATGTGTCACTGTGACAATCTGGCTGTTTCACAGCCGTCAGATTGACCATCTGGCCATTTTACTGGCATCAGTGTGACAACCTGGCTGTTTTACGGCTATCAGTAAGACAATTCGGCTGTTTCACGGCTGTCAGTATGACAATCTGGACATCTCACGTGTGTTACTGTGAGAATCCGTCTGTTTCACTGCGGTCACCGTGAAAAACGGCTATTTCACGGGCCTCACTGTGACAGACTGGTTGTTTCAAGGCCATCAGATTGACAATCCGGCTGTTTCAGGGTCATCAGTGTGACAACCAGCTGTTTCACGGGCATCAGTGTGACAACTGGCTGTTTCACTGATGTCAGTGTGACAGCCCGGCTGTTTCATGGGCATCAGTTTGACAACGGGCTGTTTGACTGCAGTCAGTTTGACAGTCCGGCTGTTTCACTGATATCACTGGGACTGTCCAGCTGTTACACAGGCATCACTGGGACAATCTGTCTGCTTCACGGGCCTCACTGTGGCAATCGGGCTGTTTCACAGGCGTCAGTGTGACGATCCGGCCATTTCATGGGTGTCAGTGTGACAATCCTGCTGTTTTACTGTCGTCAATGTGACAATCCAGCTGTTTCACGGACATCACTGTGAGAATCCGGCTGTTTCACATGCGTCACTGTGACAATCCAGCTGCTTCACATGCGTCACTGTGACAACCCAGCTGTGTCATGGCCGTCAGTGTGACAACCTGGATGTTTCACAGGCGTCATTGTGAAAATCTGGCTGTTTCATGGCCGTCAGTGTGAAAACCTTGCTGTTTCACGGGTGTCAGTGTGACAATCCAGCTTTTTCACGGCCGTCAGTGTGACATTCTGGATTTTTCAATGCGTCACTGTAACAACCTGTCTGTTTCATGGCCATAAGTATGACATTCCGGCCATTTAACGGCCGTCAGTGTGACAATCTGGCTGTTTCACCCGCGTCACTGTGACAATCCGGCTGTTTAACTGGTGTCAGTGTGACAATCCAGCTGTTTCACAGGCACCAGTGGGACAATCCCACTGTTTCCCTGGTGTCACTCTGACAATCCGACTGTTTCACAGGCGTTACTGTGACAAGCTGGCTGTTTCACGGGTGTCACGGTGACAATCCGGCTGTTTCACTGTCGTCAGTGTGACAACCGGCTGTTTAACAGCCGTCACTATGGCAATCCAGCTGTTTCATTGTCATCACTGTGACTATCCGGCCATTTCACTGTCGTCAGTGTGACAATCCGGCTGTTTTGCGGCCGAGAGTGACAATCCGGCTTTTTCACGGTTATCAGTGTGACAATCCGGCTGTTTTGCGGCCGAGAATGTGACGATCCGGCTTTTTCACGGGCATCAGTGTGACAATCCGGCTGATCCACGGGTGTCAGTGTGACAATCTGGCTTTCATGGCCATCAGTGTGACGATCCAGCTGTTTCACGGGCGTCGCTGTGACAATCCGGCTGCTTAACAGGCATCAGTGACATAATCCAGCTGTTTCAGGGCCATCAGTGTGACAATCTGGTTGTTTCACGGGCGTCAGTGTGACAGTCCGGCTGTTTTGCATGTGTCACTGTGACAATCTGGCTGTTTCACGGCCAGCACTGTGACAATCCGGCTGTTTCATGGGCGTCAGTGTGACAACCCGGCTGTGTCATGGCTGTCAGTATGACAATCCGGCTGTTTCACGGCCGTCAGTGTGAGAACCCGGCTGTTTCACGGGTGTCAATGTAATAATCCGACTTTTTGTCGGCCGTCAGTGTGACATTCCAGCTCTTTCACAGCTATCAGTGTGTCAATGCGGATATTTCACAGGCATCCTTGCGACGATCCGGCTGTTTAACATGCGTCAGTGTGACAATCCAGCTGTTTCACATGTGTCACTGTGACAATCTGGATGTTTCACATGCGTCACCGTGACAATTCGGCTGTTTCACGGCTGTCAGTTTGACAATCCAGCTGTTTCACTGGCGTCAGTGTGACAATCCGGCTGTTTTGCAGCCATCCGTGTGACAATCCAGACGTTTCACAACCCTCAGTGTGACAATCCGGCTTTTCATGGACGTCAGTCTGACAATCCGGCTGTTTCGCAACTGTCAGTTTGACAACCAGGCTGTTTCATGGGTGTCAGTGTGATGATCTGGCTGTCTCACGGTCACCAGTCTGACAATCCAGGCAATTCACGGCCATCAGTGTGACAGTCTGACTGTTTCACGAGGGTCAGTATTACAATCCGGCTATTTCAGATGCGTCAGTGTGAAAATCCAGCTGTGTCACATATATCGTTGAGACAATCCGGCTGTTTCACGAGCATCAGCCTGACCACTGGGCTGTTTATGAGCATCAGTGTGACAATCCGGCTGTTTCATGGCCGTCAGTGTGACAATCCGTCTGTTTCATAGCCATCAGCATAACAATCCGGCTATTTCCTGGCCATCAGTTTGACAATATAGCTGTTTCACGGGCATCAATTTTACAATCCGGCTGTTTCACAGCCGTCAGTGTGACAATCTGGCTGTTTCACGGGTGTCAGTGTGACAATCCGGCTGTTTGCGGCCGTCACTGTGACAATGTGGCTATCTAATGGGCATCAGTGTGACATTCCGGCAGATTCACAGGTGTCAGGTTGACAAGCGGCTGTTTCATGGCTTTCAGTGTGACAATCCGGCTTTCATGGCCGCCAGTGTGATTATCCAGCTGTTTAACGGGGGTCAGTATGACAACCCAATTGCTTCACATGCATCACTGTGACAATCTGGCTGTTTCGCAGCCATCACTGTGACAATCCAATGTTTTACGTGTGTCACTGTAAAAATCCATCTGTTTCATGGCCTTCAGCCTGATAATCCAGCTGTTACATGGCCGCCAGTGGCAATCTGGATGTTTCACATGTGTCAATGTGACAATCCCGCTGTTTCACGGGTGTCAGTCTGTTTCGCAGCCATCAGTGTCACAACCCGTCTGCTTCAGGAGCGTCACTTTGACAATCCAGCTGTTTCACGGGCGTCAGTGTGACAATCCACCTGTTTTGCAGCCGTCAGTGTGACAATCTGGCTGTTTCACGGCCGTCAGTATGACAATCCGGCTGTTATACGGCTATCAGTATGACAATTTGGCTGTTTCACGGCCGTCAGTATGATAATCTAGCCATCTCACGTGTGTCACTGTGAGAATCCGTCTGTTTCACTGTGGTCAATGTGAAAACCGGCTATTTCACGGGCCTCACTGTGACAGTCCGGCTGTTTCACGACCGTCAGATTGATATTCCAGCTGTTTCATGGTCGTCAGTGTGACAACCGGCTGTTTCACTGTCATCAGTGTGACAACCCGGCTGTTTGACGGCCGTCAGTGTGACAATCTGGTTGTGTCACATATCTGGCTGTTTCACGGGAGTCCATGTGACAATCCAGTTATTTCATGACCATCAATGTGACAATCAGGCTGTTTTATGGCCATCAGTCTGACGTTCCTGCTCTTTCACGGCCTTCAGTTTGTCAGTCTGTCTGTTTGATGGGCATCAGTGTGACAATCCGGCATTTTGCTGGGCGTTAGTGTGACAATCCGTCTCTTTCAAGGGCCAAACTGTGACAACCTGGCTATTTTATGGGCCTAACAATCCGGCTGTTTCACATGTGTCAGTGTGACAACCCGGCTGTGTCATGGCCGTCAGTGTGACAACCCGGATGTTTCACAGCCGTCAGTGTGATAATTCGGCTTTTTCACGGCTGTCAGTATGACAATCTGGCCTTCTCACGTGTGTCACTGTGAGAACCTGTCTGTTTCAGTGTCGTCAATGTGACAACCCGGCTTTTTTACAGGTCTCACTGTGTCAATCCGGCTGTTTCACTGTCGTCACTGTGACAATCTGGCTGTTTCACTGTCATCAGTGTGACAATCCAGCAGTTTCACAGGCACCAGTGGGACAATCCGGCTGTTTCCCGGGTGTCGCTGTAACAATCCGGCTGTTTTGCGGCCAAGAGTGTGACAATCCGGCTTTTTCACGGTTATCAGTGTGACAATCCGGCTGATCCACGGGTGTCAGTGTGACAATCCAGCAGTTTCATGGCCATCAGTGTGACAATCCGGCTTTCATGGCCATCAGTGTGGCAATCCTGCTGTTTCACGGTTGTCACGGTAACAATCCGGCTGCTTCACATGCATCAGTGATACAATCCAGCTGTTTCAGGGCCGTCAGTGTGACAGTCTGGCTGTTTTGCATGTGTCACTGTGACAATCTGGCTCTTTCACAGCTGTCAGTGTGACAATGCGGATGTTTCACAGGCATCCGTGCGATGATCCAGCTGTTTCACATGCGTCACTGTGACAATCCGGCTGTTTAACATGCGTCACTGTGACAATCTGGCTGTTTCACGGGCATCAGTGTGACAATCCAGCTGTTTCACATGCGTCACTGTGACAATTCGGCTGTTTCACGGCTGTCAGTTTGACAATCCAGCTGTTTCATAGGTATCAGTGTGACAATACAGCTGTTTCACAGCTCTCAGTGACAATCCGGCTCCTTCATGGGCGTCACTGTTGCAATCCAGCTGTTTCGCAGCCGTCGGTTTGACAACCAGGCTGTTTCGTGGGCGTCAGTGTGATAATTCAGCTGTCTCACGGGTACTTCATGGCCATCAGTGTGACAATCCGGCTCTTTCACAGCTGTCAGTTTGACAGTCTGACTGTCTCAGGTGCGTCAGTGTGAAAATCCAACTGTGTCACATGTATCGCTGTGACAATCCGGCTGTTTCACGAGCGTAAGCCTGACAACCAGACTGTTTTATGGGCATCAGTGTGACAAACCGGCTGTTTCACATGCGTCACTGTGTCAATCCGGCTCTTTCACAGGCATCAGTGTGACATTCTGGCTGTTTTACGGGTGTCACTGTGACAATCCTGCTGTTTCACTATCATCAGTTTGACAATCCAGCTGTTTCACGAGCGTCACTGACAATCCGGCTGTTTCACAAGCGTCACTGTGACAATCTGGTTGTTTCACATGTGTCACTGTGACAATCCGGCTATTTCAGTGTCATCAATGTGACGATCCAGCTGTTTCACGGCCGTCAGTGTGACAATCTGGCTGTTTCACGACCTTCAATGTGACAATCTGGCTGTTCCGTTGCCGTCAGTTTGACGATCCGGCTGTTTCACTGTCATCAGTGTGGCAATCCCGCTGTTTCACAGGTGCCAGTGGGACAATCTGGCTGTTTCACGGGCGTCGCTGTGACAATCCAGCTGTTTCACGGATGTCACAGTTAGAATCCGGCTGTTTCACATGTGTCATTGTGACAATCCCACTGTTTCACATGTGTCAGTGTGACAATCCGGCTGTGTCATGGCCATCAGTGTGACAACCCGCATGTATCATAGGCATCACTGTGAAAATATGGCTGTTTCACGGCCGTCAGTGTGAGAACCGGCTGTTTCACGGGTGTCAGTGTGACAATCCAGATATTTCATGGCCGTGAGTGTGACATTCTGGATTTTTCACATGCGTCACTGTAACAACCTGTCTGTTTAATGGCCATAAGTATGACATTCCGGCCATTTAACGGGCGTCAGAGTGACAATCCGGCTGTTTCACATGCATCACTGTGACAATCTGCTGTTTAACGGGCGTCCCTGCGACAATCCGGCTGTTTAACGGCCGTCATTTTGAGTCTTGTCTCTTTTATGGGCCCCACTGTGACAACCTGGATATTTTAGGGTCCTAACTGTGACAATCCGGCTGTTACACAGGCGTCAGTGTGTCAACCCAACTGTTGTATGGCCGTCAGAATGCAAACCGGATATTTCACAGATGTCACTGTGAAAATCTGGCTGTTTCACGGCCGTCAGTGTGACAATCTGGCTGTTTCACGGCTGTCAGTGTGAGAAACCAGCTGTTTCACGGGTGTCAGTGTGACAATCTGACTTTTTCACAGCTGTCAGTGTGACAATGCAGATGTTTCACAGGCATCCGTGCGACGATCCAGCTTTTTCACATGCGTCACTGTGACAATTCAGCTGTTTAACATGCGTCACTGTGACAATCCAGCTGTTTCGCGGGCATCAATGTGACAATCCAGCTGTTTCACAGCCCTCAGTGTGACAATCCGGTTCCTTCACGGGCGTCAGTGTGACAATCCGGCTGTTTCGCGGCCGTCAGTTTGACAACCAGGCTGTTTCGTGGGCGCCAGTGTGATAATTCAGCTGTCTCACGGCCGTCAGTGTGACAATGCAGGTATTTCATGGCCGTCAGTGTGACAATCCGGCTCTTTCATGGCTGTCAGTTTGACAGTCTGACTGTTTCACGAGGGTCAGTGTTACAATCCGGCTGTCTCAGGTGCGTCAGTGTGAAAATCCAACTGTGTCACATATATCGCTGTGACAATCCGGCTGTTTAATGGGTGTCCCTGTGACAATCTGGCTGTTTCACAGCCTTCAATGTGACAATCTGGCTGTTTCATTGCCGTCAGTTTGACAATCTGGCTGTTTCACTGTCATCAGTGTGGCAATCCAGCTGTTTCACAGGCGCCAGTTGCACAATCTGGCTGTTTCACGGGCGTCGCTGTGACAATCCGGCTGTTTAACTGTTGCCAGTGTGGTAAACTGGATATTTTGCGGGTGTCACTGTGACAATCCAGCTGTTTCACGGCCGTCAGTGTGACAATCTGGCTGTTTCACAGCTTCAGTGTGACAATCTGGCTGTTTCATTGCCGTCAGTTTGACAATCCGGCTGTTTCACTGTCATCAGTGTGGCAATCCAGCTGTTTCACAGGCGCCAGTGGGACAATCTGGCTATTTCACTGGTGTCACTGTGACAATCCAGCTGTTTCATTGTTGCCAGTGTGGTAAGCTGGATATTTTGCGGGTGTCACTTGTGCCAATCCGGCTGTTTCACGGGCATTACTGTAACAACCTGTCTGTTTCATGGCCATAAGTATGACATTCCGGCCATTTAATGGGCGTCAGTGTGACAATCCAGCTGTTTCACCTGCGTCACTGTGACAATCTGGCTGTTTAACGGGTGTCCCTGTGACAATCCGGCTGTTTCACGGCTGTCAGTTTGACAATCCAGCTATTTCATAGGTATCATTGTGACAATCCAGCTGTTTCACAGCCCTCAGTGTGACAATCCGGCTCCTTCACGGGCGTCAGTGTGACAATCCGGCTGTTTTGCGGCCGTCAGTTTGACAACCAGGCTGTTTTGTGGGCGTTAGTGTGATAATTCAGCTGTCTCACGGCCGTCAGTGTGACAATGCGGGTATTTCATGGCCGTCAGTGTGATGATCCGGCTCTTTAACGGCTGTCAGTTTGACAGTCTGACTGTTTCGCCAGGGTCAGTATTACAATCCGGCTGTCTCAGGTGCGTCAGTGTGAAAATCCAACTGTGTCACATATATCGCTGTGACAATCCGGCTGTTTCACGAGTGTCAGCCTGACAACCAGACTGTTTTATGGGCATCAGTGTGACAATCCGGCTGTTTCACATGCGTCACTGTGACAATCCAAATCTTTCACAGGCATCAGTGTGACATTCTGGCTGTTTTACGGGTGTCACTGTGACAATCCTGCTGTTTCACTATCATCAGTGTGACAATCCAGCTGTATCACGAGCGTCACTGTGACAATCCGGCTGTTTCACGGGCGACAGTGTGACAACCCAGCTGTGTCATGGTCGTCAGTATACAAACCGGATATTTCACAGGTGTCACTGTGAAAATCTGGCTGTTTCACGGCCGTCCATGTGACAATCCGGCTGTTTCACATGTGTCACTGTGACAATCCGGCTGTTTCACATGTGTCAGTGTGACAACTCGGCTGTGTCATGGCCGTCAGTGTGACAACCCGGATGTTTCACAGGCATCACTGTGAAAATATGGCTGTTTCACGGGCGTCAGTGTAAGGACCGGCTGTTTCACGGGTGTCAGTGTGACAATCCGGATTTTTCACGGCCGTGAATGTGACATTCTGGATTTTTCACATGCGTCTCTGTAACAACCTGTCTGTTTAATGGACATAAGTATGACATTCCGGCCATTTAACAGGCTTCAGTGTGACAATCCGGCTGTTTCACATGCGTCACAGTGACAATCTGGCTGTTTAACGGGTGTTCCACTGACAACCCGGCTGTTTCACGGGTGTCAGTGTGACAAACTGATTGTTTCACACGGGTCACTGCGAGAATCCGGCTGTTTCACGGGTGACCCTGTGACAATCCGGCTGTTTCACGGCCTTAAATGTGACAATCCAGCTGTTTCACAGGCACCAGTGGGACAATCTGGCTGTTTCACGGGCGTCACTCTGACAATCCGGCTGTTTCACTTTTGCCAGTGTGGTAAGCTGGATATTTTGCGGGTGCCACTGTGACAATCCAGCTGTTTCGCGGGCGTCACTCTGACAATCCGACTGTTTCACGGGCATTACTGTGACAATCTGGCTGTTTCACTGTCATCAGTGTGACAATCCGGCTATTTCACTGTCGTCAGTGTGACAATCCATGTATTTCATGGTCATCAGTGTGAGAACTGCCTGTTTAACAGCTGTCACTGTGACAATCCAGCTGATTCACTGTCATCACTGTGCCCATTCAGCTATTTCACTGTCATCAGTAGGACAATCTGGCTGTTTCACGGGCGTCAGTGTGACAATCTGGCTGTTTTGCGGCCGTCCGTGTGACAATCTGGCTTTCATGGCCGTCAGTGTGACAATCTGGCTGTTTCATCGGCGTCAGTGTGACAATCTGGCTGTTTCACAAGCGTCACTGAGACAATCTGGCTGTTTCATTGCCGTCAATGTGACAATCAGGCTGTTTCACGGCCATCAGTGTGACAATCTGGCTGTTTCACGGCCGTCAGTGTGACAATCTGGCTGTTTCACGGCCTTCAATGTGACAATCTGGCTGTTTCATTGCCGTCAGTTTGACAATCTGGCTGTTTCACTGTCATCAGCGTGGCAATCCAGCTGTTTCACAGGCGCCAGTGGGACAATCTGGCTATTTCACTGTTGCCAGTGTGGTAAGCTAGATATTTTGTGGGTGTCACTGAAAATCCGGCTGTTTCGCGGGTGTCACTCTGACAATCCGGCTGTTTCACGGGCATTACTGTGACGATCTGGCTGTTTCACTGTCATCAGTGTGACAAGCCAGCTATTTCACTGTCGTCAGTGTGACAATCCATGTGTTTCACAGTCATCAGTGTGACAACTGTCTGTTTAGCAGCTGTCACTGTGACAATCCAGCTGATTCACTGTCATCACTGTGACCATTCGGCTATTTCACTGTCGTCAGTGGGACAATCTGGCTGTTTCATGGGCGTCAGTGTGATAATCTGGCTGTTTTGCGGCCGTCAGTGTGACAGTCTGGCTTTCATGGCCGTCAGTGTGACAATATGGCTGTTTCATGGGTGTCAGTGTGACAATCCGGCTGTTTCACATGTGTCACTGTGACAATCCGGCTGTTTCACTGGTGTCAATTTCACAATCCGTCTGATGCATGGGTGTCAGACTGACAATCCAGCTGTTTCATGGCCATCAGTGTGACAATCTGGCTTTCATGGGTGTCAGTGTGACAATCTGGCTGTTTCATGGGCGTCAGTGTGACAGTCCGGCTGTTTCACATGTGTCACTCTGACAATCCGGCTGTTTCACGGCCGTCAGAATGACAATCCAGGCATTTCACTGACATCAGTGTGACAATCTGGCTGTTTTATGGCTATCAGAATGACAATTTGGCTGTTTCACAGCCGTCAGTATGACAATCTGACCATCTCACATGTGTCACTGTGAGAATCCGTCTGTTTCACTGTGGTCAATGTGAAAACCGGCTATTTCACGTGCCTCACTGTGACAGGCCGGCTGTTTCACGGCTGTCAGATTGTCAATCCGGCTGTTTCACGGGCATCAGTGTGACAACTGGCTGTTTCACTGACGTCAGTGTGACAACCCAGCTGTTTCATGGGCATCAGTGTGACAACAGGCTGTTTGACTGCAGTTAGTTTGACAGTCCAGCTGTTTCAGTGATATCACTGGGACTGTCCAGGTGTTTCACAGGCATCACTGGGACAATCCAGATGTTTCATGGGCCTCACTGCGGCAATCGTGCTGTTTCACGGGTGTCAGTGTGACAAACCGACTATTTCACTGATCAGTGTGACAATCCTGCTGTTTCACTGTCGTTAGTGTGACAATCCAGCTGTTTCACAGACATCACAATGAGAATCCGGCTGTTTCACATGCTTCACTGTGACAATCCGGCTGTTTCACGGGCATTACTGTGACGATCTGGCTGTTTCACTGTCATCAGTGTGACAATCCAGCTATTTCACTGTCGTCAGTGTGACAATCCATGTGTTTCACGGTCATCAGTGTGACAACTGTCTGTTTAGCAGCTGTCACTGTGACAATCCAGCTGATTCACTGTCATCACTGTGACCATTCGGCTATTTCACTGTCGTCAGTGGGACAATCTGGCTGTTTCACGGGCGTCAGTGTGACAATCTGGCTGTTTTGCGGCCGTCAGTGTGACAATCTGGCTTTCATGGCCGTCAGTGTGACAATCTGGCTGTTTCATGGGTGTCAGTGTGACAATCCGGCTTTTTCACATGTGTCACTGTGACAATCCAGCTGTTTCATTGGTGTCAATTTCACAATCCGTCTGATTCATGGGTGTCAGACTGACAATCCAGCTGTTTCATGGCCATCAGTGTGACAATCTGGCTGTTTCATGGGCGTCAGTGTGACAGTCCGGCTGTTTCATGGCTGTCAGAATGACAATCCGGGCATTTCACTGACATCAGTGTGACAATCCGGCTGTTTTATGGCTATCAGAATGACAATTTGGCTGTTTGACGGCCGTCAATATGACAGTCCGGCTGTTTTATGGCTATCAGCAGGACAATTCGGCTGTTTCACAGCCATCAGTATGACAATCTGACCATCTCACGTGTGTCACTGTGAGAATCCATCTGTTTCACTGTGGTCAATGTGTAAACCGGCTATTTCACGTGCCTCACTGTGACAGGCCGGCTGTTTCACGGCTGTCAGATTGACAATCCGGCTGTTTCACGGTCATCAGTGTGACAACTGGCTGTTTCACTGACGTCAGTGTGACAACCCAGCTGTTTCATGGGCATCAGTGTGACAACAGGCTGTTTGACTGCAGTTAGTTTGACAGTCCGGCTGTTTCAGTGATATCACTGGGACTGTCCAGGTGTTTCACAGGCATCACTGGGACAATCCAGCTGTTTCATGGGCCTCACTGCGGCAATCGGGCTGTTTCACGGGTGTCAGTGTGACAAACCGACTATTTCACTGTGATCAGTGTGACAATCCTGCTGTTTCACTGTCATCAGTGTGACAATCCAGCTGTTTCACGGACATCACTGTGAGAATCCGGCTGTTTCACATGCTTCACTGTGACAATCCGGCTGTTTCACGAGCATTACTGTGACGATCTGGCTGTTTCACTGTCATCAGTGTGACAATCCATGTGTTTCACGGTCATCAGTGTGACAACTGTCTGTTTAGCAGCTGTCACTGTGACAATCCAGCTGATTCACTGTCATCACTGTGACCATTCGGCTATTTCACTGTCGTCTGTGTGACAATCCGTCTGTTTCACATGCTTCACTGTGACAATCTGGCTGTTTCACATGTGTCAGTGTGACAACCCGGCTGTGTCATGGCCGAAGTGTGACAACCCGGATGTTTCGCAGGCGTCGTTGTGACAATCCGGCTGTTTAACGGGTGTCACTGTGACAATCCAGCTGTTTCACGGGCGTCAGTGTGACAATCTGGCTGTTTCATGGGCGTCAGTGTGACAATCTGTTAGTTTCACATGCGCCAATGTGAGAATCCGGCTGTTTCACAGGCGTCCCTGTGACAATTTGGCTGTATCACGGCCGTCAGTGTGAGAATCCAGCTGTTTCACGGCCGCCAGTGTGAACAATCAGTTATTTGACGGCCGTCAATGTGACAGTCTGTCTCTTTCACAGGCATCAGTGTGACAATCCGGCTTTTTGCTGAGCGTCAGTGTGACAATCCATCTCTTTCACATGCCCCACTGTGACCACCCGGCTATTTCATGGGCCTAACTGTGACAGTCCGGCTGTTTTGCGGCCATCACTGTGACAATGCGGGTATATCATGGACGTCAGTGTGACAATCGGATCTTTCACGGCTGTCACTTTGATGGTCTGACTATTTTACCAATGTCAGTATTACATTCCAGCTGTCTCAGATGCGTCAGTGTGAAAATCCATCTGTGTCATATGTATCGCTTTGACAATCCGGCTGTTTCACGAGCGTCAGCCTGACAACCAGGCTGTTTTATGGGCATCAGTGTGACTATCCAGCTTTTTCACATGCGTCACTGTGACAATCCGGCTGTTTCACGAGCGTCACTGTGACAATCCAGCTGTTTCACATGTGTCACTGTGACAATTTGGCTGTTTCAGTGCCGTCAATGTGACAATCCGGCTGTTTCACGGTCTTCAATGTGACAATCTGGCTGTTTCATTGCCGTCAGTTTGACAATCCGGCTGTTTCACTGTGATCAGTGTGACAATCCGGCTATTTCACTGTCATCAGTGTGACAATCCCTGTTTCACGGTCATCAGTGTGACAACTGCCTGTTTAACAGCTGTCACTGTGACAATCCAGCTGATTCACTGTCATCACTGTGCCCATTCGGCTATTTCACTGTCGTCAATGGGACAATCCGGCTGCTTCACGGGCGTCAGTGTGACAATCCGGCTGTTTTGCGGCTGTCAGTGTGACAATCTGGCTGTTTCACATGCGTCAATTTCACAATCTGTCTGATTCACGGATGTCAGACTGACAATCCAGCTGTTTCATGGCCATCAGTGTGACAAACTGGCTTTCATGGCCGTCAGTATAACAATCTGGCTGTTTCACGGGCGTCAGTGTGACAACCAGGCTGTTTTATGGGCATCAGTGTGACATTCTGGCTGTTTTACGGGTGTCACTGTGACAATCCAGCTGTTTCACTATCATCAGTGTGACAATCCAGCTATTTCACATGCGTCACTGTGACAATCCGGCTGTTTCACGGTCTTCAATGTGACAATCTGGCTGTTTCATTGCCGTCAGTTTGACAATCCGGCTGTTTCACTGTGATCAGTGTGACAATCCGGCTATTACACTGTCGTCAGTGTGACAATCCCTGTGTTTCACGGTCATCAGTGTGACAACTGCCTGTTTAACAGCTGTCACTGTGACAATCCAGCTGATTCACTGTCATCACTGTGACCATTCGGCTATTTCACTGTCGTCAATGGGACAATCCGGCTGCTTCACGGGCGTCAGTGTGATAATCTGGCTGTTTTGCGGCTGTCAGCGTGACAATCTGGCTGTTTCACATGCGTCAATTTCACAATCTGTCTGATTCACGGATGTCAGACTGACAATCCAGCTGTTTCATGGCCATCAGTGTGACAATCTGGCTTTCATGGCCGTCAGTATAACAATCTGGCTGTTTCACGGGCGTCAGTGTGACAGTCTGACTGTTTCACCTGTGTCACTGTGACATTCCGGGTATTTTATGGCCGTCAGAATGACAATCCGGCCATTTCACTGACATCAGTGTGACAATCTGGCTGTTTTATGGCTATCAGAATGACAATTTGGCTGTTTGACGGCCGTCAGTATGACAGTCCGGCTGTTTTACGGCTATCAGCAGGACAATTCGGCTGTTTCACGGCCGTCAGTATGACAATCTGACCATCTCACGTGTGTCACTGTGAGAATCCGTCTGTTTCACTATGGTCAATGTGAAAACCGTTTATTTCACGTGCCTCAGTGTGAAAGGCCGGCTGTTTCACGGCCGTCAGATTGTCAATCCAGCTGTTTCACGGTCATCAGTGTGACAACCGGCTGTTTCACTGTAGTCAGTGTGACAATCCGGCTGTTTCACGGGCATCGGTGTGGCAATCCAGCTGTTTCACGGGCATCAGTGTGTCAACTGGCTGTTTCACTGACGTCGTGTGACAGCTGGCTGTTTCACGAGCATCGGTGTGACAATTTGCCTGTTTCACGGTCATCACTGTGACAACCTGGCTGTTTCACGGGCATCAGTGTGACAACCTGGCTGTTTCACGGGCATCAGTGTGACAACTGGCTGTTTCACTGATGTCAGTGTGACAATCAGGCTGTTTCTCATGCATCGGTGTGACAGCTGGTTGTTTCACGGGCATCAGTGTGACAACTGGCTGTTTCACTGATGTCACTGTGACAATCCAGCTGTTTCACGGGCGTCAGTGTGACAATCTGCTTGTTTCACATGTGCCACTGTCAGAATCCGGCTGTTTCACAGGCGTCCCTGTGACAATTCGGCTGTATCACGGCCGTCAGTGTGATAATCCAGCTGTTTCACGGCCGCCAGTGTGACAATTCAGCTATTTGACAGCCGTCAATGTGACAGTCTGTCTCTTTCATGGACCCCACTGTGACAACCCTGCTATTTCATGGGCCTAACTGTGACAATGATGTTTCACAGCCGCTCATGTGACAATCCAGCTGATTCACAAGCGTCAGTCTGACAACCCGGCTGTTTTAGGGGCAGCAGAGTGACAACCCAGCTGTTTCAGGGGCATCAATGTGACAATCCCACTTTTTCACAGGGGTCAGTGTGACAATCCCTGTGTTTCACGGTCATCAGTGTGACAACTGCCTGTTTAACAGCTGTCACTGTGACAATCCAGCTGAGTCACTGTCATCACTGTGACCATTCTGATATTTTGCTGTCGTCAGTGGGACAATCCGGCTGTTTCACGGGCATCAGTGTGACAATCCGGCTGTTTCACGGCCGTCAGTATGACAATCTGACCATCTCACGTGTGTCACTGTGAGAATCCGTCTGTTTCACTGTGGTCAGTGTGAAAACCGGCTATTTCACGTGCCTCAGTGTGAAAGGCCGGCTGTTTCACGGCCGTCAGATTGTCAATCCAGCTGTTTCACGGGCATCAGTGTGACAACCGGCTGTTTCACGGGCATCAGTATGACAATCCGGCTGTTTCACGTGCATCGGTGTGACAACTGGCTGTTTCACGGGCATCAATGTGACAATTTTCCTCTTTCACGGCCATCAGTGTGACAACCTGGCTGTTTCACGGCCATCAGTGTGACAACCTGGCTGTTTCACGGCCATCAGTGTGACAACCTGGCTGTTTCACGGGCATCAGTGTGACAACCTGTCAGTTTCACGGCCATCAGTGTGACAATCCGGCTTTTTGCTGAGCGTCAGTGTGACAATCCATCTCTTTCACGGGCCCCACTGTGACAACCCGGCTATTTCATGGGCCTAACTGTGACAATTCGGCTGTATTGCGGCCGTCACTGTGACAATGCGGGTATATCATGGCCGTCAGTGTGACAATGCGGGTTTTTCACGGCCGTCAGTTTGACAGTCTGACTGTTTTACCAATGTCAGTATTACATTCCGGCTGTCTCAGATGCGTCAGTGTGAAAATCCATCTGTGTGTTATGTATCGCTTTGACAATCCGGCTGTTTCACGAGCGTCAGCCTGACAACCAGGCTGTTTTATGGGCATCAGTGTGACAATCCAGCTTTTTCACATGCGTCGCTGTGACAATCCGGCTCTTTCACAGGCATCATTGTGACATTCTGGCTGTTTTACGGATGTCACTGTGACAATCCTGCTGTTTCACTATCATCAGTGTGACAATCCAGCTATATCACATGCGTCACTGTGACAATCCGGCTGTTTCACGAGCGTCACTGTGACAATCCGGCTGTTTCACATGTGTCATTGTGACAATCCGGCTGTTTCAGTGCCGTCAATGTGACAATCCGGCTGTTTCACGGCTGTCAGTGTGACAATCTGGCTGTTTCACGGCCTTCAATGTGACAATCTGGTTGTTTCATTGCCGTCAGTTTGACAATCCGGCTGTTTCACTGTGATCAGTGTGGCAATCCAGCTGTTTCACTGTCATCAGTGTGACAATCCGGCTATTTCACTGTCATCAGTGTGACAATCCCTGTGTTTCACGGTCATCAGTGTGACAACTGCCTGTTTAACAGCTGTCACTGTGACAATCCAGCTGAGTCACTGTCATCACTGTGACCATTCTGCTATTTCGCTGTCGTCAGTGGGACAATCCGACTGTTTCACGGGCATCAGTGTGACAATCCGGCTGTTTCACGGCCGTCAGTGTGACAATCTGGTTGTTTCACAGGCGTCAATTTCACAATCCGTCTGATTCACGGGTGTCAGACTGACAATCCGGCTGTTTCATGGCCATCAGTGTGACAATCTGGCTTTCATGGCCGTCAGTGTAACAATTTGGCTGTTTCATGGGCGTCAGTGTGACAGTCCGGCTGTTTCACATGTGTCACTGTGACATTCCGGCTATTTCATGGCCGTCAGAATGACAATCCGGCCATTTCACTGACATCAGTGTGACAATCTGGCTGTTTTATGGCTATCAGAATGATAATTTGGCTGTTTGACGGCCGTCAGCATGACAGTCCGGCTGTTTTACGGCTATCAGCAGGACAATTCGGCTGTTTCACGGCCGTCAGTATGACAATCTGACCATCTCACGTGTGTCACTGTGAGAATCCGTCTGTTTCACTGTGGTCAATGTGAAAACCGTTTATTTCATGTGCCTCAGTGTGAAAGGCCGGCTGTTTCACGGCCGTCAGATTGTCAATCCAGCTGTTTCACGGTCATCAGTGTGACAACCGGCTGTTTGACGGGCATCAGTGTGGCAATCCAGCTGTTTCACGGGCATCAGTGTGTCAACTGGCTGTTTCACTGATGTCGTGTGACAGCTGGCTGTTTCACGAGCATCGGTGTGACAATTTGCCTGTTTCACGGTCATCACTGTGACAACCTGGCTGTTTCACGGGCATCAGTGTGACAACCTGGCTGTTTCACGGCATCAGTGTGACAACTGGCTGTTTCACTGATGTCAGTGTGACAATCAGGCTGTTTCTCGTGCATCGGTGTGACAGCTGGTTGTTTCACGGGCATCAGTGTGACAACTGGCTGTTTCACTGATGTCACTGTGACAATCCAGCTGTTTCACGGGCGTCAGTGTGACAATCTGCTTGTTTCACATGTGCCACTGTCAGAATCCGGCTGTTTCACAGGCGTCCCTGTGACAATTCGGCTGTATCACGGCCGTCAGTGTGATAATCCAGCTGTTTCACGGCCGCCAGTGTGACAATTCAGCTATTTGACAGCCGTCAATGTGACAGTCTGTCTCTTTCATGGACCCCACTGTGACAACCCTGCTATTTCATGGGCCTAACTGTGACAATCTGGCTGTTTCACAGCCGCTCATGTCTGACAACCCGGCTGTTTTAGGGGCAGCAGAGTGACAACCCGGCTGTTTCAGGGGCATCAATGTGACAATCCCACTTTTTCACAGGGGTCAGTGTGACAATCCCCTTGTTTCATGGCTGTCAGTGTGACAATCCGGCTGTTTCACGGATGTCACTGTGAGAATCCGGCTGTTTCACGTGCGTCACTGTGACAATCCGACTGTTTCACATGTGTCAGTGTGACAACCCGGCTGTGTCATGGCCGACAGTGTGACAACCCGGATGTTTCACAGGCGTCGCTGTAACAATCCGGCTGTTTAACGGGTGTCACTGTGACAATCCAGCTGTTTCGCGGGCATCAGTGTGACAATCTGGTTGTTTCACATGCGACAATGTGAGAATCCGGCTGTTTCACAGGTGTCCCTGTGACAATTCGGCTGTATCACGGCTGTCAGTGTGACAATCCAGCTGTTTCACGGCCGCCAGTGTAAAAAATCGGCTATTTGACGGCCGTCAATGTGACAGTCTGTCAGTTTCACGGGCATCAGTGTGACAATCCGGCTTTTTGCTGAGCGTCAGTGTGACAATCCATCTCTTTCATGGGCCCCACTGTGACAACCCGGCTATTTCATGGGCCTAACTGTGACAATTCGGCTGTTTTGAGGCCGTCACTGTGACAATGCGGGTATATCATGGCCGTCAGTGTGACAATGCGGGTTTTTCACGGCCGTCAGTTTGACAGTCTGACTGTTTTACCAATGTCAGTATTACATTCCGGCTGTCTCAAATGCGTCAGTGTGAAAATCCATCTGTGTCTTATGTATCGCTTTGACAATCCGGCTGTTTCACAAGCGTCAGCCTGACAACCAGGCTGTTTTATGGGCATCAGTGTAACAATCCAGCTTTTTCACATGCGTCACTGTGACAATCCGGCTCTTTCACAGGCATCATTGTGACATTCTGGCTGTTTTACGGGTGTCACTGTGACAATCCTGCTGTTTCACTATCATCAGTGTGACAATCCAGCTATATCACATGCGTCACTGTGACAATCCGGCTGTTTCACGAGCGTCACTGTGACAATCCGGCTGTTTCACATGAGTCACTGTGACAATCCGGCTGTTTTATTGCCGTCAATGTGACAATCCGGCTGTTTCATGGCCGTCAGTGTGACAATCTGGCTGTTTCACGGCCTTCAATGTGACAATCTGGTTGTTTCATTGCCGTCAGTTTGACAATCCGGCTGTTTCACTGTGATCAGTGTGGCAATCCAGCTGTTTCACTATCATCAGTGTGACAATCCAGCTATATCACATGCGTCACTGTGACAATCCGGCTGTTTCACGAGCGTCACTGTGACAATCCGGCTGTTTCACATGTGTCATTGTGACAATCCGGCTGTTTCAGTGCCGTCAATGTGACAATCCGGCTGTTTCACGGCTGTCAGTGTGACAATCTGGCTGTTTCACGGGCATCAGTGTGACAATCCAGCTGTTTTACGGCCGTCAGTGTGACAATCTGGTTGTTTCACAGGCGTCAATTTCACAATCCGTCTGATTCACGGGTGTCAGACTGACAATCCGGCTGTTTCATGGCCATCAGTGTGACAATCTGGCTTTCATGGCCGTCAGTGTAACAATTTGGCTGTTTCATGGGCGTCAGTGTGACAGTCCGGCTGTTTCACATGTGTCACTGTGACATTCCGGCTATTTCATGGCCGTCAGAATGACAATCCGGCCATTTCACTGACATCAGTTTGACAATCTGGCTGTTTTATGGCTATCAGAATGATAATTTGGCTGTTTGACGGCCGTCAGCATGACAGTCCGGCTGTTTTACGGCTATCAGCAGGACAATTCGGCTGTTTCACGGCCGTCAGTATGACAATCTGACCATCTCACGTGTGTCACTGTGAGAATCCGTCTGTTTCACTGTGGTCAATGTGAAAACCGTTTATTTCACGTGCCTCAGTGTGAAAGTCCGGCTGTTTCACGGCCGTCAGATTGTCAATCCAGCTGTTTCACGGTCATCAGTGTGACAACCGGCTGTTTCACGGGCATCAGTGTGACAATCCGGCTGTTTCACGGGCATCAGTGTGGCAATCCAGCTGTTTCACGGGCATCAGTGTGTCAACTGGCTGTTTCACTGATGTCGTGTGACAGCTGGCTGTTTCACGAGCATCGGTGTGACAATTTGCCTGTTTCACGGTCATCACTGTGACAACCTGGCTGTTCCACGGGCATCAGTGTGACAACCTGGCTGTTTCACGGCATCAGTGTGACAACTGGCTGTTTCACTGATGTCAGTGTGACAATCAGGCTGTTTCTCGTGCATCGGTGTGACAGCTGGTTGTTTCACGGGCATCAGTGTGACAACTGGCTGTTTCACTGATGTCACTGTGACAATCCAGCTGTTTCACGGGCGTCAGTGTGACAATCTGCTTGTTTCACATGTGCCACTGTCAGAATCCGGCTGTTTCACAGGCGTCCCTGTGACAATTCGGCTGTATCACGGCCGTCAGTGTGATAATCCAGCTGTTTCACGGCCGCCAGTGTGACAATTCAGCTATTTGACAGCCGTCAATGTGACAGTCTGTCTCTTTCATGGACCCCACTGTGACAACCCTGCTATTTCATGGGCCTAACTGTGACAATCTGGCTGTTTCACAGCCGCTCATGTCTGACAACCCGGCTGTTTTAGGGGCAGCAGAGTGACAACCCGGCTGTTTCAGGGGCATCAATGTGACAATCCCACTTTTTCACAGGGGTCAGTGTGACAATCCCCTTGTTTCATGGCTGTCAGTGTGACAATCCGGCTGTTTCACGGATGTCACTGTGAGAATCCGGCTGTTTCACGTGCGTCACTGTGACAATCCGACTGTTTCACATGTGTCAGTGTGACAACCCGGCTGTGTCATGGCCGACAGTGTGACAACCCGGATGTTTCACAGGCGTCGCTGTAACAATCCGGCTGTTTAACGGGTGTCACTGTGACAATCCAGCTGTTTCGCGGGCATCAGTGTGACAATCTGGTTGTTTCACATGCGACAATGTGAGAATCCGGCTGTTTCACAGGTGTCCCTGTGACAATTCGGCTGTATCACGGCTGTCAGTGTGACAATCCAGCTGTTTCACGGCCGCCAGTGTAAAAAATCGGCTATTTGACGGCCGTCAATGTGACAGTCTGTCAGTTTCACGGGCATCAGTGTGACAATCCGGCTTTTTGCTGAGCGTCAGTGTGACAATCCATCTCTTTCATGGGCCCCACTGTGACAACCCGGCTATTTCATGGGCCTAACTGTGACAATTCGGCTGTTTTGAGGCCGTCACTGTGACAATGCGGGTATATCATGGCCGTCAGTGTGACAATGCGGGTTTTTCACGGCCGTCAGTTTGACAGCCTGACTGTTTTACCAATGTCAGTATTACATTCCGGCTGTCTCAAATGCGTCAGTGTGAAAATCCATCTGTGTCTTATGTATCGCTTTGACAATCCGGCTGTTTCACAAGCGTCAGCCTGACAACCAGGCTGTTTTATGGGCATCAGTGTAACAATCCAGCTTTTTCACATGCGTCACTGTGACAATCCGGCTCTTTCACAGGCATCATTGTGACATTCTGGCTGTTTTACGGGTGTCACTGTGACAATCCTGCTGTTTCACTATCATCAGTGTGACAATCCAGCTATATCACATGCGTCACTGTGACAATCCGGCTGTTTCACGAGCGTCACTGTGACAATCCGGCTGTTTCACATGAGTCACTGTGACAATCCGGCTGTTTTATTGCCGTCAATGTGACAATCCGGCTGTTTCATGGCCGTCAGTGTGACAATCTGGCTGTTTCACGGCCTTCAATGTGACAATCTGGCTGTTTCATTGCCGTCAGTTTGACAATCCGGCTGTTTCACTGTGATCAGTGTGGCAATCCAGCTGTTTCACTGTCATCAGTGTGACAATCCGGCTATTTCACTGTCATCAGTGTGACAATCCCTGTGTTTCACGGTCATCAGTGTGACAACTGCCTGTTTAACAGCTGTCACTGTGACAATCCAACTGAGTCACTGTCATCACTGTGACCATTCTGCTATTTCGCTGTCGTCAGTGGGACAATCCGGCTGTTTCATGGGCATCAGTGTGACAATCCGGCTGTTTCACGGCCGTCAGTGTGACAATCTGGTTGTTTCACAGGCGTCAATTTCACAATCCGTCTGATTCACGGGTGTCAGACTGACAATCTGGCTGTTTCATGGCCATCAGTGTGACAATCTGGCTTTCATGGCTGTCAGTGTAACAATCTGGCTGTTTCATGGGCGTCAGTGTGACAGTCCGGCTGTTTCACATGTGTCACTGTGACATTCCGGCTATTTCATGGCCGTCAGAATGACAATCCGGCAATTTCACTGACATCAGTGTGACAATCTGGCTGTTTTATGGCTATCAGAATGATAATTTGGCTGTTTGACGGTCGTCAGTATGACAGTCCGGCTGTTTTACGGCTATCAGCAGGACAATTCGGCTGTTTCACGGCCGTCAGTATGACAATCTGACCATCTCACGTGAGTCACTGTGAGAATCCGTCTGTTTCACTGTGGTCAGTGTGAAAACCGGCTATATCACGTGCCTCAGTGTGAGAGGTCGGCTGTTTCACGGCCGTCAGATTGTCAATCCGGCTGTTTCACGGGCATCAGTGAGACATCCGGCTGTTTCACGGGCATCACTGTGACAATCCAGCTGTTTCACGGGCATCAGTGTGACAATCCGGCTGTTTCACGGGCATCGGTGTGGCGATCCAGCTGTTTCACGAGCATCAGTGTGACAACTGGCTGTTTCACTGACGTCAGTGTGACAACTGGCTGTTTCACGGGCATCGTTGTGACAATTTCCCTCTTTCACGGCCATCAGTGTGACAACCTGGCTGTTTCACGGGCATCAGTGTGACAACTGGCAGTTTCACTGACATCAGTGTGACAACTGTCTGTTTCACGGGCATCGATGTGACAATTTCCCTCTTTCACGGCCATCAGTGTGACAACCTGGCTGTTTCACGGGCATCAGTGTGACAACTGGCTGTTTCACTGATGTCAGTATGACAATCCGGCTGTTTCACGTGCATCGGTGTGACAACCTGGCTGTTTCACAGGCATCAGTGTGACAACTTGCTGTTTCACTGATGTCAGTGTGACAATCCGCCAGTTTCACGGGCATCAGTGTGACAACCTGACTGTTTCACGGGCATCAGTGTGACAACGGGCTGTTTGACTGCAGTCAGTTTGACAGTCCAGCTGTTTCAGTGATATCAGTGGGACTGTCCAGGTGTTTCACAGGCATCACTGGGACAATCTGGCTGTTTCACGGGCCTCACTGCAGCAATCGGGCTGTTCACGGGCGTCAGTGTGACAATCCGGCTATTTCACTGTCATCAGTGTGACAATCCTGCTGTTTCACTGTCGTCAGTGTGATAATCCAGCTGTTTCACGGACGTCACTGTAAGAATCCACTGCTTCACATGCTTCACTGTGACAATCCGGCTGTTTCACATGTGTCAGTGTGACAACCCGGCTGTGTCATGGCCGACAGTGTGACTACCCGGATGTTTCACAGGCGTCACTGTGACAATCCGGCTGTTTCACGGGCGTCAGTGTGACAATCCGGCTGTTTCACGGCCGTCAGTGTGACAATCTGGTTGTTTCACAGGCGTCAATTTCACAATCCGTCTGATTCACGGGTGTCAGACTGACAATCCGGCTGTTTCATGGCCATCAGTGTGACAATCTGGCTTTCATGGCCGTCAGTATAACAATCTGGCTGTTTCATGGGCGTCAGTGTGACAGTCCGGCTGTTTCACATGTGTCACTGTGACATTCCGGCTATTTCATGGCCGTCAGAATGACAATCCGGCAATTTCACTGACATCAGTGTGACAATCTGGCTGTTTTATGGCTATCAGAATGATAATTTGGCTGTTTGACGGTCGTCAGTATGACAGTCCGGCTGTTTTACGGCTATCAGCAGGACAATTCGGCTGTTTCACGGCCGTCAGTATGACAATCTGACCATCTCACGTGAGTCACTGTGAGAATCCGTCTGTTTCACTGTGGTCAGTGTGAAAACCGGCTATATCACGTGTCTCAGTGTGAGAGGTCGGCTGTTTCACGGCCGTCAGATTGTCAATCCGGCTGTTTCACGGGCATCAGTGAGACATCCGGCTGTTTCACGGGCATCACTGTGACAATCCAGCTGTTTCACGGGCATCAGTGTGACAATCCGGCTGTTTCACGGGCATCGGTGTGGCGATCCAGCTGTTTCACGAGCATCAGTGTGACAACTGGCTGTTTCACTGACGTCAGTGTGACAACTGGCTGTTTCACGGGCATCGTTGTGACAATTTCCCTCTTTCACGGCCATCAGTGTGACAACCTGGCTGTTTCACGGGCATCAGTGTGACAACTGGCAGTTTCACTGACATCAGTGTGACAACTGTCTGTTTCACGGGCATCGATGTGACAATTTCCCTCTTTCACGGCCATCAGTGTGACAACCTGGCTGTTTCACGGGCATCAGTGTGACAACTGGCTGTTTCACTGATGTCAGTATGACAATCCGGCTGTTTCACGTGCATCGGTGTGACAACCTGGCTGTTTCACAGGCATCAGTGTGACAACTTGCTGTTTCACTGATGTCAGTGTGACAATCCGCCAGTTTCACGGGCATCAGTGTGACAACCTGACTGTTTCACGGGCATCAGTGTGACAACGGGCTGTTTGACTGCAGTCAGTTTGACAGTCCAGCTGTTTCAGTGATATCAGTGGGACTGTCCAGGTGTTTCACAGGCATCACTGGGACAATCTGGCTGTTTCACGGGCCTCACTGCAGCAATCGGGCTGTTCACGGGCGTCAGTGTGACAATCCGGCTATTTCACTGTCATCAGTGTGACAATCCTGCTGTTTCACTGTCGTCAGTGTGATAATCCAGCTGTTTCACGGACGTCACTGTAAGAATCCACTGCTTCACATGCTTCACTGTGACAATCCGGCTGTTTCACATGTGTCAGTGTGACAACCCGGCTGTGTCATGGCCGACAGTGTGACTACCCGGATGTTTCACAGGCGTCACTGTGACAATCCGGCTGTTTCACGGGCGTCAGTGTGACAATCCGGCTGTTTCACGGCCGTCAGTGTGACAATCTGGTTGTTTCACAGGCGTCAATTTCACAATCCGTCTGATTCACGGGTGTCAGACTGACAATCCGGCTGTTTCATGGCCATCAGTGTGACAATCTGGCTTTCATGGCCGTCAGTATAACAATCTGGCTGTTTCATGGGCGTCAGTGTGACAGTCCGGCTGTTTCACATGTGTCACTGTGACATTCCGGCTATTTCATGGCCGTCAGAATGACAATCCGGCCATTTCACTGACATCAGTGTGACAATCTGGCTGTTTTATGGCTATCAGAATGACAATTTGGCTGTTTGACGGCCGTCAGTATGACAGTCCGGCTGTTTTAAGGCTATCAGCAGGACAATTTGGCTGTTTCACGGCCGTCAGTATGACAATCAGACCATCTCACGTGTGTCACTGTGAGAATCCGTCTGTTTCACTGTGGTCAGTTTGAAAACCGGCTATTTCACGTGCCTCAGTGTGAAAGGCCGGCTGTTTCGCGGCCGTCAGATTGACAATCCGGCTGTTTCATGGGCATCAGTGTGACAATCTGGCTTTCATGGCTGTCAGTGTAACAATCTGGCTGTTTCACGGGCATCGGTGTGGCGATCCAGCTGTTTCACGAGCATCAGTGTGACAACTGGCTGTTTCACTGACGTCAGTGTGACAACTGGCTGTTTCACGGGCATCGATGTGACAATTTCCCTCTTTCACGGCCATCAGTGTGACAACCTGGCTGTTTCACGGGCATCAGTGTGACAACTGGCTGTTTCACTGATGTCAGTATGACAATCCGGCTGTTTCACGTGCATCGGTGTGACAACCTGGCTGTTTCACAGGCATCAGTGTGACAACTTGCTGTTTCACTGATGTCAGTGTGACAATCCGCCAGTTTCACGGCATCAGTGTGACAACCTGGCTGTTTCACGGGCATCAGTGAGACAACGGGCTGTTTGACTGCAGTCAGTTTGACAGTCCAGCTGTTTCAGTGATATCAGTGGGACTGTCCAGGTGTTTCACAGGCATCACTGGGACAATTTGGCTGTTTCACGGGCCTCACTGCGGCAATCGGGCTGTTTCACGGGCGTCAGTGTGACAATCCGGCTATTTCACTGTCATCAGTGTGACAATCCTGCTGTTTCACTGTCGTCAGTGTGACAATCCAGCTGTTTCATGGACGTCACTGTGAGAATCCACTGTTTCACATGCTTCACTGTGACAATCCGGCTGTTTCACATGTGTCAGTGTGACAACCCGGCTGTGTCATGGCCGACAGTGTGACTACCCGGATGTTTCACAGGTGTCACTGTGACAATCCGGCTGTTTAACGGGTGTCAGTGTGACAATGCAGCTGTTTCACGGGCGTCAGTGTGACAATCTGGTTGTTTCACATGCACCACTGTCAGAATCCAGCTGTTTCACAGGTGTCCCTGTGACAATTCGGCTGTATCACGGCTGTCAGTGTGACAATCCAGCTGTTTCATGGCCGCCGGTGTGAAAAATCGGCTATTTGACGGCCGTCAATGTGACAGTCTGTCAGTTTCACAGGCGTCACTGTGACAATCCGGCTGTTTAACGGGTGTCAGTGTGACAATCTGGCTGTTTCGTCGGCGTCAGTGTGACAATCTGGTTATTTCACATGCGCCAATGTGAGAATCCGGCTATTTCACAGGTGTCCCTGTGACAATTCGGCTGTATCATGGCCATCAGTGTGACAATCCAGCTGTTTTACGGCCGCCAGTGTGAACAATCGGCTATTTGACGGCCGTCAATGTGACAGTCTGTCTCTTTCTTGGGCATCAGTGTGACAATCCGGCTTTTTGCTGAGCGTCAGTGTGATAATCCATCTCTTTCATGGGCCCCACTGTGACAACCCGGCTATTTCATGGGCCTAACTGTGACAATTCGGCTGTTTTGCGGCCGTCACTGTGACAATGCGGGTATATCATGGCCGTCAGTGTGACAATGCGGGTTTTTCACGGCCGTCAGTTTGACAGTCTGACTGTTTTACCAATGTCAGTATTACATTCCGGCTGTCTCAGATGCGTCAGTGTGAAAATCCATCTGTGTCATATGTATCGCTTTGACAATCCGGCTGTTTCACGAGCGTCAGCCTGACAACCAGTCTGTTTTATGGGCATCAGTGTAACAATCCAGCTTTTTCACATGCGTCACTGTGACATCCGGCTCTTTCACAGGCATCATTGTGACATTCTGGCTGTTTTACGTGTGTCATTGTGACAATCCCGCTGTTTCACTATCATCAGTGTGACAATCTAGCTGTTTCACAGGCGTCACTGTGACAACCCGGCCATTTCATGGGCCTTACTGTGACAATCCGGCTGTTTTGCGGCCGTCACTGTGACAATGCGGGTTTTTCACGGCCGTCAGTTTTACAGTCTGACTGTTTCACCAATGTCAGTATTACATTCCGGCTGTCTCAGAAGCGTCAGTATGAAAATCCATCTGTGTCATATGTATCGCTTTGACAATCCGGCTGTTTCACGAGCGTCAGCCTGACAACCAGGCTGTTTTATGGGCATCAGTGTCACAATCCAGCTTTTTCACATGCGTCACTGTGACAATCCGGCTCTTTCACAGGCATCATTGTGACATTCTGGCTGTTTTATGGGTGTCATTGTGACAATCCAGCTGTTTCACTATCATCAGTGTGATAATCCAGCTGTTTCACATGCGTCACTGTGACAATCCGGCTGTTTCACGAGCATCAGTGTGACAATCCGGCTGTTTCGCATGTGTCACTGTGACAATCCGGCTGTTTCAGTGCCGTCAATGTGACAATCCGGCTGTTTCACTGTGATCAGTGTGGCAAGCCTGCTGTTTCATAGGCGCCAGTGGGACAATCCGGCTGTTTCACATGTGTCTCTGTGACAATCTGACTGTTTCACTGTCATCAGTGTGACAATCCGGCTATTACACTGTCGTCAGTGTGACAATCCCTGTGTTTCACGGTCATCAGTGTGACAACTGCCTGTTTAACAGCTGTCACTGTGACAATCCAGCTGATTCACTGTCATCACTGTGACCATTCAGCTATTTCACTGTCGTCAGTGGGACAATCCGGCTGTTTCACGGGCGTCAGTATGACAATCTGGCTGTTTCGCGGGTGTCAGTGTGACAATCTGGTTGTTTCACATGCGCCAATGTGAGAATCCGTCTGATTCACAGGTGTCCCTGTGACAATTCGGCTGTATCACGGCCGTCAGTGTGACAATCCCTGTGTTTCACGGTCATCAGTGTGACAACTGCCTGTTTAACAGCTGTCACTGTGACAATCCAGCTGATTCACTGTCATCACTGTGACCATTCAGCTATTTCACTGTCGTCAGTGGGACAATCCGGCTGTTTCACGGGCGTCAGTGTGACAATCTGGCTGTTTCGCGGGCGTCAGTGTGACAATCTGGTTGTTTCACATGCACCAATGTGAGAATCCGGCTGTTTCACAGGTGTCCCTGTGATGATTCGGCAGTATCACGGCCGTCAGTGTGACAATCCAGCTGTTTCACGGCCGCCAGTGTGAACAATCGGCTGTTTGACGGCCGTCAATGTGACAGTCTGTCTCTTTCACGGGCATCAGTGTGACAATCCGGCATTTTCTGTGCATCAGTGTGACAATCCATCTCTTTCATGGGCCCCACTGTGACAACCCAGCTATTTCATGGGCCTAACTGTGACAATTCGGCTGTTTTGCGGCCGTCACTGTGACAATGCGGGTATATCATGGCCGTCAGTGTGACAATGCGGGTTTTTCACGGCCGTCAGTTTGACAGTCTGACTGTTTTACCAATGTCAGTATTACATTCCGGCTGTCTCAAATGCGTCAGTGTGAAAATCCATCTGTGTCATATGTGTCGCTTTGACAATCCGGCTGTTTCACGAGCGTCAGCCTGACAACCAGTCTGTTTTATGGGCATCAGTGTGACAATCCAGCTTTTTCACATGCGTCACTGTGACAATCCGGCTCTTTCACAGGCATCATTGTGACATTCTGGCTGTTTTACGGGTGTCACTGCGACAATCCTGCTGTTTCACTGTCATCAGTTTGACAATCCCTGTGTTTCACGGTCATCAGTGTGACAACTGCCTGTTTAACCGCTGTCACTGTGACAATCCAGCTAATTCACTGTCATCACTGTGACCATTCCGCTATTTCACTGTCATCAGTGGGACGATCCGGCTGTTTCACGGGCGTCAGTGTGACAATCTGGCTATTTCGCGGGCATCAGCGTGACAATCTGGTTGTTTCACATGCGCCAAAGTGAGAATCCGGCTGTTTTACAGGTGTCCCTGTGACGATTCGGCTGTATCACGGCCATCAGTGTGACAATCCAGCTGTTTCAAGGCCGCCAGTGTGAACAATCAGCTATTTGACGGCCGTCAATGTGACAGTCTGTCACTTTCACGGGCGTCAGTGTGACAATCCGGCTTTTTGCTGAGCGTCAGTGTGACAATCCATCTCTTTCATGGGCCCCACTGTGACAACCCGGCTATTTCATCGGCGTAACTGTGACAATTCGGCTGTTTTGCGGCTGTCACTGTGACAATGCGGGTATATCATGGCCGTCAGGGTGACAATGCGGGTTTTTCACGGCCGTCAGTTTGACAGTCTGACTGTTTTACCAATGTCAGTATTACATTCCGGCTGTCTCAGATGCGTCAGTGTGAAAATCCATCTGTGTCACATGTATCGCTTTGACAATCCGGCTGTTTCACGAGCGTCAGCCTGACAACCAGGCTGTTTTATGGGCATCGTGTAACAATCCAGCTTTTTCACATGCGTCACTGTGACAATCCGGCTCTTTCACAGGCATCATTGTGACATTCTGGCTGTTTTACGGGTGTCACTGTGACAATCCTGCTGTTTCACTGTCATCAGTGTGACAATCCCTGTGTTTCACGGTCATCAGTGTGACAACTGCCTGTTTAACAGCTGTCACTGTGACAATCCAGCTAATTCACTGTCATCACTGTGACCATTCGGGTATTTCACTGTCGTCAGTGGGACGATCTGGCTGTTTCACGGGCGTCAGTGTGACAATCTGGCTATTTCGTGGGCGTCAGTGTGACAATCTGGTTGTTTCACATGCGCCAATGTGAGAATCCGGCTGTTTCTCAGGTGTCCCTGTGACGATTCGGCTGTTTCACGGCCGTCAGTGTGATATTCTGGCTGTTTTGCGGCCGTCAGTGTGACCTTCTGGCTGTTTCACAGGCGTCAATTTCACAATCCGTCTGATTCACGGGTGTCAGACTCACAATCCGGCTGTTTCATCGCCATCAGTGTGACAATCTGGCTTTCATGGGCATCAGTGTGACAATCTGGCTGTTTCATGGGCGTCAGTGTGACAGTCCAGCTGTTTCACAGCCGTCAGTTTGACAGTCCGGCTGTTTCACATGTGTCAGTGTGACAACCCGGCTGTGTCATGGCCGACAGTGTGACTACCCGGATGTTTCACAGGCGTCACTGTGACAATCTGGCTGTTTCACGGCCGTCAGTGTGACAATCTGGCTGTTTCGCGGCCTTCAATGTGACAATCTGGCTGTTTCATTGCCGTCAGTTTGACAATCCGGCTGTTTCACTGTGATCAGTGTGGCAATCCCGCTGTTTCATAGGCGCCAGTGGGACAATCCGGCTATTTCACATGTGTCTCTGTGACAATCTGACTGTTTCACTGTCATCAGTGTGACAATCCGGCTATTACACTGTCGTCAGTGTGAAAATCCCTGAGTTTCATGGCCATCAGTGTGACAATCCAGCTATATCACATGCGTCACTGTGACAATCCGGCTGTTTCACGAGCGTCACTGTGACAATCCGGCTGTTTCACATGTGTCACTGTGACAATCCGGCTGTTTTATTGCCGTCAGTGTGACAATCTGGCTGTTTCACGGCCGTCAGTGTGACAATCTGGCTGTTTCACGGCCTTCAATGTGACAATCTGGCTGTTTCATTGCCGTCAGTTTGACAATCCGGCTGTTTCACTGTGATCAGTGTGGCAATCCAGCTGTTTCACTGTCATCAGCGTGACAATCCGGCTATTTCACTGTCATCAGTGTGACAATCCCTGTGTTTCACGGTCATCAGTGTGACAACTGCCTGTTTAACAGCTGTCACTGTGACAATCCAGCTGAGTCACTGTCATCACTGTGACCATTCTGCTATTTCGCTGTCGTCAGTGGGACAATCCGACTGTTTCACGGGCATCAGTGTGACAATCCGGCTGTTTTACGGCCGTCAGGGTGACAATCTGGTTGTTTCACAGGCGTCAATTTCACAATCCGTCTGATTCACGGGTGTCAGACTGACAATCCGGCTGTTTCATGGCCATCAGTGTGACAATCTGGCTTTCATGGCCGTCAGTGTAACAATCTGGCTGTTTCATGGGCGTCAGTGTGACAATCCGGCTGTTTCACATGTGTCACTGTGACAATCCGGCTGTTTCAGTGCCGTCAGTGTGACAATCCAGCCATTTCACTGACATCAATGTGACAATCTGGCTGTTTCATTGCCGTCAGTTTGACAATCCGGCTGTTTCACTGTGATCAGTGTGGCAATCCTGCTGTTTCACTGTCATCAGTGTGACAATCCGGCTATTTCACTGTCATCAGTGTGACAATCCCTGTGTTTCACGGTCATCAGTGTGACAACTGCCTGTTTAACAGCTGTCAGTGTGACAATCCAGCTGAGTCACTGTCATCACTGTGACCATTCTGCTATTTCGCTGTCGTCAGTGGGACAATCCGGCTGTTTCACGGGCATCAGTGTGACAATCCGGCTGTTTTACGGCCGTCTGGGTGACAATCTGGTTGTTTCACAGGCGTCAATTTCACAATCCGTCTGATTCACGGGTGTCAGACTGACAATCCAGCTGTTTCAAGGCCATCAGTGTGACAATCTGGCTTTCATGGTCGTCAGTGTAACAATCTGGCTGTTTCATGGGCGTCAGTGT
The DNA here is from genome assembly GCA_026770705.1 of Isurus oxyrinchus. NCBI lineage: Eukaryota > Metazoa > Chordata > Chondrichthyes > Lamniformes > Lamnidae > Isurus > Isurus oxyrinchus. The sequence goes on from JANJGN010000111.1 coordinate 75,643, forward strand.
GACAGTCCGGCTGTTTCACATGTGTCACTGTGACATTCCGGCTATTTCATGGCCGTCAGAATGACAATCCGGCCATTTCACGGCCGTCAGTGTGACAATCTGGCTGTTTCACGGCCTTCAATGTGACAATCTGGCTGTTTCATTGCCGTCAGTTTGATAATCCGGCTGTTTCACTGTGATCAGTGTGGCAATCCAGCTGTTTCACTGTCATCAGTGTGACAATCCGGCTATTTCACTGTCATCAGTGTGACAACTGCCTGTTTAACAGCTGTCACTGTGACAATCCAGCTGATTCACTGTCATCACTGTGACCATTCTGCTATTTCGCTGTCGTCAGTGGGACAATCCGGCTGTTTCACGGGCATCAATGTGACAATCCGGCTGTTTTACGGCCGTCAGTGTGACAATCTGGTTGTTTCACAAGCGTCAATTTCACAATCCGTCTGATTCACGGGTGTCAGACTGACAATCCGGCTATCTCATGGCCATCAGTGTGACAATCTGGCTTTCATGGCCGTCAGTGTAACAATCTGACTGTTTCATGGGCGTCAGTGTGACAGTCCGGCTGTTTCACATGTGTCACTGTGACATCCCGGCTATTTCATGGCCGTCAGAATGACAATCCGGCCATTTCACTGACATCAGTTTGACAATCTGGCTGTTTTATGGCTATCAGAATGACAATTTGGCTGTTTGACGGCCGTCAGTATGACAGTCCGGCTGTTTCAAGGCTATCAGCAGGACAATTCGGCTGTTTCACGGCCATCAGTATGACAATCTGACCATCTCACGTGTGTCACTGTGAGAATCGTCTGTTTCACTGTGGTCAGTGTGAAAACCGGCTATTTCACGTGCCTCACTGTGACAGGCCGGCTGTTTCACGGCCGTCAGATTGTCAATCCGGCTGTTTCACGAGCATCAGTGTGACAACCGGCTGTTTCACGGGCATCAGTGTGACAATCCGGCTGTTTCACGGGCATCGGTGTGGCGATCCAGCTGTTTCACGGGCATCAGTGTGTCAACTGGCTGTTTCACTGACGTCAGTTTGACAACTGGCTGTTTCACGGGCATCAATGTGACAATTTCCCTCTTTCACGGCCATCAGTGTGACAACCTGGCTGTTTCACGGGCATCAGTGTGACAACTGGCTGTTTCACTGATGTCAGTATGACAATCCGGCTGTTTCACGTACATCGGTGTGACAACTGGCTGTTTCACGGGCATCAATGTGACAATTTCCCTCTTTCACGGCCATCGGTGTGACAACCTGGCTGTTTCACGGGCATCAGTGTGACAACTGGCTGTTTCACTGATGTCAGTATGACAATCCGGCTGTTTCACGTACATCGGTGTGACAACCTGGCTGTTTCACGGGCATCAGTGTGACAACTGGCTCTTTCACTGATGTCAGTGTGACAATCAGCCAGTTTCACGGGCATCAGTGTGACAACCTGTCAGTTTCACAGGCATCAGTGTGACAACGGGCTGTTTGACTGCAGTCAGTTTGACAGTCCAGCTGTTTCAGTGATATCACTGGGACTGTCCAGGTGTTTCACAGGCATCACTGGGACAATCTGGCTGTTTCACGGGCCTCACTGCGGCAATCGGGCTGTTTCACAGGCGTCAGTATGACAATCCGGCTATTTCACTGTCATCAGTGTGACAATCCTGCTGTTTCACTGTCGTCAGTGTGACAATCCAGCTGTTTCATGGACGTCACTGTGAGAATCCGGCTGTTTCACATGCATCACTGTGACAATCCGGCTGTTTCACATGTGTCAGTGTGACAACCCGGCTGTGTCATGGCCGACAGTGTGACTACCCGAATGTTTCACAGGCGTCACTGTGACAATCCGGCTGTTTAACGGGTGTCAGTGTGACAATCCAGCTGTTTCACGGGCGTCAGTGTGACAATCTGGTTGTTTCACATGCACCTCTGTCAGAATCCAGCTGTTTCACAGGCGTCCCTGTGACAATTCAGCTGTTTCACGGCCGCCAGTGTGAAAAATCAGCTATTTGACGGCCGTCAATGTGACAGTCTGTCTCTTTCTTGGGCATCAGTGTGACAATCCGGCTTTTTGCTGAGCGTCAGTCTGACAATCCATCTCTTTCACGGGTTCCACTGTGACAACCCGGCTATTTCATGGGCCTTACTGTGACAATCCGACTGTTTTGTGGCCGTCACTGTGACAATGCGGGTTTTTCACGTCCGTCAATTTTACAGTCTGACTGTTTTACCAATGTCAGTATTACATTCCGGCTGTCTCAGATGCGTCAGTGTGAAAATCCATCTGTGTCATATGTATCGCTTTGACAATCCGGCTGTTTCACGAGCGTCAGCCTGACAACCAGTCTGTTTTATGGGCATCAGTGTGACAATCCAGCTGTTTCACATGCGTCACTGTGACAATCCGGCTGTTTCACGAGCATCACTGTGACAATCCAGCTGTTTCACATGTGTCACTGTGACAATCCGGCTGTTTCAGTGCCGTCAATGTGACAATCCGGCTGTTTCACGGCCGTCAGTGTGGCAATCTGGCTGTTTCACGGCCTTCAATGTGACAATCTGGCTGTTTCATTGCCGTCAGTTTGACAATCCGGCTGTTTCACTGTGATCAGTGTGGCAATCCCGCTGTTTCATAGGCGCCAGTGGGTCAATCCAGCTGTTTCACATATATCTCTGTGACAATCTGACTGTTTCACTGTCATCAGTGTGACAATCCGGCTATTTCACTGTCATCAGTGTGACAATCCCTGTGTTTCACGGTCATCAGTGTGACAACTGCCTGCTTAACAGCTGTCACTGTGACAATCCAGCTGATTCACTGTCATCACTGTGACCATTCGGCTATTTCACTGTTGTCAGTGGGACAATCCAGCTGTTTCACGGGCGTCAGTGTGATATTCTGGCTGTTTTGCGGCCGTCAGTGTGACCTTCTGACTGTTTCACAGGCGTCAATTTCACAATCCGTCTGATTCACGGGTGTCAGACTGACAATCCGGCTGTTTCATGGCCATCAGTGTGACAATCTGGCTTTCATGGGCGTCAGTGTGACAATCTGGCTGTTTCATGGGCGTCAGTGTGACAGTCCGGCTGTTTCACAGCCGTCAGTTTGACAGTCCAGCTGTTTCACATGTGTCAGTGTGACAACCCAGCTGTGTCATGGCCGACAATGTGACTACCCGGATGTTTCACAGGCGTCACTGTGACAATCTGGCTGTTTCACGGCCGTCAGTGTGACAATCTGGCTGTTTCGCGGCCTTCAATGTGACAATCTGGCTGTTTCATTGCCGTCAGTTTGACAATCCGGCTGTTTCACTGTGATCAGTATGACAATCCCGCTGTTTCATTGGCGCCAGTGGGACAATCCGGCTATTTCACATGTGTCTCTGTGACAATCTGACTGTTTCACTGTCATCAGTGTGACAATCCCTGAGTTTCATGGTCATCAGTGTGACAACTGCCTGTTTAACAGCTGTCACTGTGACAATCCAGCTGATTCACTGTCATCACTGTGACCATTCCGCTATTTCACTGTCGTCAGTGGGTCAATCCGGCTGTTTCATGGGCGTCAGTGTGACAATCTGGCTGTTTCGTGGGCGTCAGTGTGACAATCCAGCTTTTTCACATGCGTCACTGTGACAATCCGGCTCTTTCACAGGCATCATTGTGACATTCTGGCTGTTTTACGGGTGTCACTGTGACAATCCTGCTGTTTCACTGTCATCAGTGTGACAATCCCTGTGTTTCACGGTCATCAGTGTGACAACTGCCTGTTTAACAGCTGTCACTGTGACAATCCAGCTAATTCACTGTCATCACTGTGACCATTCGGGTATTTCACTGTCGTCAGTGGGACGATCCGTCTGTTTCACGGGTGTCAGTGTGACAATCTGGCTGTTTCACGGGCGTCAGTGTGACAATCTGGTTGTTTCACATGCGCCAATGTGAGAATCCGGCTGTTTCACAGGTGTCCCTGTGACGATTCGGCTGTATCACAGCCGTCAGTGTGACAATCCAGCTGTTTCAAGGCCGCCAATGTGAACAATCAGCTATTTGACGGCCGTCAATGTGACAGTCTGTCACTTTCATGGGCATCAGTGTGACAATCCGGCTTTTTGCTGAGCGTCAGTGTGACAATCCATCTCTTTCACAGGCCCCACTGTGACAACCCGGCTATTTCATGGGCCTAACTGTGACAATTCGGCTGTTTTGCGGCCGTCACTGTGACAATGCGGGTATATCATGGCCGTCAGTGTGACAATGCGGGTTTTTCACGGCCGTCAGTTTGACAGTCTGACTATTTTACCAATGTCAGTATCACATTCCGGCTGTCTCAGATGCGTCAGTGTGAAAATCCATCTGTGTCATATGTATCGCTTTGACAATCCGGCTGTTTCACGAGCGTCAGCCTGCCAACCAGGCTGTTTTATGGGCATCAGTGTAACAATCCAGCTTTTTCACATGCGTCACTGTGACAATCCGGCTCTGTCACAGGCATCATTGTGACATTCTGGCTGTTTCACTATCATCAGTGTGACAATCCAGCTGTTTCACATGCGTCACTGTGACAATCCGTCTGTTTCACGAGCATCACTGTGACAATCCAGCTGTTTCACATGTGTCACTGTGACAATCCGGCTGTTTCAGTGACGTCAATGTGACAATCCGGCTGTTTCAAGGCCGTCAGTGTGGCAATCTGGCTGTTTCACGGCCTTCAATGTGACAATCTGGCTGTTTCATTGCCGTCAGATTGACAATCCGGCTGTTTTACTGTGATCAGTGCGGCAATCCCGCTGTTTCATAGGCGCCAGTGGGACAATCCAGCTGTTTCACATATATCTCTGTGACAATCTGACTGTTTCACTGTCATCAGTGTGACAATCCGGCTATTTCACTGTCATCAGTTTGACAGTCCCTGTGTTTCACGGTCGTCAGAGTGACAACTGCCTGCTTAACAGCTGTCACTGTGACAATCCAGATAATTCACTGTCATCACTGTGACCATTCGGCTATTTCACTGTCGTCAGTGGGACAATCAGCCAGTTTCACGGGCATCAGTGTGACAACCCGTCAGTTTCACAGGCATCAGTGTGACAACGGGCTGTTTGACTGCAGTCAGTTTGACAGTCCAGCTGTTTCAGTGATATCACTGGGACTGTCCAGGTGTTTCACAGGCATCACTGGGACAATCTGGCTGTTTCACGGGCCTCACTGCGGCAATCGGGCTGTTTCACAGGCGTCAGTATGACAATCCGGCTATTTCACTGTCATCAGTGTGACAATCCTGCTGTTTCACTGTCGTCAGTGTGACAATCCAGCTGTTTCATGGACGTCACTGTGAGAATCCGGCTGTTTCACATGCATCACTGTGACAATCCGGCTGTTTCACATGTGTCAGTGTGACAACCCGGCTGTGTCATGGCCGACAGTGTGACTACCCGAATGTTTCACAGGCGTCACTGTGACAATCCGGCTGTTTAACGGGTGTCAGTGTGACAATCCAGCTGTTTCACGGGCGTCAGTGTGACAATCTGGTTGTTTCACATGCACCTCTGTCAGAATCCAGCTGTTTCACAGGCGTCCCTGTGACAATTCAGCTGTTTCACGGCCGCCAGTGTGAAAAATCAGCTATTTGACGGCCGTCAATGTGACAGTCTGTCTCTTTCTTGGGCATCAGTGTGACAATCCGGCTTTTTGCTGAGCGTCAGTCTGACAATCCATCTGTTTCACGGGTTCCACTGTGACAACCCGGCTATTTCATGGGCCTTACTGTGACAATCCGACTGTTTTGTGGCCGTCACTGTGACAATGCGGGTTTTTCACGTCCGTCAATTTTACAGTCTGACTGTTTTACCAATGTCAGTATTACATTCCGGCTGTCTCAGATGCGTCAGTGTGAAAATCCATCTGTGTCATATGTATCGCTTTGACAATCCGGCTGTTTCACGAGCGTCAGCCTGACAACCAGTCTGTTTTATGGGCATCAGTGTGACAATCCAGCTGTTTCACATGCGTCACTGTGACAATCCGGCTGTTTCACGAGCATCACTGTGACAATCCAGCTGTTTCACATGTGTCACTGTGACAATCCGGCTGTTTCAGTGCCGTCAATGTGACAATCCGGCTGTTTCACGGCCGTCAGTGTGGCAATCTGGCTGTTTCACGGCCTTCAATGTGACAATCTGGCTGTTTCATTGCCGTCAGTTTGACAATCCGGCTGTTTCACTGTGATCAGTGTGGCAATCCCGCTGTTTCATAGGCGCCAGTGGGTCAATCCAGCTGTTTCACATATATCTCTGTGACAATCTGACTGTTTCACTGTCATCAGTGTGACAATCCGGCTATTTCACTGTCATCAGTGTGACAATCCCTGTGTTTCACGGTCATCAGTGTGACAACTGCCTGCTTAACAGCTGTCACTGTGACAATCCAGCTGATTCACTGTCATCACTGTGACCATTCGGCTATTTCACTGTCGTCAGTGGGACAATCCAGCTGTTTCACGGGCGTCAGTGTGATATTCTGGCTGTTTTGCGGCCGTCAGTGTGACCTTCTGACTGTTTCACAGGCGTCAATTTCACAATCCGTCTGATTCACGGGTGTCAGACTGACAATCCGGCTGTTTCATGGCCATCAGTGTGACAATCTGGCTTTCATGGGCGTCAGTGTGACAATCTGGCTGTTTCATGGGCGTCAGTGTGACAGTCCGGCTGTTTCACAGCCGTCAGTTTGACAGTCCAGCTGTTTCACATGTGTCAGTGTGACAACCCAGCTGTGTCATGGCCGACAATGTGACTACCCGGATGTTTCACAGGCGTCACTGTGACAATCTGGCTGTTTCACGGCCGTCAGTGTGACAATCTGGCTGTTTCGCGGCCTTCAATGTGACAATCTGGCTGTTTCATTGCCGTCAGTTTGACAATCCGGCTGTTTCACTGTGATCAGTATGACAATCCCGCTGTTTCATTGGCGCCAGTGGGACAATCCGGCTATTTCACATGTGTCTCTGTGACAATCTGACTGTTTCACTGTCATCAGTGTGACAATCCCTGAGTTTCATGGTCATCAGTGTGACAACTGCCTGTTTAACAGCTGTCACTGTGACAATCCAGCTGATTCACTGTCATCACTGTGACCATTCCGCTATTTCACTGTCGTCAGTGGGTCAATCCGGCTGTTTCATGGGCGTCAGTGTGACAATCTGGCTGTTTCGTGGGCGTCAGTGTGACAATCCAGCTTTTTCACATGCGTCACTGTGACAATCCGGCTCTTTCACAGGCATCATTGTGACATTCTGGCTGTTTTACGGGTGTCACTGTGACAATCCTGCTGTTTCACTGTCATCAGTGTGACAATCCCTGTGTTTCACGGTCATCAGTGTGACAACTGCCTGTTTAACAGCTGTCACTGTGACAATCCAGCTAATTCACTGTCATCACTGTGACCATTCGGGTATTTCACTGTCGTCAGTGGGACGATCCGTCTGTTTCACGGGTGTCAGTGTGACAATCTGGCTGTTTCACGGGCGTCAGTGTGACAATCTGGTTGTTTCACATGCGCCAATGTGAGAATCCGGCTGTTTCACAGGTGTCCCTGTGACGATTCGGCTGTATCACGGCCGTCAGTGTGACAATCCAGCTGTTTCAAGGCCGCCAGTGTGAACAATCAGCTATTTGACGGCCGTCAATGTGACAGTCTGTCACTTTCATGGGCATCAGTGTGACAATCCGGCTTTTTGCTGAGCGTCAGTGTGACAATCCATCTCTTTCACAGGCCCCACTGTGACAACCCGGCTATTTCATGGGCCTAACTGTGACAATTCGGCTGTTTTGCGGCCGTCACTGTGACAATGCGGGTATATCATGGCCGTCAGTGTGACAATGCGGGTTTTTCACGGCCGTCAGTTTGACAGTCTGACTATTTTACCAATGTCAGTATCACATTCCGGCTGTCTCAGATGCGTCAGTGTGAAAATCCATCTGTGTCATATGTATCGCTTTGACAATCCGGCTGTTTCACGAGCGTCAGCCTGCCAACCAGGCTGTTTTATGGGCATCAGTGTAACAATCCAGCTTTTTCACATGCGTCACTGTGACAATCCGGCTCTGTCACAGGCATCATTGTGACATTCTGGCTGTTTCACTATCATCAGTGTGACAATCCAGCTGTTTCACATGCGTCACTGTGACAATCCGTCTGTTTCACGAGCATCACTGTGACAATCCAGCTGTTTCACATGTGTCACTGTGACAATCCGGCTGTTTCAGTGACGTCAATGTGACAATCCGGCTGTTTCAAGGCCGTCAGTGTGGCAATCTGGCTGTTTCACGGCCTTCAATGTGACAATCTGGCTGTTTCATTGCCGTCAGATTGACAATCCGGCTGTTTTACTGTGATCAGTGCGGCAATCCCGCTGTTTCATAGGCGCCAGTGGGACAATCCAGCTGTTTCACATATATCTCTGTGACAATCTGACTGTTTCACTGTCATCAGTGTGACAATCCGGCTATTTCACTGTCATCAGTTTGACAGTCCCTGTGTTTCACGGTCGTCAGAGTGACAACTGCCTGCTTAACAGCTGTCACTGTGACAATCCAGATAATTCACTGTCATCACTGTGACCATTCGGCTATTTCACTGTCGTCAGTGGGACAATCCGACTGTTTCACGGGCGTCAGTGTGATATTCTGGCTGTTTTGCGGCCGTCAGTGTGACCTTCTGGCTGTTTCACAGGCGTCAATTTCACAATCCGTCTGATTCACGGGTGTCAGACTGACAATCCGGCTGTTTCATGGCCATCAGTGTGACAATCTGGCTGTTTCATGGGCGTCAGTGTGAGAATCCAGCTGTTTCACAGCCGTCAGTTTGACAGTCCGGCTGTTTCACATGTGTCAGTGTGACAACCCGGCTGTGTCATGGCCGACAGTGTGACTACCCGGATGTTTCACAGGCGTCACTGTGACAATCTGGCTGTTTCACGGCCGTCAGTGTGACAATCTGGCTGTTTCGCGGCCTTCAATGTGACAATCTGGCTGTTTCATTGCCGTCAGTTTGACAATCCGGCTGTTTCACTGTGATCAGTGTGGCAATCCCGCTGTTTCATAGGCGCCAGTGGGACAATCCGGCTATTTCACATGTGTCTCTGTGACAATCTGACTGTTTCACTGTCATTAGTGTGACAATCCGGCTATTTCACTGTCGTCAGTGTGAAAATCCCTGAGTTTCATGGTCATCAGTGTGACAACTGCCTGTTTAACAGCTGTCACTGTGACAATCCAGCTGATTCACTATCATCACTGCGACCATTCCGCTATTTCACTGTTGTCAGTGGGACAATCCGGCTGTTTCGTGGGCGTCAGTGTGACAATCTGGCTGTTTCGTCGGCGTCAGTGTGACAATCTGGTTATTTCACATGTGCCAATGTGAGAATCCGGCTGTTTCACAGGTGTCCCTGTGACAATTCGGCTGTATCATGGCCATCAGTGTGACAATCCAGCTGTTTTACGGCCGCCAGTGTGAAAAATCGGCTATTTGACGGCCGTCAATGTGACAGTCTGTCAGTTTCACGGGCATCAGTGTGACAATCCGGCTTTTTGCTGAGCGTCAGTGTGATAATCCATCTCTTTCACGGGCCCCACTGTGACAACCCGGCTATTTCATGGGCCTAACTGTGACAATCCGGCTGTTTTGCGGCCGTCACTGTGACAATGCGGGTATATCATGGCCGTCAGTGTGACAATGCGGGTTTTTCACGGCCGTCAGTTTGACAGTCTGACTGTTTTACCAATGTCATTATTACATTCCGGCTGTCTCAGATGCGTCAGTGTGAAAATCCATCTGTGTCATATGTATCGCTTTGACAATCCGGCTGTTTCACGAGCGTCAGCCTGACAACCAGTCTGTTTTATGGGCATCAGTGTGACAATCCAGCTTTTTCACATGCGTCACTGTGACAATCCGGCTCTTTCACAGGCATCATTGTGACATTCTGGCTGTTTTACGGGTGTCACTGTGACAATCCTGCTGTTTCACTATCATCGGTGTGAGAATCCAGCTATATCACATGCGTCACTATGACAATCCGGCTGTTTCACATGTGTCAGTGTGGCAATCCGGCTGTTTCAGTGCTGTCAATGTGACAATCCGGCTGTTTCACGGCCGTCAGTGTGACAATCTGGCTGTTTCGCGGCCTTCAATGTGACAATCTGGCTGTTTCATTGCCGTCAGTTTGACAATCCGGCTGTTTCACTGTGATCAGTGTGGCAATCCCGCTGTTTCATTGGCGCCAGTGGGACAATGCGGCTATTTCACATGTGTCTCTGTGACAATCTGACTGTTTCACGGTCATCAGTGTGACAACTGCCTGTTTAACAGCTGTCACTGTGACAATCCAGCTGATTCACTGTCATCACTGTGACCATTCTGCTATTTCGCTGTCGTGAGTGGGACAATCCGGCTGTTTCACGGGCGTCAGTGTGACAATCCGGCTGTTTCACGGCCATCAGTGTGACAATCTGGCTGTTTCATGGCCTTCAATGTGACAATCTGGCTGTTTCATTGCCGTCAGTTTGACAATCCGGCTGTTTCACTGTGATCAGTGTGGCAATCCGGCTGTTTCATGGGCGCCAGTGGGACAATCCGGCTGTTTCACATGTGTCTCTCTGACAATCTGACTGTTTCACTGTCATCAGTGTGACAATCCAGCTATTTCACTGTCGTCAGTGTGACAATCCCTGAGTTTCATGGTCATCAGTGTGACAACTGCCTGTTTAACAGCTGTCACTGTGACAATCCAGCTGCATCACTGTCATCACTGTGACCTTTCGGCTATTTCGCTCTCGTCGTTGGGACAATCCGGCTGTTTCACGGGCATCAGTGTGACAATCTGGCTGTTTTACGGCCGTCAGTGGGACAACTGGCTGTTTCACAGGCATCAATTTCACAATCCGTCTGATTCACGGGTGTCAGACTGACAATCCGGCTGTTTCATGGCCATCAGTGTGACAATCTGGCTTTCATGGCTGTCAGTGTAACAATCTGGCTGTTTCATGGGCGTCAGTGTGACAGTCCGGCTGTTTCACATGTGTCTCTGTGACATTCCAGCTTTTTCATGGCCGTCAGAATGACAATCCGTCCATTTCACTGACATCAGTGTGACAATCTGGCTGTTTTCTGGCTATCAGAATGACAATTTGGCTGTTTGACGGCCGTCAGTATGACAGTCCGGCTGTTTTAAGGCTATCAGCAGGACAATTCAGCTGTTTCACGGCCATCAGTATGACAATCTGACCATCTCACGTGTGTCACTGTGAGAATCCGCCTGTTTCACTGTGGTCAGTGTGAAAACCGGCTATTTCACGGACATCAGTGTGGCAACCGGCTGTTTCACGGGCATCAGTGTGACAATCCTGCTGTTTCACGGGCATCAGTGTGACAATCCGGCTGTTTCACGGGCATCAGTGTGACAACCCGGCTGTTTCACGGGCATCGGTGTGGTGATCCAGCTGTTTCACGGGCATCAGTGTGACAACTGGCAGTTTCACTGACATCAGTGTGACAACTGGCTGTTTCACGGGCATCGATGTGACAATTTCCCTCTTTCACGGCCATCAGTGTGACAACCTGGCTGTTTCACGGGCATCAGTGTGACAACGGGCTGTTTGACTGCAGTCAGTTTGACAGTCCAGCTGTTTCAGTGATATCACTGGGACTGTCCAGGTGTTTCACAGGCATCACTGGGACAATCTGGCTGTTTCACGGGCCTCACTGCGGCAATTGGGCTGTTTCACGGGCGTCAGTGTGACAATCCGGCTATTTCACTGTCATCAGTGTGACAATCCTGCTGTTTCACTATCGTCAGTGTGACAATCCAGCTGTTTCACGGACGTCACTGTGAGAATCCGGCTGTTTCACATGCGTCACTGTGACAATCCAGCTGTTTCACATGTGTCAGTGTGACAACCCGGCTGTGTCATGGCCGACAGTGTGACTACCCGGATGTTTCACAGGCGTCACTGTGACAATCTGGCTGTTTAACGGGTGTCAGTGTGACAATCCTGCTGTTTCACGGGTGTCAGTGTGACAATCTGGTTGTTTCACATGCACCACTGTCAGAATCCGGCTGTTTCACAGGCGTCCCTGTGACAATTCGGCTGTATCACGGCTGTCAGTGTGACAATCCAGCTGTTTCACGGCCGCCAGTGTGAAAAATCGGCTATTTGAGGGCCGTCAATGTGACAGTCTGTCTCTTTCTTGGGCATCAGTGTGACAATCCAGCTTTTTGCTGAGCGTCAGTGTGACAATCCATCTCTTTCACGGGCCCCACTGTGACAACTCGGCTATTTCATGGGCCTTACTGTGACAATCCGGCTGTTTTGCGGCCGTCAGTGTGACAATGCGGGTTTTTCATGGCCGTCAGTTTTACAGTCTGACTGTTTCACCAATGTCAGTATTACATTCCGGCTGTCTCAGATGCGTCAGTGTGAAAATCCATCTGTGTCATATGTATCACTTTTACAATCCGGCTGTTTCACGAGCGTCAGCCTGACAACCAGGCTGTTTTATGGGCATCAGTGTAACAATCCAGCTTTTTCACATGCGTCACTGTGACAATCCGGCTCTTTCACAGGCATCATTGTGACATTCTGGCTGTTTTACGTGTGTCATTATGACAATCCTGCTGTTTCACTATCATCAGTGTGACAATCCAGCTGTTTCACGAGCGTCACTGTGACAATCCGGCTGTTTCACATATGTCACTGTGACAATCCGGCTGTTTCAGTGCCGTCAATGTTACAATCCGGCTGTTTCACGGCTGTCAGTGTGGCAATCTTGCTGTTTCATTGCCATCAGTTTGACAATCCGGCTGTTTCACTGTCATCAGTGTGGCAATCCTGCTGTTTCATAGGCGCCAGTGGGACAATCTGGCTGTTTCACATGTGTCCCTGTGACAATCTGACTGTTTCACTGTCATCAGTGTGACAATCCGGCTATTTCACTGTCATCAGTGTGACAATCCCTGTGTTTCACGGTCGTCAGTGTGACAACTGCCTGTTTAACAGCTGTCACTGTGACAATCCAGCTGATTCACTGTCATCACTGTGACTATTCGGCTATTTCGCTCTCGTCATTGGGACAATCCGGCTGTTTCACGGGCATCAGTGTGACAATCTGTCTGTTTTACGGCCGTCAGTGGGACAACTGGCTGTTTCACAGGCATCAATTTCACAATCCGTCTGATTCACGGGTGTCAGACTGACAATCCGGCTGTTTCATGGCCATCAGTGTGACAATCTGGCTTTCATGGCCGTCAGTGTAACAATCTGGCTGTTTCATGGGCGTCAGTGTGACAGTCCGGCTGTTTCACATGTGTCTCTGTGACATTCCAGCTTTTTCATGGCCGTCAGAATGACAATCCGTCCATTTCACTGACATCAGTGTGACAATCTGTCTGTTTTCTGGCTATCAGAATGACAATTTGGCTGTTTGACGGCCGTCAGTATGACAGTCCGGCTGTTTTAAGGCTATCAGCAGGACAATTCAGCTGTTTCACGGCCATCAGTATGACAATCTGACCATCTCACGTGTGTCACTGTGAGAATCCGTCTGTTTCACTGTGGTCAGTGTGAAAACCGGCTATTTCACGGGCATCAGTGTGACAACCGGCTGTTTCACGGGCATCAGTGTGACAATCCTGCTGTTTCACGGGCATCAGTGTGACAATCCGGCTGTTTCACGGGCATCAGTGTGACAACCCGGCTGTTTCACGGGCATCGGTGTGGCGATCCAGCTGTTTCACAGGCATCAGTGTGACAACTGGCAGTTTCACTGACATCAGTGTGACAACTGGCTGTTTCACGGGCATCGATGTGACAATTTCCCTCTTTCACGGCCATCAGTGTGACAACCTGGCTGTTTCACGGGCATCAGTGTGACAACGGGCTGTTTGACTGCAGTCAGTTTGACAGTCCAGCTGTTTCAGTGATATCACTGGGACTGTCCAGGTGTTTCACAGGCATCACTGGGACAATCTGGCTGTTTCACGGGCCTCACTGCGGCAATCGGGCTGTTTCACGGGCGTCAGTGTGACAATCCGGCTATTTCACTGTCATCAGTGTGACAATCCTGCTGTTTCACTGTCGTCAGTGTGACAATCCAGCTGTTTCACGGATGTCACTGTGAGAATCCGGCTGTTTCACATGCGTCACTGTGACAATCCAGCTGTTTCACATGTGTCAGTGTGACAACCCGGCTGTGTCATGGCCGACAGTGTGACTACCCGAATGTTTCACAGGCGTCACTGTGACAATCCGGCTGTTTAACGGGTGTCAGTGTGACAATCCAGCTGTTTCACGGGCGTCAGTGTGACAATCTGGTTGTTTCACATGCACCTCTGTCAGAATCCAGCTGTTTCACAGGCGTCCCTGTGACAATTCAGCTGTTTCACGGCCGCCAGTGTGAAAAATCAGCTATTTGACGGCCGTCAATGTGACAGTCTGTCTCTTTCTTGGGCATCAGTGTGACAATCCGGCTTTTTGCTGAGCGTCAGTCTGACAATCCATCTCTTTCACGGGTTCCACTGTGACAACCCGGCTATTTCATGGGCCTTACTGTGACAATCCGACTGTTTTGTGGCCGTCACTGTGACAATGCGGGTTTTTCACGTCCGTCAATTTTACAGTCTGACTGTTTTACCAATGTCAGTATTACATTCCGGCTGTCTCAGATGCGTCAGTGTGAAAATCCATCTGTGTCATATGTATCGCTTTGACAATCCGGCTGTTTCACGAGCGTCAGCCTGACAACCAGTCTGTTTTATGGGCATCAGTGTGACAATCCAGCTGTTTCACATGCGTCACTGTGACAATCCGGCTGTTTCACGAGCATCACTGTGACAATCCAGCTGTTTCACATGTGTCACTGTGACAATCCGGCTGTTTCAGTGCCGTCAATGTGACAATCCGGCTGTTTCACGGCCGTCAGTGTGGCAATCTGGCTGTTTCACGGCCTTCAATGTGACAATCTGGCTGTTTCATTGCCGTCAGTTTGACAATCCGGCTGTTTCACTGTGATCAGTGTGGCAATCCCGCTGTTTCATAGGCGCCAGTGGGTCAATCCAGCTGTTTCACATATATCTCTGTGACAATCTGACTGTTTCACTGTCATCAGTGTGACAATCCGGCTATTTCACTGTCATCAGTGTGACAATCCCTGTGTTTCACGGTCATCAGTGTGACAACTGCCTGCTTAACAGCTGTCACTGTGACAATCCAGCTGATTCACTGTCATCACTGTGACCATTCGGCTATTTCACTGTCGTCAGTGGGACAATCCAGCTGTTTCACGGGCGTCAGTGTGATATTCTGGCTGTTTTGCGGCCGTCAGTGTGACCTTCTGACTGTTTCACAGGCGTCAATTTCACAATCCGTCTGATTCACGGGTGTCAGACTGACAATCCGGCTGTTTCATGGCCATCAGTGTGACAATCTGGCTTTCATGGGCGTCAGTGTGACAATCTGGCTGTTTCATGGGCGTCAGTGTGACAGTCCGGCTGTTTCACAGCCGTCAGTTTGACAGTCCAGCTGTTTCACATGTGTCAGTGTGACAACCCAGCTGTGTCATGGCCGACAATGTGACTACCCGGATGTTTCACAGGCGTCACTGTGACAATCTGGCTGTTTCACGGCCGTCAGTGTGACAATCTGGCTGTTTCGCGGCCTTCAATGTGACAATCTGGCTGTTTCATTGCCGTCAGTTTGACAATCCGGCTGTTTCACTGTGATCAGTATGACAATCCCGCTGTTTCATTGGCGCCAGTGGGACAATCCGGCTATTTCACATGTGTCTCTGTGACAATCTGACTGTTTCACTGTCATCAGTGTGACAATCCCTGAGTTTCATGGTCATCAGTGTGACAACTGCCTGTTTAACAGCTGTCACTGTGACAATCCAGCTGATTCACTGTCATCACTGTGACCATTCCGCTATTTCACTGTCGTCAGTGGGTCAATCCGGCTGTTTCATGGGCGTCAGTGTGACAATCTGGCTGTTTCGTGGGCGTCAGTGTGACAATCCAGCTTTTTCACATGCGTCACTGTGACAATCCGGCTCTTTCACAGGCATCATTGTGACATTCTGGCTGTTTTACGGGTGTCACTGTGACAATCCTGCTGTTTCACTGTCATCAGTGTGACAATCCCTGTGTTTCACGGTCATCAGTGTGACAACTGCCTGTTTAACAGCTGTCACTGTGACAATCCAGCTAATTCACTGTCATCACTGTGACCATTCGGGTATTTCACTGTCGTCAGTGGGACGATCCGTCTGTTTCACGGGTGTCAGTGTGACAATCTGGCTGTTTCACGGGCGTCAGTGTGACAATCTGGTTGTTTCACATGCGCCAATGTGAGAATCCGGCTGTTTCACAGGTGTCCCTGTGACGATTCGGCTGTATCACGGCCGTCAGTGTGACAATCCAGCTGTTTCAAGGCCGCCAGTGTGAACAATCAGCTATTTGACGGCCGTCAATGTGACAGTCTGTCACTTTCATGGGCATCAGTGTGACAATCCGGCTTTTTGCTGAGCGTCAGTGTGACAATCCATCTCTTTCACAGGCCCCACTGTGACAACCCGGCTATTTCATGGGCCTAACTGTGACAATTCGGCTGTTTTGCGGCCGTCACTGTGACAATGCGGGTATATCATGGCCGTCAGTGTGACAATGCGGGTTTTTCACGGCCGTCAGTTTGACAGTCTGACTATTTTACCAATGTCAGTATCACATTCCGGCTGTCTCAGATGCGTCAGTGTGAAAATCCATCTGTGTCATATGTATCGCTTTGACAATCCGGCTGTTTCACGAGCGTCAGCCTGCCAACCAGGCTGTTTTATGGGCATCAGTGTAACAATCCAGCTTTTTCACATGCGTCACTGTGACAATCCGGCTCTGTCACAGGCATCATTGTGACATTCTGGCTGTTTCACTATCATCAGTGTGACAATCCAGCTGTTTCACATGCGTCACTGTGACAATCCGTCTGTTTCACGAGCATCACTGTGACAATCCAGCTGTTTCACATGTGTCACTGTGACAATCCGGCTGTTTCAGTGACGTCAATGTGACAATCCGGCTGTTTCAAGGCCGTCAGTGTGGCAATCTGGCTGTTTCACGGCCTTCAATGTGACAATCTGGCTGTTTCATTGCCGTCAGATTGACAATCCGGCTGTTTTACTGTGATCAGTGCGGCAATCCCGCTGTTTCATAGGCGCCAGTGGGACAATCCAGCTGTTTCACATATATCTCTGTGACAATCTGACTGTTTCACTGTCATCAGTGTGACAATCCGGCTATTTCACTGTCATCAGTTTGACAGTCCCTGTGTTTCACGGTCGTCAGAGTGACAACTGCCTGCTTAACAGCTGTCACTGTGACAATCCAGATAATTCACTGTCATCACTGTGACCATTCGGCTATTTCACTGTCGTCAGTGGGACAATCCGACTGTTTCACGGGCGTCAGTGTGATATTCTGGCTGTTTTGCGGCCGTCAGTGTGACCTTCTGGCTGTTTCACAGGCGTCAATTTCACAATCCGTCTGATTCACGGGTGTCAGACTGACAATCCGGCTGTTTCATGGCCATCAGTGTGACAATCTGGCTGTTTCATGGGCGTCAGTGTGAGAATCCAGCTGTTTCACAGCCGTCAGTTTGACAGTCCGGCTGTTTCACATGTGTCAGTGTGACAACCCGGCTGTGTCATGGCCGACAGTGTGACTACCCGGATGTTTCACAGGCGTCACTGTGACAATCTGGCTGTTTCACGGCCGTCAGTGTGACAATCTGGCTGTTTCGCGGCCTTCAATGTGACAATCTGGCTGTTTCATTGCCGTCAGTTTGACAATCCGGCTGTTTCACTGTGATCAGTGTGGCAATCCCGCTGTTTCATAGGCGCCAGTGGGACAATCCGGCTATTTCACATGTGTCTCTGTGACAATCTGACTGTTTCACTGTCATTAGTGTGACAATCCGGCTATTTCACTGTCGTCAGTGTGAAAATCCCTGAGTTTCATGGTCATCAGTGTGACAACTGCCTGTTTAACAGCTGTCACTGTGACAATCCAGCTGATTCACTATCATCACTGCGACCATTCCGCTATTTCACTGTTGTCAGTGGGACAATCCGGCTGTTTCGTGGGCGTCAGTGTGACAATCTGGCTGTTTCGTCGGCGTCAGTGTGACAATCTGGTTATTTCACATGTGCCAATGTGAGAATCCGGCTGTTTCACAGGTGTCCCTGTGACAATTCGGCTGTATCATGGCCATCAGTGTGACAATCCAGCTGTTTTACGGCCGCCAGTGTGAAAAATCGGCTATTTGACGGCCGTCAATGTGACAGTCTGTCAGTTTCACGGGCATCAGTGTGACAATCCGGCTTTTTGCTGAGCGTCAGTGTGATAATCCATCTCTTTCACGGGCCCCACTGTGACAACCCGGCTATTTCATGGGCCTAACTGTGACAATCCGGCTGTTTTGCGGCCGTCACTGTGACAATGCGGGTATATCATGGCCGTCAGTGTGACAATGCGGGTTTTTCACGGCCGTCAGTTTGACAGTCTGACTGTTTTACCAATGTCATTATTACATTCCGGCTGTCTCAGATGCGTCAGTGTGAAAATCCATCTGTGTCATATGTATCGCTTTGACAATCCGGCTGTTTCACGAGCGTCAGCCTGACAACCAGTCTGTTTTATGGGCATCAGTGTGACAATCCAGCTTTTTCACATGCGTCACTGTGACAATCCGGCTCTTTCACAGGCATCATTGTGACATTCTGGCTGTTTTACGGGTGTCACTGTGACAATCCTGCTGTTTCACTATCATCGGTGTGAGAATCCAGCTATATCACATGCGTCACTATGACAATCCGGCTGTTTCACATGTGTCAGTGTGGCAATCCGGCTGTTTCAGTGCTGTCAATGTGACAATCCGGCTGTTTCACGGCCGTCAGTGTGACAATCTGGCTGTTTCGCGGCCTTCAATGTGACAATCTGGCTGTTTCATTGCCGTCAGTTTGACAATCCGGCTGTTTCACTGTGATCAGTGTGGCAATCCCGCTGTTTCATTGGCGCCAGTGGGACAATGCGGCTATTTCACATGTGTCTCTGTGACAATCTGACTGTTTCACGGTCATCAGTGTGACAACTGCCTGTTTAACAGCTGTCACTGTGACAATCCAGCTGATTCACTGTCATCACTGTGACCATTCTGCTATTTCGCTGTCGTGAGTGGGACAATCCGGCTGTTTCACGGGCGTCAGTGTGACAATCCGGCTGTTTCACGGCCATCAGTGTGACAATCTGGCTGTTTCATGGCCTTCAATGTGACAATCTGGCTGTTTCATTGCCGTCAGTTTGACAATCCGGCTGTTTCACTGTGATCAGTGTGGCAATCCGGCTGTTTCATGGGCGCCAGTGGGACAATCCGGCTGTTTCACATGTGTCTCTCTGACAATCTGACTGTTTCACTGTCATCAGTGTGACAATCCAGCTATTTCACTGTCGTCAGTGTGACAATCCCTGAGTTTCATGGTCATCAGTGTGACAACTGCCTGTTTAACAGCTGTCACTGTGACAATCCAGCTGCATCACTGTCATCACTGTGACCTTTCGGCTATTTCGCTCTCGTCATTGGGACAATCCGGCTGTTTCACGGGCATCAGTGTGACAATCTGGCTGTTTTACGGCCGTCAGTGGGACAACTGGCTGTTTCACAGGCATCAATTTCACAATCCGTCTGATTCACGGGTGTCAGACTGACAATCCGGCTGTTTCATGGCCATCAGTGTGACAATCTGGCTTTCATGGCTGTCAGTGTAACAATCTGGCTGTTTCATGGGCGTCAGTGTGACAGTCCGGCTGTTTCACATGTGTCTCTGTGACATTCCAGCTTTTTCATGGCCGTCAGAATGACAATCCGTCCATTTCACTGACATCAGTGTGACAATCTGGCTGTTTTCTGGCTATCAGAATGACAATTTGGCTGTTTGACGGCCGTCAGTATGACAGTCCGGCTGTTTTAAGGCTATCAGCAGGACAATTCAGCTGTTTCACGGCCATCAGTATGACAATCTGACCATCTCACGTGTGTCACTGTGAGAATCCGCCTGTTTCACTGTGGTCAGTGTGAAAACCGGCTATTTCACGGACATCAGTGTGGCAACCGGCTGTTTCACGGGCATCAGTGTGACAATCCTGCTGTTTCACGGGCATCAGTGTGACAATCCGGCTGTTTCACGGGCATCAGTGTGACAACCCGGCTGTTTCACGGGCATCGGTGTGGTGATCCAGCTGTTTCACGGGCATCAGTGTGACAACTGGCAGTTTCACTGACATCAGTGTGACAACTGGCTGTTTCACGGGCATCGATGTGACAATTTCCCTCTTTCACGGCCATCAGTGTGACAACCTGGCTGTTTCACGGGCATCAGTGTGACAACGGGCTGTTTGACTGCAGTCAGTTTGACAGTCCAGCTGTTTCAGTGATATCACTGGGACTGTCCAGGTGTTTCACAGGCATCACTGGGACAATCTGGCTGTTTCACGGGCCTCACTGCGGCAATTGGGCTGTTTCACGGGCGTCAGTGTGACAATCCGGCTATTTCACTGTCATCAGTGTGACAATCCTGCTGTTTCACTATCGTCAGTGTGACAATCCAGCTGTTTCACGGACGTCACTGTGAGAATCCGGCTGTTTCACATGCGTCACTGTGACAATCCAGCTGTTTCACATGTGTCAGTGTGACAACCCGGCTGTGTCATGGCCGACAGTGTGACTACCCGGATGTTTCACAGGCGTCACTGTGACAATCTGGCTGTTTAACGGGTGTCAGTGTGACAATCCTGCTGTTTCACGGGTGTCAGTGTGACAATCTGGTTGTTTCACATGCACCACTGTCAGAATCCGGCTGTTTCACAGGCGTCCCTGTGACAATTCGGCTGTATCACGGCTGTCAGTGTGACAATCCAGCTGTTTCACGGCCGCCAGTGTGAAAAATCGGCTATTTGAGGGCCGTCAATGTGACAGTCTGTCTCTTTCTTGGGCATCAGTGTGACAATCCAGCTTTTTGCTGAGCGTCAGTGTGACAATCCATCTCTTTCACGGGCCCCACTGTGACAACTCGGCTATTTCATGGGCCTTACTGTGACAATCCGGCTGTTTTGCGGCCGTCAGTGTGACAATGCGGGTTTTTCATGGCCGTCAGTTTTACAGTCTGACTGTTTCACCAATGTCAGTATTACATTCCGGCTGTCTCAGATGCGTCAGTGTGAAAATCCATCTGTGTCATATGTATCACTTTTACAATCCGGCTGTTTCACGAGCGTCAGCCTGACAACCAGGCTGTTTTATGGGCATCAGTGTAACAATCCAGCTTTTTCACATGCGTCACTGTGACAATCCGGCTCTTTCACAGGCATCATTGTGACATTCTGGCTGTTTTACGTGTGTCATTATGACAATCCTGCTGTTTCACTATCATCAGTGTGACAATCCAGCTGTTTCACGAGCGTCACTGTGACAATCCGGCTGTTTCACATATGTCACTGTGACAATCCGGCTGTTTCAGTGCCGTCAATGTTACAATCCGGCTGTTTCACGGCTGTCAGTGTGGCAATCTTGCTGTTTCATTGCCATCAGTTTGACAATCCGGCTGTTTCACTGTCATCAGTGTGGCAATCCTGCTGTTTCATAGGCGCCAGTGGGACAATCTGGCTGTTTCACATGTGTCCCTGTGACAATCTGACTGTTTCACTGTCATCAGTGTGACAATCCGGCTATTTCACTGTCATCAGTGTGACAATCCCTGTGTTTCACGGTCGTCAGTGTGACAACTGCCTGTTTAACAGCTGTCACTGTGACAATCCAGCTGATTCACTGTCATCACTGTGACTATTCGGCTATTTCGCTCTCGTCATTGGGACAATCCGGCTGTTTCACGGGCATCAGTGTGACAATCTGTCTGTTTTACGGCCGTCAGTGGGACAACTGGCTGTTTCATAGGCATCAATTTCACAATCCGTCTGATTCACGGGTGTCAGACTGACAATCCGGCTGTTTCATGGCCATCAGTGTGACAATCTGGCTTTCATGGCCGTCAGTGTAACAATCTGGCTGTTTCATGGGCGTCAGTGTGACAGTCCGGCTGTTTCACATGTGTCTCTGTGACATTCCAGCTTTTTCATGGCCGTCAGAATGACAATCCGTCCATTTCACTGACATCAGTGTGACAATCTGTCTGTTTTCTGGCTATCAGAATGACAATTTGGCTGTTTGACGGCCGTCAGTATGACAGTCCGGCTGTTTTAAGGCTATCAGCAGGACAATTCAGCTGTTTCACGGCCATCAGTATGACAATCTGACCATCTCACGTGTGTCACTGTGAGAATCCGTCTGTTTCACTGTGGTCAGTGTGAAAACCGGCTATTTCACGGGCATCAGTGTGACAACCGGCTGTTTCACGGGCATCAGTGTGACAATCCTGCTGTTTCACGGGCATCAGTGTGACAATCCGGCTGTTTCACGGGCATCAGTGTGACAACCCGGCTGTTTCACGGGCATCGGTGTGGCGATCCAGCTGTTTCACAGGCATCAGTGTGACAACTGGCAGTTTCACTGACATCAGTGTGACAACTGGCTGTTTCACGGGCATCGATGTGACAATTTCCCTCTTTCACGGCCATCAGTGTGACAACCTGGCTGTTTCACGGGCATCAGTGTGACAACGGGCTGTTTGACTGCAGTCAGTTTGACAGTCCAGCTGTTTCAGTGATATCACTGGGACTGTCCAGGTGTTTCACAGGCATCACTGGGACAATCTGGCTGTTTCACGGGCCTCACTGCGGCAATCGGGCTGTTTCACGGGCGTCAGTGTGACAATCCGGCTATTTCACTGTCATCAGTGTGACAATCCTGCTGTTTCACTGTCGTCAGTGTGACAATCCAGCTGTTTCACGGATGTCACTGTGAGAATCCGGCTGTTTCACATGCGTCACTGTGACAATCCAGCTGTTTCACATGTGTCAGTGTGACAACCCGGCTGTGTCATGGCCGACAGTGTGACTACCCGGATGTTTCACAGGCGTCACTGTGACAATCCGGCTGTTTAACGGGTGTCAGTGTGACAATCCTGCTGTTTCACGGGCGTCAGTGTGACAATCTGGTTGTTTCACATGCACCACTGTCAGAATCCGGCTGTTTCACAGGCGTCCCTGTGACAATTCGGCTGTATCACGGCTGTCAGTGTGACAATCCAGCTGTTTCACGGCCGCCAGTGTGAAAAATCAGCTATTTGACGGCCGTCAATGTGACAGTCTGTCTCTTTCTTGGGCATCAGTGTGACAATCCAGCTTTTTGCTGAGCGTCAGTGTGATAATCCATCTCTTTCACGGGCCCCACTGTGACAACTCGGCTATTTCATGGGCCTTACTATGACAATCCGGCTGTTTTGCGGCTGTCAGTGTGACAATGTGGGTTTTTCACGGCCGTCAGTTTTACAGTCTGACTGTTTCACCAATGTCAGTATTACATTCCGGCTGTCTCAGATGTGTCAGTGTGAAAATCCATCTGTGTCATATGTATCACTTTGACAATCCGGCTGTTTCACGAGCGTCAGCCTGACAACCAGGCTGTTTTATGGGCATCAGTGTAACAATCCAGCTTTTTCACATGCGTCACTGTGACAATCCGGCTCTTTCACAGGCATCATTGTGACATTCTGGCTGTTTTACGTGTGTCATTATGACAATCCTGCTGTTTCACTATCATCAGTGTGACAATCCAGCTGTTTCACGAGCGTCACTGTGACAATCCGGCTGTTTCACATATGTCACTGTGACAATCCGGCTGTTTCAGTGCCGTCAATGTTACAATCCGGCTGTTTCACGGCTGTCAGTGTGGCAATCTTGCTGTTTCATTGCCATCAGTTTGACAATCCGGCTGTTTCACTGTCATCAGTGTGGCAATCCTGCTGTTTCATAGGCGCCAGTGGGACAATCTGGCTGTTTCACATGTGTCCCTGTGACAATCTGACTGTTTCACTGTCATCGGTGTGGCGATCCAACTGTTTCACGGGCATCAGTGTGACAACTGGCAGTTTCACTGACATCAGTGTGACAACTGGCTGTTTCACGGGCATCGATGTGACAATTTCCCTCTTTCACGGCCATCAGTGTGACAACCTGGCTGTTTCACGGGCATCAGTGTGACAACGGGCTGTTTGACTGCAGTCAGTTTGACAGTCCAGCTGTTTCAGTGATATCACTGGCACTGTCCAGGTGTTTCACAGGCTTCACTGGGACAATCTGGCTGTTTCACGGGCCTCACTGCAGCAATCGGGCTGTTTCATGGGTGTCAGTGTGACAATCCAGCTATTTCACTGTCATCAGTGTGACAATCCCTGTGTTTCACGGTCGTCAGTGTGACAACTGCCTGTTTAACAGCTGTCACTGTGACAATCCAGCTGATTCACTGTCATTACTGTGACTATTCGGCTATTTCACTGTCGTCAGTGGGACAATCCGGCTGTTTCACGGGCGTCAGTGTGACAATCTGTCCGTTTTGCGGCCGTCAGTGTGACCTTCTGGCTGTTTCACAGGCATCAATTTCACAATCCGTCTGATTCACGGGTGTCAGGCTGACAATCCGGCTGTTTCATGGCCATCAGTGTGACAATCTGGCTTTCATGGCCGTCAGTGTGACAATCTGGCTGTTTCATGGGCGGCAGTGTGACAGTCCAGCTGTTTCACGGCCGTCAGTTTGACTGTCTGACTATTTTACCAATGTCAGTATTACATTCTGGCTGTCTCAGATGCGTCAGTGTGAAAATCCATGTGTCATATGTATCGCTTTGACAATCCGGCTGTTTCACGAGCGTCAGCCTGACAGCAGGCTGTTTTATGGGCATCAGTGCAACAATCCAGCTTTTTCACAAGCGTCACTGTGTCAATCCGGCTCTTTCACAGGCATCATTCTGACGTTCTGGCTGTTTTACGGGTGTCACTGTGACAATCCTGCTGTTTCACTATCATCAGTGTGACAATCCAGCTGTTTCACATGCGTCACTGTGACAATCTGGCTGTTTCACGAGCGTCACTGTGACAATCCGGCTGTTTCACATGTGTCACTGTGACAATCCGGCTGTTTCATTGCCGTCAGTTTCACAATCCGGCTGTTTCACTGTGATCTGTGTGGCAATCCCGCTGTTTCACAGGCACTAGTGGGACAATCCGGCTGTTTCACATGTGTCACTGTGACAATCTGACTTTTTCACTGTCATCAGTGTGACAATCCGGCTGTTTCACGGGCATCAGTGTGACAATCCGGCTGTTTTGCGGCCGTCAGCGTGACAATCTGGCTGTTTCACAGGCGTCAATTTCATAATCCGTCTGATTCACAGGTGTCAGACTGACAATCCGGCTGTTTCATGGCCATCAGTGTGACAATCTGGCTTTCATGGCCGTCAGTGTGACAATCTCGCTGTTTCATGGGCGTCAGTGTGACAGTCCAGCTGTTTCACATGTGTCACTGTGACATTCCGGCTATTTCACGGCCGTCAGAATGATAATCCGGCAATTTTACTGACATCAGTGTGACAATCTGGCTGTTTGATGGCTATCAGAATGACAATTTGGCTGTTTGACGGCCGTCAGTATGACAGTCCGGCTGTTTTACGGCTATCAGCAGGACAATTCAGCTGTTTCACGGCCGTCAGTATGACAATCTGACCATCTCACGTTTGTCACTGTGAGAATCCGTCTGTTTCACTGTGGTCAATGTGAAAACTGGCTATTTCACGTGCCTCACTGTGACAGGCCGGCTGTTTCACGGCCGTCAGATTGTCAATCCGGCAGTTTCACGGGCATCAGTGTGACACCGGCTGTTTCACTGTTGTCAGTGTGACAATCCGGCTGTTTCACGGGCATCGGTGTGGCAATCCAACTGTTTCATGGGCATCAGTGTGACAACTGGCTGTTTCACTGATGTCAGTGTGACAACTGGCTGTTTCACTGACGTCAGTGTGACAACTGGCTGTTTCGCGGGCATCGGTGTGACAATTTGCCTGTTTCACGGCCATCAGTGTGACAACCTGGCTGTTTCACGGGCATCAGTGTGACAACGGGCTGTTTGACTGCAGTCAGTTTGACAGTCCAGCTGTTTCAGTGATATCACTGGCACTGTCCAGGTGTTTCACAGGCTTCACTGGGACAATCTGGCTGTTTCACGGGCCTCACTGCAGCAATCGGGCTGTTTCATGGGTGTCAGTGTGACAATCCAGCTATTTCACTGTCATCAGTGTGACAATCCCTGTGTTTCACGGTCGTCAGTGTGACAACTGCCTGTTTAACAGCTGTCACTGTGACAATCCAGCTGATTCACTGTCATTACTGTGACTATTCGGCTATTTCACTGTCGTCAGTGGGACAATCCGGCTGTTTCACGGGCGTCAGTGTGACAATCTGTCCGTTTTGCGGCCGTCAGTGTGACCTTCTGGCTGTTTCACAGGCATCAATTTCACAATCCGTCTGATTCACGGGTGTCAGGCTGACAATCCGGCTGTTTCATGGCCATCAGTGTGACAATCTGGCTTTCATGGCCGTCAGTGTGACAATCTGGCTGTTTCATGGGCGGCAGTGTGACAGTCCAGCTGTTTCACGGCCGTCAGTTTGACTGTCTGACTATTTTACCAATGTCAGTATTACATTCTGGCTGTCTCAGATGCGTCAGTGTGAAAATCCATGTGTCATATGTATCGCTTTGACAATCCGGCTGTTTCACGAGCGTCAGCCTGACAGCAGGCTGTTTTATGGGCATCAGTGCAACAATCCAGCTTTTTCACAAGCGTCACTGTGTCAATCCGGCTCTTTCACAGGCATCATTCTGACGTTCTGGCTGTTTTACGGGTGTCACTGTGACAATCCTGCTGTTTCAATATCATCAGTGTGACAATCCAGCTGTTTCACATGCGTCACTGTGACAATCTGGCTGTTTCACGAGCGTCACTGTGACAATCCGGCTGTTTCACATGTGTCACTGTGACAATCCGGCTGTTTCATTGCCGTCAGTTTCACAATCCGGCTGTTTCACTGTGATCTGTGTGGCAATCCCGCTGTTTCACAGGCACTAGTGGGACAATCCGGCTGTTTCACATGTGTCACTGTGACAATCTGACTTTTTCACTGTCATCAGTGTGACAATCCGGCTGTTTCACGGGCATCAGTGTGACAATCCGGCTGTTTTGCGGCCGTCAGCGTGACAATCTGGCTGTTTCACAGGCGTCAATTTCATAATCCGTCTGATTCACAGGTGTCAGACTGACAATCCGGCTGTTTCATGGCCATCAGTGTGACAATCTGGCTTTCATGGCCGTCAGTGTGACAATCTCGCTGTTTCATGGGCGTCAGTGTGACAGTCCAGCTGTTTCACATGTGTCACTGTGACATTCCGGCTATTTCACGGCCGTCAGAATGATAATCCGGCAATTTTACTGACATCAGTGTGACAATCTGGCTGTTTGATGGCTATCAGAATGACAATTTGGCTGTTTGACGGCCGTCAGTATGACAGTCCGGCTGTTTTACGGCTATCAGCAGGACAATTCAGCTGTTTCACGGCCGTCAGTATGACAATCTGACCATCTCACGTTTGTCACTGTGAGAATCCGTCTGTTTCACTGTGGTCAATGTGAAAACTGGCTATTTCACGTGCCTCACTGTGACAGGCCGGCTGTTTCACGGCCGTCAGATTGTCAATCCGGCAGTTTCACGGGCATCAGTGTGACACCGGCTGTTTCACTGTTGTCAGTGTGACAATCCGGCTGTTTCACGGGCATCGGTGTGGCAATCCAACTGTTTCATGGGCATCAGTGTGACAACTGGCTGTTTCACTGATGTCAGTGTGACAACTGGCTGTTTCACTGACGTCAGTGTGACAACTGGCTGTTTCGCGGGCATCGGTGTGACAATTTGCCTGTTTCACGGCCATCAGTGTGACAACTGGCTGTTTCACTGATGTCAGTGTGACAATCCGGCTGTTTCACTTGCATCGGTGTGACAACGGGCTGTTTGACTGCAGTCAGTTTGACAGTCCAGCTGTTTCAGTGATATCACTGACACTGTCCAGGTGTTTCACAGGCTTCACTGGGACAATCTGGCTGTTTCACGGGCCTCACTGCAGCAATCGGGCTGTTTCACGGGTGTCAGTGTGACAATCCAGCTATTTCACTGTCATTACTGTGACAATCCTGCTATTTCACTGTCATCAGTGTGACAATCCCTGTGTTTCACGGTCGTCAGTGTGACAACTGCCTGTTTAACAGCTGTCACTGTGACAATCCAGCTGATTCACTGTCATTACTGTGACTATTTGGCTATTTCACTGTCGTCAGTGGGACAATCCGGCTGTTTCACGGGCGTCAGTGTGACAATCTGTCCGTTTTGCGGCCGTCAGTGTGACCTTCTGGCTGTTTCACAGGCATCAATTTCACAATCCGTCTGATTCACGGGTGTCAGGCTGACAATCCGGCTGTTTCATGGCCATCAGTGTGACAATCTGGCTTTCATGGCCGTCAGTGTGACAATCTGGCTGTTTCATGGGCGGCAGTGTGACAGTCCAGCTGTTTCACGGCCGTCAGTTTGACTGTCTGACTGTTTTACCAATGTCAGTATTACATTCTGGCTGTCTCAGATGCGTCAGTGTGAAAATCCATCTCTGTCATATGTATCGCTTTGACAATCCGGCTGTTTCACGAGCGTCAGCCTGACAGCAGGCTGTTTTATGGGCATCAGTGTGACAATCCAGCTTTTTCACAAGCGTCACTGTGTCAATCCGGCTCTTTCACAGGCATCATTCTGACGTTCTGGCTGTTTTACGGGTGTCACTGTGACAATCCTGCTGTTTCACTATCATCAGTGTGACAATCCAGCTGTTTCACATGCGTAACTGTGACAATCCGGCTGTTTCACGAGCGTCACTGTGACAATCCGGCTGTTTCACATGTGTCACTGTGACAATCCGGCTGTTTCAGTGCCGTCAATGTGACAATCCGGCTGTTTCACGACCGTCAGTGTGACAATCTGCCTGTTTCACGGCCTTCATTGTGACAATCCGGCTGTTTCATTGCCGTCAGTTTAACAATCCGGCTGTTTCACTGTGATCTGTGTGGCAATCCCGCTGTTTCACAGGCACCAGTGGGACAATCCGGCTGTTTCACATGTGTCACTGTGACAATCTGACTGTATCACTGTCATCAGTGTGACAATCCGGCTGTTTCACGGGCATCAGTGTGACAATCCGGCTGTTTTGCGGCCGTCAGCGTGACAATCTGGCTGTTTCACAGGCGTCAATTTCATAATCCGTCTGATTCACAGGTGTCAGACTGACAATCCGGCTGTTTCAAGGCCATCAGTGAGACAATCTGGCTTTCATGGCCGTCAGTGTGACAATCTCGCTGTTTCATGGGCGTCAGTGTGACCTTCCAGCTGTTTCACATGTGTTACTGTGACATTCCGGCTATTTCACGGCCGTCAGAATGATAATCCGGCAATTTCACTGACATCAGTGTGACAATCTGGCTGTTTGATGGCTATCAGAATGCCAATTTGGCTGTTTGACGGCCATCAGTATGACAGTCCGGCTGTTTTACGGCTATCAGCAGGACAATTCAGCTGTTTCACGGCCGTCAATATGACAATCTGACCATCTCACGTTTGTCACTGTGAGAATCCGTCTGTTTCACTGTGGTCAATGTGAAAACTGGCTATTTCACGTGCCTCACTGTGACAGGCCGGCTGTTTCACGGCCGTCAGATTGTCAATCCGGCAGTTTCACGGGCATCAGTGTGACACCGGCTGTTTCACTGTTGTCAGTGTGACAATCCGGCTGTTTCATGGGCATCGGTGTGGCAATCCAACTGTTTCATGGGCATCAGTGTGACAACTGGCTGTTTCACTGATGTCAGTGTGACAACTGGCTGTTTCACTGACGTCAGTGTGACAACTGGCTGTTTCGCGGGCATCGGTGTGACAATTTGCCTGTTTCACGGCCATCAGTGTGACAACTGGCTGTTTCACTGATGTCAGTGTGACAATCCGGCTGTTTCACTTGCATCGGTGTGACAACGGGCTGTTTGACTGCAGTCAGTTTGACAGTCCAGCTGTTTCAGTGATATCACTGGCACTGTCCAGGTGTTTCACAGGCTTCACTGGGACAATCTGGCTGTTTCACGGGCCTCACTGCAGCAATCGGGCTGTTTCATGGGTGTCAGTGTGACAATCCAGCTATTTCACTGTCATCAGTGTGACAATCCCTCTGTTTCACTGTCGTCAGTGTGACAATCCAGCTGTTTCACGGACGTCACTGTGAAAATCCGGCTGTTTCACGGCCGTCAATGTGACTTTCATGGGCCCCACTGTGACAAACCTGCTATTTCATGGGCCTAACTGTGACAATCTAGCTGTTTCACTGCCTCTCATGTGACAATCCAGCTGATATCCAAGCGTCCGTCTGACAACCCGGCTGTTTTAGGGGCAGCAGAGTGACAACCCAGCTGTTTCAGGGGCATCAGTGTGACAATCCCACTTTTTGACAGGCGTCAGTGTGACAATCCCCTTGTTTCATGGCTGTCAGTGTGACAATCCGGCTGTTTCACGGACGTCACTGTGAGAATCTGGCTGTTTCACATGCGTCACTGTGACAATCCGTCTGTTTCACATGTGTCAGTGTGACAACCTGGCTGTGTCATGGCCGACAGTGTGACTACCCGGATGTTTCACAGGCGTCACTGTGACAATCCGGCTGTTTAACGGGTGTCAGTGTGACAATCTGGTTGTTTCACATGCGCCACTGTCATAATCCGACTGTTTCACAGGCATCCCTGTGACAACTCGGCTGCATCACGGCTGTCAGTGTGACAATCCTGCTGTTTCACTATCATCAGTGTGACAATCCAGCTGTTTCACATGCGTCACTGTTACAATCCGGCAGTTTCACGAGCGTCACTGTGACAATCTGGCTGTTTCACATGTATCACTGTGACAATCCGGCTGTTTCAGTGCCATCAATGTGACAATTCGGCTGTTTCACGGCCGTCAGTGTCACAATCTGCCTGTTTCCCGGCCTTCATTGTGACAATCTGGCTGTTTCAGTGCCGTCAGTTTGACAATCCGGCTGTTTCACTGTGATCAGTGTGGCAATCCATCTGTTTCACAGGCGCCGGTGGGAAAGTCCGGCTGTTTCACATGTGTCACTGTGACAATCTGGCTGTTTCACTGTCATCAGTGTGACAATCCAGGTATTTCACTGTTGTCAGTGTGACAATCCCTGTGTTTCACGGTCATCAGTGTGACAACTGCCTGTTTAACAGCTGTCACTGTGACAATCCAGCTGATTCACTGTCATCACTGAGACCATTCGGCTATTTCACTGTCGTCAGTGTGACAATCCAGCTGATTCACTGTCATCACTGTGACCATTCGGCTATTTCACTGTCGTCAGTGGGACAATCCGGCTGTTTCACGGGCGTCAGTGTGACAATCTGGCTGTTTTGCGGCCGTCCGTGTGACAATCTGGCTGTTTCACAGGCGTCAATTTCACAATCCGTCTGATTCACGGATGTCAGACTGACAATCCGGCTGTTTCATGGCCATCAGTGTGACAATCTGGCTTTCATGGCCGTCAGTGTAACAATCTGGCTGTTTCATGGGCGTCAGTGTGACAGTCCGGCTGTTTCACATGTGTCACTGTGACATTCCGGCTATTTCACGGCCGTCAGAATGACAATCCGGCCATTTCACTGTCATCAGTGTGACAATCTGGCTGTTTTATGGCTATCAGAATGACAATTTGGCTGTTTGACGGCCGTCAGTATGACAGTCTGGCTGTTTTACGGCTATCAGCAGGACAATTCGACTGTTTCACGGCCGTCAGTATGACAATCTGACCATCTCACGTTTGTCACTGTGAGAATCCGTCTGTTTCACTGTGGTCAATGTGAAAACCGGCTATTTCACGTGCCTCACTGTGACAGGCCGGCTGTTTCACGGCCGTCAGATTGTCAATCCGGCTGTTTCACAGGCATCAGTGTGACAACCGGCTGTTTTACTGTAGTCAGTGTGACAATCCAGCTGTTTCACGGGCATCGGTGTGGCAATCCAGCTGTTTCACGGGCATCAGTGTGACAACTGGCTGTTTCACTGACGTCAGTGTGACAACTGGCTGTTTCACTGACGTCAGTGTAACAACTGGCTGTTTCGCGGGCATCGGTGTGACAATTTGCCTGTTTCACGGCCATCAGTGTGACGACCTGGCTGTTCACGGGCATCAGTGTGACAACTGGCTGTTTCACTGATGTCAGTGTGACAATCCGGCTGTTTCACTTGCATCGGCGTGACAAGCTGGCTGTTTCACGGGCATCAGTGTGACAACTGGCTGTTTCACTGATGTCAGTGTGACAATTCGCCTGTTTCATGGGCATCAGTGTGACAACGGGCTGTTTGTCTGCAGTCAGTTTGACTGTCCAGCTGTTTCAGTGATATCACTGGTACTGTCCAGGTCTTTCACAGGCATCACTGGGACAATCTGGCTGTTTCACGGGCCTCACTGCGGCAATTGGGCTGTTTCACGGGTGTCAGTGTGACAATCCGGCTATTTCATTGTCATCAGTGTGACTATCCTGCTGTTTCACAGGCGTCACTGTGACAATCCAGCTGTTTAACTGTTGTCAGTGTGACAATCCAGCTGTTCCACGGGCATCAGTGTGACAATCTGGTTGTTTTAGATGTGCCACTGTCAGAATCCGGCTGTTTCACAGGCTTCCCTGTGACAATTCGGCTGTATCACGGCCGTCAGTGTGATAATCCATCTGTTTCACGGCCGCCAGTGTGACAATTCGGCTATTTGACGGCCGTCAATGTGACAGTCTGTCTCTTTCATGGGCCCCACTGTGACAACCAAGCTATTTCATGGGCCTAACTCTTACAATCTAGCTGTTTCACTGCAGCTCATGTGACAATCAAGCTGATATCCAAGCGTCAGTCTGACAACCCGGCTGTTTTAGGGGCATCAGTGTGACAACCCGGCTGTTTCACATGCGTCACTGTGATATTCCTGCTGTTTCACATGTGTCAGTGTGACAACCTGGCTGTGTCATGGCCGACAGTGTGACTACCCGGATGTTTCACAGGCGTCACTGTGACAATCCGGCTGTTTAACGGGTGTCAGTGTGACAATTCAGCTGTTTCACGGGCGTCAATGTGACAATCTGGTTGTTTCACATGTGCCACTGTCAGAATCCGGCTGTTTTACAGGCGTCCCTGTGACAATTCCGCTGTATCACGGCTGTCAGTGTGATAATCCAGCTGTTTCACGGCGGCCAGTGTGACAATTTGGCTATTTGAAGGCCGTCAATGTGACAGTCTGTCTCTTTCATGGGCCCCACTGTTACAACCCTGCTATTTCATGGGCCTAACTGTGACAATCTGGCTGTTTCACAGCCGCTCATGTGACAATCCAGCTGATTCACAAGCGTCAGTCTGACAACCCGGCTGTTTTAGGGGCAGCAGAGTGAAAACCTGGCTGTTTCTCGGGCGTCACTGTGACAATCCGGCTGTTTCACATGTGTCAGTGTGACAACCCAGCTGTGTCATGGCCAACAGTGTGACTACCTGGATGTTTTGCATGTGTCAATGTGACAATCCGGCTGTTTCACAGGCATCATTGTGACATTTGGATAATTTCACTGTCGTCATTGTGACAATCCGAATGCTTCACATGTGTCACTGTGACAATCCGACTTTGTAATAGGCGCCAGTGTGACAATTCGACTGCATCATGGCCACCAGCGTGAGAAACCGGATGTTTCACGGGCGTCAGTGTGACAATACGGATGTTTCACATGCGTCACTATGACAATGACACTATGGCTTTGTATTGGGTGACAATCCGGCAGTATCACGGGCATCAGTGTGACAATCCAGCTGTGTCACAGGCATCAGTGTGACAATCCAGTTGTTTTACGGGCATCAGTGTGACAATCTGGCTGTTTCAAATGTGCCACTGAGATATTCCAGCTGTTTCACGGCCGTCAGTGTGACAATCCGGATGTTTCACATACGTCACTGTGACAATCCGGCTGTTTTACAGCCAGCAGTGTAACAACCCGGCTGTTTCACATACATCACCGTGAGTATCCGGCTTTCTAACGGGAGTCCTTGTGACAATCTGGCTGTTTTTCAGCCATTCGTGTGACAATCCGGTTATTTCACGGCCATCATTTTGACAATCCGGCTATTTCACTAGTGTCAGCGTGACACTCCGGCTGTTTCACATGCGTAACTGTGACAATCCGGCTTTGAAACAGGCATCCCTGTGAATCTGGCTGTTTCACGGGCGTCTGTTTGACAATCCGGCTGTTTCACAGGTGTCAGTGTGACATTCCGGCTGTTTCAGTGCCGTCAGTGTGACAACTCCGCTGTTTCACAAGTATCAGTGTGAAATACCGGCTATGTCACGGCTGTCATTGTGACAATCCCACTGTTTCACGAGTGTCAGTGTGACAATCCGGCTCTTTCACAGGCATCATTGTGACATTCTGGCTGTTTTACGGGTGTCACTGTGACAATCCTGCTGTTTCACTATCATCAGTGTGACAATCCAGCTGTTTCACGAGTATCACTGTGACAACCCGGCTGTTTTACATGTGTCAGTGTGACAATCCGGCTGTTTCAGTGCCGTCAATGTGACAATCCGGCTGTTTCACGGCCGTCAGTGTGACAATCTGGCTGTTTCACGGCCTTCAATGTGACAATCTGGCTTTGTATTGGGTGACAATCCGGCAGTATCATGGGTGTCAGTGTGACAATCCGGCTGTGTCACAGGCGTCAGTGTAACACTCCTGCTGTTTCATGGGAGTCAGTGTGACAATCGGGCTGTGTGACGGCCGTCAATGGGACAACGCAGGTGTTTCACGGGCCTCACTGTGACAAACCGGCTGTTTGACAGCCGTCAGTGTGAGAATCCGGCTGTTTCACGGCTGTCATTGTGGCAGTTTGGCTGTTTCACTACCGTCAGTGTGACAATCCGGCTGTTTCACAGGCATCATCGTGACATTCGAATAATTTCACTGTCGTCATTGTGACAATCCGAATGCTTCACATGTGTCACTGTGACAATCCGACTTTGTAATAGGCGCCAGTGTGACAATTCGACTGCATCATAGCCGTCAGCGTGAGAAACCGGATGTTTCACGGGCGTCAGTGTGACAATACGGATGTTTCACATGTGTCACTGTGACAATCTGGCTTTGTATTGGGTGACAATCCGGCAGTATCACGGGCGTCAGTGTGACAATCCAGCTGTGTCACAGGCATCAGTGTGACAATCCAGTTGTTTTACGGGCATCAGTGTGACAAACCGGCTGTTTCATATGTGCCACTGAGATATTCCAGCTGTTTCACGGCCGTCAGTGTGACAATCCGGATGTTTCACATACGTCACTGTGACAATCCAGCTGTTTTACAGCCAGCAGTGTAACAACCCGGCTGTTTCACATACATCACCGTGAGTATCCGGCTTTCTAACGGGAGTCCGTGTGACAATCTGGCTGTTTTTCAGCTGTTAGTGTGACAATCTGGTTATTTCACGGCCATCATTTTGACAATCCGGCTATTTCACTAGTGTCAGCGTGACACTCCGGCTGTTTCACATGCGTAACTGTGACAATCCGGCTTTGTCACAGGCATCCCTGTGAATCTGGCTGTTTCACGGGCGTCAGTGTGACATTCAGGCTGTTTCACGGCCATCAGTTTGACAAGCCAGCTGTTTCATGGCCTTCAGTATGACGTTCGGCTTGTTTCACTGTCGTCAGTCTGACAACCCGGCTGTTTTAGGGGCATCAGTGTGACAACCCGGCTGTTTCACATGCGTCACTGTGAAATTCCGGCTGTTTCAGTGCCGTCCGTGTGACAACTCTGCTGTTTCACAAGTATCAGTGTGAAATACCGGCTGTGTCACGGCTGTCATTGTGACAATCCCACTGTTTCACGAGTGTCAGTGTGAGAACCGTCTGTTTCACGGGTTTCAGTGTGACAATCCGGATTTTTCACGGCCGTGAGTGTGACATTCTGGATATTTCACATGCGTCACTGTAACAACCTGTCTGTTTCATGGCCATGAGTATGACATTCCGGCCATTTAACGGGCGTCATTGTGACAATCCCACTGTTTCACGAGTGTCAGTGTGACATTCCGGCTGTTTCACAGCCATCAGTGTGACAACCCGGATGTTTCACAGGCATCACTGTGAAAATCTGGCTGTTTCACAGCCATCAGTGTGAGAACCAGCTGTTTCACGTGTGTCAGTGTGACAATCCAGATTTTTCACGGCCGTGAGTGTGACATTCTGGATTTTTCACATGCGTCACTGTAACAACCTGTCTGTTTCATGGCCATGAGTATGACATTCCGGCCATTTAACGGGCGTCAATGTGACAATCCGGCTGTTTCACATGTGTCTCTGTGACAATCCGGCTGTTTCACGGGTGTCAGTGTGACAAACTGATTGTTTCACATGCGTCACTGTGAGAATCCGGCTGTTTCACGGGAATCCCTGTGACAATCCAGCTGTTTCACATGCGTCACTGTGACAATTCGGCTGTTTCACGGCTGTCAGTTTGACAATCCAGCTGTTTCATAGTTATCAGAGTGACAATCCGGCTGTTTCACAGCCCTCTGTGTAACAATCTGGCTCCTTCATGGGCATCAGGTTGACAATCTGGCTGTTTCGCGGTCGTCAGTTTGACAGTCTGACTGTTTTACGAGGGTCAGTATTACCATCCGGCTGTCCCAGATGTGTCAGTGTGAAAATCCATCTGTGTCACATGTATCGCTGTGACAATCCGGCTGTTTCACGAGTGTCAGCCTGACAACCAGGCTGTTTTATGGGCATGAATGTGACAATCCGGCTGTTCCACATGTGTCACTGTGACAATCCGGCTCTTTCACAGGCATCAGTGTGACATTCTGGCTGTTTTACGGCTATCAGCAGGACAATCCGCCCGTTTTACAGCCAGCAGTGTAACAACCCGCCTGTTTCACATGCATCACTGTGAGTATCCGGCTTTCTCACGGGAGTCCGTGTGACAATCTGGCTGTTTTTTGGCCGTTAGTGTGACAATCCGGTTATTTCACGGCCGTCATTTTGACAATCCGGCTATTTCACTGGTGTCAGCGTGACACTCCGACTGTTTCACATGCATAACTGTGACAATCCGGCTTTGTCACAGGCATCACTGTGAATCCGGCTGTTTCACGGGCGTCAGTGTGACAATCCGGCTGTTTCACGGGTGTCAGTGTGACATTCCGGCTGTTTCACTGCCATCAGTTTGACAAGCCGGCTGTTTCATGGCCTTCAGTATGACGTTCGGCTTGATTCACTGTCGTCAGTCTGACAACCCGGCTGTTTTAGGGGCATCAGTGTGACAACCCGGCTGTTTCACATGCATCACTGTGATATTCCGGCTGTTTCAGTGCCGTCAGTGTGACAACTCCGCTGTTTCACATGTATCAGTGTGAAATTACGGCTGTGTCACGGCGGTCATTGTGACAATCCCACTGTTTTACGAGTGTCAGTGTGACATTCCGGCTGTTTCACGGCCGTCGGTGTGACAACCCGGATGTTTCCCAGGCATCATTGTGAAAATCTGGCTGTTTCACGGCCGTCAGTGTGAGAACCAGCTGTTTCACAGGTTTCAGTGTGACAATCCGGATTTTTCACGGCCGTGAGTGTGACATTCTGGATTTTTCACAAGCGTCACTGTAACAACCTGTCTGTTTCATGGCCATAAGCATGACATTCCGGCCATTTAACAGGCGTCAGTGTGACATTCCGGCTGTTTCACGACCATCAGTTTGTCAAGCCGGCTGTTTCATGGCCTTCAGTATGAAGTTCGGCTTGATTCACTGTCGTCAGTCTGACAACCCGGCTGTTTTAGGGGCATCAGTGTGACAACTCGGCTGTTTCACATGCGTCACTGTGATATTCCGGCTGTTTCAGTGCCTTCAGTGTGACAACTCCGCTGTTTCATAAGTATCAGTGTGACATTCCAGCTGTTTTACGGCCATTAGTGTGACATTCCAGATGTTTCACATGCATCACTGTGACAATCTGGCTTTGTCACAGGCATCAGTGTGACATTCTGGATGTTTACCTACGTCACTGTGAGAATCCAGCTGCTTTACAGCCAGCAGTGTGACAATCCACCTGTTTTACATTTGTCACTGTGAGAATCCAGCTTTTTCATGGCCACCCCTGTGCCAATTCGGCTGTTTCACGGCCATCCGTGTGACCAGCTGGCTGTTTCACGGCCATCAGTTTGACAATCCGTATTGTTTCACTGTCGTCAGTGTGATAATCCAGATGGTTCACGGGCATCAGTGTGACAATCCCTTTTTTTCACGGCCGTCAGTGTGACAATTCCGTTGTTTCACGGCCATTGGTGTGACAATCCAGCTGCTTCACGGCCATCACTGTGACAATCAGTCTGTTTCCCTAGCGTCAGTGTGACAACCTGGCTGTGTTACGGCCGTCAGTCTGAAAATCCGGCTGTGTCACACCGTCAGTGTGAGAATCCTGCTATTTCACAGGCGTCACTGTGAAAATCCAGCAGTTTCACGAATGTCAGTGTGACAATTCAGTTGTTTCACGTCCGTCAGTGTTACAATCCTGCTATTTCACTGACGTCAGTGTGACAACACAGCTGTTTCACAGGCCTCACTATGACAAACCCGTTGTTTCACAGCCGTCAGTGTGAAAATCCGGCTATTTCACGGCCATCATCATGACAATCTGGATTTTTCACGTGTCAATGTAACAACCTGTCTTTTTCATGGCCGTCAGTGTGAAAATCCAGCTGTATCATGGCCATCATCGTGACAATACGGATTTATCACGTGTCACTGTAACAATCTGTCTGTTTCACGGCTGTCAGTGTGACATTCCGGATTTTTAACATACGTCATTGTGAGAATCCAACTGTTTTACGGCTGGCAGGGTGACAATCCGCCTGTTTCACATGTGTCACTGTGAGAATCTGGCATTTTCACGGCCGTCTGTGTGACAATCTGGCTGCTTCATGGCCAACAATTTGACAATCCGTGTTGTTTCACTGTCGTCAGTGTGATAATCCGGATGTTTGACATGCGTCATGTGACTATTCGGCCATTTCACGGTACTCAGTGTGACAATCCGATTGTTTCACGGGCATCAGTGTGACAATCCCTTTTTTTCACGGCCATCACTGTGACAATCAGGCTGTTTCCCGAGTGTCAGTGTGACAACCCGGCTGTGTCATGTCTGTCAGTGTGACAACCCGGCTGTGTTACGGCCATCAGTGTGAAAATCCGGCTGTGTCACGCCGTCAGTGTGAGAATCCTGCTATTTCACAGGCGTCACTGTGAAAATCCAGCAGTTTCACAATCATCAGTCTAACAATCCGGCCATTTCATGGTACTCAGTGTGACAATCTGGTTGTTTCACGGCCGTCAGTGTGACAATCCCGTTGTTTTATGGCCGTTAGTGTGACAATCCAGCTGCTTCACGGCCATCGCTGTGACAATCAGGCTATTTCCCTAGCGTCAGTGTGACAACCCGGCTGTGTTACGGCCGTCAGTGTGACAATCAGGCTGTGTCACGCCATTAGTGTGGCAATCTGGCTATTTTACAGGCGTCACTGTGAAAATCCGGCAGTTTCACGATCGTCAGTCTGACAATCTGGCTGTTTCACGGGCGTCAGTGTGACAATCTGGCTATTTCATGGTCATCAGTTTGAAGTGCCGGCTGTTTCACATGTATCACTATGACGATCCACTGTTTCATGAGCGTCAGTCTTACAACCTGGCTGTTTTAGGAGCAGCAGTGTGACAACCTGGCTGTTTCACATGCGCCACTGAGACTTTCCGGCTGTTTCACGGCCGTCAGCCTGACAATCCGAATTTTCCATGTGCGTTACTGTAATAACCTGTCTGTTTCACGGCTGTCAGTGTGACAATCCGGATGTTTCATATGCGCCACTGAGACAACCTGGCTGTTGCACTGCCAGCAGTTTGACAATCTGGCTGTTTCACATGCGTCACAGTGACAATCCGGCTGTTTCATGGAATTCAGTGTGACTTTCGGCTTGTTTCACTGTCGTCAGTGTGACAATCCGAATTTTTCACATGCGTCACTGTAACAATCTGTTAGTTTCACGGCTGTCAATGTGACAATCCGGATGTTTCACGGGCATCACTGTGATAATCCGGCTGTTTCATGGACTTCAGTGTGACTTTTGG
This sequence comes from Isurus oxyrinchus, assembly GCA_026770705.1. Classification (NCBI taxonomy): domain Eukaryota; kingdom Metazoa; phylum Chordata; class Chondrichthyes; order Lamniformes; family Lamnidae; genus Isurus; species Isurus oxyrinchus. The sequence goes on from JANJGN010000111.1 coordinate 116,023, forward strand.
CTTGTTTCACTGTCGTCAGTGTGACAATCCGAATTTTTCACATGCGTCACTGTAACAATCTGTTAGTTTCACGGCTGTCAATGTGACAATCCAGATGTTTCACGGGCATCACTGTGATAATCCGGCTGTTTCATGAGCGTCAGTCTTACAACATGGCTGTTTTAGGGGCATCAGTGTGACAACACGGCTGTTTCACATGCGCCACTGAGACATTCCGGTAGTTTCATGGCCGTCAGCCTGAAAATCCGGATTTTCCACATGCATCACTATAACAACCTGTCTGTTTCACACTTGTCAGTGTGACAATCCGGATGTTTCACATGCACCACTGAGACAACCTGGCTGTTGCACTGCCAGCAGTTTGACAGTCCGGCTGTTTCACTTGCGTCACTGTGAGAATCCGGCTGTTTCACAGGTATCTGTGTGACAATCCGCTGTTTCATGGGCGTCAGTGAGACAATCCGGTTGTTTCACATACGTCACTGTGACAATCCGTTTGTTTCACAGCCGTCAGTGTGATAATCAGCCTGTTTCACATGCATCACTGTGTGAGAATCCGGCTTGTTCGCAGGAGTCCCTGTGACAATCCAGCTATTTCACGGCCGTCAGTTTGGCAATCCGTCTGTTTCACGGCCATCAGTGTGACAATTCAACTGTTTCACAGGCATCAGTTTGACAATCCGGCTGTTTCACGGGCGTCAGTGTGACAATCTAGATGTTTCATGGGCATCACTGTGATAATCCGGCTGTTTCACATGTATCACTATGACAATCTGCTGTTTCATGAGCGTCAGTCTTACAACCTGGCTGTTTTAGGGGCATCAGTGTGACAACCTGGCTGTGTTACACCCGTCAATGTGACAATCCCACTTTTTCACGGAAGTCAGTGTGACAATCCCGTTGTTACACGGTCATCAGTGTGAAAATCTGTGTCACAGCCGTCAATGTGACAATCCCACTTTTTCACGGGCGACAGTGTGACATTCCTGTTGTTACACTGTCATCAGTGTGACAATCCAGCTGTTTTACGGTCATCACTGTGACAATTCCACTTTTTCACGGGCGTCAGTGTGACAATTCCGTTGTTTCACAGTCACCAGTGTGACAATCCGGCTGTTTCACTAGCATAAGTGTGACAACCAGTCTGTGTCATGGCCGTCAGTGTGACAACCCGGATGTTTCACAGGCGACCCTGTGACAATCTGGCTTTGTCATGGGCGTCAGTGTGACAATCCAGCTCTATCACGGCCGTCAGTGTGACAATCCAGCTGTTTCACAGGCGTCATTGTGACAATCCAGCTGTTTCACGAGCATCAATGTGACGACCTGGCTGTTTCACATTCACCACTGAAACATTCCGGCTGTTTCATGGCCGTCAGCGTGACATTCCAGATCTTTTAAATGCGACACTGTAATAATCCGGCTGTTTTACGGCCGGGAGTATGGCAATCCGCCAGTTTCACATACGTCACTGAGAATCCGGCTTGATCATTGGCATCCGTGTGACAATCAGGCTGTTTCACGGCCGTCAGTGTGACAATCTGGCTGTTTCATGGCCGTCAGTGTGACAATCGGCTGTTTCATGGCTGTCAGTGTGACAATCCGGCTGTTTCACGGGTGTCAGTGTGACAATCCATATTGTTTCACTGTCGTTAGTGTAATAATCCGGATGTTTCACATGTTTCACTGTGACAATGAGGCTGTTTCACGAGCGTCAGTCTGACAACCTAGCTGTTTCAGGGGCATCAATGTGACAATCCGACTGTTTCATGGGCATCAGTGTGACAATCTGGCTGTGTCACAGCTGTCAATGTAACAATCCCACTTTTTCAGTGGCGTCAGTGTGATAATCCCGTTGTTAAACGGTCGTCAGTGTGACAATCCGGCTGTTTCACGGTCATCACTGTGACAATCCCACTTTTTCACGGCCGTCAGCGTGACATTCCGGATTTTTTACTTGCGTCACTATAACAATCTGACTGTTTCATGGCCGTCAGTGTGACAATCGGACTTTTCACATGCATCATGGTAACAACATGTCTGTTTCACGGTGATCAGTGTGACACTCGGCTGTATCACTGCCGTCAGTGTGACAATCTGGATGTTTCACATGCACCACTGAGACAATCTGGCTGTTGTGCTGCCAGCAGTTTGATAATCTGGCTGTTTCACAGGCATCAGTGTGACAATCAGACTGTTTCATTCCGTCAGTGTGACAATCCGGATGTTTCACATACGCCACTGTGACAATCCGGCTGTTTCACGGGTGTCAGTGTGACAATCCGCCTGTTTCACATGTGTCACTGTGAGAATCTGGCTTTGTCATGGCTGTCCGTGTGACTATCCGGCTGCTTCACGGCCATCAGTTTGACAATCCCTGTTATTTCACTGTCGTCAGTGTGACAATCCGGATGTTGCACATGTGTCGTGACAATCCGGCCATTTCACGGCACTCACCTTTTGTTCATGGCCGTCGTTGTGACAATCAGGCTATTTCCCTAGCGTCAGTGTGACAACCCGGCTGTGTCATGTCTGTCAGTGTGACAACCCGGCTGTGTTATGGCTGTCAGTGTGACAATCCGGCTGTGTCACGCCATCAGTGTGAGAATCCAGCTATTTCACAGGCGTCACTGTGAAAATCCGGCTGTTTCACAATCATCAGTCTGGCAATCTGGCTGTTTCACTAGCGTCAGTGTGACAACCCGGCTGTGTCATGGCCGTCAGTGCGACGATACGGATGTTTCACGTGTGTCACTGTGACAATCCGGCTTTCTCATGGCCGTCCGTGTGACAATCCGGCTGCTTCACGGCCATCAGTTTGACAATCCATGTTGTTTCACTGTCGTCAGTGTGATTATCCGGATGTATCTCATGCGTCATGTGACAATCCGGCCATTTCACGGTACTCAGTGTGACAATCGGTTGTTCACGGGCATCAGTGTGACAATACCTTTTTTTCACGGCCATCAGTGTGACAATCCCGTTGTTTTATGGCCATCAGTGTGACAATCCAGCTGCTTCACGGCCGTCACTGTGACAACCAGGCTGTTTCCCTAGCGTCATTGTGACAACCCGGCTGTGTCATGTCTATCAGTGTGACAACCCGGCTGTGTTACGGCTGTCAGTGTGAAAATCCGGCTGTTTCATGGCCGTTAGTGTGGCAATTCGGCTGTTTCACAGCCATCACCATGACAATCTGGATGTTTCACGGGCGACACTGTAACATTCGGCTTGTTTCACTGTTGTCATTGTGACAATCCGGCTGTGTCACAGCCATCAGTGTGACAATGTGAATTTTTCACATGCATCACTGTAACAACCTGTCTGTTTCAAGGGTGTCAGTGTGACGATCCGGATGTTTCACGGGCGTCAGTGTGATAATCTGGCTGTTTCACATGTATCACTATGACAATCCGCTGTTTCATGAGCGTCAGTCTTACAACATGGCTGTTTTAGGGGCATCAGTGTGACAACCCGGCTGTCTCACATGCGCCACTGAGACATTCCGGTAGTTTCATGGTGTCAGCCTGACAATCCGGATTTTCCACATGCGTCACTGTAATAACCTGTCTGTTTCACAGCTGTCAGTGTGACAATCCGGATATTTCACATGCGCCACTGAGACAACCTGGCTGTTGCACTGCCAGCAGTTTGACAATCCGGTTGTCACTGTGACAAACCGGCTGTTCTACGGCCGGCAGTGTGACAATCAGCCTGTTTCACATATGTCAGTGTGAGAATCCGGCTTGTTCGCAGGCGTCCGTGTGACAATCCGGCTATTTCACGTCCGTCAGTGTGACAATTCGACTGTTTCATGGTTATCTGTGTAACAATCCTGCTGTTTCACAGGCATCAGTGTGACAATCTGGATGTTTCACGGGCATCACTGTGATAATCCGGCTGTTTCACATGTATCACTATGACAATCCGCTGTTTCATGAGCGTCAGTCTTACAACCTGGCTGTTTTAGGGGTATCATTATGATAACCTGGCTGTTTCACATGCGCCACTTGTGTCACTGTAACAATCCGGCTGTTTTACAGCCGGAAGTGTGATAATCCGCCAGTTTCACATACGTCACTGAGAATCTGGCTAGTTCACTGGCATCCGTGTGACAATCAGGCTGTTTCAATGTGTCAATCTGTCTGTTTCACGGCCACTGAGACATTCCGGCAGTTTCATGGCCGTCAGCGTGACAATCCAGATGTTTCACCTGCGCCACTGAGACAAACCGGCTGTTGCACTGCCAGCAGTTTGACAATCTGGCTGTTTCACAAGCATCACTGAGAATCCGGCTGTTTCATGGGTGTCCGCTGTTTCACGGGTATCTGTGTGACAATCCGGCTGTTTCATGGGCGTCAGTGTGACAATCCGTATTGTTTCACTGTCGTTAGTGTGATAATCCGGATGTTTCACGCTGTTTCACGGGTATCTGTGTGACAATCCGGCTGTTTCATGGGCGTCAGTGTGACAATCCGTATTGTTTCACTGTCATTAGTGTGATAATCCGGATGTTTCACTGTGACAACGAGGCTGTTTCACGAGCGTCAGTCTGACAACCTAGCTGTTTCAGGGGCATCAGTGTGACAATCCGACTGTTTCACGGGCATCAGTGTGACAATCTGGCTGTGTCACAGCCGTCAATGTGACAGTCCTACTTTTTCACGGGCGTCAGTGTGACAATCCCGTTGTTACACGGTCATCCGATTGACAATCTGTCTGTGTCACAGCCGTCAATGTGATAATCCCACTTTTTCACAGGCGTCAGTGTGACAATCCGGCTGTTTCACGGGCATCAGTGCAACAACCTGGATGTTTCACAGGCGACAGTGTGACAATCTGGCTTTGTCACGGGCGTCAGTGTGATAATCCGGTTGTTTCACAGGCATCAGAGTGACAACCCGACTGTTTCACATGTGCCACTGAGAAATTCCGGCTCTTTCACCGCCGTCAGCATGTCAATCTGGAATTTTCATATGCATCACTGTAACAATCTGTCTGTTTCATGGCCGTCAGTGTGACAATCCGGTTGTATCACTGCCGTCAGTGTGACAATCTGGATGTTTCACAGGCGCCACTTAGACAACCCAGCTGTTGTACTGCTAGCTATTTGATAATCTGGCTGTTTCACATACGTCACTGTTACAATCCAGCTGTTTTACGGCCAGCAGTGTGACAATCCGCCTGTTTCACATACGTCACTGTGAGAATCCAACTTGCTCATGGGCGTCCGTGTGACAATCCGGATGTTTCACGGCCGTCAGTGTAACAATCCGGATGTTTCACGGCCATCACTGTGACAATCTGGCTGTTTTACGGCCAGCAGTGTGACAATCCGCCTGTTTCACATACGTCAGTGTGAGCATCCGGCTTGTTTACGGGCGTCCATGTGTCAATCCGGCTGTTTTTTGGCCGTCAGTGTGACAATCTGGCTTTTCACGGCCTTCCATTTGACAATCCGGCTGTTTTACGGGCGTCAGTGTGACAATCTGCCTGTTTCACATACGTCACTGTGAGCATCCGGTTTGTTCACGAGCGTCCATGTGAGAATCCGGCTGTTTCACAGCCATCAGTGTGGCAATCCAGCTGTTTCACGGCTATCAGTTTGGTAATCCAGCTGTTTTACGGGCTTCAGTGTGACAATCCGTATTGTTACACAGTCGTCAGTGTGATAATCCGGATGTTTCACATGTATCACTGTGACAATGAGGCTGTTTCACGAGCATCAATCCCACTTTTTCACGGGCGTCAGTGTGACAATCCCGTTGTTACACGGTAATCAGATTGACAATCTGTCTGTGTCACAGCCGTCAATGTGACAGTCCTACTTTTTCACGGGCGTCAGTGTGACAATTCCGTTGTTTCACGAGCATCAAGCTGTTTCAGGGGCATCAGTGTGACAATCTGGCTGTGTCACAGATGTCAATGTGACAATCCCACTTTTTCACGGGCGTCAGTGTGACAATCCCGTTGTTACACGGTCATCAGATTGACAATCTGTCTGTGTCACAGCCGTCAATGTGACAATCCCACTTTTTCACAGGCATCAGTGTGACAATCTGGCTTTGTCACAGGCATCAGTGTGACAACCCGACTGTTTCACATACGCCACTGAGAAATTCCGGCTCTTTCACCACCGTCAGCATGTCAATTCGGAATTTTCATATGCATCACTGTAACAATCTGTCTGTTTCATGGCCGTCAGTGTGACAATCCGGTTGTATCACTGCCGTCAGTGTGACAATCTGGATTTTTCACAGGCGCCACTTAGACAACCCAGCTGTTGTACTGCCAGCTGTTTGATAATCTGTCTGTTTCACATACGTCACTGTTACAATCCAGCTGTTTTATGGCCAGCAGTGTGACAATCTGCCTGTTTCACATACGTCACTGTGAGATTCCACCTTGCTCACGGGCGTCCGTGTGACAATCCGGCTGTTTCACGGCCGCCAGTGTAACAATCCGGATGTTTCACGGCCATCACTGTGACAATCCGGCTGTTTTATGGCCAGCAGTGTGACAATCCGCCTGTTTCACATACGTCACTGTGAGCATCCGACTTGTTCACGGGCGTCCATGTGACAATCCGGCTGTTTCACCGCCGTCAGTGTGTCAATCCGGCTGTTTTATGGCCGTCAGTGTGACAATCTGGCTTTTCACAGCCTTCCATTTGACAATCCGGCTGTTTTACGGGCTTCAGTGTGACAATCTGCCTGTTTCACATACGTCACTGTGAGCATCCGGCTTGTTCATGGGCGTCCATGTGAGAATCCGGCTGTTTCACAGCCATCAGTGTGGCAATCCAGCTGTTTCACGGCCATCAGTTTGGTAATCCAGCTGTTTTATGGGCTTCAGTGTGACAATCCGTATTGTTTCACAGTCGTCAGTGTGATAATCCGGATGTTTCACATGTATCACTGTGACAATGAGGCTGTTTCACGAGCATCAATCCCACTTTTTCACGGGCATCAGTGTGACAATCCCGTTGTTACACGGTCATCAGATTGACAATCTGTCTGTGTCACAGCCGTCAATGTGACAATCCCACTTTTTCACGAGCGACAGTGTGACAATCCTGTTGTTACACAGTCATCACTGTGACAATCCAGCTGTTTCACGGGCGTCAGTGTGACAATTCCGTTGTTTCACGGTCGTCAGTGTGACAAATCGGATGTTTCACTAGCATCAGTGTGACAACCTGGCTGTGTCATGGCTGTCAGTGTGACAACCCAAATGTTTCACAGGTGACACTGTGACAATCTGGCTTTGTCATGGGCATCGGTGTGACAAACCGGCTGTTTCACGGGCATCAGTGTGACAACCCAGCTGTTTCACATGTACCACTGAGATATTCCGGCTATTTCACAGCTGTCAGCATAACAATCTAGATTTTCCACATGCGTCACTGTAACAATCTGTCTGTTTCATGGCCATCATTGTGACAATCCAGCTGTATCACTGCCGTCATCGTGACAATCCGGATTTTCCACATGCATCACTGTAACATCCTATCCGTTTCATGGCCGTCAGTGTGACAATTCAGCTGTATTACTGCCGTCAGTGTTACAATCCGCTTATTTCACATGCGCCACTGAGAAAATCCAGCTGTTGTACTGCCAGCAGTTTGATAATCTGGCTGTTTCACATGCGTCACTCTGAGAATCTGGTTGTTTCATGGGTATCTGTGTGACAATCCGGCTGATTCACAGGCGTCAGTGTGACAATCCGGCTGTTTCACGGGCATCAGTTTGCTATTCCGGCTGTATGACGGGCATCAGTGTGACAACCCGGATGTTTCACAGGTGACACTGTGAGAATCTGGCTTTGTTATGGGTGTCAGTGTGACAATCCGGCTGTTTCACATGTGCCACTGAGACATTCCGGCTCTTTCACGGCCGTCAGCATGACAATCCGGATTTTCCATATGTGCCACTGTAGCAATCTGTCTGTTTCATGGCCATCAGTGTGACAATCGGGCTGTATCACTGCGGTCAGTGTGACAATCTGGCTGTGTTACACCCGTCAATGTGACAATCCCACTTTTTCACGGGAGTCAGTGTGACAATTCCGTTGTTACACGGTCATCAGTGTGAAAATCTGTCTGTGTCACAGCTGTCAATGTGACAATCCCACTTTTTCATGGGCGACAGTGTGACAATCCAGCTTCTTCACAGCCATCAGTGTGACAATCCGGCTGTTTCACAGCCGTCAGTGTGACAATCCGGATGTTTCACGGCCGTCAGTGCGTCAATCCAGCTGTTTCACGGCCGTCAGTGTGACAATCTGGCTGTATCACGGGCGTCAGTGTGACAATCTGACTGTATCACGGGCATCAGAGTGACATTCTGGCTGTATCATGGGCGTCAGTGTGACAATCCGTCTGTTTCACGGGCATCAGTGTGACAACCCGGATGTTTCACAGGCGACACTGTGACAATCTGGCTTTGTCACAGGCATCAGTCTGACAATCCAGCTGTTTCACGGGCATCAGTGTGACAACCCAGCTGTTTCACATATGCCACTGAGACATTCCGGCACTTTCACGGCCGTCAGCATGACAATCCGGAATTTCCACATGCGTCAGTGTAACAACCTGTCTGTTTCATGGCCGTCAGTGTGACAATCCGGCTGTATCACTGCTGCCAGTGTGACAATCTGGATGTTTCGCATGCGCCACTGAGACGACCCGGCTGTTGTACTGCCAGCAGTTTGATAATCTGGCTGTTTCACATGCGTCACTGTGAGAATCCCGTTGTTTCACGGGTATCTGTGTGACCTTCAGCTTGTTTCACTGTCGTCATTGTGACAATCCGGATGCTTCACATGCGTCACTGTGACAAACTGGCTGTTTCACAGCCGTCAGTGTGAAAATCTGGCTGTTTCACGGCCATCAGTGTGACAATATGGATATTTCACAGCTGTCAATGTGACTATCCGGATGTTTCACATGTGCCACCGAGGTAATCCGGCTTTGTCACGGCCATCAGTGTGAGAATCCAGATGTTTCACAGCTGTCAGTGTGTCAATGCGGCTATTTCACGGCTGTCAGTGTGACAATCCGACTGTTTCATGGCCATCAGTGTGACAATCCGTCTGTTTCACGGCCATCAGTGTGTCAATCTGGCTGATTCACGGCCATCAGTGTGAGAATCCGACTGTTTCACGGCCGTCAGTGTGACAATCCGGCTGTTTTAAGGCCATCTGTTTGACAATCCAGCTGTTTCACAGGCGGCACTGAAACAATCCGGCTGTTGTACTGCCAGCAGTTTGACAATCTTGCTGTTTCACATGTGTCACTGTGAGGATCCGCTTGTTTCACGGGTATCTTTGTGACAATCCATCTGTTTCACATACGTTACTGTGAGAATATAGCTTGTTCACTGGCATCCGTGTGACAATCCGGCTGTATCATGGGCATCAGTGTGACATTCCGGCTGTATCACGGGCGTCAGTGTGACAATCCGGCTGTTTCACGGGCATCAGTGTGACAACCCGGATGTTTCACAAGCCACAGTGTGACAATCTGGCTTTGTCACAGGCATCAGTGTGACAATCTGACTGTTTCACATGTGCCACTGTGACATTCCGGCTCTTTCACGGCCATCAGCATGACAATCTGGATTTTCCATATGCGCCACTGTAAGAATCTGTCTGTTTCATGGCCGTCAGTGTGACAATCCGGCTGTATCACTGCCGTCAGTGTGACAATCTGGATGTTTCACATGCGCCACTGAGACAACCCGGCTGTTGTACTGCCAGCAGTTTGATAATCTGGCTGTTTCACATGCATCACTCTGAGAATCCGGTTGTTGCACGGGTATCTGTGTGACAATCCGGCTGATTTACAGGCATCTGTGTGACAATCTGGCTGTTTAACGCCGTCAGTTTGACAATCTGGATGTTTGACATACATCAGTGTGACAATCTGGCTGTGTTACACCCGTCAGTGTGACAATCCTACTTTTTCACGGGAGTCAGTGTGACAATCCCGTTGTTACACGGTCATCAGTGTGAAAATCTGTCTGTGTCACAGCCATCAATGTGACAATCCCACTTTTTCACGGACGACAGTGTGGCAATCTGGCTGTTTTACAGCTGTCAGTGTGTCAATCCGGCTGTTTTATGGCAGTCAGTGTGACAATCTGGCTTTTCACGGCCATCCGTTTGACAAACCGGCTGTTTTATGGGCGTCAGTGTGACAATCTGCCTGTTTCACATACATTACTGTGAGCATCCAGCTTGTTCACGGGCATCCATGTGAGAATCCGGCTGTTTCACGGCCGTCAGTGTGACAATCCGGCTGTATCACTGCTGCCAGTATGACAATCTGGATGTTTCGCATGCACCACTGAGACGACCCGGCTGTTGTACTGCCAGCAGTTTGATAATCTGGCTGTTTCACGTGCGTCACTGTGAGAATCCCATTGTTTCACGGGTATCTGTGTGACCTTCAGCTTGTTTCACTGTCGTCATTGTGACAATCCGGATGCTTCACATGCGTCACTGTGACAAACTGGCTGTTTCACAGCCATCAGTGTGAAAATCTGGCTGTTTCACGGCCGTCAGTGTGACAATATGGATATTTCACAGCTGTCAATGTGACTATCCGGATGTTTCACATGTGCCACCGAGGTAATCCGGCTTTGTCAGGGCCATCAGTGTGACAATCCAGATGTTTCACGGCCGTCAGTGTGTCAATGCGGCTATTTCACGGCTGTCAGTGTGACAATCTGGCTGTTTCATGGCCATCAGTGTGACAATCCGTCTGTTTCACGGCCATCAGTGTGTCAATCTGGCTGATTCACGGCCATCAGTGTGAGAATCCGACTGTTTCACGGCCGTCAGTGTGACAATCTGGCTGTTTCACGGCCATCAATCTGACAATCCGGCTGTTTTATGGCCATCTGTTTGACAATCCAGCTGTTTCACAGGCGGCACTGAAACAATCCGGCTGTTGTACTGCCAGCAGTTTGACAATCTGGCTGTTTCACATGTGTCACTGTGAGGATCCGCTTGTTTCACGGGTATCTTTGTGACAATCCATCTGTTTCACATACGTCACTGTGAGAATATAGCTTGTTCATGGCGTCCGTGTGACAATCCGGCTGTATCATGGGCATCAGTGTGACATTCCGGCTGTATCACGGGCGTCAGTGTGACAATCTGGCTGTTTCACGGCATCAGTGTGACAACCCGGATGTTTCACAAGCCACAGTGTGACAATCTGGCTTTGTCACGGGCGTCAGTGTGACAATCCGACTGTTTCACATGTGCCACTGAGACATTCCGGCTCTTTCACGGCCATCAGCATGACAATCCGGATTTTCCATATGCGCCACTGTAAGAATCTGTCTGTTTCATGGCCGTCAGTGTGACAATCCGGCTGTATCACTGCCGTCAGTGTGACAATCTGGATGTTTCACATGTGCCACTGAGACAACCCGGCTGTTGTACTGCCAGCAGTTTGATAATTTGGCTGTTTCACATGCATCACTCTGAGAATCCGGTTGTTGCACGGGTATCTGTGTGACAATCCGGCTGTTTAACGCTGTCAGTTTGACAATCTGGATGTTTGACATACATCAGTGTGACAATCTGGCTGTGTTACACCCATCAGTGTGACAATCCCACTTTTTCACGGGAGACAGTGTGACAATCCCATTGTTACACGGTCATCAGTGTGAAAATCTGTCCGTGTCACAGCCGTCAATGTGACAATCCCACTTTTTCACGGGTGACAGTGTGGCAATCTGGCTGTTTTACAGCCGTCAGTGTGTCAATCCGGCTGTTTTATGGCCGTCAGTGTGACAATCTGGCTTTTCACTGCCATCCGTTTGACAAACCGGCTGTTTTACGGCTGTCAGTGTGACAATCTGCCTGTTTCACAAACGTCACTGTGAGCATCCGGCTTGTTCACGGGCGTCCATGTGAGAATCCGGTTGTTTCACGGCCGTCAGTGTGACAATCCACCTGTTTCACATATGTCACTGTGAGAATCCAGCTTGTTCACGAGCGTCCTTGTGACAATCCGACTGTTTCACGGCCGAAAGTGTGTCAATCCAGCTATTTCACAGCCGTCAGTGTGACGTTCTGGGTCTTTCATGGACGTCAGTGTGACAATCCAGCTGGTTCACGGACATCAGTGTGACAATCCGGTTGTTGCACGGGCATCAGTGTGACAATCCGGCTGTTTCACATGCGCCAGTGAGACATTATGGCTCTTTCACGGCCTTCAGCATGACAATCCAGAATTTCCATGTGCGTCACTGTAACAACCTGTCTGTTTCATGGCTGTCAGTGTGGCAATCCGGCTGTATCACTGCCGTCAGTGTGACAATCTGGATGTTTCAAATGCGCCACTGAAACAACCCGGCTGTTGTACTGCTAGCAGTTTGATAATCTGGCTGTTTCACATGTGTCACTGTGAGAATCCGATTTTTTCACGGGTATCTGTGTGACAATCGGGCTGTTTCAGAAGTGTCAGAGTGACAATCCGGCTGTTTCACAGGCGTCAGTGTTTCAATCCAGCTCTTTCACAGCTGTCAGTTTGACATCGGATTTTTCACATGCATCGCTGTAACAACCTGTCTGTTTCATGGCCGTCAGTGTGACAATCCGGCTGCATCACGTCCATCAGTGTGACAATCTGGATTTTTCACATGCCTCACGGTAACAACCTGTCTGTTTCATGGCCATCAGTGTGACAATCCAGATGTTTCACAGGCGCCACTGAGACATTCCGGCTGATTCATGGCCGTCAGCATGACAATCCAGATTTTCCACATGCGTCCCTGTAACAACCTGTCTGTTTCATGGCCTTCAGTGTGACAATCCGGATGTTTCACATGCGCCACTGATACAACCTGGCTTGCACTGCCAGCAGTTTGACAAACCGGCTGTTTCCCATGCGTCACTGTGAGAATCCGGCTTGTTAACGGCTGTCACTGTGACAATCCGGATGTTTCACGGCTGTCACTGTGACAATCCAGCTGTTTTACGGCTGTCAGTGTGACAATCCGCCTGTTTCACATATGTCACTGCGAGAATCCGGCTTGTTCACATGCGTCCGTGTGTGACAATCCAGCTGTTTCACAGCCATCATTGTGACAACCTGGCTGTTTCACGGCCGTCAGTATGACAATCCAGCTGTTTCATGGCCATCAGTGTGACAATCCAGCTGTTTAACGACCATCACTTTGACAATCCAGCTGTTTCACAGGCATCAGTTTGACAATCCAGCTGTTTCACGGCCGTCAATGTGACAATCCAGAGGTTTCACATACGCCACTGTAACAATCCAGCTGTTTGACAGCCAGCAGTGTGATAATCTGCCTGTTTCACAAAAGTCACTGTGAGAATCCAGGTTGTTCCCGGGCGTCCGTGTGATAATCCAGCTGTTTCACAGCCGTCAGAGTGTCAATCCAGCTGTTTCACAGCCGTCAGTGTTAAAATCTGGCTGTTTCACGGCCATCAGTGTGACAATCCGCCTGTTTCACATACTTCACTGTGAGAATCCAGCTTGTTCACGGGCATCCGTGTGTGACAATTCGGCTGTTTCACAGCCATCATTGTGATAACCTGGCTGTTTCACGGCTGTCAGTGTGACAATCCGGCTGTTTAACGGCCATCAGTTTGACAATCCAGCTGTTTCACGGGCGTCGGTTTGACATTCCAGATCTTTCACGGCCGTCAATGTGACAATCTGGAGGTTTCACATACGCCACTGTAACAATCCAGCTGTTTTACGGCCAGCAGTGTGACAATCCGCCTGTTTCACAAAAGTCACTGTGAGAATCCGGGTTGTTCCTGGGCGTCCGTGTGTCAATCCAGCTGTTTCACAGCCGTCAGTGTTAAAATCTGGCTGTTTCACGGCTGTCAGTGTGACAATCTGGCTGTTTCAAGGGCATCAGTGCGACAATCCATATTGTTTCACTGTCGTCAGTGTGACAATCTGGCTGTTTCACAGCCATCAGTGTGTCAATCCAGCTGTTTCACGGCCATCAGTGTGACCATCTGGCTGTTTCACGACCATCAGTGTGATAATCCGGCTGTTTCACGGCCATCAGTTTGACAATCCGGCTGATTCATGGGCGTCAGTGTGACAACCGTATTGTTTCACTGTCGTCAGTGTGATAACCAGATGTTTCACATGTATCACTATGACAATGAGGCAGTTTCACGAACGTCAGTCTGACAACCTAGCTGTTTCAGGGGCATCAATAGTGACAATCCGACTGTTTCAGGAGTATCAGTGTGACAATCTGGCTGTGTCACAGCCGTCATTGTGACAATCCCAATTTTTTACGGGTGTCAGTGTGACGATCCCACTTTTTCACGGGCGTCATCGTAACAATTCCATTGTTTCACGGGTGTCAGTATGACAATCCGGATGTTTCACTAGTGTCAGTGTGACAACCTGGATGTTTCACAGGCGACACTGTGACAATCTGCCTTTGTAATGGGCGTCAGTGCGACAATCCGGCTGTTTCACATGCGCCAGTGAGACATTACGGCTGTTTCACGGCCGTCAGCATGACAATCCGGATTTTCCACATGCGTCACTGCAACAACCTGTCTGTTTCACGGCTGTCAGCGTGACAATCCGGCTGTATCACTGCCGCCAGTGTGACAATCTGGATGTTTCACATGCGCCACTGAGACAACCCGGCTGTTGTACTGCCAGCAGTTTGATACTCTGGCTGTTTCATGCGTCACTGTGAGAATCCGGTTGTTTAACGGGTATCTGTGTGACAATCCGGCTGTTTCACGGCTGTCAGTGTGACAATCTGGATGTTTCACATACTTCACTGTGACAATCCGGCTGTTTTACGGCTGGCAGTGTGACAATCTGCCTGTTTCACATAGATCACTGTGAGAATCCGGGTTGTTCCCGAGCGTCCTTATGACAATCTGGCTGTATCACGGCTGTCAGCATGTCAATCCGGCTGTTTCACGGACGCCAGTGCGACAATCTGGCTGTTTCACGGACGCCAGTGCGACAATCTGGCTGTTTCCCGGACGTCAACGTGTCAATCTGGCTGTTCCACGGGCATCAGTGTGACAATCTGGCTGTTTCACGGGCGTCAATGTGACAATCTGGCTGTTTCACGGGCATCAGTGTGACAACCCAGCTGTTTCACATGCGTCACTGACATTCCAGCTCTTTCACTGCCGTCAGTGTGACATTTCAGATTTTTCACATGCAACTGGTAACAACCTGTCTTTCATGGCCATCAGTGTGACCATCCGACTGCATCAAGGCCGTCTGCGTGACAATCTGGATTTTTGACATGCCTCCCAGTAACAACCTGTCCATTTCACGGCCATCAGTGTGACAATCCGGATGTTTCCCAGGCGCCACGGAGACATTCTGGCTGATTCACGGCCGCCAGCGTGACAATCCAGATTTTCCACATGTGTCACTGTAACAACCTGTCTGTTTGACGGCCCGCAATGTGACAATCCGGATGTTTCACGTGCGCTACTGAGACAACCTGGCTGTTGCACCGCCAGCTGTTTGACAACCCAGCTGTTTCACATGCGTCACTGTGAGAATCTGGCTGTTTTACGGGTATATGTGTGACAATCCGCTGTTTCACGGGCATCTCTGAGACAAACCGGTTGTTTCACATACGTCACTGTGACAATCCGGATGTTTCATGGCTGTCACTGTGACAATCCGACTGTTTTACGGCCATCAATGTGACAATCCACCTGTTTCACATAAGTCACTGTGAGAATCCGGCTTGTTCAACGGCGTGTGTGTGTGACAATCCAGCTGTTTCACAGCCGTCATTGTGCCAACCCGGCTGTTTCACGGCTGTCAGTGTGACAATCCGGCTGTTTCATGGCCATCAGTGTGACAATCCAGCTGTTTAACGACCAACAGTTTGACAATCCAGCTGTTTCACAGACGTCGGTGTGACAATCTGGAGGTTTCACATCCGCCACTGTGACAATCAGCCTGTTTCACATAAGTCACTGTGAGAATCCGGCTTGTTCACGGGCGTCCGTGTGTGACAATCCAGCTGTTTCACAGCCGTCATTGTGACAACCCGGCTGTTTTACGGCCATCAGTGTGACAATCCGGCTGTTTCACGGCCATCAGTGTGACAATCCTACTGTTTCACAGCCATCAATTTGACAATCCGGCTGTTTCACGACTGTCAGTATGACAATCCAGCTGTTTCACGGCCGTCAGTTTCACAATCTGGCTGTTTCACTGGTGTCAGTGTGTCAATCTGGCTGTTTCATGGCTGTCAGTGTGACAATCCGGATGTTTCAAATACTTCACTGTGACAATCCGGCTGTTTTACGGCCAGCAGTGTGACAATCTGCCTGTTTTTTCACATAGGCCACTGTGAGAATCCGACTTGTTCACGGGCGTCCGTATGACAGTCAGTCTGTATCACAGCCGTCATTGTGACAAACCGGATGTTTCACGGCTATCAGTTTGACAATCCAACTGTTTCACAGTCGTCATTGTGACAATCGGGCTGTTTCACGGCTATCAGACTGACAATCTGGCTGTTTCACAGGCGTCAGTGTGTCAGTCCAGCTGTTTCACGGCCGTCAGTGTAAAAATCCAGCTCTTTCACGGCTATCAGTCTGACAATCTGGCTGTTTCACGGGCGTCAGTGTGTCAATCCAGCTGTTTCACGGCCGTCAGTGTAAAAATCCGGCTCTTTCACGGCCGTCAGTGTGACAATCTGGATGTTTTACATACATCATTGTGACAATCCGGCTGTTTTACGGCCGGCCGTGTGACAATCTGCCTGTTTCACATAGGTCACTGTGTGAAACCAGCTTGTTCCCGAGCGTCTTTATGATAATCCGGCTGTATCATGGCCAGCAGCGTGTCAACCAGCTGTTTCACGGACGTCAGTGTGACAATCTGTCAGTTTCACAGACGTCACTTTCACAATCTGGCTGTTTCACTGGTGTCAGTGTGTCAATCCGGATTTTTCACGGCTATCAGTTTGACAATCTGGCTGTTTCACGGGCGTCAGTGTGTCAATCCAGCTGTTTCACGGCTGTCAGTGTGAAAATCTGGCTCTTTCACAGCTATCAGTTTGACAATCTGGCTGTTTCACTGGCGTCAGTGTGTCAATCCGGCTGTTTCACGGCTGTCAGTGTGACAATCGGGCTGTTTCACAGCTATCAATTTGACAATCTGGCTGTTTCACGGGCGTCAGTGTGTCAATCCAGCTGTTTCATGGCTGTCAGTGTGAAAATCCGGCTCTTTCACGGCTATCAGTTTGACAATCTGGCTGTTTCACTGGCGTCAGTGTGTCAGTCTGGCTATTTCACGGCCGTCAGTGTGACAGTCCGGATGTTTCATGGACGTGTGTGTGACAATCTGGCTGTTCCATGGACATCAGTGTGACAATACAGCTGTTTCACAGGTGTCAGTGTGACAATCTGGCTGTTGCACGGGCATCAGTGTGACAACCCAGCTGTTTCACATACACCACTGAGACATTCCAGCTGTTTCATGGGCGTCAGTGTGACAATCCATGTTGTTTCCCTGTCGTCAGTGTGATAATCGGGATGTTTCACATGTATCACTGTGACTATGAGACTGTTTCACGAGCATCAGTCTGACAACCTTGCTGTTTCAGGGGCGTCAATGTGACAATCCGACTGTTTCATGGGTATCAGTGTGACAATCTGGCTGTGTCACAGCCGTCAATGTGACAATCCCACTTTTTCACGGGCGTCAGTGTGACAATCCCCATGTTACACGCTCATCAGTGTGACAATCCGGCTGTTTCACGACCGTCACTGTGACAATCCCACTTCTTCACGGGCGTCATTGTGACAATTCCATTGTTTCACAGTCGTCAGAGTGACAACACCGCTGTTTCACGGTCGTCAGAGTGACAACCCCGCTGTTTCACATGCGCCACTGAGACATTCCGGCTATTTCGCGGCCGTCAGCGTGACAATCCGGGTTATCCACATGCCTCACTGTAACAACCTATCTGTTTCATGGCTGTCAGCATGACAATCCGGCTGTATGACTGCCATCAGCGTGACAATCCGGATTTTCCACATGCGTCACTGTAACAACTGTTTGTTTCATGGCTGTCAGCGTGACAATCCGGCTGTTTCACAGCCGTTAGTGTGACAATCCTGCTGTTTTACGGCCATCAGTGTGAAAATCCAGCTGTTTCACATACTTTACTGTGACAATCCAGCTGTTTTACAGCCAGCAGTGTGACAATCTGCCTGTTTCACATAGGTCATTGTGAGAATCCAGCTTGTTCACGGCGTCCGTGAGACAATCCGCCTGTTTCACTGGCATCAGTGTGTCAATCCAGCTATTTCATGGCCGTCAGTGTGAAAATCCGACTGTTTCACGGCTATCAGTGTGACAATCCGACTGTTTCATGGCTGTCAGTGTGACAACCCAGCTATTTCGCATGCACCACTGAGACAATCCGGCTGTATCACAGGCGTCAGCGTGGCAATCCGGATTTCTCACATGTGTCACTGTAACAACCTGTCTATTTCATGACCGTAACTGCGACAATCTGTCTATTTCACACACGTCACTGTGAGAATCCAGTTGTTTCACGGTATCTGTGTGACAATCCAGCTTTTTCGCAGGCATCAGTGTCACATTCCTGCTGTATCATGGGCGTCAGTGTGACAATCCGTCTGTATAACGGGCATCAATGTGACATTCTGGCTGTATCACGGGCGTCAGTGTGACAATCCGGATTTTCCACATGCGTCACTGCAACAAACTGTCTGTTTCTTGGCCATTAGTGTGACAATCCGGCTGCATCACGGCCGTCAGTGTGACAACCGAGATATTTCACATGTGCCACTGAGACAACACAACTGTTGTACTGCCAGCAGTTTGACAAACCGGCTATTTCACATGCGCCACTGAGACATTCTGGCAGTTTCATAGCGGTCAGCATGACAATCTGGATTTTCCACATGCGTCACTGTAACAACCTGTCTGTTTCACGGCTGTCAGCGTGACAATCCAGCTGTATAACTGCCGTCATTGTGACAATCCAGATGTTTCACATGCGTCACTGTGACAATCCGGCTGTTTTACAGTCGTCAGTGTGACAGTCAGGCTGTATCACTGCCGTCAGTGTGACAATCCACTTGTTTCACATGTGTCACTGAGACAACCCCGCTGTTGTACCCCCAGCAGTTTGACAATCCGGCTGTTTCACATGTGTCACTGTGAGAATCCGGATGTTTTACGGCCATCAATGTGACAATCCGCCTGTTTCACATAACTCACTGTGAGAATCCGGCTTGTTCACGGGCGTCCGTGTGTGACAATCCAGCTGTTTCACAGCCGTCATTGTGACAACCCAGCTGTTTCACAGCCGTCAGTGTGACAATCCGGCTGTTTCACAGCCATCAGCATGACAATCCGGATTTTCCATATGCATCACTGTAACAACCTGTCTGTTTCATGGCTGTTAGTGTGACAATCCTGCTGTATCATGGCAGTTAGTGTGTCAATACGGCTGTTTCACGGCCGTCAGTGTGACAATCCGGATGTTTGTCACGGGCGTCAGTGACTACCCAGCTTTGTCACAGGCGTCAGTGTGAAAATCCGGTTGTTTCACATACGTCACTGTGACAATCCGGCTGTTTCACATATGTCACTGTGAGAATCCGGCTTGTTCAGGGGCGTACGTGTGACAATCCGGCTGTTTCCCGGCTGTCAGTGTGACAATCTGGCTGTTTCACAGCTGTCAGCATGACAATCCGGCTGTTTTACGGCCAGCAGTGTGAAAATCCAGCCGTTTCACGGCTATCAGTTTGACAATCTGGCTACTTCACTGGCGTCAGTGTGTCAATCCGGTTGTATCCCGGCTGTCAGTGTGACAATCCGGATGTTTCACAGCTGTCAGTGTGTCAATCCAGCTGTTTCACGGCCGTCAGTGTGACAATCCAACTGTTTCATAGCTATCAATTTGACAATTCAGCTGTTTAATGGGTGTCAGTGTGACAATCCAGCTGTTTCACGTCCATCAGTGTGACAATCTGGCTGTTTCACGGCCATCAGTTTCACAATCTGGCTGTTTCACTGGCGTCTGTGTGTCAATCCGGCTGTTTCATTGCTGTCAGTGTGACAATCCGGATGTTTCAAATACTTTACTGTGACAATCCGGCTGTTTTACGGCTGGCAGTGTGACAAGCTGCCTGTTTCACATAGGTCACAGTGAGAATCCGACTTGTTCACAGGCGACCGTGTGACAGACCGTCTGTATCACGGCCGTCAGTGTAACAATCCGTATGTTTCACGGCTATCAGTTTGACAATCTGGCTGTTTCACGGCTGTCCGTGTGACAATCCGGATGTTTCACATACTTCACTGTGACAATCCGGCTGTTTCACTGGCGTCAGTGTGTCAATCCGGCTATTTCACGGCCATCAGTGTGACAATCCGGATGTTTCACGGACGTGTGTGTGACAATCTGGCTTTTGCACGGGCATCAGTGTGACAACCCGGCTGTTTCACATGCGCCACTGAGACATTCCAGCTGTTTCATGGGCATCAGTGTGACAATCCGTATTGTTTCCCTGTCGTCAGTGTGATAATCGGGATGTTTCACATGTATCACTGTGACTATGAGACTGTTTCACGAGCATCAGTCTGACAACCTTGCTGTTTCAGGGGGCGTCAATGTGACAATCCGACTGTTTCATGGGTATCAGTGTGACAATCTGGCTGTGTCACAGCCATCAATGTGACAATTCCACTTTTTCACGGGCGTCAGTGTGACAATCCCGTTGTTTCACGGTCGTCGGTGTGACAACCCAGCTGTATCACATGCGCCACTGAGACATTCCGGCTGTTTCACGGCCATCAGCGTGACAATCCAGATTATCCACATGCCTCACTGTAACAACCTGTCTGTTTCATGGCTGTCAGCGTGACAATCCGGCTGTATCACTGCTGTCAGTGCGATAATCCGGATTTTCCACATGTGTCACTGTAACAACCTCACTGTTTCGTGGGTATCTGTGTGACAATCCGGCGGTTTCACGGCCATGATTGTGACAATCCGGATGTTTCACATACGTCACTGTGACAATCCGGCTGTTTCACAGCAGCAGTGTGACAATCCGGCTGTTTCTCAGCTTCAGTCTGACAATCTGGCTGTTTCACTGGTGTCAGTGTGTCAATCCGGCTGTTTCACGGCTGTCAGTGTGACAATCCGGATGTTTCACAAACTTCACTGTGACAATCCGGCTGTTTGACAGCCGTCATTGTGACAACCCGTCTGTTTCACAGCCGTCAGTGTGACAATCCGGCTGTTTCACAGCCATCAGTGTGACAATCCAGCTGTTTAATGGCCAACAGTTTGACAATCCAGCTGTTTCATGGGCATCAGATTGACAATCCGGCTATTTCACAGCCATTAGTGTGACAATCAAGAGGTTTTACATCCGCCACTGTGACAATCCGGATGTTTTACGCCCGGCAGTGTGACAATCTGCCTGTTTCACAAAAGTCACTGTGAGAATCCGGTTTGTTCATGGGTGCACGTGTGACAATCCGACTGTTTCACGGCTGTCAGTGTGACAATCCGGCTGTTTTACAGCCATCAGTGTGAAAATCCGGCTGTTGCACAGCTATCAGTTTGACAATCTGGCTGTTTCACTGGCGTCAGTGTGTCAATCCGGCTCTTTCATGGCTGTCAGTGTGACAATTTGGATGTTTCACATACTTCACTGTGACAATCTGGCTTTTTCATGGACTTCAGTGTGTCAATCCGGCTGTATCATGGGCGTTAGCGTGACAATCCAGATTTCTCACATGCGTCACTGTAACAAACTGTCTGTTTCATGGCCGTCACTGTGACAATCTGTCTATTTCACACACGTCACTGTGAGAATCTCTCTGTTTCACGAGTATCTGTGTGACAATCTGGCTGTTTCACATGCGCCACTGAGATGTTCCAGCGGGTTATGGCCGTCAGCGTAACCATCTGGATTTTCCACATGCGTCACTGTAACCAACTGTCTGTTTCATAGCCGTCACTGTGACAATCTGTCTATTTCACACACGTCACTGTGAGAATCTCTCTGTTTCACAAGTATCTGTGTGACAATCTGGATTTTCCACATGCGTCACTGTAACAACCTGTCTGTTTCATGGCCGTCAGTGTGACAATCTGTCTATTTCACACACGTCACTGTGAGAATCCGGCTGTTTCACGGGTGTCAGTGTGACAATCTGGCTTTTTCACGGGCATCATTGTCACATTCCGGCTGTAGCAAGGGCGTCTGTGTGACAATACGTTTGTATCACGGGCATCAGTGTGACATTCCGGCTGTATCACGGGTGTCAGTGTGACAATCCGGATTTTCCACATGCGTCACTGCAACAACCAGTCTGCTTCATGGCCATTAGTGTGACAGTCCGGCTGTATCACGGCCGTCAGTGTGACAACCCGGTTGTTTCACATGCACCACTGAGACAACATGGCTGTTGTACAGCCAGCAGTTTGACAATCCGGCTGTTTCACATGCGCCACTGAGACATTCTGGCAGTTTCACAGCCGTCAGCATGACAATCCGGATTTTCCACATGCGTCACTGTAGCAACCTGTCTGTTTCATGGGTATCTGTGTAAAAATCCGGCTGTTTCACGGCCATCCATGTGACAATCCGGATGTTTCACATGCGTCACTGTGACAATCTGGCTTTTATACGGTCAGCAGTGTGACAATCCGCCTGTTTCACATACGTCACTTTGAGAATCTGGCTTGTTCACGGGCGTCCATGTGACAATCCGGCTGTTTGACGGCCTTCGGTGTGACAATCTGGCTGTTTCACTGCCATCAGTGTGACAATCCGACTGTTTCTCAGCTTCAGTCTGACAATCTGGCTATTTCACATGCGTCAGTGTGTCAATCCAGCTGTTTCACAGCTGTCAGTGTGAAAATCCGGCTGTTTCATGGCTCTGTTTGAAAATCTGGCTGTTTCACTGGTGTCAGTGTGTCAATCTGGCTGTTTCACGGCTGTCAGTGTGACAATCTGGATGGTTCACATACTTCACTGTGACAATCCGTCTGTTTTACGGCCAGCAGTGTGACAATCTGGCTGTTTCACATAGGTCACTGTGTGAATCCTGCTTGTTTCCGAGTGTCCATATGACAATCCGGCTGTTTCACTGGAGTCAGTGTGTCAATCCGACTATTTCACGGCCGTCAGTGTGACAATCTGGATGTTTCACGGATGTGAGTGTGACAATCTGGCGTTTCCACGGACATCAGTGTGACAATACAGCTGTTTCACAGGCATCAGTGTGACAATCTGGCTGTTCCACGGGCATCAATGTGACAACCCGGCTGTTTCACATGCGCCACTGAGATATTCTGGCTGTTTCATGGGCATCAGTGTGACAATCCAGCTTTGTCATAGGTGTCAGTGTGACAATCTGGCTGTTTCACGGCCGTCCGTGTGACAATTCGGCTGTTTCACATACATCGCTATGACAATCGGTCTGTTTTACAGTCGGCAGTGTGACAATCTGCCCGTTTCACATACGTCACTGTGACAATCCTGCTGTTTCATGGCCGTAAGCATGACATTCCATCTGTTTCACGGCCGTCAGTGTGACAATCCGGCTGATTTACTGTCATCAATGTGAAAATCCGGCTCTTTCATGGCTATCAGTTAGACAATCTGGTTGTTTCATGGGCATCAGTGTGTCAATCCGGCTGTTTCACAGCCGTCAGTGTGACAATCCAGAGGTTTAACATCCACCACTGTGACAATCCGGCTGTTTTACGCCCGGCAGTGTGACAATCTGCCTGTTTCACAAAAGTCACTGTGAGAATCCGGCTTGTTCATGGGTGTACGTGTGACAATCCGGCTGTTTCACGGCTGTCAGTGTGACAATCCGGCTGTTTTACAGCCATCAGTGTGAAAATCCGGTTGTTCCACAGCTATCAGTTTGACAATCTGGCTGTTTCACTGGCGTCAGTGTGTCAATCCGGCTCTTTCATGGCTGTCAGTGTGACAATTTGGATGTTTCACATACTTCACTGTGACAATCAGGCTTTTTCATGGACTTCAGTGTGTCAATCCGGTTGTATCACGGGCGTCAGCGTGACAATCCGGATATCTCAAATGCGTCACTGTAACATCCTGTCTGTTTCATAGCCGTCACTGTGACAATCTGTCTATTTCACACACGTCACTGTGAGAATCTCTCTGTTTCACAAGTAACTGTGTGACAATCTGGATTTTCCACATGCGTCACTGTAACAACCTGTCTGTTTCATGGCCGTCAGTGTGACAATCTGTCTATTTCACACACGTCACTGTGAGAATCCGGCTGTTTCACGGTATCTGTGTGACAATCCGGCTGTTTCACGGGTGTCAGTGTGACAATTTGGCTTTTTCACGGGCATCAGTGTCACATTCCGGCTGTAGCAAGGGCGTCCGTGTGACAATCCGTTTGTATCACGGGCATCAGTGTGACATTCCAGCTGTATCACGGGTGTCAGTGTGACAATCCGGATTTTCCACATGTGTCACTGCAACAGCCTGTCTGCTTCATGGCCGTTAGTGTGACAGTCCGGCTGTATCACGGCCGTCAGTGTGACAACCCGGTTGTTTCACATGCACCACTGAGACAACATGGCTGTTGTACAGCCAGCAGTTTGACAATTCGGCTGTTTCACATGTACCACTGAGACATTCTGGCAGTTTCACAGCCGTCAGCGTGACAATCCAGATTTTCCACATGCGTCACTGTAACAACCTGTCTGTTTCATAGCCGTCACTGTGACAATCTGTCTATTTCACACACGTCACTGTGAGAATCTCTCTGTTTCACAAGTATCTGTGTGACAATCTGGATTTTCCACATGCGTCACTGTAACAACCTGTCTGTTTCATGGCCGTCAGTGTGACAATCTGTCTATTTCACACACGTCACTTTGAGAATCCGGCTGTTTCACGGTATCTGTGTGACAATCCGGCTGTTTCACGGGTGTCAGTGTGACAATCTGGCTTTTTCACGGGCATCAGTGTCATATTCCGGCTGTAGCAAGGGCGTCCGTGTGACAATCCGTTTGTATCACGGGCATCAGTGTGACATTCCGGCTGTATCACGGGTGTCAGTGTGACAATCCGGATTTTCCACATGCGTCACTGCAACAGCCAGTCTGCTTCATGGCCGTTAGTGTGACAGTCCGGCTGTATCACGGCCGTCAGTGTGACAACTCGGTTGTTTCACATGCACCACTGAGACAACATGGCTGTTGTACAGCCAGCAGTTTGACAATCCAGCTGTTTGACATGTACCACTGAGACATTCTGGCAGTTTTACAGCCGTCAGCGTGACAATCCAGATTTTCCACATGCGTCACTGTAACAACCTGTCTGTTTCATGGGTATCTGTGTAACAATCCGGCTGTTTCACGGGTATCTGTGTAACAATCCGGCTGTTTCACGGCCATCCGTGTGACAATCCGGATGTTTCACATGCGTCACTGTGACAATCTGGCTGTTATACGGTCAGAAGTGTGACAATCCGCCTGTATCACATACGTCACTTTGAGAATCTGGCTTGTTCACGGGCGTCCATGTGACAATCCGGCTGTTTGACGGCCTTCGGTGTGACAATCTGGCTGTTTCACTGCCATCAGTGTGTCAATCCAGCTGTTTCACAGCTGTCAGTGTGAAAATCCGGCTGTTTCATGGCTCTGTTTGAAAATCTGGCTGTTTCACTGGTGTCAGTGTGTCAATCCAGTTGTTTCACGGCTGTCAGTGTGAAAATCCAGAGGTTTAACATCCACCACTGTGACAATCCGGATGTTTTACGCCCGGCAGTGTGACAATCTGCCTGTTTCACAAAAGTCACTGTGAGAATCCGGCTTGTTCATGGGTGTACGTGTGACAATCCGGCTGTTTCACGGCTGTCAGTGTGACAATCCGGCTGTTTTACAGCCATCAGTGTGAAAATCCGGCTGTTCCACAGCTATCAGTTTGACAATCTGGCTGTTTCACTGGCGTCAGTGTGTCAATCCGGCTCTTTCATGGCTGTCAGTGTGACAATTTGGATGTTTCACATACTTCACTGTGACAATCAGGCTTTTTCATGGACTTCAGTGTGTCAATCCGGCTGTATCACGGGCGTCAGCGTGACAATCCAGATTTCTCACATGCGTCACTGTAACAACCTGTCTGTTTCATAGCCGTCACTGTGACAATCTGTCTATTTCACACACGTCACTGTGAGAATCTCTCTGTTTCACGAGTATCTGTGTGACAATCTGGCTGTTTCACATGCACCACTGAGACAACATGGCTGTTGTACAGCCAGCAGTTTGACAATCCGGCTGTTTCACATGTACCACTGAGACATTCTGGCAGTTTCACAGCCGTCAGCATGACAATCCGGATTTTCCACATGCGTCACTGTAACAACCTGTCTGTTTCACGGGTATCTGTGTAACTATCCGGCTGTTTCACGGGTATCTGTGTAACAATCCGGCTGTTTCACGGCCATCCGTGTGACAATCCGGATGTTTCACATGCGTCACTGTGACAATCTGGCTTTTATACGGTCAGCAGTGTGAGAATCCGCCTGTTTCACATACGTCACTTTGAGAATCTGGCTTGTTCACGGGCGTCCATGTGACAATCTGGCTGTTTGACGGCCTTCGGTGTGACAATCTGGCTGTTTCACTGCCATCAGTGTGACAATCCGGCTGTTTCTCAGCTTCAGTCTGACAATCTGGCTATTTGACATGCGTCAGTGTGTCAATCCAACTGTTTCACAGCTGTCAGTGTGAAAATCCGGCTGTTTCATGGCTCTGTTTGAAAATCTGGCTGTTTCACTGGTGTCAGTGTGTCAATCCAGCTGTTTCACGGCTGTCAGTGTGACAATCTGGATGTTTCACATAGGTCACTGTGTGAATCCTGCTTGTTTCCGAGCGTCCATATGACAATCCGGCTGTTTCACTGGCGTCAGTGTGTCAATCTGGCTATTTCACGGCCGTCAGTGTGACAATCTGGATGTTTCACGGATGTGAGTGTGACAATCTGGCGTTTCCACGGACATGTGAGTGTGACAATACAGCTGTTTCACAGGCGTCAGTGTGACAATCTGGCTGTTCCACGGGCATCAATGTGACAACCCGGCTGTTTCACATGCGCCACTGAGACATTCTGGCTGTTTCATGGGCATCAGTGTGACAATCCGTATTGTTTCCCTGTCATCAGTGTGATAATCGGGATGTTTCACATGTATCACTGTGACTATGAGACTGTTTCACGAGCACCAGTCTGACAACCTTGCTGTTTCAGGGGCGTCAATGTGACAATCCGACTGTTTCATGGGTATCAGTGTGACAATCTGGCTGTGTCACAGCCGTCAAAGTGACAATCCCACTTTTTCACGGGCGTCAGTGTGACAACCCGGCTGTTTCATGAGCATCGGTGTGACAATCCAATTGGTTCATGAGTGTCATTGTGACAATCCGACTGTTTCTCAAGGGTCAGTGTGACAATCCAGCTGGTTCATGAGCCTCAGTGTGACAACCTGGCTGGTTCACGAGCGTCAGTGTGACCATCCGGCTTTGTCACGGGTTTCAGTGTGACAATCCAGCTGTTTCACATACGTCACTGTGAGAATCCGGCTTGTTCATGGGCGTCCGTGTGACAATCCGGCTGTTTCACATACATCGCTATGACAATCTGTCTGTTTTACGGTCAGCAGTGTGACAATCTGCCTGTTTCACATACGTCACTGTGAGAATCCGGCTTGTTCACGGGCGTCTGTGTATCAATCCGGCTGTTACACAGCCATCAGTGTGACAATCCGGATGTTTCACGGGCGTCAGTGTGACAATCCAGCTTTGTCATAGGTGTCAGTGTGACAATCTGGCTGTTTCACGGCCGTCCGTGTGACAATTCGGCTGTTTCACATACATCGCTATGACAATTGATCTGTTTTACGGTCGGCAGTGTGACAATCTGCCCGTTTCACATACGTCACTGTGACAATCCTGCTGTTTCATGGCCTTAAGCATGACATTCCATCTGTTTCACGGCCGTCAGTGTGACAATCCGGCTGATTTACTGTCATCAATGTGAAAATCCGGCTCTTTCATGCCTATCAGTTAGACAATCTGGTTGTTTCATGGGCATCAGTGTGTCAATCCGGCTGTTTCACAGCCGTCAGTGTGACAATCCAGAGGTTTAACATCCACCACTGTGACAGTCCGGCTGTTTTACGCCCGGCAGTGTGACAATCTGCCTGTTTCACAAAAGTCACTATGAGAATCCGGCTTGTTCATGGGTGTACGTGTGATAATCCGGCTGTTTCACGGCTGTCAGTGTGACAATCCGGCTGTTTTACAGCCATCAGTGTGAAAATCCGGCTGTTCCACAGCTATCAGTTTGGCAATCTGGCTGTTTCACTGGCGTCAGTGTGTCAATCCGGCTCTTTCATGGCTGTCAGTGTGACAATTTGGATGTTTCACATACTTCACTGTGACAATCAGGCTTTTTCATGGACTTCAGTGTGTCAATCCGGCTGTATCACGGGCGTCAGCGTGACAATCCAGATTTCTCACATGCGTCACTGTAACAACCTGTCTGTTTCATGGCCGTCACTGTGACAATCTGTCTATTTCACACACGTCACTGTGAGAATCTCTCTGTTTCACGAGTATCTGTGTGACAATCTGGCTGTTTCACATGCACCACTGAGACAACATGGCTGTTGTACAGCCAGCAGTTTGACAATCCGGCTGTTTCACATGTACCACTGAGACATTCTGGCAGTTTCACAGCTGTCAGCGTGACAATCCAGATTTTCCACATGCGTCACTGTAACAACCTGTCTGTTTCATGGGTATCTGTGTAACAATCCGGCTGTTTCACGGGTATCTGTGTAACAATCCGGCTGTTTCACGGCCATCCGTGTGACAATCCGGATGTTTCACATGCGTCACTGTGACAATCTGGCTTTTATACGGTCAGCAGTGTGAGAATCCGCCTGTTTCACATACGTCACTTTGAGAATCTGGCTTGTTCACGGGCGTCCATGTGACAATCCAGCTGTTTGACGGCCTTCGGTGTGACAATCTGGCTGTTTCACTGCCATCAGTGTGACAATCCGACTGTTTCTCAGCTTCAGTCTGACAATCTGGCTATTTCACATGCATCAGTGTGTCAATCCAGCTGTTTCACAGCTGTCAGTGTGAAAATCCGGCTGTTTCATGGCTCTGTTTGAAAATCTGGCTGTTTCACTGGTGTCAGTGTGTCAATCCAGCTGTTTCACGGCTGTCAGTGTGACAATCTGGATGTTTCACATAGTTCACTGTGACAATCCGTCTGTTTTACGGCCAGCAGTGTGACAATCTGGCTGTTTCACATAGGTCACTGTGTGAATCCTGCTTGTTTCCGAGCGTCCATATGACAATCCGGCTGTTTCACTGGCGTCAGTGTGTCAATCCGGCTATTTCACGGCCGTCAGTGTGACAATCCGGATGTTTCACGGATGTGAGTGTGCCATCAGTGTGACAATACAGCTGTTTCACAGGCGTCAGTGTGACAATCTGGCTGTTGCACGGGCATCAGTGTGACAACCCAGCTGTTTCACATGCGCCACTGAAACATTCCGGCTGTTTCATGGGCATCAGTGTGACAATCCGTATTGTTTCCCTGTCGTCAGTGTGATAATTGGGATGTTTCACATGTATCACTGTTACTATGAGACTGTTTCACGAGCATCAGTCTGACAACCTTGCTGTTTCAGGGGACGTCAATGTGACAATCCGACTGTTTCATGGGTATCAGTGTGACAATCTGGCTGTGTCATAGCTGTCAATGTGACAATCCCATTTTTTCATGGGCGTCGGTGTGACAATCCCGTTGTTTCACGGTGGTCAGTGTGACAATCCAGATGTTTCACATGCGCTACTGAGACATTCCGGCTGTTTTGTGGCCGTCAGTGTGACATTCCAGATTTTCCACATGCATCACTGTAGCAACCTGTCTGTTTCATGGCAGTTAGTGTGACAATCCGGCTGTATCACAGCCGTTAGTGTGTCAATCTGGCTGATTTACGGCCATCAGTGTGACAATCCGGATATTTCACGGACGTCAGTGTGACAATCCAGCTTTGTCATGGGCGTCATTGTGACAATCCGAATGTTTCACATACGTCACTGTGAGAATCCGGCTTGTTCACGGGCGTACGTGTGACAATCCGGCTGTTTCACGGCTGTCAGTGTGTCAACCCAGCTGTTTCGCATGCGCCACTGAGACAATCCGGCTGTATCACGGGCGTCAGCGTGACAATCCGGATTTCTCACATGCGTCACTGTAACAACCTGTCTGTTTCATGGCCGTCACTTTGAGAATCTGGCTTGTTCAGGGGCATCCATGTGACAATCCGGCTGTTTCATGGCCTTCGGTGTGAATCCGGCTGTTTCTCAGCTTCAGTGTGTCAATCCGGCTGTTTCACGGCTGTCAGTGTGACAATCCGGAAGTTTCACAAACTTCACTGTGACAATCCGGCTGTTTTACGGCCAGCAGTGTGACAATCTGCCTGTTTCACAAAGGTCACTGTGGGAATCCGGCTTGTTCTCGAGCGTCTGTGTGACAATCCAGCTGTTTAATTGGCGTCAGTGTGTCAATCCAGCTGTTTCACAGCTCTCAGTTTGTAAATCTGGCTGTTTCACTGGCACAGTGTGTCAATCCGGATGTTTCACGGCCTGTCAGTGTGACAATCCAGATGTTTCACACACTTCACTGTGAGAATCTGACTTGTTCACAGACGTCTGTGTTACAATCCGTCTGTTTCGCGGCCATCAGTGTGTCAATCCGGATGTTTCACGGCTGTCAGTGTGTCAATATGGATGTTTCACGGTCATCAGTGTGTCAATCCGGATGTTTCACGGCTGTCAGTGTATCAATCCGGATGTTTCACGGTCGTCAGTGTGACATTCCGGACGTTTCACATGCGTCGCTGTTACAATCCGACTTTGTCAAGGGCATCAATGTGACAACCCAGCTGTTTCACATGCACCACTGAGAGATTCCGGGGGTTTCATGGCCGTCAGCATGACAATCCGAATTTTCCACAAGCGTCATTGTAACAACCTGTGTGTTTCATGGGTATCTGTGTGACAATCCGGCTGTTTCACGGCCGTCAGTGTGACAATCCCACTTTTTCACGGGCGTCAGTGTGACAATCTGGCTGTTTCATGGGGTTCAGTGTGACAATCCGTCTTGTTTCACTGTTGTCAGTGTGATAATCTGGATGTTTTACGGCCGTCCGTGTGACAATCTCGCTGTTTCATGGACATTTGTGTGATAATCCGGCTTTTTCACGGGTATCAGTGTGACAACACGGCTGTTTCACATGCGCCACTGAGACAACGTTTCACGGGCGTCAGTGTGACAATCCAGCTGTTTTATGGCTGGCAGTGTGACAATCCGCCTGTTTCACATACGTCACTGTGAGAATCTGCTTGTTCACGGGCGTCTGTGTTACAATCCGTCTGTTTCACGGCCGTCAATGTGTCAATCCGGATGTTTCACGGCTGTCAGTGTATCAATCCGGATGTTTCACGGTCGTCAGTGTGACATTCTGGACGTTTCACACGCGTCGCTGTTACAATCCGACTTTGTCACGGGCGTCAATGTGACAACCCAGTTGTTTCACATGCACCACTGAGACATTCTGGTGGTTTCATGGCCGTCAGCATGACAATCCGGATTTTCCACATGCGTCACTGTAACAACCTGTCTGTTTCATGGGTATCTGTGTGACAATCTGGCTGTTTCACGGCCGTCAGTGTGACAATCCGGATGTTTCACATACGTCGGTGTGACAATCTGGCTGTTATACGGTCGGCAGTGTGAGAATCCGCCTGTTTCACATACGTCACTTTGAGAATCTGGCTTGTTCACGGGCGTCTATGTGACAATCCGGCTGTTTCATGGCCTTCGGTGTGACAATCCGGATATTTCACGGACGTCAGTGTAACAATCCAGCTTTGTCACGGGTGTCAGTGACTCTCCAGCTTTGTTATGGGCGTCAGTGTGACACTCCAGATGTTTCACATACGTCACTGTGACAATCCGACTGTTTCACATAAGTCACTGTAAGATCCGGCTTGTTCACGGGCGTACGTGTGACAATCCGGCTGTTTCACGGCTGTCAGTGTGACAACCCAGCTGTTTCGCATGCGCCACTGAGACAATCCGGCTGTTTCACGGCCATCAGCATAACAATCCGGATTTCTCACATGTGTCACTGTAACAACCTATCTGTTTCATGGCCGTCAGTGTGACAATCCGTGTATTTCACACACATCACTGTGACAATCTGGCAGTTTCACGGGCATCAGTGTGACAGTCCGGCTTTTTCACAGACATCAGTGTCACATTCTGGCTGTATCATGGTGTCTGTGTGACAATCCGTCTGTATCACGTGCATCAATGTGACATTCCGGCTGTATCACGGGCGTCAGTGTGTCAATTTGGATTTTTCACGGGCGTCAGTGTCACATTCCAGCTGTATCATGGCGTCTGTGTGACAATCCGTCTGTATCACAGGCATCAATGTGACATTCCAGCTGTATCACGGGCGTCAGTGTGTCAATTTGGATTTTCCACATGCGTCACTGCAACTACCTGTCTGTTTCATGGCCATTAGTGTGACAATCCAGCCGTTTCATGTGTGTCAGTGTGACAATCCGGCTGGTTCAGGAACGTCAGTGTGACAATCGGGCTGGTTCACGAGCATCAGTGTGACAGTCCGGCTGGTTCACGAGTGTCAGTGTGACAATCTGGCTGGTTCACGAGTGTCAGTGTGACAATCCGGCTGGTTCATGAGCGTCAGTATGACAACCTGGCTGCTTCACGAGCGTCATTGTGACAATCTGGCCGGTTCATGAGCATCAGTGTGACAATCCGCTGTTTCATGAGCATCAGTGTGACAATCCAACTGGTTCATGAACGTCATTATGACAATCCGGCTGTTTCTTGAGGGTCAGTGTGACAATCCAGCTGGTTCATCAGCGTTAGTGTGACAGTCAGGCTTTGTCACGGGTTTCAGTGTGACAATCCAGCTGTTTCACATCCATCAAGGTGAGAATCTGGCTTGTTCATGGGCGTCCGTGTGACAATCCGGCTGTTTCACGGCCATCAGTGTGTCAATCCGGCTCTTTCATGGCTGTCAGTGTGACAATCCGGATGTTTCACAGACATCACTGTGTCAATCCGACTGTTTCACGGCTGTCAGTGTGACAATCCGGATGTTTCACATACATCACTGTGATAATCTGTCTGTTTTACGGTCGGCAGTGTGACAATCTGCCTGTTTCACATATGTCACTGTGAGAATCCGGCTTGTTCACGTGCGTCTGTGTGTTGATCCAGCTGTTACACAGCCATCAGTGTGACAATCCGGATGTTTCACAGGTGTCAGTGTGACAATTCAGCTTTGTCATGGGTGTCAATGTGACAATCTGGCTGTTTCACGGCCGTCCGTGTGACAATCCGGCTGTTTCACATGCATCACTGTGACAATCCTGCTGTTTCATGGCCGTAAGTGTGACAATCCAGCTGTTTCACGGCCGTCAGTGTGATAATCCGGTTGATTTACTGCCATCAGTGTGAAAATCCGGCTCTTTCACGGCTATCAGTTAGACAATCTTGTTTTTTCACGGGCGTCAGTGTGTCAATCCAGCTGTTTCACAGCTGTCAGTGTGATAATCCGAATGTTTTACATGCGTCACTGTGAGAATCCGGCTGTTTCACGGACGTCAATGTCACAATCCGGCTGTATCACGGGCGTCACTGTGACAATCCGGTTGTATCATGGGCATCAGTGTGGCAATCCAGATGTTTCACGGCCGTCAGTGTGATGATCCAGCTGATTTACTGCCATCAGTGTGAAAATACGGCTCTTTCACGGCTATCAGTTAGACAATCTGGTTGTTTCACGGACGTCAGTGTGTCAATCCAGCTGTTTCACAGCTGTCAGCATGACAATCCAGATTTTCCACATGCGTCACTGTAACAAGCTGTCTGTTTCATGGCTGTCACTGTGACAATCTGGCTGTTTCATGGCCGTCAGTGTGACAATCCAGGTATTTCACAGGCACCACTGAAATAATCTGGCTGTTGTACTTCCAGCAGTTTGACAATCTGGCTGTTTCACATGCATCACTGTGAGAATCTGCCTGTTTCACGGGCATCTGTGTGACAATACAGCTGTTTCGCGGGCGTCAGTGTGACAATCCGGCTGTTTTACGGCCAGCAGTGTGACAATCTGCCTGTTTCACGGCCATCAGTGTGACAATCTGCCTGTTTCACGGCCATCAGTGTGAAATTCCAGCTGTTTCATGGCCATCACTGTGACAATGCGACTTTGTCACAGGTGTCAGTGTGACAATCGGGCTGTTTCACTGTCGTCAGTCTGACAATCCGGATGTTTCATGTGCGTCACTGTGACAATCCGGTTTTGTCACGGGCATCAGTGTTATGTCTCAGTGTGAGATTCTGGCTGTTTCACAGTCATCACTGTGAGAATCTGTAAGTTTCACAAGCATCAGTGTGCCAATCCCGCTGTTTCAGTGCTGTTATTGTGACAATCCAGCTGTTTTACAGCCATCAGTGTGACAAACCCGCTGTTTCACATGCGTCACTGTGACAATCCGGCTGTTTCACATGTGTCACTGTGACAATCCGGCTTTGTCACAGGCATCAGTCTGACAATCCGGCTGTATACTGGTCGTCAGTCTGACAATCCGGCTGATTCACGGGCATCAGTGTGACAATCTGGCTGTTTCACTGTCATCAGTGTGAAAATCCAGATGTTTCACATGCATCACTGTGACAATCCGGCTTTGTCACGGGTATCGGTGTGACAATCCGGCTGTATCCCGGCCATCAGTGTGTCAATCCGGCTGTTTCACGAGATTCACTGTGACAATCCGGCAGTTTACAGGCTGTTAGTGTGACAAATCGGCTGTTTCACAAAATTCAGTGCGATAGCCCAGCTGTTTCAGAGTTGTTAGTGTGACAATCCATTTTTTTATCGAGTGTCAGTGTGAAAACCCGGCTGTTTTGCGGCCGTCAGTGTGACAATCTGGTTGTTTCACGGCCATCACTGTGACAATCTGGCTCTTTCAGGAGAGTCACTGTGACAATCCGGCTGTTTCAGGGCTGTTAGTGTGACAATCCAGCTGTTCGCAGCCGTCAGTGTGACAATCCGGCTGTGTCATGTCTGTTAGTGTGACAGTGCAGCTGTTTGATGGGTGTCACTGTGACAATCTAGCTGTTTCAGTGCTGTTAGTGTGACAATCCGGCTGTTTCATGAGCGTCAGTGTGACATTCTGGATGTTTCACGAGCGTCAATGTGACAATCCGGCTGTTTCACGCCCATCACTGTGACAATCCGGCTGTTTCACGGCCATCACTGTGACAATCCCTCAATTTTTTCACGAACATCAGTGTGACAGCTCGGCTGTTTCAGGGCTGTTAGTGTGACACTCCAGTTGTTTCACGGCCATCAGTGTGACAATCCGGCTGTTTCACGGGCGTCACTGTGACAATCTGGTTGTTTCCGGGCTGTTAGTGTGACACATCGGCTGTTTCACAAACGTCAGTGTGATAGCCCAGCTGTTTCAGGGCTGTTAGTGTGACAATCCGGTTTTTTCAAGAGTGTCAGTGTGAAAACCCAGGAGTTTTGCAGCCGTCAGTGTGACAATCTGGCTGTTTCACGGCTGTCACTGTGACAATTCGGCTGTTTCAGGAGAGTCACTGTGACAATCCAGCTGTTTCTGGGCTGTTAGTGCGACAAACCGGCTGTTTCACAGCTGTCAGTGTGACAACCCAGCTGTGTCATATCTGTTAGTGTGACAATGCAGCTGTTTCACGGGTGTCACTGTGACAATCCGGCTGTTTCAGCGCTGTTAGTGTGACAATCCGGCTGTTTCATGAGCGTCAATGTAACATTCTGAATGTTTCACGAGCGTCACTGTGACAATCCGGCTGTTTCACGGCCATCACTGTGACAATCCGGCTGTTTCACCGCCATCACTGTGACAATCCAGCTGTTTCCAGGCTGTTAATGTGACAATCCCGCTGTTTCATGAGCATCAGTGTGCCAGCCCAGCTGTTTCGGGCTGTTAGTGTGACACTCCAGTTGTTTCACAGCCATCAGTGTGACAATCGGTCTGTTTCACAGGTGTCACTGTGACAATCCAGCTGTTTGACGAGCATCAGTGTAACAATCCGGCTGGTTCACAGACGTCTGTGTGACAATCCGGCTGGTTCACGAACATCAGGGTGACAATCCGGCTGGGTCACGAGTGTCACTGTGACAGTCCGGCTGGTTCACAAGCGTCGCTGTGACAATCCGGCTGTTTCACGGCAGGCAGTGTGACAATCTGTTTCACGGCATTCAGTGTGACAGTTTGGCACTTTCACGAGCATCAGTGTGACAGTCCGCCTGTTTCACGAGCGTCAATGTGACAATCCAGCTGTTTCACGAGCGTTAGTGTGACAATATGGCTGCTCCATGAGCGTCAGCGTGACGATCCAGCTGGTTCATGAGCATCAGTGTGACAACCCGGCTGTTTCAGGAGAGTCACTGTGACAATCCGCCTGTTTTAGGACTGTTAGTGTGACAATCCAGCCGTTTCATGTGTGTCAGTGTGACAATCCGGCTGGTTCAGGAACGTCAGTGTGACAATCGGGCTGGTTCACGAGCATCAGTGTGACAATCCGGCTGGTTCACGAGTGTCAGTGTGACAATCCGGCTGGTTCACGAGTGTCAGTGTGACAACCTGGCTAGTTCACGAGCGTCAGTGTGACAATCCGGCTGGTTCATGAGCGTCAGTATGACAACCTGGCTGCTTCACGAGTGTCATTGTGACAATCTGGCCGGTTCATGAGCATCAGTGTGAACAACCCGGCTGTTTCATGAGCGTCAGTGTGACAATCCAACTGATTCATGAACGTCATTATGACAATCCAGCTGTTTCTCGAGGGTCAGTGTGACAATCCAGCTGGTTCATGAGCATCAGTGTGACAACCTGACTGGTTCATGAGCGTCAGTGTGACAGTCAGGCTTTGTCACGGGTTTCAGTGTGACAATCCAGCTGTTTCACATCCATCAAGGTGAGAATCTGGCTTGTTCATGGGCGTCCGTGTGACAATCCGGCTGTTTCACGGCCATCAGTGTGTCAATCCGGCTCTTTCATGGCTGTCAGTGTGACAATCCGGATGTTTCACAGACATCACTGTGTCAATCCGACTGTTTCACGGCTGTCAGTGTGACAAGCCGGATGTTTCACATACATCACTGTGACAATCCGGCTGTTTCACGGCCGTCAGTGTTACAATCCAGGTATTTCACAGGCACCACTGAAACAATGTGGCTGTTGCACTGCCAGCAGTTCGAAAATCTAGCTGTTTCACTTGCATCACTGTGAGAATCTGGCTGTTTCACGGGCATCTGTGTGAAATTCCAGCTGTTTCACAGCCGTCATTGTGTCAATCCCGCTGTTTCAGTGCTGTTATTGTGATAATCCGGCTGTTTTACAGCCATCAGTGTGACAATTCCGCTGTTTCACGAGCTTCAGAATGAAATTCCGCCTGTTTCATGGCCGTCACTGTGACAATCCGACTTTGACACGGGTGTCAGTGTTGCAATCGGGCTGTTTCAGTGTCGTCAGTGTGACAATCCGGATGTTTCATGTGCGTCACTGTGACAATCCGGCTTTGTCACATGCGTCACTGTGACAATCCTATTTTGTCATGGGCGTCAGTCAGTGTGACAACCCAGCTGTGTTATGTCTCAGTGTGACATTCCGGCTGTTTCACAGTCATCACTGTGAAAATCTGTAAGTTTCACGAGTGTCAGTGTGACAATCCCGCTGTTTCAGTGCTGTTATTGTGACAATCCGGCTGTTTTACAGCCATCCGTGTGACAATCCCGCTATTTCACATGTGTCACTGTGACAATCCGGCTGTGTCACAGGCATCAGTCTGACAATCCGGCTGTATACCGGCCGTCAGTCTGACAATCCGGCTGTTTCACGGGCGTCAGTGTGACAATCTGGCCATTTCACTGTCATCAGTGTGAAAATTCAGATGTTTCACATGCGTCACTGTGACAATCCGGTTTTGTCATGGGTGTCGGTGTGACAATCCAGTTGTATCCCGGCCATCAGTGTGTCAATCCGGCTGTTTCACAAGATTCACTGTGACAATCCGGCTGTTTCTGGGCTGTTAGTGTTACAATCCAGCTGTTTCGCAGCTGTCAGTGTGAAAACTCGGCTGTGTCATGTCTGTTAGTGTGACAATGCAGATGTTTCACGGGTGTCACTGTGACAATCTGGTTGTTTCAGCGCTGTTAGTGTGATAATCTGGCTGTTTCATGAGCGTCAGTGTGACATTCTGGATGTTTCACGAGCGTCATTGTGACAATGCAGCTGTTTCTCGGCCATCACTGTGACAATCCGGCTGTTTCAGGGCTGTTAGTGTGACAATCCAGCTGTTCGCAGCCGTCAGTGTGACAATCCGGCTGTGTCATGTCTGTTAGTGTGACAGTGCAGCTGTTTGATGGGTGTCACTGTGACAATCTAGCTGTTTCAGTGCTGTTAGTGTGACAATCCGGCTGTTTCATGAGCGTCAGTGTGACATTCTGGATGTTTCACGAGCGTCAATGTGACAATCCGGCTGTTTCACGCCCATCACTGTGACAATCCGGCTGTTTCACGGCCATCACTGTGACAATCCCTCAATTTTTTCACGAACATCAGTGTGACAGCCTGGCTGTTTCAGGGCTGTTAGTGTGACACTCCAGTTGTTTCACGGCCATCAGTGTGACAATCCGGCTGTTTCACGGGCGTCACTGTGACAATCTGGTTGTTTCCGGGCTGTTAGTGTGACACATCGGCTGTTTCACAAACGTCAGTGTGATAGCCCAGCTGTTTCAGGGCTGTTAGTGTGACAATCCGGTTTTTTCAAGAGTGTCTGTGTGAAAACCCAGGAGTTTTGCAGCCGTCAGTGTGACAATCCGGCTGTTTCACGGCCGTCACTGTGACAATTCGGCTGTTTCAGGAGAGTCACTGTGACAATCCAGCTGTTTCTGGGCTGTTAGTGCGACAAACCGGCTGTTTCACAGCTGTCAGTGTGACAACCCAGCTGTGTCATATCTGTTAGTGTGACAATGCAGCTGTTTCACGGGTGTCACTGTGACAATCCGGCTGTTTCAGCGCTGTTAGTGTGACAATCCGGCTGTTTCATGAGCGTCAATGTAACATTCTGAATGTTTCACGAGCGTCACTGTGACAATCCGGCTGTTTCACGGCCATCACTGTGACAATCCGGCTGTTTCACCGCCATCACTGTGACAATCCAGCTGTTTCCAGGCTGTTAATGTGACAATCCCGCTGTTTCATGAGCATCAGTGTGACAGCCCAGCTGTTTCAGGGCTGTTAGTGTGACACTCCAGTTGTTTCACAGCCATCAGTGTGACAATCGGTCTGTTTCACAGGTGTCACTGTGACAATCCAGCTGTTTGACGAGCATCAGTGTAACAATCCGGCTGGTTCACAGACGTCTGTGTGACAATCCGGCTGGTTCACGAACATCAGGGTGACAATCCGGCTGGGTCACGAGTGTCACTGTGACAGTCCGGCTGGTTCACAAGCGTCGCTGTGACAATCCGGCTGTTTCACGGCAGGCAGTGTGACAATCTGTTTCACGGCATTCAGTGTGACAGTTTGGCACTTTCACGAGCATCAGTGTGACAGTCCGCCTGTTTCACGAGCGTCAATGTGACAATCCAGCTGTTTCACGAGCGTTAGTGTGACAATATGGCTGCTCCATGAGCGTCAGCGTGACGATCCAGCTGGTTCATGAGCATCAGTGTGACAACCCGGCTGTTTCAGGAGAGTCACTGTGACAATCCGCCTGTTTCAGGACTGTTAGTGTGACAATCCAGCCGTTTCATGTGCGTCAGTGTGACAATCCGGCTGGTTCAGGAACGTCAGTGTGACAATCGGGCTGGTTCACGAGCATCAGTGTGACAATCCGGCTGGTTCACGAGTGTCAGTGTGACAATCCGGCTGGTTCACGAGTGTCAGTGTGACAACCTGGCTAGTTCACGAGCGTCAGTGTGACAATCCGGCTGGTTCATGAGCGTCAGTATGACAACCTGGCTGGTTCATGAGCGTCATTATGACAATCCAGCTGTTTCTCGAGGGTCAGTGTGACAATCCAGCTGGTTCATGAGCATCAGTGTGACAACCTGACTGGTTCATGAGCGTCAGTGTGACAGTCAGGCTTTGTCACGGGTTTCAGTGTGACAATCCAGCTGTTTCACATCCATCAAGGTGAGAATCTGGCTTGTTCATGGGCGTCCGTGTGACAATCCGGCTGTTTCACGGCCATCAGTGTGTCAATCCGGCTCTTTCATGGCTGTCAGTGTGACAATCCGGATGTTTCACAGACATCACTGTGTCAATCCGACTGTTTCACGGCTGTCAGTGTGACAAGCCGGATGTTTCACATACATCACTGTGACAATCCGGCTGTTTCACGGCCGTCAGTGTTACAATCCAGGTATTTCACAGGCACCACTGAAACAATGTGGCTGTTGTACTGCCAGCAGTTCGACAATCTAGCTGTTTCACTTGCATCACTGTGAGAATCTGGCTGTTTCACGGGCATCTGTGTGAAATTCCAGCTGTTTCACAGCCGTCATTGTGTCAATCCCGCTGTTTCAGTGCTGTTATTGTGATAATCCGGCTGTTTTACAGCCATCAGTGTGACAATTCCGCTGTTTCACGAGCTTCAGAATGAAATTCCGCCTGTTTCATGGCCGTCACTGTGACAATCCGACTTTGACACGGGTGTCAGTGTTGCAATCGGGCTGTTTCAGTGTCGTCAGTGTGACAATCCGGATGTTTCATGTGCGTCACTGTGACAATCCGGCTTTGTCACATGCGTCACTGTGACAATCCTATTTTGTCATGGGCGTCAGTCAGTGTGACAACCCAGCTGTGTTATGTCTCAGTGTGACATTCCGGCTGTTTCACAGTCATCACTGAAAATCTGTAAGTTTCACGAGTGTCAGTGTGACAATCCCGCTGTTTCAGTGCTGTTATTGTGACAATCCGGCTGTTTTACAGCCATCCGTGTGACAATCCCGCTATTTCACATGTGTCACTGTGACAATCCGGCTGTGTCACAGGCATCAGTCTGACAATCCGGCTGTATACTGGCCGTCAGTCTGACAATCCGGCTGTTTCACGGGCGTCAGTGTGACAATCTGGCCATTTCACTGTCATCAGTGTGAAAATTCACATGTTTCACATGCGTCACTGTGACAATCCGGTTTTGTCACGGGTGTCGGTGTGACAATCCAGTTGTATCCCGGCCATCAGTGTGTCAATCCGGCTGTTTCACAAGATTCACTGTGACAATCCGGCTGTTTCTGGGCTGTTAGTGTTACAATCCAGCTGTTTCGCAGCTGTCAGTGTGAAAACTCGGCTGTGTCATGTCTGTTAGTGTGACAATGCAGATGTTTCACGGGTGTCACTGTGACAATCTGGCTGTTTCAGCGCTGTTAGTGTGATAATCTGGCTGTTTCATGAGCGTCAGTGTGACATTCTGGATGTTTCACGAGCGTCATTGTGACAATGCAGCTGTTTCTCGGCCATCACTGTGACATTCCGGCTGTTTTATGGCCGTCACTGTGACAATCCAGCTGTTTCCAGGCTGTTACTGTGACAATCCTGCTGATTCCGAGCATCAGTGTGACAGCCCGGCTGTTTCAGGGCTGTTAGTGTGACACTCTAGTTGTTTCACGGTCATCAGTGTGACAATCCGGCTGGTTCACGAGTGTCAGTGTGACAACCTGGCTAGTTCACGAGCGTCAGTGTGACAATCCGGCTGGTTCATGAGCGTCAGTATGACAACCTGGCTGCTTCACGAGTGTCATTGTGACAATCTGGCCGGTTCATGAGCATCAGTGTGAACAACCCGGCTGTTTCATGAGCGTCAGTGTGACAATCCAACTGGTTCATGAACGTCATTATGACAATCCAGCTGTTTCTCGAGGGTCAGTGTGACAATCCAGCTGGTTCATGAGCATCAGTGTGACAACCTGACTGGTTCATGAGCGTCAGTGTGACAGTCAGGCTTTGTCACGGGTTTCAGTGTGACAATCCAGCTGTTTCACATCCATCAAGGTGAGAATCTGGCTTGTTCATGGGCGTCCGTGTGACAATCCGGCTGTTTCACGGCCATCAGTGTGTCAATCCGGCTCTTTCATGGCTGTCAGTGTGACAATCCGGATGTTTCACAGACATCACTGTGTCAATCCGACTGTTTCACGGCTGTCAGTGTGACAAGCCGGATGTTTCACATACATCACTGTGACAATCCGGCTGTTTCACGGCCGTCAGTGTTACAATCCAGGTATTTCACAGGCACCACTGAAACAATGTGGCTGTTGTACTGCCAGCAGTTCGACAATCTAGCTGTTTCACTTGCATCACTGTGAGAATCTGGCTGTTTCACGGGCATCTGTGTGAAATTCCAGCTGTTTCACAGCCGTCATTGTGTCAATCCCGCTGTTTCAGTGCTGTTATTGTGATAATCCGGCTGTTTTACAGCCATCAGTGTGACAATTCCGCTGTTTCACGAGCTTCAGAATGAAATTCCGCCTGTTTCATGGCCGTCACTGTGACAATCCGACTTTGACACGGGTGTCAGTGTTGCAATCGGGCTGTTTCAGTGTCGTCAGTGTGACAATCCGGATGTTTCATGTGCGTCACTGTGACAATCCGGCTTTGTCACATGCGTCACTGTGACAATCCTATTTTGTCATGGGCGTCAGTCAGTGTGACAACCCAGCTGTGTTATGTCTCAGTGTGACATTCCGGCTGTTTCACAGTCATCACTGAAAATCTGTAAGTTTCACGAGTGTCAGTGTGACAATCCCGCTGTTTCAGTGCTGTTATTGTGACAATCCGGCTGTTTTACAGCCATCCGTGTGACAATCCCGCTATTTCACATGTGTCACTGTGACAATCCGGCTGTGTCACAGGCATCAGTCTGACAATCCGGCTGTATACTGGCCGTCAGTCTGACAATCCGGCTGTTTCACGGGCGTCAGTGTGACAATCTGGCCATTTCACTGTCATCAGTGTGAAAATTCACATGTTTCACATGCGTCACTGTGACAATCCGGTTTTGTCACGGGTGTCGGTGTGACAATCCAGTTGTATCCCGGCCATCAGTGTGTCAATCCGGCTGTTTCACAAGATTCACTGTGACAATCCGGCTGTTTCTGGGCTGTTAGTGTTACAATCCAGCTGTTTCGCAGCTGTCAGTGTGAAAACTCGGCTGTGTCATGTCTGTTAGTGTGACAATGCAGATGTTTCACGGGTGTCACTGTGACAATCTGGCTGTTTCAGCGCTGTTAGTGTGATAATCTGGCTGTTTCATGAGCATCAGTGTGACATTCTGGATGTTTCACGAGCGTCATTGTGACAATGCAGCTGTTTCTCGGCCATCACTGTGACATTCCGGCTGTTTTATGGCCGTCACTGTGACAATCCAGCTGTTTCCAGGCTGTTACTGTGACAATCCTGCTGATTCCGAGCATCAGTGTGACAGCCCGGCTGTTTCAGGGCTGTTAGTGTGACACTCTAGTTGTTTCACGGTCATCAGTGTGACAATCGGGCTGTTTGACGGGTGTCACTGTGACAATCCGGCTGTTTCCGGGCTGTTAGTGTGACAATCGGGCTGTTTGACGGGTGTCACTGTGACAATCCGGCTGTTTCCGGGCTGTTAGTGTGACAATCCGGCTGTTTCACGGCCGTCACTGTGACAAGCCGGCTTTTTCAGGAGAGTCACTGTGACCATCCGGCTGTTTCTGGGTT
This sequence comes from Isurus oxyrinchus, assembly GCA_026770705.1. NCBI lineage: Eukaryota > Metazoa > Chordata > Chondrichthyes > Lamniformes > Lamnidae > Isurus > Isurus oxyrinchus. Next base: position 159,963 of record JANJGN010000111.1, read on the forward strand.
GTTAGTGTGACAATCCGGCTGTTTCACGGCTGTCACTGTGACATTCCGGCGGTTTCCAGGCTGTTAATGTGACAATCCCGCTGTTTCACGAGCATCAGTGTGACAGCCCGGCTGTTTCAGGGCTGTTAGTGTGACACTCCAGTTGTTTCATGGCCATCAGTGTAACAATCTGGCTGTTTCACAGCTGTCACTGTGACAATCCGGCTGTTTGATGAGCATCAGTGTGACAATCCGGCTGGTTCACGAGCACCAGTGTGACAATCCGGCCGGTTCACAAGCGTCAGTATGACAGTCCGGCTGTTTCACGAGCATCGGTGTGACAATCCGGCTGTTTCACGGCCGTCACTGTGACAATCCGGTTGATTTACTGCCATCAGTGTGAAAATCCGGCTCTTTCACGGCTATCAGTCAGACAATCTTATTTTTTCACGGGCGTCAGTGTGTCAATCCGGCTGTTTCACAGCTGTCAGTGTGATAATCCGAATGTTTCACATGCGTCACTGTGAGAATCCGGCTGTTTCACGGACGTTAATGTCACAATCTGGCTGTATCACGGGCGTCACTGTGACAATCCGGTTGTATCACGGGCGTCAGTGTGGCAATCCAGATGTTTCACATACGTCGCTGTGACAATCCAGCTATTTTACGGCTGGCAGTGTGACAATCCGCCTGTTTCACATACGTCACTGTGGGAATCTGGCTTGTTCACGGGCGTCTGTGTTACAATCCGTCTGTTTCACGGCCGTCAGTGTATCAATCCAGATGTTTCACGGCTGTCGGTGTGTCAATCCGGATGTTTCACGGGCGTCAATGTGACAAGCCGATGGTTTCACATGCGCCACTGAGACATTCCGTTAGTTTCACGGCTGTCAGCATGACATTCCGGATTTTCCACATGCATCACTGTAACAAGCTGTCTGTTTCATGGCCGTCAGTGTGACAATCCGGCTGTTTCACAGCCATCAGTGTTACAATCCGTCTGTTTCACGGCAGTCAGTGTGACAATCCGGCTGTTTCACGGCCATCAGTGTTACAATCTAAGTATTTCACAGGCACCACTGAAACAATGTGGCTGTTGTACTGCCAGCAGTTTGACAATCCAGCTGTTTCACTTGCATCACTGTGAGAATCTGGCTGTTTCACGGGCATCTGTGTGAAATCCCAGCTGTTTCACAGCCGTCATTGTGTCAATCCCGCTGTTTCAGTGCTGTTATTGTGGCAATCCGGCTGTTTTACAGCCATCAGTGTGACAATCCGGCTGTTTCACGAGCTTCAGGATGAAATTCCGCCTGTTTCATGGCCGTCACTGTGACAATCCGACTTTGACACGGGTGTCAGTGTGGCAATCGGGCTGTTTCAGTGTCGTCAGTGTGACAATCCAGATGTTTCATGTGCGTCACTGTGACAATCCGGCTTTGTCACATGCGTCACTGTGACAATCCTATTTTGTCATGGGCGTCAGTCAGTGTGACAACCCAGCTGTGTTATGTCTCAGTGTGACATTCCGGCTGTTTCACAGTCATCACTGTGAAAATCTGTAAGTTTCACGAGCATCAGTGTGACAATCCCGCTGTTTCAGTGCTGTTATTGTGACAATCCGGCTGTTTTACAGCCATCCGTGTGACAATCCCGCTATTTCACATGTGTCACTGTGACAATCCGGCTGTGTCACAGGCATCAGTCTGACAATCCGGCTGTATACTGGCCGTCAGTCTGACAATCCGGCTGTTTCACGGGCGTCAGTGTGACAATCTGGCCATTTCACTGTCATCAGTGTGAAAATTCAGATGTTTCACATGCGTCACTGTGACAATCCGGTTTTGTCACGGGTGTCGGTGTGACAATCCAGCTGTATCCCGGCCATCAGTGTGTCAATCCGGCTGTTTCACAAGATTCACTGTGACAATCCGGCTGTTTCTGGGCTGTTAGTGTTACAATTCAGCTGTTTCGCAGCTGTCAGTGTGAAAACCCGGCTGTGTCATGTCTGTTAGTGTGACAATGCAGATGTTTCACGGGTGTCACTGTGACAATCTGGCTGTTTCAGCGCTGTTAGTGTGATAATCCGGCTGTTTCATGAGCGTCAGTGTGACATTCTGGATGTTTCACGAGCGTCATTGTGACAATGCAGCTGTTTCTCGGCCATCACTGTGACAATCCGGCTGTTTAATGGCCGTCACTGTGACAATCCAGCTGTTTCCAGGCTGTTACTGTGACAATCCCGCTGATTCCGAGCATCAGTGTGACAGCCCGGCTGTTTCAGGGCTGTTAGTGTGACACTCCAGTTGTTTCACGGTCATCAGTGTGACAATCGGGCTGTTTGACGGGTGTCACTGTGACAATCTGGCTGTTTCCGGGCTGTTAGTGTGACAATCTGGCTGTTTCACGGCCGTCACTGTGACAATCTGGCTGTTTCCGGGCTGTTAGTGTGACAATCCGGCTGTTTCACGGCCGTCACTGTGACAAGCCGGCTGTTTCAGGAGAGTCACTGTGACAATCCGGCTGTTTCTGGGTTGTTAGTGTGACAATCTGGCTGTTTCACGGCTGTCACTGTGACATTCCGGCGGTTTCCAGGCTGTTAATGTGACAATCCTGCTGTTTCACGGCTGTCACTGTGACATTCCGGCGGTTTCCAGGCTGTTAATGTGACAATCCCGCTGTTTCATGAGCATCAGTGTGACAGCCCAGCTGTTTCAGGGCTGTTAGTGTGACACTCCAGTTGTTTCATGGCCATCAGTATAACAATCTGGCTGTTTCACAGCTGTCACTGTGACAATCCGGCTGTTTGATGAGCATCAGTGTAACAATCCGGCTGTTTCACGGGCGTCAGTGTGACAATCCGGCTGGTTCACGGGCACCAGTGTGACAATCCAGCCGGTTCACAAGCGTCAGTATGACAGTCCGGCTGTTTCACGAGCATCAGTGTGACAATCCGGCTGTTTCACGGCCGTCACTGTGACAAGCCGGCTGTTTCTGGGTTGTTAGTGTGACAATCCGGCTGTTTCACGGCTGTTACTGTGACATTCCGGTGGTTTCCAGGCTGTTAATGTGACAATCCCGCTGTTTCACGAGCATCAGTGTGACAGCCCGGCTGTTTCAGGGCTGTTAGTGTGACACTCCAGTTGTTTCATGGCCATCAGTGTAACAATCTGGCTGTTTCACAGCTGTCACTGTGACAATCCGGCTGTTTGATGAGCATCAGTATAACAATCCGGCTGTTTCACGGGCATCAGTGTGACAATCCAGCTGGTTCACAAGCACCAGTGTGACAATCCGGCCAGTTCACGAGCGTCAGTATGACAGTCCGGCTGTTTCACGAGCATCAGTGTGACAATCCGGCTCTTTCACGGCCGTCACTGTGACAATCTGTTTCACGAGCATCAGTGTGACAGTCTGGCTATTTCACGAGCGTCAGTGTGACAATCCGGCTGTTTCATGAGCGTCAGTGTGACAATCTGGCTGGTCCATGAGCGTCAGCGTGACAATCCAGCTGGTTCATGAGCATCAGTGTGACAATCCGGCTGATACACAAGAGTCATTGTGACAATCCGGCTGTTTCAGGGCTGTTAGTGTGTCAATCCGGTTTGTCCATGGACGTCCGTGTGAAAGTCCGGCTCTTTCACGGCCGTCGGTGTACAATCCGGCTGCTTCATGGCCATCAGTGTGCAATCCGGCTGTTTCACATCTGTCAGTGTGACAATCCGGATGTTTCACATACGTCACTGTGACAATCCGTCTGTGTTGCGGTTGGCAGTGTGAAAATCTGCCTGTTTCACATACGTCACTGTGAGAATCTGGCTTGTTCACGGGCGTCTGTGTCAATCCGGCTGTTACACGGCCATCAGTGTGACAATACGGATGTTTCACGGGCGTCAGTGTGACAATCCAGATTTGTCACGGGTGTCAGTGTGACAATCTGGCTGTTTCACGGCCGTCCATTTGACAATCCAGCTGTTTCACGGCCGTCAGTATGACAATCCGGCTGATTTACTGCCATCAGTGTGAAAATTCTGCTCTTTCACGGCTATCAGTTAGAGAATCTTGTTTTTTCACGGGCGTCAGTGTGTCAATCCAGTTGTTTCACCGCTGTCAGTGTGATAATCCGGATGTTTCACATGCGTCACTGTGAGAATCTGGCTGTTTCACGGGCGTCAGTGTGACGATCCGGACGTTTCACATGCGTCGCTGTTACAATCCGACTTTGTCACGGGCGTCAATGTGACAAGCCGGCTGTTTCACATGCGCCACTGAGACATTCCGGTGGTTTCAGAGCCGTCAGCATGACAATCCGGATTTTCCACATGCGTCACTGTAACAAGCTGTCTGTTTCATGGCCGTCAGTGTGACAATCTGGCTGTTTCATGGCCGTCAGTGTGACAAACCGGCTGTTTCACAATCCAGGTATTTCACAGGCACCACTGAAACAATCTGACTGTTTCACATGCATCACCGTGAGAAACTGGCTGTTTCATGCGCATCTGTTTGACAATACAGCTGTTTCACAGGCGTCACTGTGACAATCCGGATGTATCACGGCCATCAGTGTGACAATCCAGATGTTTCACATACATTGCTGTGACAATCCGGCTGTTTTACTGCTGGCAGTGTAACAATCCACCTGTTTCACATACGTCACTGTGAGAATCTGACTTGTTCATGGGTGTCTGTGTTACAATCCGTCTGTTTCACGGCCGTCAGTGTGTCAATCCGGATGTTTCACATCTGTCAGTGTGTCAATCCGGATGTTTCATGGGCGTCAGTGTGACAATCCGGACATTTCACATGCGTTGCTGTAACAAGCTGTCTGTTTCATGGCCGTCAGTGTGACAATCTGGATTTTCCACATGCGTCATTGTAACAAGCTGTCTGTTTCATGGCCGTCAGTGTGACAATCTGGATTTTCCACATGCGTCACTGTAACAACCTGTCTGTTTCACAGCCATCAGTGTGACAATCCGTCTGTTTCACGGCAGTCAGTGTGACAATCCGGCTGTTTCACGGCCATCAGTGTGACAATCCAGGTATTTCACAGGCGCCACTAAAACAATCTGGCTGTTGTACTGCCAGCAGTTTGACAATCTGTCTGTTTCACATGCATCACTGCGAGAAACTGGCTGTTTCACGGGCATCTGTGTGAAATTCCAGCTGTTTCACAGCCGTCATTGTGTCAATCCCGCTGTTCTACGGCCAGCAGTGTGACAATCCTCCTGTTTCACGGCCATCAGTGTGAAATACCGGCTGTTTCACGACCATCATTGTGTCAATCCCGCTGTTTCAGTGCTGTTATTGTGACAATCCGGCTGTTTTACACCATCAGTGTGACAATCCCGCTGTTTCACGAGCGTCAGTGTGACAATCTGGCTGGTTCATGAGTGTCAGTGTGTCAATCCGGCTGGTTCATGAGCGTCAGTGTGACAATCCAACTGGTTCACGAGCGACAGTGTGACAATCTAGCTGGTTCATGAGTGTCAGTGTGACAATCCAAATGATTCACGAACGTGTGTGACAATCCGGCTGGTTCACGAGCATCAGTGTGACAATCCAACTGGTTCAGGAGCGTCAGTGTGACAATCCGGCTGGTTCATGAGCATCAGTGTGACAATCCAGCTGGTTCATGAGCGTCAGTGTGACAATCCGGCTGGTTCATGAGCGTCAGTGTGATAACACGGCTGGTTCACGAGCGTCAGTGTGACAACCCGGCTGGTTCACGAGCGTCAGTGTGACAACCCGGCTGGTTCACGAGCGTCAGTGTGACAACCCGGCTGGTTCATGAGCCTCAGTGTGACAATCCGGCTGGTTCATGAGCCTCAGTGTGACAAACCGACTGGTTCATGAGCGTCAGTGTGACAAACCGGCTGTTTCATGAGCGTCAGTGTGACAATCCGATTGGTTTCTGAGCATCATTGTGATAAACCGGCTGTTCCTCGAGGGTCTGTGTGACAATCCAGCTTGTTCATGTGCATTAGCGTGACAATCCAGCTGGTTCATGAGCGTCAGTGTGACAATCCGGCTGTTTCTCGGCCATCACTGTGACAATCGGCTATTTCCAGGCTGTGAGTGTGACATCCTGCTGTTTCACGAGCATCAGTGTGACAGCCCGGCTGTATCAGGGCTGTTAGTGTGACACTCCAGCTGTTTCACGGCCATCAGTGTGACAACCCGGTCGTTTCACCTGCGTCAGTGTGACAATCCGGCTGGTTCACGAATGTCAGTGTGATAGCCCAGCTGTTTCAGGACTGTTAGTGTCACAATCCGGTTTTTTCATGAGCGTCAATGTGAAAACCCGGCTGTTTTGCAGCCGTCAGAGTGACAATCCGGCTGTTTCACTGCCATCACTGTCACAATCCAGCTGTTTCAGGGCTGTTAGTGTGACAATCCAGCTGTTTCACGGGTATCACTGTGACAATCCGGCTGTTTCAGCGCTGTTAGTGTGACAATCCGGCTGTTTCACGAGCGTCAGTGTGACATTCTGGATGTTTCATGAGCGTCACTGTGACAATCCGTCTGTTTCGCGGCCATCACTGTAACAATTTGTTTGTTTCACGGCTGTCATTGTGACAATCCGGCTGTTTCCAGGCTGTTAATGTGACAATCCCGCTGTTTCATGAGCATCAGTGTGACAGCCCAGCTGTTTCAGGGCTGTTAGTGTGACACTCCAGTTGTTTCACGGCCATCAGTGTGACAATCTTGCTGTTTCACAGGTGTCACTGTGACAATCCGGCTGTTTGACGAGCGTCAGTGTAACAATCCGGCTGGTTCACGCCCGTCATTGTGTCAGTCCCGCTGTTTTAGTGTGTTATTGAGACAAACTGGCTGTTTTACAGCCATCAGTGTGAAAATCCCACTGTTTCACGAGCTTCAGTGTGAAATTCCGGCTGTTTCATGGCTGTCACTGTGACAATCCGGCTTTGTCACTGGCTTCAGTGTGACAATCGGGCTGTTTCACTGTCGTCAGTGTGACAATCCAGATGCTTCATGTGCGTCACTGTGACAATCCGGCTTTGTCATATATGTCACTGTTACAATCCGGTTTTGTCACGGGCGTCAGTGTGACAACCTGGCTGTGTTATGTCTCAGTGTGACATTCCGGCTGTTTCACAGTCATCACTGTGAAAATCTGTAAGTTTCACGAGCATCAGTGTGACAATCCCACAGTTTCAGTGCTGTTATTGTGATAATCCGGCTGTTTTACAGCCATCAGTGTGACAATCCCACTGTTTCACATGCGTCACTGTGACAATCCAGCTGTTTCACATGTGTCACTGTGATAATCCGGCTTTGTCACAGGCATCAGTCTGACAATCCGGCTGTATACCGGCCGTCAGTCTGACAATCTGGCTGTTTCACGGGCGTCAGTGTGAAAATCTGGCTGTTTCATGGGCGTCAGTGTGAAAATCCGGCTGTTTCACATGCGTCTCTGTGACAATCCGGCTTTGTCACGGGTGTCGGTGTGATAATCCGGCTGTATCCCGGCCATCAGTGTGACAACCCGGCTGTTTCACAGGATTCACTGTGACAATTCGGCTGTTTCCAGGCTGTTAGTGTGACAGATCGGCTGTTTCACGAAAGTCAGTGTGATAGCCCAGCTGTTTCAGAGCTGTTAGTGTGACAATCCAGTTTTTTCACGAGCATCAGTGTGAAAACCCGACTGTTTTGCGGCCGTCAGTGTGCAAATCTGGCTGTTTCACGGCCATCACTGTGACAAATCCGGCTGTTTCAGGAGCGTCACTGTAACAATCCGGCTGTTTCAGGTCTGTTAGTGTGACATTCCGGCTGTTTCGCAGCCGTAAGTGTGACAACCCGGCTGTGTCATGTCTGTCAGTGTGACAATCCAGCTGTTTCACGGGTGTCAATGTGACAATCCGGCTGTTTCAGCGCTGTTAGTGTGACAATCTGGCTGTTTCATGAGCGTCAGTGTGACATTCTGTATGTTTCACGAGCGTCACTGTGGCAATCTGGCTGTTTCACGACCATCACTGTGACAATCCGGCTGTTTCCTGACTGTTAGTGTGAGAATCCTGCTGTTTCACGAGCATCAGTGTGACAGCCCGTCTGTTTCAGGGCTGTTAGTGTGACACTCCAGTTGTTTCACAGCCATCAGTGTGACAATCTGGCTGTTTCACGGGTGTCAGTGTGACAATCCGGCTGTTTCAGGGCTGTTAGTGTCACAATCCGGCTGTTTCACGAGCGTCAGTGTGACAATCTGGCTGGTTCACAAGCATCATTGTGACAATCTGGCTGTTTCAGGAGCGTCAGTGTGACAATCCGGCTGTTTCAGGAGCATCAGTGTGACAATCCGGCTGGTTCACGAGCGTCAGTGTGACATTCCGGCTGGTTCACGAGCGTCAGTGTGACAACCCGGCTGGTTCATGAGCGTCAGTGTGTCAACCCGGCTGGTTCATGAGCGTCAGTGTGACAATCCGGCTGGTTCATGAGCCTCAGTGTGACAATCCGGCAGGTTCACGAGTGTCAGTGTGACAAACCGGCTGGTTCACGAGCGTCAGTGTGACATTCCGGCTGGTTCACGAGCGTCAGTGTGACAATCCGGCTGTTTCAGGAGTGACATTGTGACAACCCGGCTGTTTCATGAGCGTCAGTGTGTCAATCCGGCTGGTTCATGAGCGTCAGTGTGACAACCCGGCTGGTTCATGAGCGTCAGTGTGACAATCCGGCTGGTTCATGAGCCTCAGTGTGACAATCCGGCAGGTTCACGAGTGTCAGTGTGACAAACCGGCTGGTTCACGAGCGTCAGTGTGACAATCCGGCTGGTTCATGAGCGTCAGTGTGACAATCCGATTGGTTCATGAGCGTCATTGTGACAAACCGGCTGTTTCTCGAGGGTCAGTGTGACAATCCAGCTGGTTCATGTGCATCAGTGTGACAATCCAGCTGGTTAATGAGTGTCAGTGTGACAATCCGGCTGTTTCACGGCCGTCACTGTGACAATCTGTTTCACGGCCATCACTGTGACAATCCAGCTATTTCCAGGCTGTGAGTGTGACAATCCAGCTGTTTCACGAGCATCAGTGTGACAGCCCGGCTATATCAGGGCTGTTAGTGTGACACTCCGGCTGTTTCACGGCCATCAGTGTGAGAATCTGTTTGTTTTGCAGGTGTCGCTGTGATAATCCGGCTGTTTCATGAGTGTCAGTGTAACAATCCAGTTTTGTCACGGGTGTCTGTGTGACAATCCGGCTGTTTCACATACGTCACTGTGAGAATCCGGCTTGTTCACGGGTGTCATTGTGACAATCCGGCTGTTTCACGGCCATCAGTGTGACAATGGCTGTTTTACGGGTGTCACTGTGATAATCCGGCTGTTTCACGGCCATCAGTGTGACAATGGCTGTTTTACGGGTGTCACTGTGATAATCCGGCTGTTTCACGGCCATCAGTGTGACAATGGCTGTTTTACGGGTGTCACTGTGATAATCCGGCTGTTTCACAGCCATCAGTGTGACAATGGCTGTTTTACGGGTGTCACTGTGATAATCCGGCTGTTTCACGGCCATCAGTGTGACAATGGCTGTTTTATGGGTGTCACTGTGATAATCCGGCTGTTTCATGAGCGTCAGTGTGACAACCCGGCCGTTTCACGTGCGTCAGTGTGACACTCCGGCTGGTTCACAAGTGTCAGTTTGACAATCCGGCTGGTTCATAAGCATCAGTGTGACAACCCAGATGTTGCTCGAGCGTCTGTGTGACAACCCAGCTGGTTCATGAGCATCAGTGTGACAAAAACAGAGATAAAAACAAAGATAAAAACAAAAAACTGCGGATGCTGGAAATCCAAAACAAAAACAGAGTTACCTGGAAAAACTCAGCAGGTCTGGCAGCATCGGCAGAGAAGAAAAGAGTTGACGTTTCGAGTCCTCGTGACCCCTCTCCTTGGATTCACCTAGTTCTGTGGAAGGGTCATGCTGAGTTTTTCCAGGTAATTCTGTTTTTGCATCAGTGTGACAATCCGGCTGGTGCACGAACGTCATTGTGACAATCCGGCTGGTTCAGGAGCATCAGTGTGACAATCCGGCTGGTTCAGGAGCATCAGTGTGACAATCCGGCTGGTTCATGAGTGTCAGTGTGACAATCCAAATGGTTCACGAGTGTCAGTTTGACAATCCGACTGGTTCATGAGCATCAGTGTGACAATCCGGCTGTTTCTCGAGCGTCTGTGTGACAATCCAGCTGGTTCATGAGCATCAGTGTGTCAATTCGGCTGGTTCACGAGGGTCAGTGTGTCAATCCGGCTGGTTCACGAGCGTCAGTGTGACAATCCGGCTTGTTCACGAGCGTCAGTGTGACAATCCGGCTGGTTCATGAGCGTCAGTGTGACAATCCGGCTGGTTCTTGAGTGTCAGTGTGACAATCCAAATGGTTCACGAGCGTCAGTGTGACAATCCGGCTGGTTCAGGAGCATCAGTGTGACAATCCGGCTGGTTCACGAACGTGTGTGACAATCCTGCTGGTTCACGAGCATCAGTGTGACAATCCAACTGGTTCACGAGCGTCAGTGTGACAATCCGGCTGGTTCACGAGCATCAGTGTGACAATCCGGCTGGTTCACGAGCATCAGTGTGACAATCCAACTGGTTCACCAGCGTCATTGTGACAATCCGGCTGGTTCATGAGCATCAGTGTGACAACCCGGCTGTTTCTCGAACGTCTGTGTGACAATCCGGCTGGTTCACGAGCATCAGTGTGACAACCCGGATGTTTCTCGAGTGTCTGTGTGACAATCCAGCTGGTTCATGAGCATCAGTGTGACAAAAACAGAGATAAAAACAAAGATAAAATCAAAAAACTGCGGATGCTGGAAATCCAAAACAAAAAAGCATTGGCAGAGAAGAAAAGAGTTGACGTTTCGAGTCCTCGTGACCCCACTCCTTAGTTCTGTTGAAGGGTCATGCTGAGTTTTTCCAGGTATGTCTGTTTTTGCATCAGTGTGACAATCCGGCTGGTTCATGACCGTCATTGTGACAATCCGGCTGGTTCACGACCGTCATTGTGACAATCCGGCTGGTTCACGAGCGTCAGTGTGACAATCCGGCTGGTTCATGACCGTCATTGTGACAATCCGGCTGGTTCACGAGCGTCAGTGTGACAATCCGGCTGGTTCACGAGTGTCAGTGTGACAATCCGGCTGGTTCATGACCGTCATTGTGACAATCCGGCTGGTTCACGAGCGTCAGTGTGACAATCCGGCTGGTTCACGAGTGTCAGTGTGACAATCCGGCTGGTTCACGAGCGTCAGTGTGACAATCTTGCTGGGTCATGACCGTCATTGTGACAATCCGGCTGGTTCACGAGCGTCAGTGTGACAATCCGGCTGGTTCATGAACTTCATTGTGACAATCCGGCTGGTTCATGAGCATCAGCGTGACAATCCGGTTGGTTCATGAGCATCAGTGTGACAATCCGGTTGGTTCATGAGCGTCAGTGTGACAATCCGGTTGGTTCATGAGCATCAGTGTGACAATCCGGTTGGTTCATGAGCGTCAGTGTGACAATCCAACTGGTTCACAAGTGTCAGTGTGTCAATCCGGCTGGTTCATGAGCGTCAGTGTGACAATCCAACTGGTTCACAAGTGTCAGTGTGACAATCCAGCTGGTTCACGAGTGTCAGTGTGACAATCCGGCTGGTTCACGAGTGTCAGTGTGACAATCCGGCTGGTTCTTAAGCATCAGTGTGACAATCCAACTGGTTCACAAGTGTCAGTGTGACAATCCAGCTGGTTCACGAGCGTCTGTGTGACAACCCAGCTGGTTCATGAGCATCAGTGTGACAATCCGGCTGGTTCAGGAGCGTCAGTGTGACAATCCGGCTGGTTCAGGAGCGTCAGTGTGATAAAAACAGAGATAAAAACAAAGATAAAAACAAAAAACTGTGGATGCTGGAAATCCAAAACAAAAACAGAATTACCCAGAAAAACTCAGCAGGTCTGGCAGCATCGGCGGAGAAGAAAAGAGTCGACGTTTCAAGTCCTCGTGACCCCTCTCCTTGGATTCACCTAGTTCTGTGGAAGGGTCATGCTGAGTTTTTCCAGGTAATTCTGTTTTTGCATCAGTGTGACAATCCGGCTGGTGCACGAGCGTCATTGTGACAATCCGGCTGGTTCAGGAGCATCAGTGTGACAATCCGGCTGGTTCAGGAGCATCAGTGTGACAATCCGGCTGGTTCAGGAGCATCAGTGTGACAATCCGGCTGGTGCACGAGCGTCATTGTGACAATCCGGCTGGTTCAGGAGCATCAGTGTGACAATCCGGCTGGTTCAGGAGCATCAGTGTGACAATCCGGCTGGTTCAGGAGCATCAGTGTGACAATCTGGCTGGTTCATGAGCGTCAGTGTGACAATCCAACTGGTTCACGAGCGTCAGTGTGACAATCCGGCTGGTTCACGAGCGTCAGTGTGACAATCCGGCTGGTTCACGAGTGTCAGTGTGACAATCCGGCTGGTTCATGAGCTTCAGTGTGACAATCCAGCTGGTTCACGAGCGTCAGTGTGACAATCCGGCTGGTTCATGAGCATCAGTGTGACAATCCGGCTGTTTCTGGAGCGTTAGTGTGACAATCCAGCTGGTTCATGAGCATCAGTGTGACAATCCGGCTGTTTCTGGAGCGTTAGTGTGACAATCCAACTGGTTCATGAGCATCAGTGTGACAATCCGGCCGTTTCTGGAGCGTTAGTGTGACAATCCAGCTGGTTCATGAGCGTCAGTGTGACAATCCGGCTGGTTCATGAGCGTCGGTGTGACAACACGGCTGGTTCATGAGCGTCAGTGTGACAATCCGGCTGTTTCTCGAACGTTAGTGTGACACTCCGGCTGGTTCATGAGCGTCAGTGTGACAATCCGGCTGTTTCTCGGCCATCACTGTGACAATCGGCTATTTCCAGGCTGTGAGTGTGACAATCCTGCTGTTTCACGAGCATCAGTGTGACAGCCCGGCTGTATCAGGGCTGTTAGTGTGACACTCCAGCTGTTTCACGGCCATCAGTGTGACAACCCGGTCGTTTCACCTGCGTCAGTGTGACAATCCGGCTGGTTCACGAACGTCAGTGTGACAATCCGGCTGGTTCACGAGCATCAGTGTGACAACCCGGATGTTTCTCGAGCGTCTGTGTGACAATCCAGCTGGTTCATGAGCATCAGTGTGACAAAAACAGAGATAAAAACAAAGATAAAATCAAAAAACTGCGGATGCTGGAAATCCAAAACAAAAAAGCATTGGCAGAGAAGAAAAGAGTTGATGTTTCGAGTCCTCGTGACCCCACTCCTTAGTTCTGTTGAAGGGTCATGCTGAGTTTTTCCAGGTAATTCTGTTTTTGCATCAGTGTGACAATCCGGCTGGTTCATGACCGTCATTGTGACAATCCGGCTGGTTCACGACCGTCATTGTGACAATCCGGCTGGTTCACGAGCGTCAGTGTGACAATCCGGCTGGTTCATGACCGTCATTGTGACAATCCGGCTGGTTCACGAGTGTCAGTGTGACAATCCGGCTGGTTCACGAGCGTCAGTGTGACAATCTTGCTGGGTCATGACCGTCATTGTGACAATCCGGCTGGTTCACGAGCGTCAGTGTGACAATCCGGCTGGTTCACGAGCGTCAGTGTGACAATCCGGCTGGTTCATGAACTTCATTGTGACAATCCGGCTGGTTCATGAGCATCAGCGTGACAATCCGGTTGGTTCATGAGCGTCAGTGTGTCAATCCGGCTGATTCATGAGCGTCAGTGTGTCAATCCGGTTGGTTCATGAGCGTCAGTGTGACAATCCAACTGGTTCACAAGTGTCAGTGTGTCAATCCGGCTGGTTCATGAGCGTCAGTGTGACAATCCAACTGGTTCACAAGTGTCAGTGTGACAATCCGGCTGGTTCTTAAGCATCAGTGTGACAATCCAACTGGTTCACAAGTGTCAGTGTGACAATCCAGCTGGTTCACGAGCGTCAGTGTGACAATCCGGCTGGTTCATGAGCATCAGTGTGACAATCCGGCTGGTTCAGGAGCGTCAGTGTGACAATCCTGCTGGTTCACGAGCATCAGTGTTTCAATCCGGCTGGTTAATGAGCATCAGTGTGACAATCCAGCTGGTTCACGAGCGTCAGTGTGACAATTTGGCTGGTTCATGAGTGTCAGTGTGACAATCCAACTGGTTCACGAGCGTCAGTGTGACAATCTGGCTGGTTCATGAGCGACAGTGTGACAACTCGGCTGGTTCACGAACGTCATTGTGACAATCCGGCTGGTTCACGAGCGTCAGTGTGACAACCCGGCTGGTTCATGAGAATCAGTGTGACAATCCGGCAGGTTCACGAGCGTCAATGTGACAATCTGTCTGTTTCACAAGCGTCAGTGTGACAATCTGGCTGGTTCACGAGCGTCATTGTGATAATCCGGCTGGTTCATGAGCGTCAGTGTGAAAATCCGGCTGGTTCATGAGTGTCAGTGTGACAATCCAGCTGGTTCACGAGCGTCAGTGTGACAATTCGGCTGGTTAATGAGTGTCAGTGTGACAATCCAACTGGATCACGAGCGTCAGTGTGACAATCTGGCTGGTTCACGAGCGACAGTGTGACAACCCGGCTGGTTCACGAGCATCAGTGTGACAACCCGGCTGGTTCACGAGCGTCAGTGTGACAATCCGGCTGGTTCACGAGCGTCAGTGTGATAACCCGGCTGGTTCAGGAGCATCATTGTGACAATCCGGCTTGTTCACGAGCGTCAATGTCACAATCCGGCTGTTTCACGAGCGTCAGTGTGACAATCCGGGTGGTTCACGAGCGTCATTGTGATAATCCGGCTGGTTCATGAGCGTTAGTGTGACAATCAGGCTGTTTCACGAGCGTCAGTGTGACAGTCCAGCTGTTTAATGAGCGTCAGTGTGACATCCCGGTGGTTTCTCGAGCGTCAGTGTGACAATCCGGCTGGTTCACGAGCGTCATTGTGACAATCCAGCTGGTTCACAAGTGACAGTGTGAGAACCTGGCTGGTAGATGAGCATCACTGTGACAATCCGGCTGGTTCACGAGCATCAGTGTGACAATCCAACTGGTTCACGAGCGTCAGTGTGACAATCCGGCTGGTTCACGAGTGAGTGTGACAACCCGGCTGGTTCACGAGCGTCAGTATGACAGTCCGGCTGGTTCACGAGTGTCAATGTGACAATCCGGCTGTTTCACGAGTGTCAGTGTGACAATCCGGCTGGTTCATGAGCGTCAGTCTCACAATCCGGCTGTTTCACAAGCGTCAGTGTGACAATCCGGCTGGTTCATGAGCATCAGTGTGACAATCCGGCTGTTTCACGAGCGTCAGTGTGACAGTCCAGCTGTTTAATGAGCGTCAGTGTGACATCCCGGCGGTTTCTCGAGCGTCAGTGTGACAATCCGGCTGTTTAATGAGGGTCTGTGCAGGTTTTATTGCAGATTTTTCCGGAGATGAATTTAACCTTCACCAAATGTGGTTGTGGGATTTGAACCTCTCTCTCTCTCTCTCTCTCTCTGCGTCTGGGGTGTCGGTACAGGTGCCTGGATTATGGGCGCTGTAACATCACATATAGTTGAATATAATGCAGTGCTTCTTCCTGATGTGGAGTCTGCTGGATTTGCTGGTCAGCACCTCCTGTGGCTTGTTAAGGTTCTGCCTGCCTTCAGGGGCTGTGGTGATGGGCCCTCACATAGGCCTTTCCTTCTCCGTGACGGGGATCAGGGTGTGCTGGGGTGGGGGGACGCCTGCACCTTTTCTTTCTGGGCGTTAGTTCTGGGCCTGTGGAAGCGGCTGTCTAATTTTGTAAACCTGCAGAGGTTCCGCTCTGTCCCTGTGACTTGCTTCAGAGGGGCAGTGGGGGGGAGGGGTTCCTTTTTTAACTCACTCACAAGAAGCGGGGAACGCTGGCTGGGCCAGTGTTTATTGCCCGTCCCTAAGTCCCCTCGAGAGAAGGTGGCGGTGAGCTGCCTTCCTGAGCTGCTGCAGGCCCCGTGGGCCAGGGCTTTCCTCCAGCCCTAATCACCCCCTTGCTGGAGGCATCCATTGTCTGGACTGTGTAGGTCCCGGAGCGCGGTACCAATTATTCAGCTGACCTGGCACTGTGACATCACTGCTGACCCCAGTCTTGTTGCTCTCGGTGTGTGGCCTCTCTCTGTGTGTGTGGCCTCTCTCTGTGTGTGTGGCCTCTCTGTGTGTGTGGCCTCTCTCGGTATGTGGCCTCTCTGTGTGTGTGTGGCCTCTCTGTGTGTGTGGCCTCTCTCGGTGTGTGGACACTCTCTGTGTGTGGCCTCTCTGTGTGTGTGGCCTCTCTCGGTGTGTGGACACTCTCTGTGTGTGGCCTCTCTGTGTGTGTGGCCTCTCTGTGTGTGTGGACACTCTCTGTGTGTGGCCTCTCTGTGTGTGTGGCCTCTCTGTGTGTGTGGACACTCTCTGTGTGTGGCCTCTCTGTGTGTGTGGCCTCTCTCTGTGTATGTGGCCTCTCTCTGTGTGGCCTCTCTGTGTGTGTGGCCTCTCTCGGTGTGTGGACACTCTCTGTGTGTGGCCTCTCTCGGTGTGTGACCTCTCTCGGTGTGTGGCCTCTCTCGGTGTATGGCCTCTCTGTGTGTGTGACCTCTCTGTGTGTGTGACCTCTCTCTGTGTATGGCCTCTTTCTGTGTATGTGGCCTCTCTCTGTGTGGCCTCTCTGTGTGTGTGGCCTCTCTCGGTGTGTGGACACTCTCTGTGTGTGGCCTCTCTGTGTGTGTGGCCTCTCTCTGTGTGGCCTCTCTCTGTGTGTGGCCTCTCTCTCTGTGTGGCCTCTCTCTGTGTGTGGCCTCTCTCGGTGTGTGGCCTCTCTCGGTGTGTGGACTCTCTCTGTGTGTGACCTCTCGGTGTGTGTGGCCTCTCTCGGTGTGTGGACACTCTCTGTGTGTGGCCTCTCTGTGTATGTGGCCTCTCTGTGTGTGTGGACACTCTCTGTGTGTGGCCTCTCTGTGTGTGTGGCCTCTGTGTGTGTGTGGACACTCTCTGTGTGTGGCCTCTGTGTGTGTGTGGCCTCTCTGTGTGTGTGGACACTCTCTGTGTGTGGCCTCTCTGTGTGTGTGGCCTCTCTCTGTGTATGTGGCCTCTCTCTGTGTGGCCTCTCTGTGTGTGTGGCCTCTCTCGGTGTGTGGACACTCTCTGTGTGTGGCCTCTCTCGGTGTGTGACCTCTCTCGGTGTGTGGCCTCTCTCGGTGTATGGCCTCTCTGTGTGTGTGACCTCTCTGTGTGTGTGACCTCTCTCTGTGTATGGCCTCTTTCTGTGTATGTGGCCTCTCTCTGTGTGGCCTCTCTGTGTGTGTGGCCTCTCTCGGTGTGTGGACACTCTCTGTGTGTGGCCTCTCTGTGTGTGTGGCCTCTCTCTGTGTGGCCTCTCTCTGTGTGTGGCCTCTCTCTCTGTGTGGCCTCTCTCTGTGTGTGGCCTCTCTCGGTGTGTGGCCTCTCTCGGTGTGTGGACTCTCTCTGTGTGTGACCTCTCGGTGTGTGGACTCTCTCTGTGTGTGACCTCTCGGTGTGTGGTCTCTCGGTGTGTGGCCTCTCTTGGTGTGTGGCCTCTCGGTGTGTGGTCTCTCAGTGTGTGGTCTCTCTGTGTGTGGCCTCTCTCGGTGTGTGGTCTCTCGGTGTGTGGTCTCTCGGTGTGTGGTCTCTCGGTGTGTGGCCTCTCTGTGTGTGGCCTCTCTGTGTGTGGCCTCTCTCAGTGTGTGGCCTCTCTCAGTGTGTGGCCTCTCTCGGTGTGAGGACTCTCTCTGTGTGTGGCCTCTTTCAGTGTGTGACCTCTCTCTGTGTGTGACCTCTCTGTTTGTGACCTCTCGGTGTGTGACCTCTCTCTGTGTGTGGCCTCTCGGTGTGTGGCTTCTCTCGGTGTGTGACCTCTCTGTTTGTGACCTCTCGGTGTGTGACCTCTCTGTTTGTGACCTCTCGGTGTGTGGCCTCTCTCGGTGTGTGGCCTCTCTGTGTGTGGCCTCTCTCGGTGTGTGACCTCTCGGTGTGTGGACTCTCTCGGTGTGTGGCCTCTCTGTGTGTGACCTCTCTCGGTGTGTGACCTCTCTCGGTGTGTGACCTCTCTGTGTGTGGCCTCTCTCTGTGTGTGGCCTCTCTCGGTGTGTGGCCTCTCTCGGTGTGTGGCCTCTCGATGTGTGACCTCTCAGTGTGTGGCCTCTCTCTGTGTGTGGCCACTCACTGTGTGTGACCACTCTCGGTGTGTGGCCTCTCTCAGTGTGTGACCTCTCCCTGTGTGTGACCTCTCTTGTGTGTGACCTCTCTCTGTGTGTGTCCTCTCTCGCTGTGTGGCCTCTCTCTGTGTGTGACCTCTCTCTGTGTGTGACCTCTCTCTGTGTGTGGCCTCTCTCGGTGTGTGACCTCTCTCGGTGTGTGGCCTCTCGGTGTGTGACCTCTCGGTGTGTGACCTCTCTCCGTGTGTGTCCTCTCTCGCTGTGTGGCCTCTCGGTGTGTGGCCTCTCTCGGTGTGTGACCTCTCGGTGTGTGACCTCTCTGTGTGTGACCTCTTGGTGTGTGACCTCTCTCTGTGTGTGGCCTCTCTCGGTGTGTGACCTCTCTGTGTGTGTCTCTCTGTGTGTGACCTCTCTGTGTGTGGCCTCACTCGGTGCGTGGCTTCCCTCGGTGTGTGACCTCTCTGTGTGTGGCCTCTCTCAGTGTGTGGCCTCTCTCAGTGTGTGGCCTCTCTCGGTGTGTGACCTCTCTCGACGTGTGACCTCTCTGTGTATGGCCTCTGTCAGTGTGGCCTCTCGGCGTGTGGCCTCTCGGTGTGTGACCTCTCTGTGTGTGGTCTCTCTCGCTGCGTGACCTCTCTCTGTGTGTGGCCTCTCTGTGTGTGGCCTCTCTGTGTGTGGCCTCTCTCGATGTGTGACCTCTCAGTGTGTGGCCTCTCTCTGTGTGTGGCCTCTCTCGGTGTGTGACCTCTCTCGGTGTGTGGCCTCTCGGTGTGTGACCTCTCGGTGTGTGACCTCTCTCCGTGTGTGTCCTCTCTCGCTGTGTGGCCTCTCGGTGTGTGGCCTCTCTCGGTGTGTGACCTCTCGGTGTGTGACCTCTCTGTGTGTGACCTCTTGGTGTGTGACCTCTCTCTGTGTGTGGCCTCTCTCGGTGTGTGACCTCTCTGTGTGTGTCTCTCTGTGTGTGACCTCTCTGTGTGTGGCCTCACTCGGTGCGTGGCTTCCCTCGGTGTGTGACCTCTCTGTGTGTGGCCTCTCTCAGTGTGTGGCCTCTCTCAGTGTGTGGCCTCTCTCGGTGTGTGACCTCTCTCGACGTGTGACCTCTCTGTGTATGGCCTCTGTCAGTGTGGCCTCTCGGCGTGTGGCCTCTCGGTGTGTGACCTCTCTGTGTGTGGTCTCTCTCGCTGCGTGACCTCTCTCTGTGTGTGGCCTCTCTGTGTGTGGCCTCTCTGTGTGTGGCCTCTCTCGATGTGTGACCTCTCAGTGTGTGGCCTCTCTCTGTGTGTGGCCTCTCTCTGTGTGTGGCCTCTCGCGGTGTGTGGCCTCTCTCGATGTGGGGCCTCTCTCTGTGTGTGGCCTCTCTCGGTGTGTGGCCTCTCTCGGTGTGTGACCTCTCTCGGTGTGTGGCCTCTCTCGGTGTGTGGCCTCTCTCGGTGTGTGACCTCTCTCGGTGTGTGACCTCTTTTGGTGTGTGACCTCTCTCTGTGCGTGGCCTCTCTTGGTGTGTTACCTCTCTCGGTGTGTGGCGTCTCTCGGTGTGTGGCCTCTCTCTGTGTGTGGCCTCTCTCGGTGTGTGACCTCTCTCGGTGTGTGACCTCTCTCGGTGTGTGGCCTCTCTCGGTGTGTGGCCTCTCTCGGTGTGTGGCCTCTCTCGGTGTGTGACCTCTCGGTGTGTGGACTCTCTCGGTGTGTGATCTCTCGGTGTGTGGACTCTCTCTGTGTGTGACCTCTTGGTGCGTGGCCTCTCTCGGTGTGTGACCTTTTGGTGTGTGGACTCTCTCAGTGTGTGACCTCTCTGTGTGTGGCCTCTCTCAGTGTGTGGCCTCTCTCAGTGTGTGGACTCTCTCGGTGTGTGACCTCTCTGTGTGTGGCCTCTCTCAGTGTGTGGCCTCTGTCAGTGTGTGGCCTCTCTCGGTGTGTGACCTCTCTCGATGTGTGACCTGTCTATGTGTGACCTCTCTGTGTGTGGCCTCTGTCGGTCTGTGGCCTCTCGGTGTTTGACCTCTCAGTGTCTGGCCTCTCTCGCTGCCTGACCTCTCTCTGTGTGTGGCCTCTCTGTGTGTGGTCTCTCGGTGTGTGGCCTCTCTGTGTGTGACCTCTCTCGGTGTGTGGATTCTCTCTCTGTGTGGCCTCTCTCGGTGTGTGACCTCTCTCTGTGTGTGACCTCTCTCGGTGTCTGGCCTCTCTTGGTGTGTGACCTCTCTTGGTGTGTGACCTCTCTCGGTGTGTGGCCTCTCTGTGTGTGTGGCCTCTCTCGGTGTGTGACCTCTCTCTGTGTGTGACCCTTCTCGGTGTGTGACCTCTTTCTGTGTGTGACCTCTCTCTGTGCGTGGCCTCTCTCGGTGTGTTACCTCTCTCGGTGTGTGGCGTCTCTCGGTGTGTGGCCTCACTCTGTGTGTGACCTCTCTCGGTGTGTGACCTCTCTCGGTGTGTGGCCTCTCTCGGTGTGTGGCCTCTCTCGGTGTGTGACCTCTCTCGGTGTGTGACCTCTCGGTGTGTGGACTCTCTCTGTGTGTGACATCTCGGTGTGTGGCCTCTCTCGGTGTGTGACCTCTCTCGATGTGGGGCCTCTCTCGGTGTGTGGCCTCTCTCGGTGTGTGACCTCTCTCGCTGTGTGGCCTCTCTCGGTGTGTGGCCTCTCACTGTGTGGACTCTCTCGGTGTGTGGCCTCTGTCTGTGTGTGTGGCCTCTCTCGGTGTGTGGCCTCTCTCGGTGTGTGACCTCTCTCAGTGTGTGGCCTCTCTCAGTGTGTGGCCTCTCTCAGTGTGTGGCCTCTCTCGGTGTGTGACCTCTCTCGATGTGTGACCTCTCTGTGTGTGACCTCTCTGTGTGTGGCCTCTGTCGGTGTGTGGCCTCTCTGTTTGTGACCTCTCTCTGTGTGTGGCCTCTCTCGGTGTGTTACCTCTCTCTGTTTGTGGCCTCTCTCTGTGTGTGGTCTCTCTCGGTGTGTGACCTCTCTGTGTGTGGCCTCTCTCTGTGTGTGGCCTCTCTCGGTGTGTGGCCTCTCTCGGTGTGTGGCCTCTCGGTGTGTGACTTCTCGGTGTGTGTGGCCTCTCTCGATGTGGGGCCTCTCTCTGTGTGTGGCCTCTCTGTGTATGGACTGTCTCTGTGTGTGGCCTCTCTTGATGTGGGGCCTCTCTCGGTGTGTGGCCTCTCTCTGTGGGGCCTCTCTCTGTGTGTGACCTCTCGCGGTGTGTGGCCTCTCTCGGTGTGTGACCTCTCTCAATGTGGGGCCTCTCTCGGTGTGTGACCTCTCTCGGTGTGTGGACTCTCTCTGTGTGTGACCTCTCGCGGTGTGTGGCCTCTCTCGGTGTGTGACCTCTCTCGATGTGGGGCCTCTCTCGGTGTGTGGCCTCTCTCGATGTGTGGCCTCTCTCGGTGTGTGGCCTCTCTCGGTATGTGGCCTCTCTCGGTGTGTGGCCTCTCTCGGTGTGTGACCTCTCTCAGTGTGTGGCCTCTCTTGGTGTGTGGCCTCTCTCGGTGTGTGACCTCTCTCTGTGTGTGGCCTCTCTCAGTGTGTGGCCTCTCGGTGTGTGGCCTCTCTTGGTGTGTGACTTCTCTGTGTGGGGCCTCTCTCTGTGTGTGGCCTCTCTTGGTGTGTGGCCTCTCGGTGTGTGGCCTCTCTCGGTGTGTGGCCTCTCTCGGTGTGTGACCTCTCTCTGTGTGTGGCCTCTCTGTGTGTGTGTCTCTCGGTGTGTGCCCTCTCTCTGTGTGTGGCCTCTCTTGCTGTGTGGCCTCTCTCTGTGTGTGTCCTCTCTCGGTGTGTGACCTCTCTCGGTGTGTGGCCTCTCTCGGTGTGTGACCTCTCTCGGTGTGTGACCTCTCGGTGTGTGTGACCTCTTTCGGTGTGTGACCTCTCGGTGTGTGACTTCTCGGTGTGTGGACTCTGTCGGTGTGTGACCTCTCAGTGTGTGGCCTCTCTCGATGTGTGACCTCTCTGTGTGTGGCCTCTCTCGGTGTGTGGCCTCTCGGTGTGTGACCTCTCGGTGTGTGGCCTCTCTTGATGTGTGACCTCTCTGTGTGTGGCCTCTCTCGGTGTGTGGCCTCTCTCGGTGTGTGACCTCTCGGTGTGTGACCTCTCTGTGTGTGGCCTCTCTCGCTGTGTGACCTCTCTCAGTGTGTGACCTCTCGGTGTGTGATCTCTCTGTGTGTGACCTCTTTCGGTGTGTGACCTCTCGGTGTGTGGCCTCTCTCGCTGTGTGGCCTCTCTCTGTGTGTGGTCTCTCGGTGTGTGACCTCTCTCGATGTGTGGTCTCTCGCTGTGTGTCCAATCTCGGTGTGTGGACTCTGTCGGTGTGTGGCCTCTCTCGGTGTGTGACCTCTCTCGGTGTGTGGACTCTCTCTGTGTGTGGACTCTCTCTGTGTGGTCTCTCGGTGTGTGACCCCAGTCGGTGTGTGACCTCTCTCGGTGTGTGACCTCTCGGTGTGTGACCTCTCTGTGTGTGAGCTCTCTGTGTGTGGCCTCTCGGTGTGTGGCCTCTCTCGGTGTGTGACCTCTCGGTGTGTGACCTCTCTCGGTGTGTGACCTCTCGGTGTGTGGCCTCTCTCGGTGTGTGACCTCTCGGTGTGTGGCCTCTCTCGGTGTGTGGCCTCTCTGCGTGTGTGGCCGCTCTCGGTGTGTGGACTCTCTCTGTGTGTGGCCTTTCGGTGTGTGGACTCTCTCGGTGTGTGGCTGCTCTCGGTGTGTGGCCTCTCTCGGTGTGTGGCCTCTCTGTGTGTGTGGCCTGTCTCGGTGTGTGGCCTCTCTCGGTGTGTGACCTCTCTCTCTGTGTGGCCTCTCTCGGTGTGTGGCCTCTCGCTGTGTGGCCTCTCTCGGTGTGTGACCTCTCTGTGTGTGGCCTCTCTCGGTGTGTGGCCTCTCTCGGTATGTGGCCTCTCTCGGTGTGTGGCCTCTCTCGGTGTGTGACCTCTCTCAGTGTGTGGCCTCTCTTGGTGTGTGGCCTCTCTCGGTGTGTGACCTCTCTCTGTGTGTGGCCTCTCTCAGTGTGTGGCCTCTCGGTGTGTGGCCTCTCTTGGTGTGTGACTTCTCTGTGTGGGGCCTCTCTCTGTGTGTGGCCTCTCTTGGTGTGTGGCCTCTCGGTGTGTGGCCTCTCTCGGTGTGTGGCCTCTCTCGGTGTGTGACCTCTCTCTGTGTGTGGCCTCTCTGTGTGTGTGTCTCTCGGTGTGTGCCCTCTCTCTGTGTGTGGCCTCTCTTGGTGTGTGGCCTCTCTCTGTGTGTGTCCTCTCTCGGTGTGTGACCTCTCTCGGTGTGTGGCCTCTCTCGGTGTGTGACCTCTCTCGGTGTGTGACCTCTCGGTGTGTGTGACCTCTTTCGGTGTGTGACCTCTCGGTGTGTGACTTCTCGGTGTGTGGACTCTGTCGGTGTGTGACCTCTCAGTGTGTGGCCTCTCTCGATGTGTGACCTCTCTGTGTGTGGCCTCTCTCGGTGTGTGGCCTCTCGGTGTGTGACCTCTCGGTGTGTGGCCTCTCTCGATGTGTGACCTCTCTGTGTGTGGCCTCTCTCGGTGTGTGGCCTCTCTCGGTGTGTGACCTCTCGGTGTGTGACCTCTCTGTGTGTGGCCTCTCTCGCTGTGTGACCTCTCTCAGTGTGTGACCTCTCGGTGTGTGATCTCTCTGTGCGTGACCTCTTTCGGTGTGTGACCTCTCGGTGTGTGGCCTCTCTCGCTGTGTGGCCTCTCTCTGTGTGTGGTCTCTCGGTGTGTGACCTCTCTCGATGTGTGGTCTCTCGCTGTGTGTCCAATCTCGGTGTGTGGACTCTGTCGGTGTGTGGCCTCTCTCGGTGTGTGACCTCTCTCGGTGTGTGGACTCTCTCTGTGTGTGGACTCTCTCTGTGTGGTCTCTCGGTGTGTGACCCCAGTCGGTGTGTGACCTCTCTCGGTGTGTGACCTCTCGGTGTGTGACCTCTCTCGGTGTGTTACCTCTCTCGGTGTGTGTGACCTCTCTGTGTGTGACCTCTCGGTGTGTGGCCTCTCTCGGTGTGTGACCTCTCGGTGTGTGGCCTCTCTCGGTGTGTGGCCTCTCTGCGTGTGTGGCCGCTCTCGGTGTGTGGACTCTCTCTGTGTGTGGCCTTTCGGTGTGTGACCTCTCTCGGTGTGTTACCTCTCTCGGTGTGTGTGACCTCTCTGTGTGTGAGCTCTCTGTGTGTGGCCTCTCGGTGTGTGGCCTCTCTCGGTGTGTGACCTCTCGGTGTGTGACCTCTCTCGGTGTGTGACCTCTCGGTGTGTGGCCTCTCTCGGTGTGTGACCTCTCGGTGTGTGGCCTCTCTCGGTGTGTGGCCTCTCTGCGTGTGTGGCCGCTCTCGGTGTGTGGACTCTCTCTGTGTGTGGCCTTTCGGTGTGTGGACTCTCTCGGTGTGTGGCCGCTCTCGGTGTGTGGCCTCTCTCGGTGTGTGGCCTCTCTGTGTGTGTGGCCTGTCTCGGTGTGTGGCCTCTCTCGGTGTGTGACCTCTCTCGCTGTGTGGCTTCTCTCGGTGTGTGGCCTCTCGCTGTGTGGCCTCTCTCGGTGTGTGACCTCTCTGTGTGTGGCCTCTCTCGGTGTGTGGCCTCTCGGTGTGTGACCTCTCGGTGTGTGGCCTCTCTCGATGTGTGACCTCTCTGTGTGGCCTCTCTCGATGTGTGGCCTCTCTCGGTGTGTGACCTCTCGGTGTGTGACCTCTCTGTGTGTGGCCTCTCTCGCTGTGTGACCTCTCTCAGTGTGGCCTCTCTCGCTGTGTGACCTCTCTCAGTGTGTGACCTCTCGGTGTGTGATCTCTCTGTGTGTGACCTCTTTCGGTGTGTGACCTCTCGGTGTGTGGCCTCTCTCGCTGTGTGGCCTCTCTCTGTGTGTGGTCTCTCGGTGTGTGACCTCTCTCGATGTGTGGTCTCTCGCTGTGTGTCCAATCTCGGTGTGTGGACTCTGTCGGTGTGTGGCCTCTCTCGGTGTGTGACCTCTCTCGGTGTGTGGACTCTCTCTGTGTGTGGACTCTCTCTGTGTGGTCTCTCGGTGTGTGACCCCAGTCGGTGTGTGACCTCTCTCGGTGTGTGACCTCTCGGTGTGTGACCTCTCTGTGTGTGAGCTCTCTGTGTGTGGCCTCTCGGTGTGTGGCCTCTCTCGGTGTGTGACCTCTCGGTGTGTGACCTCTCTCGGTGTGTGACCTCTCGGTGTGTGGCCTCTCTCGGTGTGTGACCTCTCGGTGTGTGGCCTCTCTCGGTGTGTGGCCTCTCTGCGTGTGTGGCCGCTCTCGGTGTGTGGACTCTCTCTGTGTGTGGCCTTTCGGTGTGTGGACTCTCTCGGTGTGTGGCTGCTCTCGGTGTGTGGCCTCTCTCGGTGTGTGGCCTCTCTGTGTGTGTGGCCTGTCTCGGTGTGTGGCCTCTCTCGGTGTGTGACCTCTCTCTCTGTGTGGCCTCTCTCGGTGTGTGGCCTCTCGCTGTGTGGCCTCTCTCGGTGTGTGACCTCTCTGTGTGTGGCCTCTCTCGGTGTGTGGCCTCTCTCGGTATGTGGCCTCTCTCGGTGTGTGGCCTCTCTCGGTGTGTGACCTCTCTCAGTGTGTGGCCTCTCTTGGTGTGTGGCCTCTCTCGGTGTGTGACCTCTCTCTGTGTGTGGCCTCTCTCAGTGTGTGGCCTCTCGGTGTGTGGCCTCTCTTGGTGTGTGACTTCTCTGTGTGGGGCCTCTCTCTGTGTGTGGCCTCTCTTGGTGTGTGGCCTCTCGGTGTGTGGCCTCTCTCGGTGTGTGGCCTCTCTCGGTGTGTGACCTCTCTCTGTGTGTGGCCTCTCTGTGTGTGTGTCTCTCGGTGTGTGCCCTCTCTCTGTGTGTGGCCTCTCTTGGTGTGTGGCCTCTCTCTGTGTGTGTCCTCTCTCGGTGTGTGACCTCTCTCGGTGTGTGGCCTCTCTCGGTGTGTGACCTCTCTCGGTGTGTGACCTCTCGGTGTGTGTGACCTCTTTCGGTGTGTGACCTCTCGGTGTGTGACTTCTCGGTGTGTGGACTCTGTCGGTGTGTGACCTCTCAGTGTGTGGCCTCTCTCGATGTGTGACCTCTCTGTGTGTGGCCTCTCTCGGTGTGTGGCCTCTCGGTGTGTGACCTCTCGGTGTGTGGCCTCTCTCGATGTGTGACCTCTCTGTGTGTGGCCTCTCTCGGTGTGTGGCCTCTCTCGGTGTGTGACCTCTCGGTGTGTGACCTCTCTGTGTGTGGCCTCTCTCGCTGTGTGACCTCTCTCAGTGTGTGACCTCTCGGTGTGTGATCTCTCTGTGCGTGACCTCTTTCGGTGTGTGACCTCTCGGTGTGTGGCCTCTCTCGCTGTGTGGCCTCTCTCTGTGTGTGGTCTCTCGGTGTGTGACCTCTCTCGATGTGTGGTCTCTCGCTGTGTGTCCAATCTCGGTGTGTGGACTCTGTCGGTGTGTGGCCTCTCTCGGTGTGTGACCTCTCTCGGTGTGTGGACTCTCTCTGTGTGTGGACTCTCTCTGTGTGGTCTCTCGGTGTGTGACCCCAGTCGGTGTGTGACCTCTCTCGGTGTGTGACCTCTCGGTGTGTGACCTCTCTCGGTGTGTTACCTCTCTCGGTGTGTGTGACCTCTCTGTGTGTGACCTCTCTGTGTGTGAGCTCTCTGTGTGTGGCCTCTCGGTGTGTGGCCTCTCTCTGTGTGTGGCCTTTCGGTGTGTGGACTCTCTCGGTGTGTGGCCGCTCTCGGTGTGTGGCCTCTCTCGGTGTGTGGCCTCTCTGTGTGTGTGGCCTGTCTCGGTGTGTGGCCTCTCTCGGTGTGTGACCTCTCTCGCTGTGTGGCCTCTCTCGGTGTGTGGCCTCTCGCTGTGTGGCCTCTCTCGGTGTGTGACCTCTCTGTGTGTGGCCTCTCTCGGTGTGTGGCCTCTCGGTGTGTGACCTCTCGGTGTGTGGCCTCTCTCGATGTGTGACCTCTCTGTGTGGCCTCTCTCGGTGTGTGACCTCTCGGTGTGTGACCTCTCTGTGTGTGGCCTCTCTCGCTGTGTGACCTCTCTCAGTGTGTGACCTCTCGGTGTGTGATCTCTCTGTGTGTGACCTCTTTCGGTGTGTGACCTCTCGGTGTGTGGCCTCTCTCGCTGTGTGGCCTCTCTCTGTGTGTGGTCTCTCGGTGTGTGGCCTCTCTCGGTGTGTGGCCTCTCGGTGTGTGACCTCTCGGTGTGTGGCCTCTCTCGATGTGTGACCTCTCTGTGTGGCCTCTCTCGGTGTGTGACCTCTCGGTGTGTGACCTCTCTGTGTGTGGCCTCTCTCGCTGTGTGACCTCTCTCAGTGTGTGACCTCTCGGTGTGTGATCTCTCTGTGTGTGACCTCTTTCGGTGTGTGACCTCTCGGTGTGTGGCCTCTCTCGCTGTGTGGCCTCTCTCTGTGTGTGGTCTCTCGGTGTGTGACCTCTCTCGATGTGTGGTCTCTCGCTGTGTGTCCAATCTCGGTGTGTGGACTCTGTCGGTGTGTGGCCTCTCTCGGTGTGTGACCTCTCTCGGTGTGTGGACTCTCTCTGTGTGTGGACTCTCTCTGTGTGGTCTCTCGGTGTGTGACCCCAGTCGGTGTGTGACCTCTCTCGGTGTGTGACCTCTCGGTGTGTGACCTCTCTCGGTGTGTTACCTCTCTCTGTGTGTGTGGCCTGTCTCGGTGTGTGGCCTCTCTCGGTGTGTGACCTCTCTCGCTGTGTGGCCTCTCTCGGTGTGTGGCCTCTCGCTGTGTGGCCTCTCTCGGTGTGTGGCCTCTCTCTGTGTGTGTGGCCTCTCTCGGTGTGTGACCTCTCTCGCTGTGTGTGTCTCTCGGTGTGTGGCCTCTCTCTGTGTGTGTCTCTCGGTGTGTGGCCTCTCGGTGTGTGGCCTCTCTCTGTGTGTGGCCTCTCTGTGTGTGGCCTCTCTCTGTGTGTGTCTCTCGGTGTGTGGCCTCTCGGTGTGTGACCTCTCGGTGTGTGGCCTCTCTCAGTGTGTGACCTCTCTCGGTGTGTGGCCTCTCTCTGTGTGTGACCTCTCTCGGTGTGTGGCCTCTCTCGCTGTGTGGCCTCTCTCTGTGTGTGGTCTCTCGGTGTGTGACCTCTCTCGATGTGTGGTCTCTCGCTGTGTGTCCAATCTCGGTGTGTGGACTCTGTCGGTGTGTGGCCTCTCGGTGTGTGGCCTCTCTCTGTGTGTGACCTCTCTCTGTGTGTGGCCTCTCTCTGTGTGTGGCCTCTCTCGGTGTGTGACCTCTGTCGGTGTGTGACCTCTCTCGGTGTGTGGACTCTCTCTGTGTGTGGCCTCTCTTGGTGTGTGAACTCTCGGTGTGTGGCCTCTCTCGGTGTGTGGCCTCTCTGTGTGTGGCCTCTCGGTGTGTGGCCTCTCTCTGTGAGTGACCTCTCTTGGTGTGTGACCTCTCTCGGTGTGTGACCTCTCTCGGTGTGTGGCCTCTCTCGGTGTGTGACCTCTCTCTGTGTGTGTGACCTCTCGGTGTGTGACCTCTCTCAGTGTGTGGCCTCTCGATGTGTGGACTCTCTCAATGTGTGACCTCTCGGTGTGTAGCCTCTCTCTGTGTGTGGTCTCTCGGTGTGTGTCTCTCGGTGTGGCCTCTCTCTGTTTGTGGTCTCTCGGTGTGTGTCTCTCGGTGTGTGGCCTCTCTCGGTGTGTGACCTCTCTATGTGTAGCCTCTCTCTGTGTGTGACCTCTCGGTGTGTGGCCTCTCTCGGTGTGTGACCTCTCTGTGTGTGGCCTCTCTCTCTGTGTGGCCTCTCTCTGTGTGTGGCCTCTCTCAGTGTGTGGCCTCTCTCGGTGTGTGGCCTCTCTCGGTGTGTGGCCTCGCTCGGTGTGTGACCTCTCTGTGTGTAGCCTCTCTCTGTGTGTGGCCTCTCTCGGTGTGTGGCCTCTCTCTGTGTGTGACCTCTTGGTGTGTGGCCTCTCTCGGTGTGTGATCTCTCTCTGTGTGTGACCTCTCTCGGTGTGTGGCCTCTCTCGGTGTGTGACCTCTCTCGGTGTGTGGCCTCTCTCGGTGTGTGGCCTCTCTCGGTGTGTGTCTCTCGGTGTGTGACCTCTCTCGGTGTGTGACTCTCTCGGTGTGTGGCCTCTCTCGGTTTTTGGCCTCTCTCGGTGTGTGACCTCTCTCGGTGTGTGGCCTCTGTTTATGGCCTCTCGGTGTGTGACCTCTCGGTGTGTGACCTCTCTCGGTGTGTGGCCTCTGTTTGTGGCCTCTCGGTGTGTGACTTCTCTCAGTGTGTGACCTCTCTCGGTGTGTGGCCTCTCTGTGTGTGTGGCCTCTCTCGGTGTGTGACCTCTCTCTGTGTGTGACCCTTCTCGGTGTGTGACCTCTTTCTGTGTGTGACCTCTCTCTGTGCGTGGCCTCTCTCGGTGTGTTACCTCTCTCGGTGTGTGGCGTCTCTCGGTGTGTGGCCTCTCTCTGTGTGTGACCTCTCTCGGTGTGTGACCTCTCTCGGTGTGTGGCCTCTCTCGGTGTGTGACCTCTCTCAGTGTGTGGCCTCTCTCGGTGTGTGGCCTCTCTCGGTGTGTGACCTCTCTCGGTGTGTGACCTCTCTCGGTGTATGGCCTCTCTCGGTGTGTGACCTCTCTCAGTGTGTGGCCTCTCTCAGTGTGTGGCCTCTCTCGGTGTGTGGCCTCTCTCGGTGTGTGACCTCTCTCGGTGTGTGACCTCTCTCGGTGTATGGCCTCTCTCGGTGTGTGACCTCTCTCAGTGTGTGGCCTCTCTCGGTGTGTGGCCTCTCTCGGTGTGTGACCTCTCTCAGTGTGTGGCCTCTCTCAGTGTGTGGCCTCTCTCGGTGTGTGACCTCTCTCGGTTTGTGGCCTCGGTGTGTGACCTCTCTCGATTTGTGGCTTCTCGGTGTGTGGACTCTCTCGGGTGTGACCTCTCGGTGTGTGTCCTCTCGGGGCCTCTCGCTGTGTGGTCTCTCGGTGTGTGACTGGCTGCCCCTATCGATCAGCAGAGCTGCTGTGCTGGAGCCTGGGCTGTGTGCTGTGTGTTAGTGTTTCAGGGAGTGATGGTGAGCATCCCCCTTGGAACCCTCCCTTTCTGTGGCTGGCACTAATATTGATGTTGTTATAATGTTGTTGGGATGTTGCGTATTACATGCTCCTAATTGTTTTGACTGTGGATCGGAAAGACGATTAAAGGTCATTGATTTTTCAATCCTAACTGCATCGATTTTGAAATTTGCTATTGAGTCCCCACTTTAAATCTCTCTCAACTAGAGCTCAAACCACAGATGACAAGTGCTGATTAAACGTGTTAACTGCGACACGTGTCGGCGATTGGAGCTGGGGATTTGGGCTCGGATTTAACCCTGTGAGTGCCACTGAGGAATAGGGGCTGCTTCCCCCTCCCCACCCCTCCCCCAGCGCCGCTCTGATGCTCTGCTGTGAAGGTGAACCTGGCACAGTCACGCTTGCTGACGTGAGCTTACAGATCACCTGGGGTCTAGGTGGCATCGCAAGGTGCTGCTGCCCAGGCAGTGCAGACGAATGGCTCGACTGCGATGAGGAGAATGCAGGGGAGAGGAGTCCAGACGGGGGAGAGCTGCCTGCCTGCCGGATATTGCTGATAGCGCACAGCATGGTGCTGGATGAGCAGGGCAGCAGAGGCTTCAGGAATCCCAGTGCCCACAGGGCAGAAACTGCAGGCATTCCAGCGCCTAGAGGGCAGAGGCTGCAGGAATCCCAGTGCCCAGAGGGCACAAACTTCAGGAATCCCAGTGCCCAGAGGGCAGAGGCTGCAGGAAGCCCAATGCCCAGAGGGCAGAAACTGCAGGCATTCCAGTGCCCAGAGGGCAGAGGCTGCAGGAATCCCAGTGCCCAGATGGCAGAGGCTGCAGGAATCCCAGTGCCCAGAGGGCAGAGGCTGCAGGAATCCCAGTGCCCAGAGGGCAGAGACCGCAGGAATCCCAGTGCCCAGAGGGCAGAGACTGCAGGAATCCCAGTGCCCAGATGGCATAGACTGCAGGAATCCCAGTGCCCAGAGTCCAGAGGCTGCAGGCATTCCACTGCCCAAAGGGCAGAGGCTGCAGGAATCCTAGTGCCCAGATGGCAGAGGCTGCAGGAATCCCAGTGCCCAGAGGGCAGAGGCTGCAGGAATCCCAGTGCCCAGAGGGCAGAGACCACAGGAATCCCAGTGCCCAGAGGGCAGAGACTGCAGGAATCCCAGTGCCCAGATGGCAGGGACTGCAGGAATCCCAGTGCCCAGAGTCCAGAGGCTGCAGGCATTCCACTGCCCAAAGGGCAGAGGCTGCAGGAATCCTAGTGCCCAGATGGCAGAGGCTGCAGGAATCCCAGTGCCCAAAGGGCAGAGGCTGCAGGAATCCCAGTGCCCAGATGGCAGAGGCTGCAGGCATTCCAGTGCCCAAAGGGCAGAGGCTGCAGGAATCCCAGTGCCCAGAGGGCAGAAACTGCAGGTATTCCAGTGCCCAGAGGGCAGAGACTGCAGGAATCCCAGTGCCCAGAGGGCAGAGGCTGCCGGAATCCCAGTGCCCAGAGGCTGCAGGTCCAGTGCCCAAAGGGCAGAGGCTGCAAGAATCCCAGTGCCCAGAGGGCAGAGGCTGCAGGCATTCCAGTGCCCAAAGGGCAGAGGCTGCAGGAATCCCAGTGCCCAGAGGGCAAAGGCTGCAGGAATCCCAGTGCCCAGAGGGCAAAGGCTGCAGGAATCCCAGTGCCCAAAGGGCAGAGGCTGCAGGAATCCCAGTGCCCAGATGGCAGAGGCTGCAGGCATTCCAGTGCCCAAAGGGCAGAGGCTGCAGGAATCCCAGTGCCCAGAGGGCAGAAACTGCAGGTATTCCAGTGCCCAGAGGGCAGAGACTGCCAGAATCCCAGTGCCCAGAGGGCAGAGGCTGCCGGAATCCCAGTGCCCAGAGGCTGCAGGCATTCCAGTGCCCAAAGAGCAGAGGCTGCAAGAATCCCAGTGCCCAGAGGGCAGAGACTGCAGGCATTCCAGTACCCAAAGGGCAGAGGCTGCAGGAATCCCAGTGCCCAGAGGGCAAAGGCTGCAGGAATCCCAGTGCCCAGAGGGCAAAGGCTGCAGGAATCCCAGTGCCCAAAGGGCAGAGGCTGCAGGAATCCCAGTGCCCAGATGGCAGAGGCTGCAGGCATTCCAGTGCCCAAAGGGCAGAGACTGCAGGAATCCCAGTGCCCAGAGGGCAGAGGCTGCAAGAATCCCAGTGCCCAGAGGGCAGAGGCTGCAGGCATTCCAGTGCCCAGAGGGCAGAGGCTGCAGGAATCCCAGTGTCCAAAGGGCAGAGGCTGCAGGAATCCCAGTGCCCAGAAGGCAGAGGCTGCAGGCATTCCAGTGCCCAGAGGGCAGAGGCTGCAGGAATCCCAGTGCCCAGAGGGCAGAGGCTGCAGGCATTCCAGTGCCCAGAGGGCAGAGGCTGCAGGAATCCCAGTGCCCAGAGGGCAGAGGCTGCAGGCATTCCAGTGCCCAGAGGGCAGAGGCTGCAGGCATTCCAGTGCCCAGAGGGCAGAGGCTGCAGGAATCCCAGTGCCCAGATGGCAGAGACTGCAGGAATCCCAGTGCCCAGAGGGCAGAGGCTGCAGGAATCCCAGTGCCCAGAGGGCAGAGGCTGCAGGCATTCCAGTGCCCAGATGGCATAGACTGCAGGAATCCCAGTGCCCAAAGGACTCAGGGGGCAGAAACCGCTGGAATCCAGTGCCCAGAGGGTAGAGGCTGCTGGAATCCAGTGACCCAGAGGACTGCAGTGGAGCATGAGGGCTTTTCTCCGAAGTTTGGGCTGGTCTTTTCCTCCTCTCTCAGTAGTTAGCCCCTGCCTTGCTGGAGCAGACTGGAGACTGGGAAATATCGACATGATCTCAGAGCATTGCCTTAGCAATGGTGTGTAACTAAACTCTGAGGCATTGGCCAGCTCCTGTTTATATTTAACTTTGGTTCTGTGTCAGGGAAACAGGAAATGAGAATTGGCTCTGTGCCCTCTCCTGCTGCCTGCCAGTGTGTGCCAGCCTGGGCAGGAAGGGCAGGGATGTCATGGGCCCTGAGCCTGTGGGTTATCTCACTGGAGGGATATGTTCCAGCCCTCAGGAAAGGGCAGCTCCAGTAAATGAGCAGAAATAAAGGCCGGGAGAGTGAGGTTCAATATCTTTGGGTCTGTATTTGCAGTTTTGTGCGTGTGTGAGATCCCCTCTAAAATTATCCTGAGGTCAGTCTGCACCCCTCATCCCATCAGCAGTGTTTCACTCAGCTCTTCAGTGGCCTTTGTCCTCTGGCCACTCCATCTCCCTTGGTCACTCAGACCCCTGTGGGCAACCTGTCCCTGTGGTCACTCCGACCCACATGGTCACTCTGTCCCCTGTGGTCACTCTGCCCCTTGTGGTCACTACAACCCCTGTGGTCACTCTATGCCCTGTTGCCACTCTGTCCCCTGTGGTCACTCTGACCCACATGGTCACTCTGTCCCCTGTGGTCACTCTGCCCCTTGTGGTCACTCTGTGCCCTGTGATCACCCTGTCCCCTGTTGTCACTCTCCCCCCCTGTGGTCACTCTGACCCCTGTTGTCACTCTGACTCCTGTGGTCACTCTGACCCCTGTGATCACCCTGTTCCCTGTTGTCACTCTCCCCCACTGTGGTCACTCTGACTCCTGTGGTCACTCTGACCCCTGTGGTCACTCTGGTTCTTTGTGGAGTGAGGGGATATCATATCTGTATTTTCTGTAGTTTGTACAAGCGCTGGGAGCTGAGGCAGCGAGCTTTCTCTACCAGTCCCTGCACTTCTGGCAACCTCATCTGGGTACCTCTTGCAGTTACATAGGGTGGGAAAGTAAGCTGCAAGGAGGACACAGAGAGGCTGCAAAGGGACGTTTGGATAGGTTAAGAGAGTGGGCAAGAACATGGCAGATTGAATATAAAGTGGTGAAGTTCAAAATTTTCCAGTGTGGTAGGGAAAATTTTAAAAAAGCAGGAGAAAGGCAGCGGAATGCTGGTATTCCAAGGAATCTGGGAGTTTTTGTACATGAATCACCGAAACAAGTAGGTGCAGCAGGTAATCAAGAATCAAATGGTATGTTAGTAATCCTTCACTGCAAAGGGACTGTCTGATACAGGCAAGTCTTCCTACGATGATGGGTCCACCTACACGATGCTGTGCACAGTTTGGTCTGTTTACGTTAGGCAGGGTATACCTCCCTGAGATGGGATGCAATTAAGGTTCACTAGACTGGTTCCTATACCAAGGGCATTGCCCTCTGTAGAGAAATCGAATGTTCATAAGAGTTTACAAGTGGAACTGGAATATTGAGGCCAGTTCTGGGCTCCGCACGTTAGGAAGGATGTGTTGGCGTTAGAGAGAGTGCAGAAAAGATTCCCGAGAATGGTTCCAGGGATCAGGGTTACCAGTTCTGCGGATAGATTGGAGAAGCTGGAACTGTTCTCCTCAGAGAAGAGAAGGTTGAAAGGAGATTTGATAGAGGTGTTCAAAATCATGAGGTGTCTGGATAGGGTAGATAGGGAGAAACTGTTCCCATTGGTGGAAGGATCGAGAAGCAGAGGGACACTGATTTGAGGCGATTGGTAAAAGAAGCAATGGAGACAAGAGGAGAAATGTTTTCAGGCAGTGAGTGGTTAGGGTCTGGAATGCGCTGCCTGAGAGTGTAGGGGAGGCAGGTTCAATCGAGGTTTTAAGGAGGGGATTGGAGAATTTTATAAAGGGGAAAAGCTTGCAAGGCTATGGGGAGAAGGTAGAGAAATGGGACTAGCTGAGTTATTCCTGCAGAGAGATGACACCGGCATGATGGGCTGAATGACCTTTTTCAGTGCTGTAACAATGCCATGATTCTATGAGCGAGATATTGTCTCACTGAAACGTTTAAAACTCTCCAAGGAGCATGTTACTCCTGGCAGGGGGATCCAGGACTACGTGGGTCACAGCCTTATAAGCAGCCCCCCTCCCCCATTTAGGTCTGAGATGAGGAGATGCTCTTCACCCACAGGGCTGTGAATCTTTGGAATTCTGTAGACCAGAGGTTGTTGAGATCAGTCTTCTAGTGTATCCATGAGTGAGTTGGATAGATTTTTGGACACTAAGCGGATTAAGGAACATAGGGAATAGTGCGGGAAGAGAGAGGTTTTTTTATTCATTCATGGGCTGTGGGCTTCACTGGCTGGGCCAGCTTTTATTGCCCATCCCTAATTGCCCCTTGAGAAGGTGGTGGGTGAGCTGCCTTCTTGAACAGCTGCAGTCCTTGTGGTGTAGGTACACCCACAGTGCTGTTAGGAAGGGAGTTCCAGGATTTTGACCCAGTGACAGTGAAGGAACAGCCGATATATTTCCAAGTCAGGATGGTGAGTGGCTTGGAGGGGAACTTCCAGGTGGTGGTGTTTCCATGTGTCTGCTGCCCTTGTCCTTCTACATAGTAGTGGTCGTGGGTTTGGAAGGTGTTGTCGAAGGAGCCTTGGTGAGTTCCTGCAGTGCATCTTGTAGATAGTACACACACTGCTGCTACTGTGCGTCGGTGGTGGAGAGAGTGAATGTTTGTGGATGTGGTGCAAATCAAGCGGGGCTGCTTTGTCCTGGATGGTGTCGAGCTTCTTGAGTGTTGTGGGAGCTGCACTCATCCAGGCAATTGGGGAGTATTCCATCACACTCCTGACTTGTGCCTTGTAGATGGTGGACAGGCTTTGGGGAGTCAGGAGGTGAGTTACTCACCACAGGATTCCCAGCCTCTGACCTGCTCTTGTAGCCACAGTATTTATATGACTGGTATAGTCCAGTTTCTGGTCAATGGTAACCCCCAGGATGTTGGTAGTGGGGGATTCAGTGATGGTAATGCCATTGAATGTCAAGGGGCGATGGTTAGATTCTCTCTTGTTGGAAATGGCCATTGCCTGGCACTTGTGTGGTGTGAATGTTACTTGCCACTTGTTAGCCCAAGCCTGGATATTGTCCAGGTCTTGCTGCATTTGGATATGGGCTGCTTCAGTATCTGAGGAGTTGTGAATGGTGCTGAACATTATGCTATCATCAGCGAACATCCCCACTTCTGACCTTATGATAGAAGGAAGGTCAGTGATGAAGCAGCTGAAGATGGTTGGGCCGAGGACACTATCCTGAGGAACTCCTGCAGTGATGTCCTGGAGCTGAGATGACTGACCTCCAACAACCACAACCACCTTCCTTTGTGCTGGGTATGACTCCAAGCAGCGGAGAGTTTTCCCCCTGATTCCCATTGACTCCAGTTTTGCTGGGGCTCCTTGATGCCACACTCGGTCAAATGCTGCCTTGATGTCAAGGGCAGTCACTCTCACCTCACCTCGGGAGTTCAGATCTTTTGTCCATGTTTGAACCAAGGCTGTAATGAGGTCAGGAGCTGAGTGACCCTGGCGGAACCCAAACTGGGCATCAGTGAGCAGGTTATTGCTAAGCAAGTGCTGCTTGGTAACACTGTTGATGACCCCTTCCATCACTTTACTGATGATGGAGAGTAGACTGATGGGGTGGTAATTGGCCGGGTTGGATTTGTCCTGCTTTTTGTGTGCAGGACATACCTGGGAAATTTTCCACACAGCCGGGTAGATGCCAGTGTTGTAGCTGTACTGGAACAGCTTGGCTAGGGGCACGGCAAGTTCTGGAGCACAAGTCTTCAGTACTATTGCTGGAATATTGTCAGGGCCCATAGCCTTTGCAGTGTCCAGTGCCTTCAGCTGTTTCTTGAGATCACGCAGAGTGAAATGGCTGAGGGCACTGGAGATAGGTCAGTCTATGGGCCCTGACAATCTGCGGCAGTGGTACTGAAGGCTTGTGCTCCAGGACTAGCTGATGTCGGAGATCGACCATGGTTCCTGAATGGCGGTGCAGCCTCGAAAGGCCAAAGGGCCAGCTCCTGCTCCTTCTTACGTTGCTACCAATGTGTCCCTAACGGGTTGGCATCTTCCGGAGCCGCTGCCCCTGTTCAGTGGGGGCGATGCCTCAGCTGGTCGCCAGCTGCAGCGCCTCCCTGCCTTGCCTGGCGCAGTGGAGGACATTTGAACTTGTTTGCTGTTGTTTGGCTGATCTCACACCCCCCACCCCCACTGCTGTTACACAGGGGGAGAATTTACTGAGGGGATCCTAGCTCCGCGGCTTCCTCGGATATTTAAGCTGGAGAGCTGCAACCCCATCCTTCCCTTCCCTATTTTTAAAATCCTGCAGATTCACCCAATTCTCAATCAGAGGGGGAAATGCCGATTTCTTTCTGATTGTGCAGCTTTGACCCGGTTCTGCCAGGCGTCTGCCTCACAACCCATTTGTGGTCCAGGGCCTGTCGTGTGAAAATGCAACTTGGCCCCCTGTTCATCGAGTGATATTCCTCTTAACCTGCCGCTGACCCATCTCTTCAACAGGGCCGGTGTGGGGGGGGGAGGAAGTTTTATTTTAAATGAATTCGTTTTGTGTGTGTGTGTGTGTGTGTGTGTGTGTGTGTGTGTGTGTGTGTGTGTGTGTGTGTGTGTGTGTGTGTGTGTGTGTGTGTGTGTGTGTCTGGTTTGAGGCAGAGCTGTGGGGAGGCTGGTTGCTATGGGCTGCATTGGGGGGAGGAAGGGGGGAGGTGTGATTTTGGTGTTGTGGTGGACGCAGAACATTGTACCTTTGGAATAATTGCTTTTGTCTGCAAAGGGTTGGGGGCGGGTGGCTCCTCTGAGGGAGAAGCAAGAGAGGACGGTCAGGCCTTTCCCTGGAAATTGGTCGTCAGCTGTCAAACTGGGGAAGAGTATGAAAGAGAGAGAGAGAATGATAGTGGCAGACAATGCGAGAAGATTAGGTTGAATGGGGGCGAGCCTATTGTTCCCAAGCAGCAGTGAAACCCAGATGCATGTACACTGGGCTATGAATTGCTAGCTCAACAGCATTAATCGAAGAGACGAAAGGATTTCTGTGTGCCTCTGTGTGTGTGTGTGTGTGTGTGTGTGTGTATATATATATATCTATGTGTGTGTATTTTAATACATAGAAAGACAGATTGTACACAAATAACTGTCACTGTCCAATTTTTCAGCACCAAGGTTTTATTCCCTGTTTGAAGGCACAGACACACACACACACTCAGACACACTCACTCACACACACACACACACCAACTTGGGTTCCTGGAATGCAAGCTTGGGGAACTGCCTGTCAGTCTCGTTATGTTTGTTCCACTGCCTATCCCCTTCGTTTTCCAACGCTGCACATCTGACAACGAATGGAAGCTGAAATCGACCCTGGGACTGCGAGCGTCTGACGGTAAGCTGACGAGAGTGAGAGAGAGAGAGAGAGAGAAGGAGAGAGAGAGAGGGAGAGAAGCCGGGAGAGAGGAAAAGGCTTCTTTTTATTCATGCAATATTGATCTGAATGTCACAGTTGTGGATCGAGCGGCCGAGCCAGGAGCCGGTCGATAGGAAGAAAAGGTGTCGGGGATTACTGGGGCTGCTGTTAGCAGGGAGTGCAGGGAGAGGCTGAGGGGAGAGAGAGAGAGAGTGAAAATGTAGAGAATAAATGTGGTGATAAGGAAAGTGATTGTTTGTCAATAGATAAATAATTTATGCACATGAGATGAAATGAATGCCACAGGCAGAGCTGGGATTGTCTTGCTGGGGGATTTATCCAGCGAATTTGTGTAACTATGGAGTTGCTGTAAGCACCCAGAGTGCAGGCAGCAGACCAAGGACTTCATCCTTTCACCAGTTGAGAGATTGTTGGGCCTTGTGTGCAGCCCCTCAACCCCTCTCTCTCTCGCTCTCTCTCTCTCATTCTCTCTTTTTCTCCTGTTTGTTTGT
Organism: Isurus oxyrinchus; assembly: GCA_026770705.1. Classification (NCBI taxonomy): domain Eukaryota; kingdom Metazoa; phylum Chordata; class Chondrichthyes; order Lamniformes; family Lamnidae; genus Isurus; species Isurus oxyrinchus. The sequence continues at coordinate 198,814 of JANJGN010000111.1, forward strand.
GCCCCTGCGTTAACCACTCTGCTCTCCCTGTCACCTCCTCGAGCACACTGGAGCTGCCTGCCCTATCCCCTCTCCTCCTCTAGCACCCCCGTTTCTTCCTCCCCCTGTGTTTTAACCCCAGCTCCACCATCTCCCGTGGATATTTTTTCATTCCCACCCTCTGTGAGCATTCTTTGTCTCTGGTCCCGCTCCAGCCACTTTACACCGACCTTTAATTCTCTTTTCCTCTTCCCAGCTCCACAGCTTTGCCCTAATCCCTCTCTCCCTCCCTCTCTCCTAATCCTTTGCCCTCTACACCTCTCCACCGTGTCCTCCCGTTACCCCTGCACACGTCCCCCTTTCACTCGGGCAAATTTGCGCTCTGGATCCCCTTCATTACCCTCCCATGGCGCAAGTGACCAGATCCCCGCTGCTTACAGCCCACCACCCCCCCTTCCCACCAGCACCCCAGTAACCCCCCCACCCCCCCACCCAACCAGCACCCCCACAAAACCCACCCCCAACCCCAGCTCCTAGCCCAACTCTTTCCTGCAGCTCTTGGGGGCATTTTTTGTGTGTGTTTTGCTTTGTGCCTGGGGCAGTGGAGGTGATGGGGGTGGAGGGCCAGGATTGTGTGTGGGAGATGGTTTGTGTGGGAGTCAGGGGTTGTGGAGGGGGGGTCAGCAGTTGTGAGCGGGGTCGGGTGTTGTGAGAGGGGTCGGGGGTCGTGGGGGCAGGAAGGGGGCCCTTGCTCCCTTGCTGTGGCTCGGACACCTCCGCAGGCACTCGGGGTGGCCGCGTGTTCGAAGGGACGAGGGGAATGTCCCCCCACCCCTTTCCACCCCAGAGGGGTCACACCACCCCTTGCTGTGTGCCTATTGTCTGCAGTACCCAACACTTTCAGCCCAGTGGCTTCTGCTGCCTCTCTGGTGCCCCACACTGTGGCCCTTGTCAGGATTTCTCTCAATCACTACTCGCTTTGTCTGAATTTACCAGCCTTCAAACCTTTGTAAAATTGAGCTCAGCGCTCATCTCGGAGCTGCAGTGTCGGTGTGTGTGTGTGTGTGTGTGTGTGTGTGTGTGTGTGTGTGTGTGGGTTGGGGGTGTGGTGTGTGTGTGTGGAGATTAATGGTACTGGCTGCTAGCAGGGTGGTGTGAAATCATTCTCCATCTCTTCGAGGCCGTCCCTCTGGCTGGTTCATTTCAGAGGCGATTTTCATTGTTATTCCAGGCTCGTGTGACTGGGGTCAAGTCCCTCACCTCCCGGGAGAGGGGGTGGGGGTGGGGCCAGTGTTCTGGGACTCAGGTGGCTGTTGCCCCCTGGTATATTCAAGATTTGGAGTGCTAGAGGGTCGACTAGGCAGAGGATGTGTGCATCTGGATTCCTCACCCAGTCACTAGCCAAGCTCGAGCGTTCGCTGAGTTATTAGCAGTGAGCCCTGTGCCCAGAGCCGCAGTGTGCCCACGCCCTGACACTAACCCGCCTGCGGTGTTTGCGGAATGTTTCCTGCCTGCAGGATTCCCGGACTCTGCCCATGGGGCACCCTTCCCCCCACCCCCAGCCCCCAAAAAAGGCTCCTGGGGATTTTGGTTATCGTTGGACCCGCTCCCCAGCAGAATTTCTGATGTGCCCACGAGCGAGAGGGGGAGTTGAAAGCTCAGTAATGGCGTCCTGTCACCGTGGTTTCTTCGCTCGGGTTGGAGGGAGGGGTACTCTGCCCAGACTGAAGCCAGGCTGCAGAGGGAATGATCTGTCACTGCCCGCTCAGCCTCTGAAGCCTGTCTCCAGCCTCTGGGGAAGGTGGGCCAGCGCTAACAGCAAAGCTCCGGGCAGGTCATTGACATCAGTGACTTGGCCAAGTGGGCAGGAAAGTGGCAAATGGGGATTCAGTCCGGAAAAGAGTGAGGTAATGCATTCGGGGATGGCCAACAAGGCTAGGGAATACTCAGTAAACAGGCGGATGTTGAGAGGTGTTGAGGGAGTGAGAGACCTTGGAGCGCATACCCACAGGTCACTGAAGGTGGCAGGACAGGTGGATAAGGCAGTAAGAAAGCATATGGAATGTTTTCCTTTATTGGGGATACAAAAGCAGGGATGTAATGCAGGGACTGTACAAAACGCTGGTTAGGCCACAGCTGGAATTCTGTGTACAGTTCTGGTCACCACATTACAGGATGGACATCATTGCTCTGGAGAGAGTGTGGAGAAGATTTACAAGAATTTTGCCAGGGCTGGAAAATTGCAGCTATGAGGAGAGATCGGACAGGCTGGGATGGTTTTCCCTGGAACAGAGGAGGCTGAGGGGTGACCTGATTGAGGTGTACAAAATTATGAGGGGCCGAGATAGGGTAAACAGGAAAGACCTGTTTCCCCTAGTGGAGAGGTCAATGACCGGGGGCACAGATTTAAAGGGATTGGTGGAAGGTGTAGAGGGGACGTGAGGAGAAACCTGTTCACCCAGAGGGTGATGGGTGTCTGGAATTCGCTGCCTAAGTTGGTGGTTGAAACTGAAATGCTCGATTCATTTAAAACAGAACCTGCAAGGGTACGGAGCAGGGGCTGGAAAGTGGGGTTAAAAATGGGAGCCAGTTTCTGTTTCTTCTCCTCCTTTTAGCCGACGCAGACTCGATGGGCTGAATGGCCTCTTTCTGCACTGTAACCTTGTGGCTCTATGGTTGACCCTGGTGCACAAACATCAGTGAAATGGGGGGTGGGGTAAGGGTTTCACAGTTGCTCCCTGTGTCACCCTCCGTTTGCCCCAGAGAGCTGGGCTGGAGACTGGGAAGGGCCCCCTGTGGAGCTCTGCCTCATCCTCCGGCTCAGCCGCTAGGACAGGGACTGTGCTCCGCGCTGTAAGGGGCATTTTGATCGAGCGGCCTGTTGAGTTTTGGGCTCTTGGCTGTGCCAGGATTGAACTGGGGTCAGCCGTCTCTCTGTAAGGCAGGTGAAGGCAGGCACACGACTGTGGGGAGGTTTGGAGGGCAGTGCGACCGAACTAATAAGGCTGAGTAAGAGCAGGACCAGAACCGCTGAATCCTGGCACCTGTCTAGGGAAGTACAGGTTCAAATCCCACCGTGGTAGCTGGTGGAATTTAAATTTGATTAATAAATCTGGATCATAACACTAATCTCAGTTAGAGTGATAATGAAACTATCACTGAATGTTGTAAAAATCCCATCTGGTTCACCAGTGTCCCTTAGCTCTGCCCTACATGTGACTCCAGGCCCTTAGCAAGGTTTTCCGTTAACATTCACTGGTGGGTGCTGCAGGCTAGGCTAGTATTTATTCACAGAGTCATAGAGCTATACAGCACACAAACAGGCCCTTCGGCCCATCGTGTACATGCTGGCCATCAAGCACCTATCCATTCGAATCCCATTTTTATTACCCATCCCTACTTGCCCTTGAGAAGGCGGGGGTGAGCTGCCTTCTTGAGCCGCTGCAGAGCCTGCGGTTGACTCTTAACTGCCCTGTGAAATGGCCAAGCGAGCCACTCAGTTCAAGAGGCAGTTAGGGACGGGCAACAAACACAAACCTTGCCAGCCACGCCCACACACTGTCAGCTCATCCAAAAGCCGCAGAGCTGCATACTATCGTGACCCAGTGAAGCTCAGCCTATAACTTCTCCAATTTAAAATGTTCACACACTGCCCAAATCTCCATAACGTCCTTCCCATCTCAACAGAGTCGCTTCTCTGCCGGCCCGGGCTTTTTAGGAAGCCTTGCCTTGCTCGGCCATATCAGAGAGCAGTTCAGAGTCAACCACATTGCTGTGAGCCTGGAGTCACATGTCGGCCAGACCGGGTAAGGATGGCAGATTTCACTCCCTAAAGGGCATTAGTGAACCAGATGGGTTTTTACAACAATCATTTCATATTTGCCATTAACAAGACTAGCTTTATGTTTCCAAATTTTATTAATTGAATTTAAATTCCACCAGCTACCACAGTGGGATCTGAACCCCTGTCCCAAGCGCATTAGCCTGAACCTCTGGATTACTAGCCCAGTGACATCACCACTACACCACTGTCTCCTCATTTGTCAACGTATATTGCACTTGGCTAATTGTATTGAGTTTTTTGTTAGAGGAAATATGTTCACATGAGAGACCTGGAGGGATAGCTGGGCTTGAATACATAGGAATGGTGCGAATGAAGGGTCACCAGTCACACTGTGATTCAATGGATTGGGGCACTGGTCACACTGTGATTCAGTGGATTGGGGTACTTGTCACACTGTGATTCAATGGATTGGGGCACTGGTCACACTGTGATTCAATGGATTGGGGCACTGGTCACACTGTGATTCAGTGGATTGGGGTACTTGTCACACTGTGATTCAATGGATTGGGGCACTGGTCACACTGTGATTCAATGGATTGGGGCACTGGTCACACTGTGATTCAGTGGATTGGGGTACTTGTCACACTGTGATTCAATGGATTGGGGCACTGGTCACACTGTGATTCAGTGGATTGGGGTACTTGTCACACTGTGATTCAATGAATTGGGGCACTGGTCGGACTGCAATTTAGTAGATTGGTCACTGGCTACATTGTGATTCAGTGGATTGGGTCACTGGTTCCAGTGCAGTTTGATGAATTGGGTCACCAGCTACACTGTGATCTGGTGGATTGCGTCAGTTCCAAAGTAGAGTCATCTTGGACTGGAAACATTAACTCTGTTTCTCTCTCCACAGGCACTGCCAGAGCTGCTGAGTTTTTCCAGCACTTTCTGTTTTATTTCAGATCTCCAGCATCTGCAGTATTTTCTTTTTATTCAACTAATGCTGTAAATGGTAAGACCCCTATAACAGTGTAGGGGAACAGGCGAGATCCGATGGTGTCAGGAACACCGATCGTTACAGGTTGGGGATGAGTTGAAATGAAATGGGATTGTGGAGTTTATACCTGGGGAGTTTACGAGGTGTATAAGCCCTTGGTCAGACCCCGATTGGAGTATGGCATGCAGTTCCACTTGGACATGCATTTGCATGGGCAGTCCTTTATTGGAAGGGTGTTAGAACCAGTCACACGGTGGTACTGATCTTGAATATTGTTGAAAAGGGACATGTTGCTGAAGCTTTTCATCCTGCACTCATCAGGACAAATGCAAGAACGCCAAATTTCAGAGGGTCACAACAATTTATACTGCAGGAGAAAAGGGTGCTGATTGGTTGACAAGTACCTGATTGGTTGAGGCGTTGCCATGGAGAAGCTAACGGGGAACTATGAGCTCAAAAAGGGCCCAAGGCTTGAACATCTTCCTTCTGTTTGCAGAGAATGGGTCCCTGTGTATGGAGGCATGTCACTTCCAGCAAGCTTAAATGAGGCGCGTTACGAGCTTGGCTGGTTATTCTAAACTGGCTGTTAGTGTAGTTATTAGCGCACTGAGGATTGTTCAGCCAGTACTATAATGAGATATGGAGAAGGGATGGTGAAAGCTCACCAGAATCCCACCAGGAATCGATGGGTTACAATCCTGAAGGAAAGCTTGAAAAACAGTGGGTGTTTTCACTGAGGTCGGGAGGGTCGGGTCAGCTTCATTGCTCGGAGAAAGAAAGTGAAATAACATCATTTTTGACAGAAGCAAGGGGACCAGATGTGGGGTGGGGGGGTGGGGGCGGTGGGGTGGGGGGGGTGGCTGGGTGGGGTGCGGCTGGTGCTTTACCACTGAAGACCATGACATTGTTTTAAGCAGCAGCGAGATGTACAGGCTTGAAAACAGAGAGGGCAAGGGCAAGGTAGGAAAGCCAAAGTTAGAGCTCCTTAGGTGATGAGGAGACGGAGAATATGATGAGACAGGGAGGGTGATGTGTGTCAGGTGAGGTCTCCGAGTGAGATCCAGGTCAAATGCATTAGGTTGAGGTGGGGGGAGAGGAAAATAAGACTGGCATAGAGAGAATATGAGAATTGAACGACAGTCAGCAAAAAAGGGAAGCCCAAAATCTTTTAGCAGCACGTAAATAGCAGGAGGGTAATAAGGGGTGGTGTGGGGACAATTAGAGATGAAGAGGGTGATATATTCTTCGAGACGCAGCCCAAGGCTAGAATATTTAATGAGCACTTTGTGTTGGAGATTACCAAAGAAGAGGACTCTGATCAGATACCAGCCGATCAACTGCAGATGCTGCAAATCTGAAATAAAAGCAGAAAATGCTGGAAAACCTCAGCAGGTCCGGCAGCGTCAGTGGAGGGAGAAATAGAGTTAATGTTTCGAGTCTGTGTGACTCGTCTTCAGTAGAAGCAGAGATGGTGCAGGTTGTGGATGGGGTGACAATGGAAAGGCAGGAGGTTCTGGAAAGGTTGGCTGTGCTCCGAGTGGATAAGTCTCCCGGTCCTGTTGGCTTGTATCCCAGGTTTCTGAAGAAAGTGGGAATGGAGGTGGTGGGTGAGCTCACCATAATCTCCCAAACAACCCTAGATACAGGGGGAGGCGCTAGAAGGTTGGAGAGTTGACAAGTGTGACAGCTGTATTTCCAGAAGGCTATAAGGACACTCCTAGTAACGACGGGCCGGTCTGTTTAACATCAGTGGGGAAGGTTTTAGCACCAATAATCAGGGAAACAACCAACGTGCGCAAGGTGAGATTCGGGTTAATGAAGGAGAGCCAGCACGGGTTTGGAAAAGGCCGACTGTGTTTGACTAACCTAATGGAATTTTTTGATGAAGTAACAGAGAAGGTTGATGAAGGGAATGTGATGGATGTTGTCTATGTAGATTTTAAGAAGGTGTTTGACAAGCTCCCACATATAAGGCTGGTTCACACAATCGAGGTTCATGGAATAGGAGGGTCAGGGTCAGCTTGGAGGAAACAATTGGTTTATGGACAGAGAACAGGGAGTTGTGGTAAACGGTGGTTGTTCAGACTGGGCGTTGGTGGACAGTGGTGTTCCCCAAGAGTCAGTGTCTGGAGCACTGCTTTTTCCTGATATATATAAATATCTTCAATGTGGGAATACACAGTAAAAGTTCAAAACCTGCCGATGATGCCAGGCTTGGAGAAGTGTCAGACGGTGAGGATGGTACCAATCGACTGCAACAGGACATAGATAGAGTGTCAGAATGGGCAGAGCAGTGGCAGATAGAATTGAATAAAGGTGTGGGAGCTGATGGATTTTGGCAGAGGGGATAGGGAGAGGCTATAAAGACTTAATGACCCTGCTCTAAAGAGTGAGCAGGGACAGAGGGGCCTGGGGTGGGGGTGGACGGTTTATGTGTACAGATCAGGTAGCAGAATGTATTGAGAGAGTGGTTAGCAAAGCGAATGGGATCCCAGGCTTCATAAATAGAGAGATTAAGTAGAAAAGCAGAGAGCCTAGGCTGAGCCTTTGTAATGCTCTGGTTAGGTCACAACTAGAGAATTGAGGCCAGCTCTGCTCACCACACTTTAGGAAGGATGGGAGGGTCCTTGAGAGGTTGCGGAGGGAGATTTACCAGAATGGTTCCGGGGATGAGGGGGTTTTAGTTACAGGGTTAGGTTGGAGAAGCTGGGTTTGTTCTCCTTGGAGTGAAGGAGATCGAGGGGAGATTTAATAGAGGTTTCCAAGGTTAGGACAGGTTTAGACAAGATAGAGAAAGAAAAGCAGTTCCCATTGGCTGGTGGTACAAGGACTGGGGGGGTGAGGTGGGGTGCGGAGGGGTGGGGGTGGGGACACACACAGGTTTAAGGTATTAGGGAAGACTTGCTGGGGGAATCATTTTATGCGGTGAGTGATAATGGTCTGGAACTCACCATCATGAGGTTGGTGGAAGCAGAGATGGTCAGTAGTTTCAAATGAAAGTTGGTTGGATATGTGAGAGAAATGGCTGACTCCTGCTCTCAATTCCTGTATCTGTCAGTGTATGTAACGCAGGGCCACAGGGATGAGGAGAGGATTGGGACTGACTGGGCTATTCCTCAGACAGCCAACATGGCCTCGATGGGCAGAATGGCCCCCTTCTGTGCTGTTTGGACTGTATGACTCTAGGATTTTAAAAGCGTACAGGGAAAGGACAGAGAACTTGTAGTAGACAGCTCCAGTTGAAGGTTTGAATGTGCTTCTTTCTTGTGTGGTGGAAGGATGGGATAGATAGGATAACTGGACAGCAATCAGCCTAAGACTAGCACTGGATATCCTTCCAGAGGCAGGAACACACAATAAAACTAATGCTTGCCTGTGCAGACATGGATTAATTAAGGACACATTTAATAGAGTTCCTCAGAGTGAAAGAGAGAAAGGAAAGTGAATGAGTGGTATTTATATATTTCAAAAGGCATTTGATGAAGCAGCCTGGAGGGGCCTTGCTGAGAGAAATGAAGGCCCTGGCATTGTAGGGATTGGTCCTTTAAGGAAGGGCTGTGGCTAATGGATGTGTTTCAGACTGGAGAGGTGTAAACAGTGGTTCTCTTCTCTCAAATACGTGTCGATAAGTATGTATATAATATATGTGTATATACCTACATATGCATATGTTATGTATGTATGTGCATACGTATGTATACATTACATGTGCATATGGATACATATATATGTGTGTGTATAGATATGTATGCATATGTGGTGTGTATGTATATGTTATGTATGTATGTGGCTATATATGTACGTATTATGTATGTATATAGATACGTGTGTATATATTGTGTATATGTATATATTATATATGTATGTGGATATGTATGTATATATTATCTGTGTATATAGATGCATATGTATATACTATGCGGATATGTATATATATATATATATATATACTATGTGTGTATGTGGATACACATGTATATATTATATGTGCCTGTAGATATGTATGTATATATTATGTGTGTATGCAGATATGTCTGTACAGGATATATGTGTATGCAGATATGTATGTGTACATTATGCGTGAATGCAGGTATGTATGTATATATGTGGATATGTGTATGTATATATTATGCGTGTATGTTGATATCTATGTATATATTATGTGTTTGTGGATATGTGTATATATATATATATAATGTGTGTATGTGGATATGTATGTATACATTATGTGTATATGTGGATACGTATATACATATTATCTATGTATGTGGATATGTATGTGTACATTACGTGTGTATGTGGATATGTATGTATATATTATGTGTGTATGCGGATATGTATATACATATTATCTATGTATGTGGATATGTATGTATATATTATGTGTGTCCATGGATATGTATGTATATATTATGAGTGTGTGTGGATTTGCAGATAATATGTATGTATATGGAAACTATTATTCTTGGGCATAAAGATGTCAGATGAAAGTTAATGTAAAAATAATTATTGAGGTGATACATTTTGGGAAGAGAGAATGGAAAGTTATACACACAGTGAAACTCTAAAAGCAGTGTCGGGAGAGGGAGATTTCTAGGTACAGATACACAGATTTTTAATCGTGGACATGAAGCTGATTAAATGTTTGGTTTCAATAAAGCCTAGGGTTCCAAATGCAAGAGGAACTGGTGACTCTAAACATTCACACGCCAGGCCACATTCCCTAAGGAAAATAGGATCTAATCGGGGTAACTGAGCAGATCCCCTCACCATTAATGGTGGTAACACGAGATGGACTCAGAGGCTACCCGGGGGGCCAGTGACACATGAAGCAGACAAAGCACATGCTCATGTCCGTTTTTCCTGAACAGGTTACTAGCCTGTGGCCAAAGGCTATAATAAGAACAGAAAATGCCGGAAAAACTCAGCAGGTCTGTTAGCTTCTACAGAGAGAACATTTCTAGCCTATATGACTTTTATTCAGATATAGCTTGAGGGCACCACTCCACATCAAGCAGAGCTAACTAGGAATCAATCCCTTTCTTACCACCTACCACAGAGGGATGTGGGAGGATTTACAAGTGGATGATAGACCAGTTTGATCTCATTATAAACACACCACCCTTGGCTATCAAGTTCTGAAGTGGGACTTGAACTTGGACCTGCTGGCTCAGAGGGAGAGGCATTACCTCACTATGCCACAATACCTCCTAACACCTGATAACATAACCATTAAAATAAAACAAACACATCACTGAGATTCATTTCAGAACTTGTGTTTAATTTGTATAGATCCTTGAATAAATCCAACTGGGAATTACTGTGCACAGTTCCGATCTCTGTATCACACTGGGAGTCACTGTGTACAGTTCTGGTCACTGTATCACACTGGGAGTCACTGTGTACAGTTCTGGTCTCTGTATCACACTGGGAGTCACTGTGTACAGTTCTGGTCTCTGTATCACACTGGGAGTTACTGTGTACAGTTCTGGTCTCCATATCACACTTGGAGTTACTATGTACAGTTCTGGACTCTGTATCACACTGGGAGTCACCGTGTACAGTTCCGGTCACCGTATCACACTGGGAGTCACTGTGTACAGTTCTGGTCTCCGTATCACACTGGGAGACACTGTGTACAGTTCTGGTCTCTGTATCACACTGGGAGTTATAGTCTACAGTTCTGGTCTCCATATCACACTGGGAGTCATAGTGCACAGTTCTGGTCACTGTATCACACTGGGAGTCACTGTGTACAGTTCTGCTCTCCGTATCACACTGGGAATCACTGTGCACAGTTCTGGTCACTGTATCACACTGGGAGTCACTGTGTACAGTTCTGGTCTCTGGATCACACTGGGAGTTATTGTGTACAGATCTGGTCTCTGTACCACACTGGGAGTTACTGTGTACAGTTCTGGTCTCTGTATCACACTGGGAGTTACAGTGTACAGATCTGGTCTCTGTATCACACTGGGAGTCACTGTGTACAGTTCTGGTCCCTGTATCACACTGGGAGTTACTGTGTACAGTTTTGGTTTCTGTATCACACTGGGAGCTACTGTGCACAGTTCTGGTCTCTGTATCATACTGGGAGTTATTATGTACAGTTCTAGTCTCTGTACCACACTGGGAGTTACTATGTACAGTTCTGGATTTTGTATCACACTGGGAGCTACTGTGCACAGTTCTGGTCCCTGTTTCACAATGGGAGTTACTATGTACAGTTCCGTTCTCTGTATCACACTGGGAGTTACAGTGTACAGTTCTGGCCTCTGTATCGCACTGTGAGTTACTGTGTACAGATCTGGTCTCTGTATCACACTGGGAGTTACAGTGTATATTTCTGGTCTCTATATCTCACTGGGAGTTATAGTGTACAGTTCTGGTCTCTGTATCATAAAGGAGTTACATTGTACAGATCTGGTCTCTGTATCACACTGGGAGTTACATTGTACAGATCTGGTCTCTGTATCAAACTGTGAGTTATAGTGTACAGTTCTGGTCTCTGTATCAAATTGGAAGTTACAGTGTACAGATCTGGTCTCCGTATCACACTGGGTGTTACTGTGTACATTTCTGGTCTCTGTATCACACTGGGAGTTCCATTGTACAGATCTGGTCTCTGTATCACACTGGGAGTTACAGTGTACAGATCTGGTCTCTGAATCACACTGGGAGTTATAGTGTACAGATCTGCTCCCTGTATCACACTGGGAGTTACAGTCTACAGATCTGGTCTCTGTACCAGACTGGGAGTTACAGTGTACAGTTCTGGTCTCTGTATCACACTGGGAGTTACTGTGTATATTTCTGGTCTCTGTATCACACTGGGAGTTATAGTGTACAGTTCTGGTCTCTGTATCATACTGGGAGTTACAGTTTACAGTTCTGGTCTTTGTATCACACTGGGTGTTACAGTGTACAGTTCTGGTCCCTGTATCACACTGGGAGTTACTGTGTACAAATCTGGTCTCTGTATCACACTGGGAGTTACAGTGTATGTTTCTGTTCTGTATATGTCACTGGCAGTTATAGTGTACAATTCTGGTCTCTGTATCACATTGGGAGATACTGTGTACAGATCTGGTCTCTGTATCACACAGGGAGTTACAGTGTACAGATCTGGTCTCTGTATCACACTGCAAGTTACATTGTCCAGATTTGGTCTCTGTATCACACTGGGAGTTACAGTGTACCGATCTGGTCTCTGTACCACACAGGGAGTTACGGTGTACAGATCTGGTCTCTGTATCACACTGGGAGTTACTGTGTACAGTTCTGGTTTCTGTATCACACTGTGTGTTACAGTGTACAGTTCTGGTCTCTGTATCACACTGGGAGTTACAGTGTACAGATCTGGTCTCTTTATCACACTGATAGTCACTGTGTACAGTTCTGGTCACTGTATCACACTGGGAGACACTGTATATAGTTCTGGTCTCTGCATCACACTGGGCGTCACTGTGTACAGTTCTGGACTCCATATGACACTGGGAGTCACTGTGCACACTCCTAGTCTCCGTATCACACTTGGAGTCACTGTGTACAGTTCTGGTCTCGGTATCACACAGGGAGTTACAGTGTACAGATCTGGACTCTGTATCACACAGGGAGTTACAGTGTACAGATCTGGTTTCTGTATCACACTGGGAACTAATGTGCACAGTTCTGGTCTCTGTATTACCCTGGGTGTTCCAGTGTACAGATCTGGTCTCTGTATCACACTGGGAGTTACAGTGTACAGATCTGGTCTCTGTATCACACTGGGAGTTATAGTGTACAGATCTGCTCCCTGTATCACACTGGGAGTTACAGTGTACAGATCTGGTCTCTGTATCACACTGGGAGTTACGGTGTACAGTTTTGGTCTCTGTATCACACTGGGAGTAACTGTGTACAAATCTGGTCTCTGTATCACACTGGGAGTTACAGTCTATATTTCTGGTCTCTGTATCACACTGGGAGTTATAGTGCACAGTTCTGGTCTCTGTATCATACTGGGAGTTACAGTGTACAGTTCTGGTCTCTGTATCACACTGGGAGTTACATTTACAGTTCTGGTCTCTGTATCACACTGGGAGTTACTGTGAACAAATCTGGTTTCTGTATCACACTGGAGTTACAGTGTATATTTCAGTTCTCTATATCTCACTGGGAGTTATAGTGTACAGTTCTGGTCTCTGTATCACACTTGGAGTTACAGTGTATATTTTGGTCTCTATATCTCACTGGGAGTTATAGTGTGCAGTTCCGGTCTCTGTCTCACACAGGGAGTTACAGTGTACAGTTCTGGTCTCTGTATCACACTGGAAGTTACTGTGTACAGATCTGGTCTCTGTATCAAACTGGGAGTTACAGTGTACAGATGTGGTCTCTGGATCACACTGGGAGTTACTGTGTACAGATCTGGTCTCTGTATCACACTGGGAGTTACATTGTACAGATCTGGTCTCTGTATCACACTGGCAGTTACAGTGTACAGATTTGGTCTCTGTATCACACTGGGAGTTACTGTGTACAGATCTGGTCTCTGTATCACACTGGGAGTTACATTGTACAGATCTGGTCTCTGTATCACACTGGGAGTTACAGTGTACAGATCTGGTCTCTGGATCACACTGGGAGTTATTGTGTACAGATCTGGTCTCTGTACCACACAGGGAGTTACAGTGTACAAAACTGGTCTCGGTATCACACTGGGAGTTACTATGTACAGTTCTGGTCTCTGTATCACACTGGGAGTTACAGTGTGCAGTTCTGGTCTCTGTATCACACTGGGAGCTACTGTGTACAGATCTGGTCTCTGTATCACACAGGGAGTTACAGTGTATATTTCTGGTCTCTGTATCACACTGGGAGTTACAGTGTACAGTTCCAGTCTCTGTCTCACACAGGGAGTTACAGTGTACAGATCTGGTCTCTGTTTCACACTGGGAGTTACAGTGTACAGTTCCGGTCTCTGTCTCACACAGGGAGTTACAGTGTACAGATCTGGTCTCTCTATCACACTGGGAGTTACATTGTACAGATCTGGTCTCTGTATCACATTGGGAGTTACTATGTACAGATCTGGTCTCTGTATCACACTGGGATTTACTGTGCACAGTTCTGGTCTCTGTATCACACTGGGAGTTACTGTGTAAAGATCTGGTCTCTATATCAAACTGGGAGTTACAGTGCACAGATCTGGTCTCTGTATCACACTGGGAGTTACTGTGTACAGATCTGGTCTCTGTATCACACTGGGATTTACTGTGCACAGTCCTGTTCTCTGTATCACACTGGGAGTTACTATGTACAGTTCTGGTCTCTGTATTACACTGGGAGTTACTATGTACAGTTCTGGTCTCTGTATCCCACTGGGAGTTACTGTGTACAGATCTGGTCTCTGTATCACACGGGGAGTTACAGTGTATATTTCTGGTCTCCGTATCACACTGGGTGTTACTGTGTACAGTTCTGATCTCTCTATCACACTGGGAGTTACAGTGTACAGATCTGGTCTCTGTATCACACTGGGAGTTACAGTGTACAGTTCTGTTCTCTGTAACACACTGGGTGTAACTGTCTACAGTACTGGTCTCTGTCTCACACTGGGGGTTACAGTGTACAGTTCTGGTCTCTGTATCACACTGTGTGTTACAGTGTACAGTTCTGGTCTCTGTATCACACTGGGAGTTACAGTGTACCGAACTGGTCTCTGTATCACACTGGGAGTTACTGTGTACAGATCTGGTCTCTCTATCACACTGGGAGTTATAGTGTACAGTTCTGGTCTCTGTATCACACTGGGAGTTACATTGTTCAAATCTGGTCTTTGTATCACTCTGAGAGTTACTGTGTACAGATCTGGTCTCTGTATCATACTGGGTGTTGCGGTGTACAGATCTGGTCTCTGTATCACACTGGGAGTTACTGTGTACAGATCTGGTCTCTGTATCACACTGGGAGTTACAGTGTACAGTTCTGGTCTCTGTATCACACTGGGTGTTACAGTGTACAGTTCTGGTCTCTGTATTGCACAGGGAGTTACAGTGTACAGATCTGGTCTCTGTATCACACTGGGAGTTACAGTGTACAGTTCTGGTCTCCCTATCAAATGGGAGTTACAGTGTATAATTCTGGTCTCTGTATCACACTGGGTGTTACTGTGTACAGTTCTGGACTCTGTATCACACTGGGAGTTACAGTGTACAGATCTGGTCTCTGTATCACACTGGGAGTTACAGTGTACAGTTCTGTTCTCTGTTACATACTGGGAGTCACTGTGTACAGTCTGGTCTCTGTATCACACTGGGAGTTACAGTGTACAGTTCTGGTCTCTGTATCACACTGGGTGTTGCAGTGTACAGATCTGGTCTCTGTATCACACTGGGAGTTACAGTCTACCGAACTGGTCTCTGTATCACACTGGGAGTTACTGTGTACAGTTCTGGTCTCTGTATCACCCTGGGAGACACTGTGTACAGTTCTGGTCTCTGTATCACACTGGGAGACATTGTATACAGCTCTGGTCTCTGCATCACTTTGGGAGTCACTGTGTACAGTTCTGTTCTCCATATCACACTGGGAATCACTGTGCACAGTCCTGGTCTCCGTATCTCACTGGGAGTCACTGTGTACAGTTCTGGTCTCGGTATCACACAGGGAGTTACAGTGTACAGATCTGGACTCTGTATCACACTGGGAGTTACATTGTGCAGATCTGGTTTCTGTATCAGACTGGAAACTAATGTGCACAGTTCTGGTCTCTGAATCACACTGGGAATTACTGTGTACATTTCTGGTCTCTATATCACACTGGGAGTTACTGTGTACAGTTCTGGTCTCTGTATCACACTGGGAGTTACATTGTACAGATCTGGTCCCTGTATCACACTGGGACTTACAGTGAACAGATCTGGTCTCTGTATCACACTGGGAGTTACATTGTTCAAATCTGGTCTTTGTATCACTCTGAGAGTTACTGTGTACAGATCTGGTCTCTGTATCATACTGGGTGTTGCGGTGTACAGATCTGGTCTCTGTATCACACTGGGAGTTACTGTGTACAGATCTGGTCTCTGTATCACACTGGGAGTTACAGTGTACAATTCTGGTCTCCCTATCAAATGGGAGTTACAGTTTATAATTCTGGTCTCTGTATCACACTGGGTGTTACTGTGTACAGTTCTGGTCTCTGTATCACACTGGGAGTTACAGTATACAGATCTGGTCTCTGTATCACACTGGGAGTTACAGTATACAATTCTGTTCTCTGTAACATACTGGGAGTCACTGTGTACAGTTCTGGTCTCTGTATCACACTGGGAGTTACAGTGTACAGTTCTGGTCTCTGTATCACACTGGGTGTTACAGTGTACAGTTCTGGTCTCTGTATTGCACAGGGAGTTACAGTGTACAGATCTGGTCTCTGTATCACACTGGGAGTTACAGTGTACAGTTCTGGTCTCCCTATCAAATGGGAGTTACAGTGTATAATTCTGGTCTCTGTATCACACTGGGTGTTACTGTGTACAGTTCTGGACTCTGTATCACACTGGGAGTTACAGTGTACAGATCTGGTCTCTGTATCACACTGGGAGTTACAGTGTACAGTTCTGTTCTCTGTTACATACTGGGAGTCACTGTGTACAGTTCTGGTCTCTGTATCACACTGGGAGTTACAGTGTACAGTTCTGGTCTCTGTATCACACTGGGTGTTGCAGTGTACAGATCTGGTCTCTGTATCACACTGGGAGTTACAGTCTACCGAACTGGTCTCTGTATCACACTGGGAGTTACTGTGTACAGTTCTGGTCTCTGTATCACCCTGGGAGACACTGTGTACAGTTCTGGTCTCTGTATCACACTGGGAGACACTGTATACAGCTCTGGTCTCTGCATCACTTTGGGAGTCACTGTGTACAGTTCTGTTCTCCATATCACACTGGGAATCACTGTGCACAGTCCTGGTCTCCGTATCTCACTGGGAGTCACTGTGTACAGTTCTGGTCTCGGTATCACACAGGGAGTTACAGTATACAGATCTGGACTCTGTATCACACTGGGAGTTACATTGTACAGATCTGGTTTCTGTATCAGACTGGAAACTAATGTGCACAGTTCTGGTCTCTGAATCACACTGGGAATTACTGTGTACATTTCTGGTCTCTATATCACACTGGGAGTTACAGTGTACAGATCTGGTCCCTGTATCACACTGGGAGTTACAGTGTACAGTTCTGGTCTCTGTATCGCACAGGGACGTACAGTGTACAGATCTGGTCTCTGTATCACACTGGGAGTTACAGTGTACAGTTCTGGTCTCTGTATCACACTGGGTGTTACAGTGTATAATTCTGGTCTCTGTATCACACTGGGTGTTACTGTGTACAGATCTGGTCTCTGTATCACTCTGGGAGTTACAGTGTACAGATGTGGTCTCTGTATCACACTGGGAGTTACAGTGTACAGTTCTGTTCTCTGTAACATACTGGGAGTCACTGTGTACAGTTCTGCTCTCTGTATCACACTAGTTGCAGTGTACAGTTCTGGTCTCTGTATCACACTGGGTGTTACAGTGTACAGATCTGGTCTCTGTATCACACAGGGAGTTACAGTCTACCAAATTGGTCTCTGTATCACACTGGGAGTTACTGTGTACAGATCTGGTCTCTGTATCACACTGGGAGACACTGTATATAGCTCTGGTCTCTGCATCAATTTGGGAGTTACTGTGTACAGTTCTGGTCTCCATATCACACTGGGAGTCACTGTGCACAGTCCTGGTCTCCGTATCTCACTGGGAGTCACTGTGTACAGTTCTGGTCTCGGTATCACACAGGGAGTTACAGTGTACAGATCTGGACTCTGTATCACACAGGGAGTTACATTGTACAGATCTGGTTTCTGTATCACACTGGGAACTAATGTGCACAGTTCTGGTCTCTGTATCACACTGGGAGTTACTGTGTACATTTCTGGTCTCTGTATCACACTGGGAGTTACTATGTACAGTTCTGGTCTCTGTATCACACTGGGAGTTACATTGTACAGATCTGGTCCCTGTATCACACTGGGAGTTATAGTGTACAGTTCTGGTCTCTGTATCACACTGGGAGTTACATTGTTCAAATCTGGTCTTTGTATCACTCTGAGAGTTACTGTGTACAGATCTGGTCTCTGTATCACACTGGGAGTTACAGTGTACAATTCTGGTCTCCCTATCAAATGGGAGTTACAGTTTATAATTCTGGTCTCTGTATCACACTGGGTGTTACTGTGTACAGTTCTGGTCTCTGTATCACACTGGGAGTTACAGTATACAGATCTGGTCTCTGTATCACACTGGGAGTTACAGTATACAATTCTGTTCTCTGTAACATACTGGGAGTCACTGTGTACAGTTCTGGTCTCTGTATCACACTGGGAGTTACAGTGTACAGTTCTGTTCTCTGTTACATACTGGGAGTCACTGTGTACAGTTCTGGTGTCTGTATCACACTGGGAGTTACAGTGTACAGTTCTGGTCTCTGTATCACACTGGGTGTTGCAGTGTACAGATCTGGTCTCTGTATCACACTGGGAGTTACAGTCTACCGAACTGGTCTCTGTATCACACTGGGAGTTACTGTGTACAGTTCTGGTCTCTGTATCACCCTGGGAGACACTGTGTACAGTTCTGGTCTCTGTATCACACTGGGAGACACTGTATACAGCTCTGGTCTCTGCATCACTTTGGGAGTCACTGTGTACAGTTCTGTTCTCCATATCACACTGGGAATCATTGTGCACAGTCCTGGTCTCCGTATCTCACTGGGAGTCACTGTGTACAGTTCTGGTCTCGGTATCACACAGGGAGTTACAGTGTACAGATCTGGACTCTGTATCACACTGGGAGTTACATTGTACAGATCTGGTTTCTGTATCAGACTGGAAACTAATGTGCACAGTTCTGGTCTCTGAATCACACTGGGAATTACTGTGTACATTTCTGGTCTCTATATCACACTGGGAGTTACTGTGTACAGTTCTGGTCTCTGTATCACACTGGGAGTTACATTGTACAGATCTGGTCCCTGTATCACACTGGGAGTTACAGTGTACAGTTCTGGTCTCTGTATTGCACAGGGACTTACAGTGTACAGATCTGGTCTCTGTATCACACTGGGAGTTACAGTGTACAGTTCTGGTCTCTGTATCACACTGGGTGTTACAGTGTATAATTCTGGTCTCTGTATCACACTGGGTGTTACTGTGTACAGATCTGGTCTCTGTATCACTCTGTGAGTTACAGTGTACAGATGTGGTCTCTGTATCACACTGGGAGTTACAGTGTACAGTTCTGTTCTCTGTAACATACTGGGAGTCACTGTGTACAGTTCTGGTCTCTGTATCACACTAGTTGCAGTGTACAGTTCTGGTCTCTGTATCACACTGGGTGTTACAGTGTACAGATCTGGTCTCTGTATCACACAGGGAGTTACAGTCTACCAAATTGGTCTCTGTATCACACTGGGAGTTACTGTGTACAGATCTGGTCTCTGTATCACACTGGGAGACACTGTATATAGCTCTGGTCTCTGCATCAATTTGGGAGTTACTGTGTACAGTTCTGGTCTCCATATCACACTGGGAGTCACTGTGCACAGTCCTGGTCTCCGTATCTCACTGGGAGTCACTGTGTACAGTTCTGGTCTCGGTATCACACAGGGAGTTACAGTGTACAGATCTGGACTCTGTATCACACAGGGAGTTACATTGTACAGATCTGGTTTCTGTATCAGACTGGGAACTAATGTGCACAGTTCTGGTCTCTGTATCACACTGGGAGGTACTGTGTACATTTCTGGTCTCTGTATCACACTGGGAGTTACTATGTACAGTTCTGGTCTCTGTATCACACTGGGAGTTACATTGTACAGATCTGGTCCCTGTATCACACTGGGAGTTATAGTGTACAGATCTGCTCCCTGTATCACTCTGGGAGTTACAATGTTCAGATCCGGTCTCTGTACCACACTGGGAGTTACAGTGTACAGTTCTGGTCTCTGTATCACACTGGGAGTTACTGTGTACAAATCTGGTCTCTGGATCACACTGGGAGTTACAGTGTATAATTCTGGTCTCTGTATCACACTGGGAGTTATAGTGTACAGTTCTGGTCTCTGTATCATACTGGGAGTTACAGTGTACAGATCTGGTCTCTGTATCACACTGGGAGTTATAGTGTACAGTTCTGGTCTCTGTATCACATTGGGAGATACAGTGTACAGATATGGTCTATGTATCACACTGGGAGTTACATTGTACAGATCTGGTCTCTGTATCACCTTGGGAGTTACTGTGTACAGATCTGGTCTCTGTATCACACTGGGTGTTACTGTGTACAGATCTGGTCTCTGTATCACACTGGGAGCTACTGTGTAGAGATCTGGTCTCTGTATCACACTGGGAGTTACTATGTACAGTTCTGGTCTCTGTATCACACTGGGTGTTACAATGTACAGTTCTGGTCTCCCTATCACACTGGGAGTTACTGTGTACACATCTGGTCTCTGTATCACACTGGGAGTTACTGTGTACAGATCTGGTCTCTGTACCACACAGGGAGTTACAGTGTACAGATCTGGTCTCTGTATCACACTGGGAGTTACTATGTACAGTTCTGGTCTCTGTATCACACTGGGAGTTACAGTGTACAGTTCTCATCTCTGTATCACACTGGGAGCTACTGTGTACAAATCTGGTCTCTGTATCACACTGGGAGTTACTATGTACAGTTCGGGTATCTGTATCACACTGGGTGTTACAATGTACAGTTCTGGTCTCCCTATCACACTGGAAGTTACTGTGTACACATCTGGTCTCTGTATCACACTGGGTGTTACTGAGTACAGATCTGGTCTCTGTACCACACAGGCAGTTACAGTATACAGATCTGGTCTCTGTATCACACTGGGAGTTACTATGTACAGTTCTGGTCTCTGTATCACACTGGCAGTTACAGTATACAGTTCTCATCTCTGTGTCACACTGGGAGTTACAGTATACAATTCTGTTCTCTGTAACATACTGGGAGTCACTGTGTACAGTTCTGGTCTCTGTATCACACTGGGAGTTACAGTGTACAGATCTGGTCTCTGTATCACACTGGGAGTTACAGTGTACAGTTCTGTTCTCTATAACACATTGGGAGTAACTGTGTACAGTTCTGGTCTCTGTATCACACTGGGAGTTACAGTGTACAGTTCTGCTCTCTGTATCACACTGGTTGTTAACAGTGTTCAGTTCTGGTCTCTGTATCACTCTGGGAGTTACTGTGTACAGTTCTGGTCTCTGTATCACACTGGGAGTCACTGTGTACAGTTCTGGTCTCTGTATCACACTGGGATACACTGTATATAGTTCTGGTCTCTGCATCACACTGGGAGTCACTGTGTACAGTTCTGGTCTCCATATCACACTGGGAGTCACTGTGCCCAGTCCTGCTCTCCGTATCACACTTGGAGTCACTGTGTACAGTTCTGGTCTCTGTATCACACGGGGAACTACCGTGTACAGATCTGGACTCTGTATCACACTGGGTGTTACAGTGTACAGATCTGGTTTCTGTATCAAACTGGGAACTAATGTGCACAATTCTGGTCTCTGTATCACACTGGGAGTTACTGTGTACATTTCTGGTCTCTGTATCACACTGGGAGTTACAGTGTACAGTTCTGGTCTCTGTATCACACAGGGAGTTACTGTGTACAAATCTGGTCTCTGTATCACAGTGGGAGTTACAGCGTATATTACTTCTCTCTGTATCACACTGGGAGTTACTGTGTACAGATCTGGTCTCTATATCTCACTGGGAGATATAGTGTACAGTTCTGGTCTCTGTATCATACTGGGAGTTACAGTGTACAGATCTGGTCTCTGTATCGCACTGGGAGTTACTGTGTACAGATCTGGTCTCTGTATCACACTGGGAGTTATAGTGTACAGTTCTGGTCTCTGTATCACATTGGGAGATACTGTGTACAGATCTGGTCACTGTATCACACAGGGAGTTACAGTGTACAGAACTGGACCCTGTATCACACTGGGAGTTATAGTGTACAGATCTGGTCTCTGTATCACACTGGGAATTACTATATACAGTTCTGGTCTCTGTATCACACTGGGAGTTACAGTGTACATTTCTGGTCTCTGTATCACACAGGGAGTTACAGTGTACAGATCTGGTTTCTGTATCACACAGGGAGTTACTGTGTACATTTCTGGTCTCTGTATCACACAGGGAGTTACAGTGTACAGATCTGGTCTCTGTATCACACTGGGAGTTACAGTGTACAGATCTGGTCTCTGTATCACACTGGAGTTACATTGTACAGATCTGGTCTCTGTATCACACTGGGAGTTACAGTGTACAGATCAGGTCTCTGTACCACACTCGGAGTTACTGTGTACAGATCTGGTGTCTGTATCACACAGGGAGTTACAGTGTACAGATCTGGTCTCTGTATCACACTGGGAGTTACAGTGTACAGATCAGGTCTCTGTACCACACTCGGAGTTACTGTGTACAGATCTGGTGTCTGTATCACACAGGGAGTTACAGTGTACAGTTCTAGTCTCTGTGTCACACTGGGAGTTACTGTGTACAGATCTGGTCTCTGTATCACACTGGTTGTTATAGTGCACAGTTCTGGTCTCTGTATCACATTGGGAGTTACAGTGTACAGATCTGGTCTCTGTATCAGACTGGGAGTTACAGTGTTCAGATCTGGTCTCTGTATCACACTGGGAGTTACTGTGTACAGTTTTGGTCTCTGTATCACACTGGGAGTCACTGTGTACAGTTCTGGTCTCCGTATCACACTGGGAGTCACTGTATATAGTTCTGGTCTCTGCATCACACTGGGAGTCACTGTGTACAGTTCTTGTCTCCATATCACACTGGGAGTCACTGTGCCCAGTCCTGGTCTCCGTATCACACTGGGAGTCACTGTGTACAGTTCTGGTCTCTGTATCACACTGGGAGTTACCGTGTACAGATCTGGACTCTGTATCACACTGGGTGTTACAGTGTACAGATCTGGTTTCTGTATCAAACTGGGAACAATTGTGCACAGTTCTGGTCTCTGTATCACACTGGGTGTTACAGTGTACATTTCTGGTTTCTGTATCACACTGGGAGTTATTGTGTACAGATCTGGTTTCTGTATCACACTGGTAGTTACAGTGTATATTTAAGGTCTCTGTATCACACTGGGAGTTACTGTGTACAGATCTGGTCTCTATATCTCACTGGGATTTATAGTGTACAGTTCTAGTATCTGTATCATACTGGGAGTTAGAGTGTACAGATTTGGTCTCTGTATCACACTGGGAGTTACAGTGTACAGATCTGGTCTCTGTATCACACTATGAGTTACTGTGTACAGTTCCGGTCTCTGTATCACACTTGGAGTCCCTGTGTACAGTTCTGGTCTCCGTATCACACTGGGAGTCACTGTATATAGTTCTGGTCTCTGCATCACACTGGGAGTCACTGTGTACAGTTCTGGTCTCTGTATCACACTGGGAGTTACCGTGTACAGATCTGGACTCTGTATCACACTGGGTGTTACAGTGTACAGATCTGGTTTCTGTATCAAACTGGGAACTAATGTGCACAGTTCTGGTCTCTGTATCACACTGGGTGTTACTGTGTACATTTCTGGTCTCTGTATCACACTGGGAGTTACAGTGTACAGTTCTGGTCTCTGTATCACACGGGGAGTTACTGTGTACAAATCTGGTCTCTGTATCACACTGGGAGTTACAGTGTATCTTTCTGGTCTCTGTATCACACTGGGAGTTACTGTGTACAGATCTGGTCTCTATATCTCACTGGGATTTATGGTGTACAGTTCTACTCTCTGTATCATGATGGGAGTTACAGTGTTCAGATCTGGTCTCTGTATCACACTGGGAGATACTGTGCACAGATCTGTTCTCTGTATCACACTGGGAGTTATAGTGTGCAGTTCTGGTCTCTGTATCACATTGGGAGTTACAGTGTACAGATCTGGTCTCTGTATCACACTGGGAGTTACAGTGTACAGATCTGGTCTCTGTATCACACTGGGAGTTACAGTGTACAGTTCTGTTCTCTGTAACACACTGGGAGTTACTGTGTACAGTTCTGGTCTCTGGATCACACTGGGAGTTACAGTGTACAGTTGTGGTCTCTGTATCACACTGGGTGTTACAGTGTACAGTTCTGGTCTCTGTATCACACAGGGAGTTATAGTGTACAGATCTGGTCTCTGTATCACACTGGGAGTTACTGTGTACAGTTCTGGTCTCTGTATCACACTGGGGGTCACTGTGTACAGTTCTGGTCTCCGTATCACACTGGGAGACACTGTATATAGTTCTGGTCTCTGCATCACACTGGGAGTCACTGTGTACAGTTCTGGTCTCCATATCACACTGGGAGTCTCTGTGCCCAGTCCTGCTCTCCGTATCACACTGGGAGTCATGGTGTACAGTTCTGGTCTCTGTATCACACAGGGAGCTACCGTGTACAGATCTGGACTCTGTATCACACTGGGTGTTACAGTGTACAGATCTGGTTTCTGTATCAGACTGGGAACCAATGTGCACAGTTCTGGTCTCTGTATCACACTGGGAGTTACTGTGTACAGATCTGGTGTGTGTATCACACTGGGCGTTATAGTGTACAGTTCTGGTCTCTGTATCACATTGGGAGTTACAGTGTACAGATCTGGTCTCTGTATCACACAGGGAGTTACAGTGTACAGATCTGGTCCCTGTATCACTTTGGGAGTTATAATGTGCAGATCTGGTCTCTGTATCACACTGGGAATTACTATGTACAGTTCTGGTCTCCGAATCACGCTGGTAGTTACAGTGTACAGTTCTGGTTTCTGTATCACATCGGGAGTTACTGTGTACAGTTCTGGTCTCTGTATCACACAGGGAGTTACAGTGTACAGATCTGGTCTCTGTATCACACTGGGAGTTACAGTGTACAGATCTGGTCTCTGTATCACAATGGAATTACATCATTCAGATCTGGTCTCTGTATCACACTGGGAGTTACAGTGTACAGATCAGGTCTCTGTCTCACACTGGGAGTTACAGTGTACAGATCTGGTCTTTGTACCACACTGGGAGTTACTGTGTACAGATCTGGTCTCTGTATCACACAGGGAGTTACAGTGTACAGTTCTGGTCTCTGTATCACACTGGGAGTTACTGTGTACAGATCTGGTCTCTGTATCACATTGGGATTTACAGTGTACAGATTCAGGTCTCTGTACCACACTCGGAGTTACTGTGTACAGATCTGGTGTCTGTATCACACAGGGAGTTACAGTGTACAGTTCTAGTCTCTGTGTCACACTGGGAGTTACTGTGTACAGATCTGGTCTCTGTATCACACTGGTTGTTATAGTGCACAGTTCTGGTCTCTGTATCACATTGGGAGTTACAGTGTACAGATCTGGTCTCTGTATCAGACTGGGAGTTACAGTGTTCAGATCTGGTCTCTGTATCACACTGGGAGTTACTGTGTACAGTTTTGGTCTCTGTATCACACTGGGAGTCACTGTGTACAGTTCTGGTCTCCGTATCACACTGGGAGTCACTGTATATAGTTCTGGTCTCTGCATCACACTGGGAGTCACTGTGTACAGTTCTTGTCTCCATATCACACTGGGAGTCACTGTGCCCAGTCCTGGTCTCCGTATCACACTGGGAGTCACTGTGTACAGTTCTGGTCTCTGTATCACACTGGGAGTTACCGTGTACAGATCTGGACTCTGTATCACACTGGGTGTTACAGTGTACAGATCTGGTCTCTGTATCAAACTGGGAACAATTGTGCACAGTTCTGGTCTCTGTATCACACTGGGTGTTACAGTGTACAGTTGTGGTCTCTGTATCACACAGGGAGTTACTGTGTACAAATCTGGTTTCTGTATCACACTGGTAGTTACAGTGTATATTTAAGGTCTCTGTATCACACTGGGAGTTACTGTGTACAGATCTGGTCTCTATATCTCACTGGGAGTTATAGTGTACAGTTCTAGTATCTGTATCATACTGGGAGTTAGAGTGTACAGATTTGGTCTCTGTATCACACTGGGAGTTACAGTGTACAGATCTGGTCTCTGTATCACACTATGAGTTACTGTGTACAGTTCCGGTCTCTGTATCACACTTGGAGTCCCTGTGTACAGTTCTGGTCTCCGTATCACACTGGGAGTCACTGTATATAGTTCTGGTCTCTGCATCACACTGGGAGTCACTGTGTACAGTTCTGGTCTCTGTATCACACTGGGAGTTACCGTGTACAGATCTGGACTCTGTATCACACTGGGTGTTACAGTGTACAGATCTGGTTTCTGTATCAAACTGGGAACTAATGTGCACAGTTCTGGTCTCTGTATCACACTGGGTGTTACTGTGTACATTTCTGGTCTCTGTATCACACTGGGAGTTACAGTGTACAGTTCTGGTCTCTGTATCACACGGGGAGTTACTGTGTACAAATCTGGTCTCTGTATCACACTGGGAGTTACAGTGTATCTTTCTGGTCTCTGTATCACACTGGGGGTTACTGTGTACAGATCTGGTCTCTATATCTCACTGGGATTTATGGTGTACAGTTCTACTCTCTGTATCATGATGGGAGTTACAGTGTTCAGATCTGGTCTCTGTATCACACTGGGAGATACTGTGCACAGATCTGTTCTCTGTATCACACTGGGAGTTATAGTGTGCAGTTCTGGTCTCTGTATCACATTGGGAGTTACAGTGTACAGATCTGGTCTCTGTATCACACTGGGAGTTACAGTGTACAGATCTGGTCTCTGTATCACACTGGGAGTTACAGTGTACAGTTCTGTTCTCTGTAACACACTGGGAGTTACTGTGTACAGTTCTGGTCTCTGGATCACACTGGGAGTTACAGTGTACAGTTGTGGTCTCTGTATCACACTGGGTGTTACAGTGTACAGTTCTGGTCTCTGTATCACACAGGGAGTTATAGTGTACAGATCTGGTCTCTGTATCACACTGGGAGTTACTGTGTACAGTTCTGGTCTCTGTATCACACTGGGGGTCACTGTGTACAGTTCTGGTCTCCGTATCACACTGGGAGACACTGTATATAGTTCTGGTCTCTGCATCACACTGGGAGTCACTGTGTACAGTTCTGGTCTCCATATCACACTGGGAGTCTCTGTGCCCAGTCCTGCTCTCCGTATCACACTGGGAGTCATGGTGTACAGTTCTGGTCTCTGTATCACACAGGGAGCTACCGTGTACAGATCTGGACTCTGTATCACACTGGGTGTTACAGTGTACAGATCTGGTTTCTGTATCAGACTGGGAACCAATGTGCACAGTTCTGGTCTCTGTATCACACTGGGAGTTACTGTGTACAGATCTGGTGTGTGTATCACACTGGGCGTTATAGTGTACAGTTCTGGTCTCTGTATCACATTGGGAGTTACAGTGTACAGATCTGGTCTCTGTATCACACAGGGAGTTACAGTGTACAGATCTGGTCCCTGTATCACTTTGGGAGTTATAATGTGCAGATCTGGTCTCTGTATCACACTGGGAATTACTATGTACAGTTCTGGTCTCCGAATCACGCTGGTAGTTACAGTGTACAGTTCTGGTTTCTGTATCACATCGGGAGTTACTGTGTACAGTTCTGGTCTCTGTATCACACAGGGAGTTACAGTGTACAGATCTGGTCTCTGTATCACACTGGGAGTTACAGTGTACAGATCTGGTCTCTGTATCACAATGGAATTACATCATTCAGATCTGGTCTCTGTATCACGCTGGGAGTTACAGTGTACAGATCAGGTCTCTGTCTCACGCTGGGAGTTACAGTGTACAGATCTGGTCTTTGTACCACACTGGGAGTTACTGTGTACAGATCTGGTCTCTGTATCACACAGGGAGTTACAGTGTACAGTTCTGGTCTCTGTATCACACTGGGAGTTACTGTGTACAGATCTGGTCTCTGTATCACACTGGGAGTTATAGTGCACAGTTCTGGTCTCTGTATCACATTGGGATTTACAGTGTACAGATCTGGTCTCTGTATCACACAGGGAGTTACAGTGTACTGATCTGGTCTCTGTATCACACTGGGAGTTACAGTGTACAGATCTGGTCTCTGTATCACACTGGGAGTTACATTGTACAGATCTGGTCTCTGTATCACACTGGGAGTTACAGTGTACAGATCTGGTCTCTGTATCACACTGGGAGTTACATTGTACAGATCTGGTCTCTGTATCAGACTGGGAGTTACAGTGTACAAATCTGGTCTCTGTATCATACTGGGAGTTATAGTGTACAGATCTGGTCTCTGTATCACACTGGGAGTTACTGTGTACAGATCTGGTCTCTGTATCACACTGGGAGTTACCGTGTACAGATCTGGTCTCTGTATCACACTGGGAGTTACTATGTACAGTTCTGGTCTCTGTATCACACTGTGAGTTACAGTGTACAGTTCTGGTCTCTGTATCACACTGGGAGTTACGGTGTACAGATCTGGACTCTGCATCACACTGGGAGTTACAGTGTACAGATCTGGTCTCTGTATCACACTGGGAGTTACTGTGTACACCTTTGGTCTCTGTATCACACTGGGAGTCACCGTGTACAGTTCTGATCTCCGTATCACACTGGAAGTCACTGTATATCGTTCTGGTCTCTGCATCACACTGGGAGTCACTGTGTACAGATCTGGTCTCTGTATCACACTGGGAGTTACAATGTACAGTCCTTGTCTCTGTATCACACTTGGAGTTACAGTGTACAGTTGTGGTCTCTGTATCACACTGTGAGTTACAGTGTACAGTTCTGGTCTCCCTATCACACTGGGAGTTACTGTGTACAGATCTGGTCTCTGTATCACACTGGGAGTTACTATGTACAGAACTGGTCTCTGTATCACACTGGGAGTTACTGTGTATATTTCTGGTCTCTGTATCACACTGGGAGTGCCTATGTACAGTTCTGGTCTCTGTATCACACTGGGAGTTACAGTGTATATTTCTGGTCTCTGTATCACACTGGGTGTTACTGTGTACAGTTCTGGTCTCTGTATCACACTGGGAGTTACAGTGTATAGATCTGGTCTCTGTATCACACTGGGAGTTACTGTGTACAGAACTGGTCTCTGTATCACACTCGGAGTTACAGTGTACAGTTCTCGTCTTTGTATCACACTGGGAGTTACAGTGTACAGATCTGGTCTCTGTATCACACTGGGAGTTACAGTGTATATTTCTGGTCTCTGTATCACACTGGGTGTTACTGTGTACAGTTGTGGTCTCTGTATCACACTGGGAGTTACAGTGTACAGATCTGGTCTCTGTATCACACTGGGAGTTACAGTGTACAGTTCTGTTCTCTGGAACACACTGGGTGTTACTGTGTACAGTTCTGGTCTCTGCATCACACTGGGAGTTACTGTGTACGGTTCTGGTCTCTGTTTCACACTGGGAGTCACTGTGTACAGTTCTGGTCTCCGTATCACACTGGGAGTCACTGTATATAGTTCTGGTCTCTGCATCACACTGGGAGTCACTGTGTACAATTCTGGTCTCCATATCACACTGGGAGTCAGTGTGCCCATCCTGGTCTCCGTATTTCACTGGGAGTCACTGTGTACAGTTCTGGTCTCTGTATCACACTGGGAGTTACCGTGTACCGATCTGGACTCTGTATCACACTGGGTGTTACAGTGTACAGATCTGGTTTGTGTATCACACTGGGAACTAATGTGCACAGTTCTGGTCTCTGTATCACACTGGGAGTTACTGTGTACAAATCTGGTCTCTGTATCACACTGGGAGTTACAGTGTATACTTCTGGTCTCTGTATCACACTGGGAGTTACTATGTACTGATCTGTCTTCTGTATCACACTGGGAGTTACAATGTACAGATCTGTCTTCTGTATCACACTGGGAGTTACAGTATACAGATGTGGTCTCTGTATCACACTGGGAGTTACTGTGTACAGATCTGTTTTCTGTATCACACTGGGAGTTACAGTGTACAGATCTGGTCTGTGTAGCACACTGGGAGTTACAGTGTACAGATCTGGTCTCTGTATCACACTGGGAGTTACTGTGTACAGTTCTGGTCTCTGTATCACAATGGGAGTCACTGTGTACAGTTCTGGTCTCTGTATCACACTGGGAGTTACATTGTACAGTTCTGGTCTCTTTATCACACTGGGTGTTACAGTGTACAGTTCTGGTCTCTGTATCACACAGGGAGTTACAGTGTACAGATCTGGTCTCTGCATCACACTGGGAGTTACAGTGTACAGATCTGGTCTCTGCATCACACTGGGTGTTACTGTGTACAGTTCTGGTCTCTGTATCACTCTGGGAGTTACAGTGTACAGATCTGGTCTCTGTATCACACAGGGAGTTACAGTGTACAGTTCTGTTCTCTGGAACACACTGGGAGTTACTGTGTACAGTTCTGGTCTCTGTATCACACTGGGAGTTACATTGTACAGTTCTGGTCTCTTTATCACACTGGGTGTTACAGTGTACAGTTCTGGTCTCTGTATCACACAGGGAATTACAGTGTACAGATCTGGTCTCTGCATCACACTGGGAGTTACAGTGTACAGATCTGGTCTCTGTATCACACTGGGAGTTACTGTGTACAGTTCTGGTCTGTGTATCACACTGGGAGTCACTGTGTACAGTTCTGGTCTCCATATCACACTGGGAGTCACTGTGCCCAGTCCTGGTCTCCGTATCACACTGGGAGTCACTGTGTACAGTTCTGGTCTCTGTATCACACTGGGAGTTACCGTGTACAGATCTGGACTCTGTATCACACTGGGTGTTACAGTGTACAGATCTGGTTTCTGTATCACACTGGGAGCTAATGTGCACAGTTCTGGTCTCTGTATCACCCTGGGAGTTACTGTGTACATTTCTGGTCTCTGTATCACACAGGGAGTTACTGTGTACAAATCTGGTCTCTGTATCACACTGGGAGTTACAGTGTATATTTCTGGTCTCTGTATCACACTGGGAGTTACTGTGTACAGATCTGTCTTCTGTATCACACTGGGAGTTACAGTGTACAGATCTGTCTTCTTTATCACACTGGGAGTTACAGTATACAGATCTGTCTTCTGTATCACACTGGGAGTTACAGTGTACAGATCTGTTCTCTGTATCACACTGGAAGTTATTGTGTACAGTTCTGGTCTCTGTATCACACTGGGAGTTATTGTGTACAGATCTGGTTTCTGTATCACACTGGGAGTTACAGTGTACAGATCTGGTCTGTGTAGCACACTGGGAGTTACAGTGTACAGATCTGGTCTCTGTATCACACTGGGAGTTACAGTGTACAGATCTGGTCTCTGTATCACACTGGGAGTTATTGTGTACAGATCTGGTTTCTGTATCACACTGGGAGTTACAGTGTACAGATCTGGTCTGTGTAGCACACTGGGAGTTACAGTGTACAGATCTGGTCTCTGTATCACACTGGGAGTTACAGTGTACAGATCTGGTCTCTGTATCACACTGGGAGTTATTGTGTACAGATCTGTCTTCTGGATTTCGTAAAGACAATGGAGAGGACGCAGAGTAAGATTCACAAAGGTGGTTCCAGAACTGAACCTTTCTAATTATACTGAGCAGAAGGGATGGGGCAGAATCCTGCTCTAAGTCTTTACGATGCTGAAATTGTTTGATTGGAGAGATGCAGAGAATGTGTTTCTTGTTGTTGGACAGAGTCAGTCTAGGGAACCATATATCTAGGATGGTCACTAATAAATCCAAGAGGGAATTCAGGAGAAGCTTGTTTACCCTGGGAGTGGAGAGAATACGGAACACGCTACCACAAGGAGTAGTCGAGGTGAATCACGTTGTATTTAAGGTGATGCTAGGTTAAGTTGATGTGGGTGAGGCTGGATGTGTGGTGGTGTCACCCAGTGGGTGTGGCTGGGTGTGTGGTGGTGTCACCCAGTGGGTGTGGCTGGGTGTGTGGTGGTGTCACCCATGGGTGGTGAAGTATTCAGCTCCTTTAGGTACCCGAATTGCTCTCGGACCTGCTTCCCTCTCTGGGTGTGATGTAAGTCATGATGCTCTGATATGAATAGCTTCTACAGGGCCCAGCCTCCGAGCTCCATTTGGTGCTCCGACACCTACTTGAGAATAATATAGAGGCGATATGTGTTCAACTGAGGAGCGGCCTGCTCGGGGACTGTGGGGTGATTAACATGGCAACAAACTGATTGAGGCAGAACGGCGCAAGGTCAGACACCAGCACCCAGTCACTCGACCCACACACCCACTCGGGCAGGGGCTGAATCTTCTGAGAGCTCCCATTTCCCTGAACATACCCTATCGAATATCCCTGGGACGTGCTGCTAAGGAGCTCCCTTGTCGATCAGAAATCTGTCTAACTCTGCCTTGAATATATTTAGTGACCCAGCCCCCGCTGCTCTCTGGGGAAGAGAATCCCACAGACTAAAGATCCTCTGAGAGAACAAATTCCTCCTCATTTCCGACTTAAACTGAAGCCTCCTTATTTTGAAACTGTGGCCCTTTGTTCTAGACTCCCCAAGATGGGGGAAACAACCTCTCAGCCTCCACCCTGTCAAACCCCCTCAGGATCTTGTATGCTTCGGAAGGATCACCTCTGTATCACACTGGCAGTTTCAGTGTACAGTTCTGGTCTCTGTATCACACTGGGAGTTACTGTTTACAGATCTGGTCTCTGTATCACACTGGGAGTTACAGTGTATATATCTGGTCTCTGTATCACCCTGGGAGTTACTGTGTACAGATCTGGTCTCTGTATCACACTGGGAGTTACAGTGTACAGATCTGGTCTCTGTATCACCCTGGGAGTTACTGTGTACAGATCTGGTCTCTGTATCACAATGGGTGTTACAGTGTACAGATCTGGTCTCTGTATCACCCTGGGAGTTACTGTGTACAGATCTGGTCTCTGTATCACAATGGGTGTTACAGTGTACAGATCTGGTCTCTGTATCACACTGGGAGTTACAGTGTCCTGATCTGGTCTCTGTATCACACTGGGTGTTACAGTGTACAGATCTGGTCTCTATATCACACTGGGAGTTACTGTTTACAGATCTGGTCTCTGTATCACACAGGGAGTTACAGTGTACAGATCTGGTCTCTGTATCACACTGGGTGTTACAGTGTACAGATCTGGTCTCTGTATCACACTGGGTGATACAGTGTACAGATCTGGTCTCTGTATCACACTGGGTGTTACAGTGTACAGATCTGGTCTCTGTACCACACTGGGAATTACTATGTACAGTTCTGGTCTCTGTATCACACTGGGAGTTACAGTGTACAGATCTGGTCTCTGTATCACACAGGGAGTTACAGTGTACAGATCTGGTCTCTGTATCACACTGGGTGTTACAGTGTACAGATCTGGTCTCTGTACCACACTGGGAATTACTATGTACAGTTCTGGTCTCTGTATCACACTGGGTGTTACAGTGTACAGATCTGGTCTCTGTACCACACTGGGAATTACTATGTACAGTTCTGGTCTCTGTATCACACTGGGAGCTACTGTGTACAGTTGTGGTCTCTGTATCACACTGGGAGTTATAGTGTACAGCCTTTCCCTCATAAGACAAACCCCCTCATCCCAGGAATCAGCCACTTGAACCTTCCCTGAACTGCGTCTAATGAGAGTCTGTCCCTCCTTAAATGTTTTCTCTCAGAGGGTTCTGAATTGCTGGAACTCCCTTCCTTGGAGACTGATGGAGGTTGAGTCAATGAATATTTTTAAGGCACAGGTAGATAGATTCTTGACTAATGAGGGAGTCAGAGGTTAACGGGGGTCGTTCGGAATGTGGAGTCGAGTCCATAGTCAGATCAGCCATGATCTAACTGAATGGTGGAGCAGACTCGAGGGGCCAAATGGCCTCCTCCTGCTCCTAATTCATATATTCATATGTTCGTAAATAAGGTGACCAAAACTGCACTTGGTACTCCAGGTGTGGGCTCACCGACACTCTGGAAGTTGTAACAAACCCCTCTAGGTTTTATTCTTCATGGGACCACAGCCCAGACTCATGCTCTCCTTGGGAGATTGGCCTTGGTAAATGGGGGTCAGACTACACAACCAGCCCTACTCCATTGTGTGGGGATACACTGTTGGGATAAACCTGCTGCCCTTACCTCATGTGGGCCTGGATGTCACTTCTGCCCCACTCCAACCTGACTTGATTCTTAACTGCCCTCTGCGGTGGTCTAATTCAACACTGCCCACAAAGAAACTATACCCAGTGGTTCAGGGAGATCCAGCAGCGACTCCTCAAGGGCAATTAGGGATGGGCAATAAATGCCACACCCATGGCCCTCAGAATGAATAAGAAGGGGTATGTGGAACACACAACAAATTGGAAAGCCTTGATGTGTTTAAGGAAGAACGAGGCAGGTTATCGCTACAAGCTGCACATGGGTGATAGATAATTATTTCAGATTTTTCTCGTCTTGAGAGAGAGGATATGGAAGGAAGTAGCAATATCGATCAAAGACACCATTACACCATGATAATGATGATATCAATAACAGTGGACAGGCAACAGAAACCCTCTGGGTAGAACTCCCGAATACAGAAAGATGCAAGTCTTTGCTGGGAGTTGCTTACAGGCAGACTGATAGAGCAGTGGTGATGGGTTACAGGTCGCTCAGCGAGTCCAACAGTTACTGTGGCAGACAACGTTTTTACAGGCAGGTTGTAGTCTGGAGCAGTAGATAGTGACGGCAGAGTGACCAATGTTCTTCCCATCACACGGCCGACCAGGAGTCTCTCCCGCTCTTACCGCCTGTCATTGGCGTGTGTTGGAAGGATTTACAGATTAATACTCAATCTGTTTGGCTGTGTTATGAACGCGCCTTCCTTGGCCATCAGGCACACTACACATTGTGTCACAAACCCTCCTCTGCAGTTATATCAATACTGTGACTACAAGAGCAGGTCAGAGGCTGGGAATCCTGTGGTGAGTAACTCAGCTCCTGACTCCCCAAAGCCTGTCCACCGTCTACAAGGCACAAGTCAGGAGCATGGTGGAATACTCCCCACTTGCCTGGATGAATGCAGCTCCCACAACACTCAAGAAGCTCAGACACCATCCAGGACAAAGCAGCCCCGCTTGATTGGCACCACATCCACAAACATTCACTCCCTCCACCACCGACGCACAGTAGCAGCAGTGTGTGTACCACCTACAAGATGCACCTAGTTCTTATGATCTTATGTCCTTATTTATGAGGATGATCCCAGAAATGTGTGGGTTTACAGGTCAGGAAAGGATTGATAGGCTGGGTCTCTTCTCTCTTTAAAAGAGAAGGCTGAGGGGTGACCTAATCGAGGTCTTTAAAATGATGAACGGTTTTGATCGAGTGGATACAGAGAGAATGGTTCCTCTTGTGGGGAAGAGCAGAACTCGAGGCCATCAATATAAGATTGTCACCAAAAAATCCAATCGGGAATTCAGGAGAAACTTCTTCACCCAGAGAGTGGGGAGAATGTGGAACTCGCTCCCACAGGGAGTGGCTGACGTGAATAGTATGGATATATTTAAGGAGAAACCAGACACACACATGAAAGGAGAAGGGAATAGAGGGTTACAATGGTAGATTTAGATGAGGAGAGATGGGAGGAGGATTGAGTGGAGCGTAAATACCAGCGTGGACTGGCTGGGCCGAATGGCCTGCTTCTGTGCTGTTTACCCTATGTAATGCTATGTTAAAGGAACAGTAGAGAGGGTAGAGAGTGGGATAGATATAAAGAACTGTAAAGGAGTGTAAGATGGGCAGAAGGTGAATGAAAAAAGAGACGGTGAGCGATATCAGGATAGATAAAGTGAAAGGTTCTTACGTGTATATTGCGAGTAAGAGAGTGGCTACAGACATCATTGTCCTGTTAAGGACAGGCATGGGGAGGGGCAGGGGTGCGGGATTGTAATTGTAAATAAGGAAATGGCAGGGGGAAGGTAAGGAGGAACTTCTTTACACAGCGAGCGGCGATGACCTGGAACTCGCTGCCCACCAGGGTGGTGGAAGGGAAGATGTTAATAATTTCAGATGGATCTTTGAGGGAAATAAACTTGTGGGGCTGTGGGGGGAGAGAGAGCCGGACAACGGGACTGACTGGGTTTGTTGCAAAGAGATCCAGTATGGAGTCGATGGGCTGACTGGCCTCATCCCATGCCATAAGTTACCCCATGACTTGTTAATTCATTGGTTTGTATCGGTTTCCAGAGTATGGAAAGAGCATAAAGTGCCAGAGGAAACAATAAGTTAAAGGGAGGAGGGTGTTATATTCAACCTAAGCTTTTAAAAAATGGGATTGGAGATAAAAATTAGGGTAAATAGGGACAAACCCAGCATCTACCCCAGGAATAGATGAGCAGATGAGAAATTTATAGATGCTCTCCCTAATCACGATGCTTTAAAACTTTCTCAATTCAAGAATTGTCCTCTTGGATCGAAAAAGTGGTAATGCCACACCTTCACGGAAAAGGATGGAGACAGACACACACTTGTGTAGAGGGTGAGTGAGTGAAATCTGTTATTCAGGACAGTGTGGCTGAACAGTGTGGTGTAGAGTTAGTCATGCCCAAGGAACGCTGGCAAGTTTTGAGGAGGCCACGCACATGGTAGATAGGGGTGTGTCCATGCATGTTATATATACAGAGGTCCAGGCGGCATTTGCTGAGGTTTCCATTCAAGAAAGTATTAAGGAAAATGAAGATGCAAGGGAGTGGAGCTAATCCTGTGACTGGGTAATTGGTTGCAATATAGGAACCAGCGAGCAGGGCTAATCAGGGCTTTCTAAATGGTAAAATGTGATATGTGGTATCCCCCAGCAATCTTCATTGGAGCCTCAGCTTTTCACCATACACAAGAACTAGGAGCAGGAGTAGCCATTCAGCCCATCCAGCCTGCTGCCCCATTCAATACGACCCTGGCTGATCCTGGGCATCAACTCCACTTTCCTGCCCCCTCCCCATATCCCTTAATTCCCCGAGAGATTAAAAATCTGTCTGTCCCGGCCTTAAATGTCTGCAACGATGGAGCATCCACAACCCTCTGGGGTGGAGAATCCCAAAGATTCGCCACTCTCTGAGTGAAGAAATTCCTCCTCAGCTCAGTCCGAGAGGATCGGCCCCTCACCCTGAGACTGTGCCCCCCGTGTTTTAGATTCTCCGACCAAAGGAAACAACCTCTCAGTGTCGACCCTGTCAAACCCCTTCCCCATCTCGTGTGTCAATGAGACCGTCTCTTATTCTTATGTGACAATGATTTGGATGATGGAATAGAGAGCTTAACATCCAGATCTACAGATCACACTAAGATAGATTTGGGCATCGGAAACGACAACAGCAAACTCAGCCCTGTCGACCCTGCAAAGTCCTCCTTACTAACACCTGGGGGCTTGTGCCAAAATTGGGGGAGTTGTCCCACCGGCTAGTCAAGCAACAGCTTGACATTGTGATTCTCATGGAATATCCTTAGCTCCACTTGCCTGGATGAGTGCAGATCCCACAACACTCAAGAAGCTCGACACCATCCAGGACAAAGCAGCCCCGCTTGATTGGCATCACATCCACAAACATTCACTCTCTCCACCACCGACGCAGCAGTGTGTGTACCATCTACAAGATGCACTGCAGGAACTCACCAAGGCTCCTTAGACAGCACCTTCCAAACCCATGACCACTACCATCTAGAAGGACAAGGGCAGCAGACACATGGGAACACCATCACCTGGAAGTTCCCCTCCAAGTCACTCACCATCCTGACTTGGAAATATATCGGCCGTTCCTTCACTATCGCTGGGTCAAAATCCTGGAACTCCTTCCCTAACAGCACTGTGGGTGTACCTACACCACACAGACAAAATCCTGGATCTCCCTCCCTAACAGCACTGTGGGTGTACCTACACCACAGGGACAAAATCCTGGATCTCCCTCCCTAACAGCACTGTGGGTGTACCTACACCACACGGACAAAATCCTGGAACTCCCTCCCTAACAGCACTGTGGGTGTACCTACACCACACGGACAAAATCCTGGAACTCCCTCCCTAACAGCACTGTAGGTGTACCTACACCACACGGACAAAATCCTGGAACTCCCTCCCTAACAGCACTGTGGGTGTACCTACACCACACGGACAAAATCCTGGAACTCCCTCCCTAACAGCACTGTGGGTGTACCTACACCACAGAGACAAAATCCTGGAACTCCCTCCCTAACAGCACTGTGGGTGTACCTACACCACAGGGACTGCAGCTGTTCAAGAAGGCAGCTCACCACCACCTTCTCTAGGGGCAATTAGGGGTGGGCAATAAATGCTGGCCTACATCCTGTGAATGAATAAAAAAAATGGTGCCACAGTGACTGGGGGCAGGAAGTTCCCCTGGGACACTGATGGATTAAGAAACTGAGACAGAAGAATTCTTATTCCTCCCCCTGACCATTCCTTGGAGATGTTGTTGGGGAGATTTCCTTAAATGGTACCAGGGCTGAGGGGTTACAGTTACGTGGAGGGTGGAGAGGACAGTAAACAGGGAGCTGTGGTGAACGGTGATTGTTCAGATTGGGCGATGGTGGAGAGTGGTGTTCCCCAAGAATCAGTGCCTGGAGAACTGCTTTTTCCTGATATATATAAATATCTTCAATATTGGAATACAGAGTAAAAGTTCAAAACCTGCCGATGATGCCAGACTTGGAGGAGTGTCAGGCGGTGAGGATGGTACCAATCGACTGCAACAGGACATAGACAGGCTATAGTTACAGGGTATGATTGTTAATGGTCTATAGTTTCAGGATCTGACTGTTAATGGGTCTATAGTTACAGAGTTTGACTGTTCATGATCTGTAGTTACAAGGTAGGACTGTTAATGGATCTATAGGTACAGGGTATGACTGTTAAGGGGTCTACAGCTACAGGGTATGACTGTTGATGGTCTATAGTTACGGAGTATGACTGCTAATGTATCTATAGTTACAGGATCTGACTGTTAATGGATCTACAGTTACAGGGTATAGTGTTAATAGACCTATAGCTAGGGTCAGAGTATACAGCGTATAACTGTTAATGGGCCTACAGTTACAGGGACTGGCTGTTAATGGTTTACAGTTATAGGGTATGACTGTTAATGGGTCCACCTTTATAGGATCTGACTGTTAATGGGCCTGCAGTTTCAGGATCTGACTGATATGGTCTATATTACAGGGTGTGACTGTTAATGGATCTACAGTTACTGGGTATGACTCTTAATGGGTCTACAGTTACAGGGAATGACTGTTGATGGTCTATAGTTACAGGATCTGACTGTTAATGGTCTATAGTTACAGATTATGACTGTTGATGGGTTTCTAGTTATAGATTGCTGCTGTAGATTATTTCCTGAATATTAAACTGACTTTGGTCAGATCCCAGTGTGTTTCTAACGTCTCAGCTCAGCCTGTGTAATAACTTTGTCTTGTACAAACCTCCTGCAGGATCTCTGTTGTACCTTTGGGTAAAGGACTTCTGACTCCCAGGGTTGGATTAGTTCTCGGCCCTCCCAGAACCTCAGCTCCATCAGAAAGGAGGGAAACCTTGAGTCTTAGAAACCTGAGGGGAAGTGGAGTGGTTTGGAAGCAGGCAGTCAACAATGATTAAAGAGAGAAAGGAAGAATATTTGTAAACAGGAAAAGAGGTAATATGAGGAGTAAGGGAAGGAAGGAGGGTGTTTGAAGAGAGAATTTCAAACAAATATTGAAAGGAAACTATAAAAAACTGCAGCTATGTTGGTAAAAATGGCTCGTTGAAGATAAGAGAGGAGAGAGCAGGGAATTTGGAAATCTATAGAACATGTACATCACATCAGTGTTTCTAAAACAGAAGCTGAATCGGCTAAATAGGCGGCAGGAGACATTAGACTAAAGAGGGGGAAGTACGGAGATGCTCATTAAGTAAAGGTCAACGGGACAAAGTCAAAAATTCCCTGAGGGAAAGGTGGAGGAGCTGTGGAAATGAATGTGTCTTTGTGTGGGGCGAATGGGGAGTGGCACCGGGACAGCTAACCCAGCTCATTACAGGCCACTCAGGTGCTCGGCAATATCCTGGAGTCTTTGCTTCAAATCAGATGGAGAGAAAATAGTTCAAAGTAGCAAGCGCACATGGGACAGAAGCTGGGGGGAGGGGAGAGTTGCAAATTGGGTGAGAAGCGGCTAGAAGGGGTCAGAGGGATTGCAGACACTTACTCAGAAGGGCTGCCAGTGGATTAATGGTGTCCTACAGGAGGCCCTTGGACCACTTCCATTCATTGTGTAAGTCAGTGATGCAGATGTAACAGGAATGGTACCCACACTTACAGCCAAAACCAAAATAGAAGGAAGAGTAAATAATGCTGAAGACCAAAGGATGTTGATAGACTCATAGATATTTACAGCACAGAAGGAGGCCATTCAGCCCATCATGTCCGCACCGGCCAACAGAGATCTGACTGCACTAATCTCATTGTCCAGCGCTTGACCCATAACTCTGGGGCTATGGCAACGCAAGTGAATATCTAAATACTTCTTAAATGTTACGAGAGTTTCTGACTCAACCTCCCTTTCAGGCAGTGAGTTCCAGACTCCCAGCACCCTCTGGGTGAAAACATTCTCCTCAACTCCCCTTCTACCTCTTACCTTAAATCTTTGCCCCCTGGTTACTGACCCCTCTACTAATGGAAAAAGTGCCTTCCTATCCACCCTATCTATGCCCCTCATAATCTTATCCACCTCTATCAGGTCCCCTCTCAACTTTCACTGCTCCAAGGAAAACTACCCCAGTCTATCCAACCTTTCCTCATAGCTCAGACACTCCAGCCCAGGCAGCATCCTGGTGAATCTCCTCTGCACCCTCTCCAGTACAATCACATCCTTCCGATAATGTGGCGACCAGAACTACACGCAGTACTCCAGCTGTGGCCTAACCAGCATTTTATACAGTTCCAGCATAACCTCCCTGCTCTTGTATTCTTTGCCTCGGCTAATAAAGGCAAGTATCCCATATTCCATCTAAACCACCTTACCTACCAGCCCTGCTACCTTCAGGGATCTGTGGATATGCAAACCAAGGTCCCTCTGATCTTTAGTAATATCCAGGCTCCTGCCATTTATAGTGTAATCCTTTGCCTTGTTAGCCCTCCCCAAGTGCATCACTTCACACTTTTCCAGGTTGAATTCCATTTGCCACTGCTCTGCCCACATGACCAGTCCATTGATATCCTCCTGCAGTTTACAGCTATCCTCCTCACTATTCAGCATCCCACCAATTTTCGTGTCATCTGTGAACCCCTTGATCATTTCCCTCTACATTTTAGTCCAAATTATTTATTTACACCACAAACAGCAAGGGCCCCAGCACTGAGCCCTGTGGAACCCCACTGGAAACAAACTTCCAGTCACAGAAACATCCCTCTACCATCACCCTCTGCTTCCTGCCTCTCAGCCAATTTTGGATCCAATGTGCCACTTTGCCTTGGATCCCATGGGCTCTTACTTTCTTGACCAGTCTGTCTTGAGGGACCTTATCAAAAGCCTTGCTAAAGTCTATGTAGACTTTATACATGGACTTGATATGAAGCTAGAATGGGTAAAAATGTGCCAGATGTAATTCCATGTCAGTAACTGCAATTCGTGATGCCCTTTGACCCAGAAGCAGTGCCTTGAGGAAATGTGTAATTTCTTTGAAAGGTATGTGGAATCTGTAATTGTTTCTAAGAATGTTTGAAAAGAACTTTTAAGAATTTGCATCAGTTGGAGATGATCAATTTTCTTGGATAATAAGGAAAACAGGTCCATGTGACCCGGTGACCCTTAACCTGGAAGCAGTACCAGCAGGAAGGAAGTTAAGGAAAAAGCTGTGTGGTAGGCACAGGAGACACAGGTGAGCTGTGGAAACAAAGGAGAGCTACAAGCAGAGGAGCTGGAGGGCAAAGGCGATAGGAGCACAGGTACAGACACAAAGAGGAGGCAGTAAGAGGAGCACACCGAATTGTGAGGAGAAGGGGTAATTCTCTCTCAGGAAGAGGTGAGCATTTCTATTTGACAGAGAAGGATACAGGAGCTTTTGGTGGCATTCTGTGAGCTGGCTAAAATGGCCTAAAACCTGGAAAGCTGAGTGAATAGCTCAGCGATGCTAAAGAGCTGGGTGTTTCCCGAGAGATGGCCCAACTGTGAACCGGGGTGTTATTGGTTGGCCAGTTGAAAAGAAACTCTGGGAAGCTGCACCATCAGGACTGTGCTGACCTGAGGGAGAGAGGGGTGGTAGAAGTGTGCCTCGCTGATAATAATCATGCCCGTAATTTCTGTTATGAACAACCAAAAGAACATACTGTTTGATTCGTTCAGCCAGTGGCTGGGATGTACAGCCTACATTGCTGGTATCAGGACTGAAGAATAATTGGAAGAATAAATTAGGGCGGGGAGTGAGGGAATGAGGAAGAGAGGGATATGGAAACAGTACAGGGCATAGGGTCAGGACACCGTCCATGTTGTGGATAAACAGCAGGGCAAGACTGAGCAGCTTGTTTAAGTATAAGGAATTTACTAATTTCATTCTCCTGGCTTACACATAACCTATGTTTGATGATGCGTTTGGCTCGAAAAGAAATCCCATATAGTCATGATGTAATGGGACAAAAGGGTGAGCAGTTTTGGTCTCCATATCTAAGGAAGGATATACTCACATTGGAGGGGGTACAGTGAGGGGGGGTCACTCGATTGGACCCTGGGGAGAGGAGCTTGTCCCTATGACGAGAGGCTGTGTCAACTGGGTCTTGATTCTCTGGAGTTTAGAAGAATGAGAGACGGTCTCATTGACACACGAGATGGGGAAGGGGGTTTGACAGGGTCGACACTGAGAGATTGTTTCCTTTGGTCAGAGAATCTAAAACACAGTCTCAGACTGAGCTGAGGAGGAATTTCTTCACTCAGAGGGCAGTGAATCTTTGGGATTCTCCATCCCAGGGGGTTGTGGATGCTCCATCGTTGAAGACATTTAAGGCCGGGACAGACAGATTTTTAATCTCTCGGGGAATTAAGGGATATGGGGAGGGGGCGGGAAAGTGGAGTTGATGCCCAGGATCAGCCAGGGTCGTAATGATTGGGGCAGCAGGCTGGATGGGCTGAATGGCCTACTCCTGCTCCTAGTTCTTGCGTTCCTATGATAGAAGTAGCTCTAGCTGGGTGCTGTGAACCGGTCAGTACTACAGAGGTTGGCCCTGGTATCTCTGATGTAGCGTACTGGGGTCAGTCACTGCCTTTACTGGATGTTACCTTTCTAAACATGCTACCACACAGACAGCATTCCGGAAAGATCCCAGTACGGATTTACTGCCACTCCAGGTAGCAGCATAAGGCGGCCTGGAAATGTGCGCAGGACCTGGGCTCTGGATGGAGTGTGAGAAGCTGTGGTTGTAGTGGCTGAGGAATTGAACCCAGTGAAGAGCCCCTCCCTGGTTAAACCTGGCTGACCCTTACAGAGTGACGTATGTGAGGAGGGGCACTGCTCTCAGGGTGGGGGTACTGCAGAATATAAAGTTTGGGGCTTGGTTTGTGTCTCGTTCTCAAGTTTTGGTCAGGCTGTGTGAACACAAGGTACCATCCCTTGTTTTCAATGGATTTATCGATTACTCAGTTTTTATACCCACAACGTCACATCCCCCTCGTTGACAGCTTTGTCAGGTCAAAGTTAGTTGATGCCCAGTGGCCCACGAGGAGGTCCTGTGGTGCAGTGGGTTAATGCCCCTGCCTCTGAGCGAGAAGCTCGGGGGTTCAAGACCCCCAGCAGGACAATGGCGGCCAAGGTTCATGACCAAGACAAAT
Organism: Isurus oxyrinchus; assembly: GCA_026770705.1. NCBI lineage: Eukaryota > Metazoa > Chordata > Chondrichthyes > Lamniformes > Lamnidae > Isurus > Isurus oxyrinchus. Next base: position 242,515 of record JANJGN010000111.1, read on the forward strand.
AGGTTATAAATCGTACCAACACAGGCCAACGACAAGCAGTAAAAGTGGGAGAGATTCCCCGGTCAGCCGTGTGATGGGAAGAACGTCGGAGTCTCTCCCATCACTGTCCGTAGCTCTGGACTACAACATGTGTGTGGAAGTGTCTGTTACCACAGCAACTCAGACCCCCCCTGGGTAAACAGGAAGCAGCACCTTTGGGTGTGATTTTATGGCCACATTGTGATGGGGGGAGGGGCCATTCGGAAACCCATTGACTCCGGCAAGCCTGGAAAATTCCACCCTCAGGGATGTTAGGAAGCTTTACATGGAGACTTGTGTAATGAGTGAATTACATTGAACATACAGCACAGACACAGGCCATTCAGCCCTACTAGTCTATCCTGGTGTTTATACTCTAAATGTAACCACCTCATCTCATCCAATTAACATATCCTTCTACTCCTGTCAACCTCAACTGCTTAGCTACCCCCTAAATGTATCTATGAATACACCAACATGTGAATTAGGAGCAGGATTAGGCCACTCGGCCCCTCGAGCCTGCCCTGCCATTCAATAAGATCATGGCTGATCTGAATGTAACCTCAACCCCACATTCCTGCCCAGCCCCGATAACCTTTCACCCCCTTGTTAACCAAGAATCTATCTAGCTCTGCCTTAAATATACTCAGTGACCCCACCTCCACCACACTCCGGGGAGGAGAGCGCCACAGACTCTCAATACTCTGAGAGCCAGAATTCCTCCCCATCTCCATCTTAAGTAAGAGACGCCTTATTTTGAAACTCTGCCCCCTGGTTTTGGCCTCTCCCACAGTGGGGAGACATCCTATCAGTGTCTACCCGATCAAGTCCCCTCAGGATCTCACGGGGCAGGATTTTATGTTCCTGCGGGCAGGATCGGGTGTAAAATAGCGGGCGATACCGCTGGGCGAGTGTCCCATGTCACCGGGCACTCGGGCGATATTTCGGCAGTGTCAGCAGTGTGCCCGCCAACAACCGGCCCATTAAGGCCCCTAATCAATTCATTTCAACACATTTTTCACTGCCTGCCCGACCTTCCAGTTGGCGGATGGGTGAATAGACCAGGCGGCCTGTGGATTTTTCTTAGCAATGGGCGGGTGAGGTTTCCGCAGCTAAATAAAAGCATAAATCTACGTTTTTTATTTGGGGCGAAATGTTTTTATCCTGTTTGTTTAATTGCGTGAGCCCCGTGCTGAGACAGGTTTTGTGAGATTTTTAAACACTTTGGTTTTTGTTATGGGATTGTTCAGCTCCCTCCCTCCTCCTCCTTCCCCCCTCAGGAAACCCTGCCCTCAATAAGATCGCCTCTCAGACTGCCGAACCCCATTGAATGTAGGCGCAGCCTGTCCAACCTCCCTTCACCAGTTAACCATGCCCCTTCCCCCCTCCCTTCCTCCACTCCTTATCTAGGCCCCTCGACTACTCCCTGGCCTGTTGACTTCCACAGTCTCCCCACTCCCTGGGTTGTTTCTCCTGAGTTTCCGATTGGATTTATTAATGATTATCTTATATTTGCGCTCGGTACTTTTTGACTTGTCCACGAGCAGGAACCTCTGCTCCATGCCCGGCCTCTCAAACTCTCTGTCAAATTCGAAGGCCTCTCTCAGGTCCCCCTCCCCTCCCCCCGGCCTGGTGACAGTGTTGGTGATGACCAGGGTGAACAGCCTCTGTCCTGGGAGCTCCTACCCCACCTGGGAGCTGAGGGATCTTCTGTTTTACACACATGCGAACATACGAAATAGGAACAGGAGGAGGCCATTCAGCCCCTCGAGCCTGCTGCGCCATTCTATAAGATCATGACTGATCTGTTTGTGTTTCAATTTCCACATTCCCTTCTACACCCTGATAACCCTTAATTCTCTTGCCTAACAAGAATCTATCTACCTCTGTCTTAAAGATATTCAGTCAACCCACCTTCACCACCTTCTGAGGCACAGAGTTCCAAAGTCGCACATCCCTCCCAGAAAAAAATTCTCTTCATCTCTCTTGCTAAAAGGGGCGACCCTTAATGTTAAAGCAGTGCCCCCTAGTTCTGGGCACACCCACAAGAGGAAACATCCTTTCCACGTCCATCTTGTCAAAGCCGTTCAGGGTCTTATACACTTTAATCAAATCACCCCCTCACTCGAAACTCCAGACAGAAACAAGCCCAGTCTGTCCAACCCTTCCCCATAAGACAGGCCACTTTGAGAGGCATGCTCGACAGTGCGGGTATAGCTCGTGTGTAGAGCGGCAGAGTGCTCTAGAATGCAGGGGGGGCGGGGGTGCACATTGGCCCTGTCGAAAGAGCTTTGTTGTGGGCAGCCAGCCCCTGTGTAGGAAATGTTATCATTAGGAAGCTGTCCCCATTGGAGAACAGGGGCTGCAGTGGAGCAGTGAGTGATGTGCCTCATTATCGAAGCTGCACACGCTCTCTCCACATGCCCACACACAGCTCTCCTGGACCTTGGGGACTCTTAATTTGACTGAATTAATTACTTTTGTGATACTTGATTACGGAACAATGAGCACACTTAATAACCCCTCTGTGGGGAGCATCCATAGTCCTTTAATCAAACTTCACACAGGGAATTCAAATTCTCTCATCTTCTGAGAACAGAGACCTACTCAACATTCTCTCTCTCTCTCTCTCTCTCTCTTCCTCCTTCCCTCCCTCTCTCTCTGAATTTCTATCTGTCCCTTTTACACCATCTGTGTTTTTCCTAACTCTTTATGCGTCTCCCAGCCTGGCCCCTGCTCACTGCTGCTTTCTGCCATTCTTTCTTTGTGCTATATCTGTCTCCCTTTGTGCTTTTTCCTTTCCTGCCTCAATCTGCTGCTCCTGTGTCTCTGGATCTGTTTCTCACTTATCTCATTTTGACAGAGAGAAAGAAATAGAGGCTGCGTGTCATTAATAAATTCATTAACCTGAACCTGAATCTCTGTCTCAATATGTTTGTATTTCTTCTCATGTACACCTGTGTCTCTCACAATCTTTATCTGTATGAACCACCTTCTGTTCCTTCTCTTATTATGTCTCACTGTATGTTCACTGTCTCAGTCTGTGTAAGTCTCACTGCAGCTTACTCTGTCAGTTTCACAGTGTTTACCTGTCTGTTTGACTGGCTCTGTCTGATTGCCTTTTTGTATCTCTCTCTCTCTTTGTCTCTCTCCATCTCTCTCTATTTCCCTGTCTCTTTCTCTCTTTCTCTCTGTGTCTCTCTCTCTCTCTGTCTCTCTCTCTGTGTCTCTCTCTCTCTGTGTGTCTCTCTCTGTGTCTCTCTCTGTCTCTCTCTCCCTGTCTCTCTCTCCATCTCTCTATCTCCCTCTCTCCCTGTCTCTCTGTCTGTCTGTCTGTCTCCCACTCTCTCTTTCCCTGTCTCTCTGTCTGTCTGTCTGTCTCCCTCTCTCTCTTTCCCTGTCTCGCTGTCTGTCTGTCTCCCTCTCTCTCCCTGTCTCTTTGTCTGCCTGTCTGTCTCCCTCTCTGTCTCTGTCTCTCTCTCTCTCTGTGTCTCTCTCTCTCTCTCTCTGTCTCCCTCTCCCCCGTCCCTCTCCCCCGTCCCTCTCTCCCTGTCTCTCTCTCCCAGTCTCTCTCTCTGTATCTCCCTGCCTCTCTCTATCTGACTCTCTCTCTTTCTGTCCCTCTCTTTCTCTCTGTCTGTCTCTCTGTGCCTGTCTCTCTCACTCTGCCTGTCTTTCTCTCACACAGTATCAGATTCACCATCAGCCTGTCTTTCTCACCCTGCGGGGGTAGGGGAGGGAGAGAGAGGGGTGAGGGGGGGTGGGTGCAGGTGTTTTAATGTTTTAGAAAAATGGGAAATTTGGCCCCAACCCACCCACTGCCTCCATTTTAATTATCGTTTATTCATTGCAGCAAAGAGAGACGTGTGACCGAAGCTTTTTCATCTTACACTCATCAGGACAAATGCAAGAATGTCAAATTTCAAATGATCACAACAATTTATACAAGGGCAAAGGGTGACTTGCCAACCAATCAGCACCCTATTCACCCGGAAGTATAAATTGTAGTGACAGTTTCAAATTCGGCAACTACCAGCTGACTGATGTTTAATTTGTAACTTCAGTGAAAAGAAGCAGAAAGAGTTGGATCGATGAGCTAAGTGACTCTAAAGTGCTGCTTGTGGGCTGGGAGGAACGCATCCCACTGACCCCAGCAAGATTACCCACCCTGTGATTAACTGTTCCCTGGGGCATTCTCCATGGCAACACCTCTGCCAATCAGAGTCCCCTTGCCAACCAATCAGCACTCTCTTCTCATGCAGTATAAATTGTAGTTGCCTTGGAGACCTGGTGTTCTTGCGATTCTGTCCTGATGAGTGCAAGAGGCAAAGCTTTGACAGAAAGTCTCTTTCTTTAGCGATACTCAGGTCCTGTCCACCATCCCTACAGACAGGCACTTGGTCAGTCTGGCTGGCTATCGGGCCAGAACTTCGAGAGATCGCTTCAAATCCTCGTTTCCAAATTACCCTCCGCAAATCCACCCTCCCCCTCCCCGCACACACTCTGACCCTTCCTGTCACCATCTTCCTGTGTATTCTCAAGCCTCTCACTCTGTCTGTCAGTCACCATTCAGTGTCTCACTGGGTCACTCCCTGGGTGGGTCCTTCTGCCCTCTCTAGTGGCGTGGTGGGGGCATTTAATCAGGTGGGGATCCCACTGCCTTCACACCTCCACCCCGATTAAATCCATGATGGGAAGGCTCCTGTGTGTGTGTGTGTGTGTGTGTGTGTGTGTGTGTGTGTCTGTGTTCATGTGTCTGTGTGTGTGTGTGTGAGAGAGAGAGAGAGTGTGCGAGTGTGTTTGTGCTTGAGTCTGTGTGAGTGTGCAAGTGTGTTTGTATGTGTGAGTCTCTGTGTGTATGTGAGAGTGTGTGTGTGCGAGTGTTTTCATGTGTGAGTGTGCATGTGAGTCTGTGTGAAAGAGGGGCAGAGTGTGTGTGCACGTGTGTGTGTGTGTGTGTACGTGTATGTGAGAGTGAGTGTGTTTGTGTGTGTGTGTGTGTGTGCGAGAGAGAGTGCGAGTCTGTGTGTGTGGATGAGGGAGTGTGTGAGCGAGGGGGTGTGCGGGTGAGTGTGTGTGTGTGAGTGTGGGTGCCTGTTGTGTCAGTGTCTGTGTCTATGACTGTCTAGTCTGTGCTGCTCTCTCAGCCTGTGTGCTTTTATCTTTTGTGATGATCCTTTATGGCTCTCAGCTGCTCATTCACAGTCCACACCTCAGAGAAATTAAAAAGCAAACACTGTTTCTCGTTTTTGAACAAAAGACGACATTCTGGCCTCTTGCCCTCTGTTCCAGCCCTGTGTTCAGGGTATGGAGGAGGAGTTGTGTTGTGTGGAGCTAGAGATGGGAGCTTGTGAGGAAGGTGCATTCGCAGGGAAGCTATGCGTATGTGAGAGGGATTTAATCCAGCTGCCGGTTAAGATGAAGACTGTGCTTGTGATCCTGCTGACTGCAGGAATCAGCTTTAAACACAGGCTGCCTTACCCATTCCCCGCACACTGGCTCAGGACTCCTTTCTCTAATCAGGAAATGTCTGCTGCTCCAGACGGTCTCTGCTTTTTTTTATTCATTCACAGGACATGACTATTGCTAGCCGGACCCAGCATTTATTGCCTATCCCTAATTTTTTTTAAGAGTTAGCCCCATTGCTGTGGGTCTGGAGTCACATGTAGGCCAGAATGGGTAAGGACAGCAGATTTCCCTCCCTCCCTAAAGGACATTAGTGAAGCAGATGGGTTTTTACACCAATTGATGATAGTTTAGGCTGTTAACTCCAGATTTTTTATTGAATTCAAATTCCACCATCTGCCATTACCCTGGGTCTCAGGATTACTAGTCCAGTGACATTACCACTACGCCATCGCCTCCCCTCTCCTGCTGCTCCAGACATTCTCTCCCTGCTCCAGACAGTCTCTTCCTGCTCCAGATGGTCACTTCCTGCTCCAGACGGTCTCTTCCTGCTCCAGACGGTCTCTGCTGCTCCAGACAGAGTCTGCTGCTTCAGACGGTCTCCTGCTGCTCCAGACGGTCTCCTGCTGCACCAGACGGTCTCCTGCTGCTCCAGACGGTCTCCTGCTGCACCAGACGGTCTCCTGCTGCTCCAGACGGTCTCTGCTGCTCCAGACAGAGTCTGCTGCTTCAGACGGTCTCTTGCTGCACCAGACGGTCTCTGCTGCTCCAGACGGTCTCTGCTGCTCCAGACGGTCTCTGCTGCTCCAGACGGTCTGCTACTGCTCCAGATAGTCCGTTGTCTCCACCATCTTTGTTCCCCTTTGGTACCACGACAAGGGAAGATGAAAGCTGTGATGCCTGGCCTTACTGCCCAGTGATCACGTGCTGCTTCCACCATCCTTCAGGCCAGGAATAGAGGCCAGCAGTTGCTGTGAGATGTTGAGTTACACTGAAAGCCCTGCAGTGATTCGGTGGAGTTTACAGCCCAGGGCTGAAATTAGTTACACACACCAGGAGCTCCCAGAACTGCTGGGGCACCAAGGGTAAAGGAGCAAAGATCAGCCTGGGCCTGTATGTCTCTGTCTGTATGCGTGCCTGTCTGTGTGTGTGCCTGTCTGTGTGTGTGCCTGTCTGCGTGTGTGCCTGTCTGTGTGTGTGCCTGTCTGCGTGTGTGCCTGTCTGTGTCTATGTGTGTGTGTGTGTATATGAGAGAGTGTGTGTGTGTGTGTGTGTGTGTGTGTGTGTGTGTGTGTGTGTGTGTGTGTGTGTGTGTGTATGAATGTGTGTGTGTCTGTGCCTGTGTGTGTGTGAGTGTGTCTGTGTGTGTGACTGTATGTGTGTGATTGAATGAGTGTCTGTGTGTGTCTATGTGTGAGGGCAGCATGTGTAGAAAGGATGGGGCTGTATACTAAGTCCACCCCTTTGACTGGGCATGGATAGTGAGGTATTCGAGGGCACAGTACTCCAGTTATGACATGCACATTGTAACAGGGGGAGAGCAACAAACCTATAGAACACCCTTGGCTATATAGCACAGAAACTGTACTGCAGTCGTTATCAGAACCGATACAGGAGAGAACCATATTCTGTAACTGTACTGCCTACTGTTGCCAGTAAGAAATATTCAAGAAATTATTGTACCTATCTGCTGCTGCATGCATGCACACTCATCCCTGCAAGTATACACACATGCACACACACACTGACACTCACATACACACTCACTGTCTCACACACACTCACACACATACACATTCACACTCACTCACATTCACAGACACATGCACACACACACACTCAGACACACAGACAGCCACTGACACACACAGGCACACAACACACACACACAAACAGATGCACACTCTCACACTCTTACACTCAAACACACACATGCACATGGACATACATACTCGTACACTCTTACACTCATGCGCTCATGCACACAGACGAACACACACACATTGATACACACTCATGCACTCACACATTAACACACTCTCTCACACACACATACACATACATAGACACACAAACATACGAATTAACACATACACAGACACTCACACAGATACACATGAATACAGATACACACAGACACACACACACACAAACAGACACACACATACACGCACATGGGCATACACCCAGACACACTCACAAGCACTCTTACACTCACACTGTTATGCTCACATGCTCACACACACACTGACACATGCGCAGACACGTGCAGACATACACGCTCATGCACTCACACACTGACACATACATAGACACACTCACACTCACACTCGCACATACACAAACACCCAGACACACACACACAAATAAACACATACACACACACACAGACACTCACACACAAACTCACAAAGTCACACAGTTACGCACAGACACACACACAGACACACACTCTCTCACACACACAGACATACAAATGCACACATACACATAGACACAGTCACACACACAGACATGTACACATACAGACACGCATGGGCATATACACACACACACACACATGCACACACAGGTGCACACACACACACACACACACACACACCACACACACGCAGAGATACACTCACAGACACACACACTCTCACACACACTCTCACAGACTCACAAAGTCACACACACACTGACACAGACACTCACTCACACACAGTATGCTCACCCTGTGCACATTCTTACACATATACTCATCTTGGCACACGTGTATACGTTGCCATCACACTCATTCCATGTACCTCTCTGAGACACATACAGATAGATTCTATCTTTCACACTAGCTCAGAGTCCACATATGAAACCTCTTTGTGCTTCACTCCCTTTGTAGTTTTCTTATTCTCTTTGTCCTGTCTCTCTGTCTCTGTCTCTGTCTTTCTCTCCCTCTGTCTCTGTTCCTGTCTCCGTCTCTCTCTCTCTGTCTCTCTGTCTGTCTCTGCCCCTCTCTATGTCCCTCAGCCCCTCTCCCTCTCTTTCTTTCTCAGTCTACTTGACTGCAGTGCATTGAAAATCAGTGCAATATCCCGAGTGCTTACCGCATGGTGGAGATGATCAAATCAGGATGGAGGAGGATGTCTGAGGAGGCTGACCCCCCTCCCCCAGCACTCCCTGGAGCAGGCACCACTGTCACGTTATTCCAGTCCGATTCCTCAGCTCCTGCTCAAAAGGAGGTGGGGAGTGTGGAGCCGGGGTAAACTCAGCCCTCGATATCAGAGCCCAGGAAAGGGGCAGTGAGCAGAGCTATCCAGCACTGAGAGAGAAATCGATTACAGAAACCTGATCAATACATGAAGCAGCCCTGGTGGCTGCAGCAGCTGGGGGACAGCATTATATCCCGAGCAGTTCCCCCCTCCCCCCCCAGCTTCCCTCTCCACCACCACCCACCCTCCCCAGTCACCCGTGGGATTGCCCCACGGCCAGGTAGGTGAGATACCAATCCCGGATGGCCCTCCCTAAAGATGCTCACCTGATGGGTGGGCTGAGGGCACAGGGCCTGGTTCTCCGAAACACCCAGCTCTCTGCAAGATCCATCCGAAATTCATCCCCAAGCTCCTGGTTTCCGAATTCTCCTGCAGCCGCCTCCCTCAACCCCAACCCCCGCTACAACTTCCAGTCCTATAACCTTCCGAAACCTCTGTGCCCCTCAAACCCTGGCCCTTTTCCTCTTTCACTGGGCGAGGGTGCCGCTGGCAAGGCTGGTGTCTGTTACCCATCCCTAATTGCCCCCTCAAACTGAGTGTCTCGCTCGGCCATTTCAAGGGGCAGTTGAGAGTCAGCCGCATTGCTGTGGGTCTGGAGTCACATGTAGGCCAGACCGGGGAAGGATGGCACATTTCCCTCCCTGAAGGGGCATTAGTGACCCAGATAGGTTTTTACAACAATCGATGATGGTTTCATAGTCACCTTTACTGAGACCAGTTTTATATCCCAGATTTATTAATGGAATTCAAATTGTACTGGCTGCCATGGTGGGATTTGAACCCATGTCCCCAGGACACTAACCTGGGCCTCTGGGTTATTAATCGAGCGACATGACCATTATGCCACTGTATCCCCCCATGTGTACTGTGTACAGCCCCAATTTCCATTGCTGCACCATTGGAGGCCATACCTTCTACTGCCTTGCCCCCTAGGCTCTGGAACTCCCCCCCACAAAGCCTCTCCGCCTCTCTCTCCTCTTTTAATATTCTCTACCTCTTTTGACCAGGCTTTTGGTCACTTGCTCTAGAACCTTTTTACATGACTTGGTGTCAAAAAATTATTTGTGAAATGTCTTTGGATGTATTTGCTACAGTTGGTGAGACCCTATCTAGGACACTGGGTACAGTCTTGGTCTCCTTATTTAAGAAAGGGTATAAACGTGTTAGAGGCGATTCACAGAAGGTTCACTCGACTGATACCTGGGACGGGTGGGGTTTGTCTTACAGGGAGAGGGTGAGCAGGTTGGGCCTGTACCCATTGGAGTTTAGAAGAATGAGAGATGATCTTATTGAAACATACAAGATCCTGAGGGGACTTGACAGGGTGGAGGCTGAGAGGATGTGACAGGGTGGAGGCTGAGGGGATGTGACAGGGTGGAGGCTGAGGGGATGTGACAGGGTGGAGGCTGAGGGGATGTTTCCCCTCGTGGGAGAGACTAGAACCAGGGGACACAGTTTAAAAATAAGAAGGAAATGAGAAGAATTTTTACTCTCAGAGGGTCATTAGTCAGTGGAACTCTCTTCCCTAGAGAGCAGTAGAGATTTGGTCAATGAATATTTTTAAGGCAGAGGTAGTTAGATTCTTGACTAACAAGGGGGTCAAAGGTTAAGGGGGTGGGCGGGAATGTACAGTTGAGGTCACAGTCAGATCAGCCATGAGCAAGCTCGAGGGGCTGAATGGCCTACTCCTGCTCCTAAGCCTATGTTTGTATGTTTGCCTGACCACATGGTGGGCATGATATAAATACATGTTTCTGTGCAAAACAAACATTGATCTAATTTTCCCCTTAAAAGGTGAACTGGTCTTGACCTGACTCATTAGGCTCAGCAGCTACCATGTCGGAGATTGAGGGGCGACTTGATAGAAGTTTACAAAATGATGAGTGGCCTGGACAGAGCAGATAGTCAGAAGCTTTTTCCCAGGGTGGAAGAGTCAATTACTAGGGGACATAGATTGAAGGTGAGAGGAGAAAACTATAGAGGAGATGTGAGGGGCAAGTTTTTTACGCAGAGGTTAGTGAGTGTCTGGAATTCGCTGCCAGAGGAGGCGGTGGAAGCAGGTACGATAGTGGTGTTTAAGAGGCAGATTGACAAATACATGAAGAGGATGGGAATAGAGGGATACGGACCCCGGAAGTGCAAAATGGTTAAGTTGACGGGCAATATGATCGGCGCAGGCTTGGAGGACCGAAGGGCCTGTTCCTGTGCTGTACTTTTCTTTGTTCTTTGTTCTTTGTCTATAGGCTCACAAGAGAGTCAGAACAGTCCACTCCCTCCTATCCACACAGCCAATATTCTCACATCACTCCAGTACCTGGTATCTGGCTGGAGATCTGTACTGACAGCCTGGCACCACTCCATATTGGCTCACTGTGTCCACTGCGACCTCCAGTAGGGGCCACTGCTTGAGCTGATGAACAGGCCGAGGCACCTGGAGTCAGGTGACGTAGTGTTACCATCAGGTAGGGAGGGCTGGAATGACTCCCCTCTTTCCCCTCTCTCCGTTTGACCTCAACCAGTTAGTTTATTTGGAAAAGGCTACACCTGCCAAGTTTTTTTTGTATATTCATTCACGGGGATGTGGCTGGGCCCAGCATTTATTGCCCATCCCTAATTGCTCCTTGAGAAGGTGGTGGTGAGCTGCCTTCTTGAACCACTGCAGTCTCTGTGGTGTAGGTACACCCACAGCGCTGTTAGGGAGGGAGTTCTAGGATTTTGTCCCTGTGGTGTAGGTACACCCACAGTGCTGTTAGGGAGGGAGTTCCAGGATTTTGTCCGTGTGGTGTAGGTACACCCACAGTGCTGTTAGGGAGGGAGTTCCAGGATTTTGTCCGTGTGGTGTAGGTTCACCCACAGTGCTGTTAGGGAGAGAGTTCCAGGATTTTGACCCAGCGACAGTGAAGGAACGGCTGATATATTTCCAAGTCAGGGTGGTGAGTGACTTGGAGGGGAACTTCCAGGTGCTGGTGTTCCCATGAAAGAATAATCAAAATAAAAATCATAGTCAAAGCAGCTGAGCTGTGGTTTACAGGTAATGGAGGAAACTAAAGGCCACTTTCAGTATTTTCTCACTTCAGTGTTGGCTATAAAGTCCCACCAGTGTGCAGATGGTGTGAGGTGTACTGGGTATCTCCCAGGGATTATCCATTCCCTATGGTAAAACATTCCGGGCTGCAACTGATTGGAGGAAACCACTGCTCCACTCCTCGTTCCTCACTCTGATTTACAAACTAACTGCATCCCTTATATTCCTGCTTCCCAGCCCCAAATCTGTCCAGTTACACTGGGAATAGGAGGAACCTCCTTACCCCAATGATGAATATCAAAGCTGCATCTGAGAGGCAATGCAAGGCTGGAATATTCCCAACAAGAGGCTTGACCAGTGACTTCAGTCACACTTGGAGGCCCAAAGCCATCAGCAGGAAGCTGAAAAAGCAATCGGAAATACGAATTAGGAACATGGGTAGGCCATTCGGCCCCTCGAGCCTCCTCCGCTATTCGATGAGATCATGGCTGATCTTTATGTGGCCTTAACCCCACTTTCCTGTCTGTCCCCCATAACCCTCGACTCCCTTGTCGATCAAAAATCTGTCTAACTCGCCCTTGAATATGTTCAGTTACCCAGTCTCCACTGCTCCCTGCGGAAGAGAATTCCACATGACACTGAGAGAAAACATTCTCCTCATCTCTGTCTTAAATTGGAGACCCCTTATTTTTAAGCTGTACTCCCTAGTTCTAGACTCTCCCACAAGGGGAAACATCCTCTCAGCCTCCACCCTGTCAAGTCCCCTCAGGATCTTATATGTTTCAATAAGGTCGCCTCTCATTCTTCTAAACTCCAATGGGTACAGGCCCAACCTGCTCAACCTTTCCTCATAAGATAAACCCCACCCGTCCCAGGAATCAGGCGAGCGAACCTTCTCTGAACTGCTTCCAATGCAATTATACCCTTTCTTAAGTAAGTAGGCCAGAACTGTACACAGTGCCCCAGGTGTGGCCTCACTAAGCCCTGTACAGTTGTAGACAAGACTTCTACTCCACCACCACCCCCCCTTACAATAAACACCAACATTCCCTTTGCCTCCCTCACCTCTCAGTGGGCCTGTACACTAACTTTTTGTGATTCATGTGTCCTCCTCACAACTTCCCCTCCTAGCTACCTCTATGACATCAGCAAATTTAGCAACGATACATTCGGTCCCTTCATCCAAATCATTGATCTGGATTGTAAATAGTTGAGGCCCCAGTACTGAGCACTGTGGCACTCCACTAGTTACAGCTTACCAACCCAGAAAGACCAATTTTTCCAACTCTCTGTTTCCTGTTAGCTAATGAACCCACTATCCACGCTAATCTGTTACCCCTACACACCTCGAGCTCTTTTGTGTGTGATGTGGCACCTTGTCAAATGCCTTCTGGAAATCCAAGGACAGCACATCCACAGGTTCCTCTTTATCCACATTGTTTGTTACTTCCTCAAAGAACTCAAATAAATTAGTTAAACCCAAAACATCTAGTACAGTCACTAGGGTGGAGAGTTGTGGTCTATGGAGGCGAGAGTGGGACTCTGAAGAAAGAGATTGAGAGGAGGAGAACAGTGTTTGAAATGTGGGCATGGGGGAGGATGTTCAAAATCAGCTGGTTGGACAGAGAGAAATGAGTGGGTTAGATCAAGAGCAGAAGTTTAGCAGCCAAAAGGGTTGCTAAGTACAGTTAGAGAGAGAAAGAGATAACCAGGTATAGAGACCCAGCAGCCATGTCCTGGTGACAGTCAAATGGGAAATCTATGGTTAAATACAGAAGAGGCAGAATAAAAATTGGATGGAGGGATAACATTGAGCTGTGGATTGAGGGATGCTTAAGGAAAACCAGAGAGAAAGCAAGATGATGTCAACGGCCCCCCAAAAGCTCCCCCCCCAAGCAACATGGGTAAAGGGGAACCTGTGGCTGTGCTGTACTTGGATTTCCAGTAGACATTTGACAAGGTGCCACATCAAAGGTTACTGCACATAATAAGAGCTCATGGTGAAGGGGGTAACATTAGAACAAGAATAAATCTGGACCCAGCACTGACACTGCGGTTTATCCACTTCTCACTGTCTCAAGTCTGAACATTACCACTTTTCTTTATTACCGGAGTATGCAAGGGTTTGTTACTGGCCTAGAAATGTAGAGGCCTGCATGATGATCCACACACTGTGACTCCTCATGATCCTGTTCCATACGTTTGTTGAACCAGAGCCACCATTTCCCAATGCTTCGCTTGCTCCCCACAGTTATTTACCAGGCTACGTTGTCCAGACTAAAACCAAGCTCGAGAAATAGCCAGACCTGTGAAATGAGCAAAGAGGTGTTCCCAATTTCACTCATTGCAATGTCTCTTTTCATTATCCCAGACGAGCTTTTGGAGAGCAAAGCAGCTGATATTATTGACTAGGCTACAGTGTTAAAGGGGGATCTGTGGGACTGAGCTATACACTTGATCACCTGGGGGTAAAGATTACTGTACAGAGTCTCTTTATATTCAGGGTAAGAACTACCGTGCAGTGTCTCTGTGCATCCAGGGTAAGGATTACTGTACAGAGTCTCTATGTATTCAGGTTCCCCATTACTATACAGGGTCTTTGTGTATTCAGGCTAAAAATGACTATACATAGTCTCTGTGTCTTCAGGGTAAGGATCACTGTACAGAATCACAGAGCAGAAGAGGCCCTTTGGCCCATCAAGTCTGCACCGACACTTGAGAAACACTTGACCTACCTCCTAATCCCATTTACCAGCACTTGACCCATAGCCTTGAATGTTATGACGTGCCAAGTGCTCATCCAGGTACTTTTTAAAGGATGTGAGGCAACCCGCCTCCACCACCCTCCCAGGCAACGCATTCCAGACCCTCACCACCCTCTGGGTAAAAAAGTTTTTCCTCACATCCCCCCTAAACCTCCTGCCCCTCACCTTGAACCTATGTCCCCTCGTGACTGACCCTTCAACTAAGGGGAACAGCTGCTCCCTATCCACCCTGTCCATGCCCCTCATAATCTTGTACACCTCGATCAGGTCGCCCCTCAGTCTTCTCTGCTCCAACGAAAACAACCCAAGTCTATCCAACCTCTCTTCATAACTTCAATGTTTCATCCCAGGCAACATCCTGGTGAATCTCCTCTGCACCCCCTCCAGTGCAATCACATCCTTCCTATAATGTGGTGACCAGGACTGCACACAGTACTCCAGCTGTGGCCTCACCAAGGTTCTATACAACTCCAACAAGACCTCCCTACTTTTGTAATCTATGCCTCGATTGATAAAGGCAAGTGTCCCAAATGCCTTTTTCACCACCCCACTAACATGCCCCTCCGCCTTCAGAGATCTATGGACACACACGCCAAGGTCCCTTTGTTCCTCAGAACTTCCTGGTGTCATGCCGTTCATTGAATACTTCCTTGTCAAATTACTGCTTCCAAAGTGTATCACCTCACACTTTTCACCTCACACTGGCTTCCAGTCACTAAGGCATCCTTCTGTCATCACCCTCTATATCCTACAACTAAGCCAATTTTGAATCCACCTTATCAAATTACCCTGTATCCCATATGCATTTGCCTTCTTTATAAGTCTCCCATGTGGGACCTTGTCAAAGGCTTTGCTGAAATCCATATAAACTACATCAACTGCACTACCCTCATCTACACACCTGGTCACCTCCTCAAAAAGTTCAATCAAATTTGTTAGGCATGACCTCCCACTGACAAAGCCATGCTGACTATCCCTGATCAAACCTTGCCTCTCCAAGTGGAGATAGATTCTCTCCTTCAGAATTTTCTCCAATAGTTTCCCTACCACTGACGTGAGACTCACTGGCCTGTAGTTCCCTGGCTTATCTCTACAACCCTTCTTAAGTAGCAGAACCACATGAGCTGTTCCCCAGTCCCCTGTCACCTCCCCCATGGCCAGAAAGGAATTAAAAATTTGGGTCAGAGCCCCTGCGATCTTCTCCCTTGCTTCCCTCAGTAGTCTGGGACACAAATCATCCGGACCTGGAGGTTTGTCCACTTTTAAGCCTGCCAACACTTCCAATACCTTGTCACTCCCTGTATCAATTTGCTTAAGAACTTCGCAGTCTCTCTCCCCGAGTTCAATACCTTCATCCTCATTCTCTTGGGTGAAGACGGATGTGAAGTATTCGTTCAACACTCCAGCGATGTCCTCTGGCTCCACCCATAGATTGCCCCATTGGTCTCTAATGGGCCCTACTCTTTCCCTGGTTATCCTCTTCCCATTGATATACTTACAGAATATCTTGGGGTTTTCCCTACTTTTACCAGCCAGAGTTTTCTCATATCCCCTCTTTGCTCTCCTAATTGCTTTCTTAAGCTCCACCCTGCACTTACTGTACTCAACTAATGCTTCTGCTGATTTGCTTCCCTTGTACCTGCTAAAAGCCTCTCTCTTCCTTCTCATCGTATCCTGTGTATTCCTTGTGTATTCAGGGTAGGGCTCAATGTGCTGAGTGTCTGTGTATTGGGGAAAGGATTACTGCGCAGAATCGCTGTGTGTCCAGGGTCCAGATTACTGTACAGGGTCTCTGTTGCTTTAGGGTAAGAATTACTGTTTGGTGTTTCCCTGTATTCAGGGTAAGGATTTCTGTACAGGGCCTCTGTGTATTCAGGCTAACAATTACTGAACACAGCCTCTGTGTATTCAGGAAAAGGATTACTGTACAGTCTCTTTGACTTCAGGATAAGGATTACTGTACAGGGAAAACTCAGCAGGTCTGGCAGCATCGGCGGAGAAGAAAAGAGTTGACGTTTTGAGTCCTCATGACCCTTCGACAGAACTGCTGAAGGGTCATGAGGACTCGAAACGTCAACTCTTTTCTTCTCTGCCGATGCTGCCAGACGTGCTGAGTTTTTCCAGGTAATTCTGTTTTTGTTTTGGATTTCCAGCATCCACAGTTTTTTGTTTTTATTACTGTACAGGGTCTCTGTACTTAGGGTAAAGACTACTGTGCAGTGTGTCTCTGTATTCAGGGAAAGGATTACTGTTAAGTTTGTCTGTGTATTCAGGGTACGGATTACTGAACAGTGCCTCTGTGTATTCAGAGTAAGGATTACTGTAAAGAACCTCTGCTTAATCAGCATAAGGATTACTGTACAGAGTCTTTGTGTAATTAGGGTAAGGATTAATGTACAGAGCCTCTCTGTATTCAGGGTCCAGATTACTGTACAGAGTCTCTGTGTAATTAGGGTAAGGATTAATGTACAGAGCCTCTCTGTATTCAGGGTCCAGATTACTGTACAGAGTCTCCCTGTATTCAGGGTAAAGATTACTGCACAGGGTCTCTGGTTATTCAGGGTAAGGATTACTGCACAGGGTCTCTGGGTTTTCAGGGTAAGGATTACTGTACAGTGTCTCTGTGTAGCCAAGATAAGGATTACTGTACAGTGTCTCAGTGTATTCAGGGTAAGGATTACTGTACAGAGTCTCAGTGTATTCAGGACATGGATTACAGTACACAGTCTCTGTGTATTCAGGGTAAGGATTGCTGTACAGCGACTCTGTATATTCAGGGTAAGCATTACTGTCCAGAACCAGTGTTTACTTAGGGTAAGCATTGCTGTACAGAGTCTCCGTGTATTTAGGGTAAGGGTTATTGTACAGATTGGCTGTGTATTCTGGCTAAGTATTACTGTACAGAGTCTCAGTGTGTTCAGGGCATGGGTTACTGTACACAGTCTCGGTATATTCACGGTAAGGATTACTGTACAGAGTCTCAGTGTATTCAGGGTAAGTGTTACCTTACACAGTCTCTGTTTATTCAGGGTAAGCATTGCTGTACAGGGACTCTGGGTATGCAGAATGAGGATTGCTGTACAGAGTCTCTGTGTATTCAGGGTAAGGATTAATGCACAGAGTCATTGTGATCTCAGGGTAAGGATTACTGTACAGAATCACTGTGTATTCAGGGTAAGGTTTATTTAACACAGTCCATGTGTATTTAGGCTAAGGATTACTGTAGATTGTCTCTGTTTATCCAGTGCAAGGATTAGTGTACTGTGTCTCTGTGTATTCAGGATAAGGATTACTTTATAGTGTCTCTGTGCATTCAGGGTAAGGACTATTGTACAGAGACCCTGTGCAGAATCTCTGTTTATTCCTGGTAATGATTGTTGTACAGAATCTCTGTGTATTCAATGTAAGAATTACTGTGCGTAGTCTCTTTGTATTCAGGATAAAGATTGTTGTACAGTGTCTGTGTGTGTTCAGGGTTTGGTTTCCTGTGCAGAGTCTCCATGTATTCATGGTAATGATGACTATACAGTATCTCTGTCTATTCAGCACAAAGATTATTGTACAGAGCCTTGTTGCATTCAGTGTAAGGAATACTGTACAGAGTTTCTGTGTATTCAGGGTCAGGAATACTGTACAGAATCTCTGTGTATCCAGGTTAATGATTACTGTACAGAGTTTCTGTTTATCCGGGGTAAGGATTACTGTAGAGTGTCCCTGTGTGTTCTGGGTACGGTTTACTGTACAGAGTCCCTGTGCATTCAGGGTAAGAATCACTTTACAGAGTCTCTGTGTATTAAAGGTAAGGATTGTGGTCCAGAGCCTCCATTAATTCAGGGTAAGGATTACTGTCCAGAGTCTCTGTGTATTCAGCATAAGGATTACTGTCTAGAGTCCCTATGTATTCAGGGTAAGGATTACTGTACCAAGTCACTGTGTACTCAGGGTAAGGATTATTGTACACATTCTCTTTGTATTCAGGGTAAGGATTACTCTACATTGTCTCTGTGTATTAATGATAAGGATGAATATATAGTGTCTATACATTCAGAGTAGGGATTACTGTAAGAGTCTGTGTGTTGATGGTAAGGATTACTGTGCAGTGTGTTTGTGTATGCAGGTTAAGGACTACTGCGCAGTCTGTGCATTCAGGGTAAGGATTACTGTACAGTGTGTCTGTGCTCAGGGTAAGGATTACTGTACAGTGTGTCTGTGTGCTCAGGGTAAGGATTACTGCACAGTGTGTCTGTGTGCTCAGGGTAAGGATTACTGTACAGTGTGTCTGTGCTCAGGGTAAGGATTACTGTACAGTGTGTCTGTGCTCAGGGTAAGGATTATTGCACAGTGTGTCTCTGCTCAGGGTAAGGATTACTGCACAGTGTGTCTGTGCTCAGGGTAAGGATTACTGCACAGTGTGTCTGTGTGCTCATGGTAAGGATTACTGCACAGTGTGTCTGTGTGCTCATGGTAAGGATTACTGTACAGTGTGTCTGCGCTCATGGTAAGGATTACTGTACAGTGTGTCTGTGCTCAATGTAAGTATTACTGTACAGTGTATCTGTGCTCATGGTAAGGATTACTGTACAGTGTGTCTGTGCTCAGGGTAAGGGTTACTGCACAGTCTGTCTGTGCTCATGGTAAGGATTACTGTTCAGAGTCTCTGTGTATTCAGGGTAAGGATTACTGTACAGTGTGTCTGTGTGCTCATGGTAAGGATTACTGTTCAGAGTCTCTGTGTATTCAGGGTAAGGATTACTGTACAGTGTGTCTGTGTGCTCAGGGTAAGGATTACTGTACAGAGTCTCTGTGTATTTGGGTTAAGGATTACTGTACAGTGTGTCTGTGTGCTCAGGGTAAGGATTACTGTTTAGAGTCTCTGTGTATTCAGGTTAAGGATTACTGTACAGTGTGTCTGTGTGCTCAGGGTAAGGATTACTGTACAGTGTCTCAGTGTATTCAGGGTAAGGATTACTGTACAGAGTCTCAGTGTATTCAGGACATGGATTACAGTACACAGTCTCTGTGTATTCAGGGTAAGGATTGCTGTACAGCGACTCTGTATATTCAGGGTAAGCATTACTGTCCAGAACCAGTGTTTACTTAGGGTAAGCATTGCTGTACAGAGTCTCCGTGTATTTAGGGTAAGGGTTATTGTACAGATTGGCTGTGTATTCTGGCTAAGTATTACTGTACAGAGTCTCAGTGTGTTCAGGGCATGGGTTACTGTACACAGTCTCGGTATATTCACGGTAAGGATTACTGTACAGAGTCTCAGTGTATTCAGGGTAAGTGTTACCTTACACAGTCTCTGTTTATTCAGGGTAAGCATTGCTGTACAGGGACTCTGGGTATGCAGAATGAGAATTGCTGTACAGAGTCTCTGTGTATTCAGGGTAAGGATTAATGCACAGAGTCATTGTGATCTCAGGGTAAGGATTACTGTACAGAATCACTGTGTATTCAGGGTAAGGTTTATTTAACACAGTCCATGTGTATTTAGGCTAAGGATTACTGTAGATTGTCTCTGTTTATCCAGTGCAAGGATTAGTGTACTGTGTCTCTGTGTATTCAGGATAAGGATTACTTTATAGTGTCTCTGTGCATTCAGGGTAAGGACTATTGTACAGAGACCCTGTGCAGAATCTCTGTTTATTCCTGGTAATGATTGTTGTACAGAATCTCTGTGTATTCAATGTAAGAATTACTGTGCGTAGTCTCTTTGTATTCAGGATAAAGATTGTTGTACAGTGTCTGTGTGTGTTCAGGGTTTGGTTTCCTGTGCAGAGTCTCCATGTATTCATGGTAATGATGACTATACAGTATCTCTGTCTATTCAGCACAAAGATTATTGTACAGAGCCTTGTTGCATTCAGTGTAAGGAATACTGTACAGAGTTTCTGTGTATTCAGGGTCAGGAATACTGTACAGAATCTCTGTGTATCCAGGTTAATGATTACTGTACAGAGTTTCTGTTTATCCGGGGTAAGGATTACTGTAGAGTGTCCCTGTGTGTTCTGGGTACGGTTTACTGTACAGAGTCCCTGTGCATTCAGGGTAAGAATCACTTTACAGAGTCTCTGTGTATTAAAGGTAAGGATTGTGGTCCAGAGCCTCCATTAATTCAGGGTAAGGATTACTGTCCAGAGTCTCTGTGTATTCAGCATAAGGATTACTGTCTAGAGTCCCTATGTATTCAGGGTCAGGATTACTGTACCAAGTCACTGTGTACTCAGGGTAAGGATTATTGTACACATTCTCTTTGTATTCAGGGTAAGGATTACTCTACATTGTCTCTGTGTATTAATGATAAGGATGAATATATAGTGTCTATACATTCAGAGTAGGGATTACTGTAAGAGTCTGTGTGTTGATGGTAAGGATTACTGTGCAGTGTGTTTGTGTATGCAGGTTAAGGACTACTGCGCAGTCTGTGCATTCAGGGTAAGGATTACTGTACAGTGTGTCTGTGCTCAGGGTAAGGATTACTGTACAGTGTGTCTGTGTGCTCAGGGTAAGGATTACTGTACAGTGTGTCTGTGCTCAGGGTAAGGATTACTGTACAGTGTGTCTGTGCTCAGGGTAAGGATTACTGTACAGTGTGTCTGTGTGCTCAGGGTAAGGATTACTGCACAGTGTGTCTGTGTGCTCAGGGTAAGGATTACTGTTCAGTGTGTCTGTGCTCAGGGTAAGGATTACTGTACAGTGTGTCTGTGCTCAGGGTAAAGATTACTGTACAGTGTGTCTGTGTGCTCAGGGTAAGGATTACTGCACAGTGTGTCTGTGTGCTCAGGGTAAGGATTACTGTACAGTGTGTCTGTGCTCAGGGTAAGGATTACTGTACAGTGTGTCTGTGCTCAGGGTAAGGATTATTGCACAGTGTGTCTGTGTGCTCATGGTAAGGATTACTGCACAGTGTGTCTGTGTGCTCATGGTAAGGATTACTGTACAGTGTGTCTGCGCTCATGGTAAGGATTACTGTACAGTGTGTCTGTGTGCTCAATGTAAGTATTACTGTACAGTGTATCTGTGCTCATGGTAAGGATTACTGTACAGTGTGTCTGTGCTCAGGGTAAGGGTTACTGCACAGTCTGTCTGTGCTCATGGTAAGGATTACTGTTCAGAGTCTCTGTGTATTCAGGGTAAGGATTACTGTACAGTGTGTGTGCTCATGGTAAGGATTACTGTTCAGAGTCTCTGTGTATTCAGGGTAAGGATTACTGTACAGTGTGTCTGTGTGCTCAGGGTAAGGATTACTGTTCAGAGTCTCTGTGTATTTGGGTTAAGGATTACTGTACAGTGTGTCTGTGTGCTCAGGGTAAGGATTACTGTTTAGAGTCTCTGTGTATTCAGGTTAAGGATTACTGTACAGTGTGTCTGTGTGCTCAGGGTAAGGATTACTGTACAGTGTGTCTGTGTGCTCATGGTAAGGATTACTGTACAGTGTGTCTGTGTGCTGAAGGTAAGGATTACTGTTCAGAGTCTGTGTATTCAGGTTAAGGATTACTGTATAGCATGTCTGTGTTTTCAGGGTAAGGATTGCTGTACAGAGTGTGTTTTCAGGGTAAGGATTGCTGTACAGAGTGTCTGTTTTCAGGGTAATGATTGCTGTACAGGAGCTCTTTGTATTGCCTGTGAGGATTATTGTACTGAGTCTCTGTGTATTCAGTGAAATGATTGTTTTACAATGTCTTCGTGTGTTCAGCCTAAGGATTACTGTACAGAATCTCTGTGTATCCAAGGTAATGATTACTGTACAGGCTCTCCATGTATTCAGTGTAAGGATTACTGTACAGTGCCTCTGTGTATCCAGGGTAATGATTACTGTACAGTGTTCCTTTGTATTCAGGTTTCAGATTACTGTACAGGCTCTCCATGTATTCAGTATAAGGATTACTGTACAGAGCCTCTGTGTATTCAGGGTAAGGGTTACTCTACAGAGTCTCTGTGTATTTGGATAAGGAATACTGTACAGAATCTCTGTATTCAGGGTAAGGTTTACTCTACAGAGTCTCTGTGTATTTGGATAAAGAATACTGTACAGAATCTCTGTGTAGTCATGTTGAGGATTACTGTACAGTGTCACTGTGTATTCAGTCAAAGGATTACTGTTCAGAGTTTCTATGTATTCAATGTAAGGATTACTGTACAGAGTCTCTGTGCATTCAGGGTAAGGGTTACTGTGCAAATCCTGTATATTCAGGGTAAGGGTTACTTTATAGTGTGTCTGTGCATTCAGGGTAAGGATTACTAAAGCCCTTGAGTCCTTCAAGAAGAGTAAGACTCCCGGAAGCGACAGCTTGCCGGTGGAGTTGTATTCGGCTCTGTGGGACTGGATGGGCCCAGACCTGCTAGAAGTGTATAAGAGTATGCTCCTGGCCGGCAGCATGTCAGAATCCATGAGGAAAGGCATCATCACTCTCATCTACAGGCACAAGGAGAAAGGGAGGAAATTAGAAATTGACGACCCATTTCACTGTTGAATGTGGACTATAAGATTCTGTCCAAGGTCATCGCCAATCGGGTCAAATCCGCTCTGGAATTGGTGATCCACCCTGACCAGACCTGCACTGTGCCGGGCAGGAAGATCTCTGACAGCCTCACGCTGCTCAGGGATACGATTGCCTATGTACAGGACAGGGGTGTATCCACAGCAGCCTGGATCAGGAGAAGGCCTTTGACAGAATATCGCACACCTACATGGTGGATGTGCTCTCCAAAATGGGGTTTGGGGAGGGAATTCACAATTGGATCCAACTGCTCTACACTAACATCAGTAGCGCAGTCTCAATCAATGGGTGGGAATCAGATAGCTTTCCTAATAAATCTGGAGTCAGGCAGGGCTGCCCTCTCTCCCCTGTCCTGTTTGTGTGTTGCATAGAACCCTTTGCTGAGTCCATCAGGAAGAATCCAGGCATAAGAGGAGTGACGATCCCAGGCAGTGGAGACACTCAGATCAAAGTCTCCCTCTACATGGACGGTGTCACCGTCTTCTGCTCGGATCTGCTGTCGGTGCACAGACCACGTCTGCGACCAGTTCGATCTGGCCTCGGGAGCCAAGGTAAATTGTGGGAAGAGCGAGGCTATGTTCTTCAGGAACTGGGCTGACTGATCCTTTGTCCCCTTCACAGTCAGGGCTGACGGCCTGAAGGTGCTGGGGATATGGTTCGGAGGGACCAGGGCATGCGTTAGAAACTGGAAGGAGCGAGTGTCTATGGTGAAAAGGAAACTGGACATGTGGGAGCGACGCTCCCTCTCGATTGAGGGTAAGAACCTGGTCATCAGGTGTAAGGCACTCTCGCTGTTGCTGTACGTGGCGCAGGTCTGGCCCATTCCACACTCCTGCGCGATGGCGATCACCCGAGTCATCTTTCGCTTTATCTGGAGGTCAAAATGGATCGTGTCCGCAGGGATGCGATGTACAAGCCTCTAGACAAAGGGGGGAAAAACGTGCCCAACATCGCCCTCATACTGATGGCCACCTTTGTGTGCGGCTGCATCAAGCTGTGCGTAGACACTCGGTATGCAAACACCAAGTGTCACTACGTTCTGAGGTGTTGTGAGGGATGGGTCTGGCCACACTGCCGTGGAATGCTCCAAGTAGTTGGACCATGCTGTACCACCTGTCCCTCGTGGGAAAATTTATGCAGAGAAACACCTTTGTCCACAAGTCCATCAGGCAGTGGTCGGCACATAATGTCTTAGAGGCCCTGCGGGAAAAGGAGAGGGTTGATCCTGTGGGATGGTTCACCGAGCAGACTGTCAAAGTCATTTGGCAGAATGCCTCATCGTCAGGACTTTTCAACAAGCACCAAGACGTAGCTTGGCTGGTGGTGAGAAAGGCCCTCCCCGTCAGATCCTTCCTACATGCGAGGAGTCTCACCCCCTCTGCACGTTGCCCTCGAGGTGCCTGTGGTGGGGACGAGACCATTGTTCACCTCCTTGTGCATTGTGTCTTTGCAAAGAAGGTCTGGAGAGAGATGCAGTGGTTTCTGTCGAGGTTCATCCCGAGCAGTTCTGTGACAGAGGACTCTGTGCTGCACAGGCTGTTCCCAGGGACACACACCGAGACAAACATCAACTGCAGCTGGAGGATCATCACCTCGGTGAAAGACGCTCTTTGGTCTGCCCGAAACTTGTTGGTCTTCCAGCGCAAAGAGTTGTCCCCAACCGAGTGCTGCAGACTGGCACCTCCCAAGGTCCAGGGCTACATGCTGAGGGACGCACTAAAGCTTGGGGCAGCCTCTGCAAAGGCCCAATGGGGAAAGGTTTATGGTTTAAGACCTTTCTGCCACAGTGCATCGAGGGGCTGGGTACTGTATAGACCCCTCGGGCTATATGACTCATACTGAATGTGTGTAGTGAATACTAATTGTATTATAATTGTATTGAAGCACCTCAGAGTGTAACATGATGTATGTCGATAACTCCAAACCCATTGCACCGTTTGACTGCCTGTAATGACCAGATTGAAATGACTGTAATATTCTTGATTGTGTTGAAACACCTCATGATCTATGCAGAAAAGTTTAATATATTAGCACATTTTGTGATGGTCATTCTGAAATATTTTGTAATGTTCTTTTGGATAAATTATGAATAAAGTATATTTTTCAAAAAAAAAGTATTCAGGGTAAGGATTACTGTACAGAGTTTCTGTGTATTCAGGGTAAGGACCAGAGTACAATGTGCCTGTATGTCCAAGGTAAGGATTACTGTACAGAGTCACTGTGTATTCAGAGTAAGGAGTAACGTACAGTGTGTGTGTATTCAGAGTAAGGAGTAATGTACAGTGTGTGTGTATACAAAGTAAGGAGTAATGTACAGTGTGCGTGTATTCAGAGTAAGGAGTAATGTACAGTGTGCGTGTATTCAGATTAAGGAGTAATGTACAGTGTGCGTGTATTCAGGGTAAGGAGTAATGTACAGTATGCGTGTATTCAGAGTAAGGAGTAATGTACAGTGTGCGTGTATTCAGGTAAGGAGTAATGTACAGTGTGCGTGTATTCAGAGTAAGGAGTAATGTACAGTGTGCGTGTATTCAGGGTAAGGAGTAATGTACAGTGTGCGTGTATTCAGGGTAAGGAGTAATGTACAGTGTGCGTGTATTCAGGGTAAGGAGTAATGTACAGTGTGCGTGTATTCAGAGTAAGGAGTAATGTACAGTGTGCGTGTATTCAGGGTAAGGAGTAATGTACAGTGTGCGTGTATTCAGGGTAAGGAGTAATGCACAGTGTGCGTGTATTCAGGGTAAGGAGTAATGCACAGTGTGCGTGTATTCAGGGTAAGGAGTAATGCACAGTGTGCGTGTATTCAGGGTAAGGAGTAATGCACAGTGTGCGTGTATTCAGGGTAAGGAGTAATGCACAGTGTGCGTGTATTCAGGGTAAAGAGTAATGTACAGTGTGCGTGTATTCAGGGTAAGGAGTAATGTACAGTGTGAGTGTATTCAGGGTAAGGAGTAATGTACAGTGTGCGTGTATTCAGGGTAAGGAGTAATGTACAGTGTGCGTGTATTCAGGGTAAGGAGTAATGTACAGTGTGCGTGTATTCAGAGTAAGGAGTAATGTACAGTGTGCGTGTATTCAGGGTAAGGAGTAATGTACAGTGTGCGTGTATTCAGAGTAAGGAGTAATGAACAGTGTGCGTGTATTCAGGGTAAGGAGTAATGTACAGTGTGCGTGTATTCAGGGTAAGGAGTAATGTACAGTGCGCGTGTATTCAGGGTAAGGAGTAATGTACAGTGCGCGTGTATTCAGGGTAAGGAGTAATGTACAGTGTGCGTGTATTCAGGGTAAGGAGTAAGGTACAGTGTGCGTGTATTCAGGGTAAGGAGTAATGTACAGTATGCGTGTATTCAGAGTAAGGAGTAATGTACAGTGTGCGTGTATTCAGAGTAAGGAGTAATGTACAGTGTGCGTGTATTCAGGGTAAGGAGTAATGTACAGTGTGCGTGTATTCAGGGTAAGGAGTAATGCACAGTGTGCGTGTATTCAGGGTAAGGAGTAATGCACAGTGTGCGTGTATTCAGGGTAAGGAGTAATGTACAGTGTGCGTGTATTCAGGGTAAGGAGTAATGCACAGTGTGCGTGTATTCAGGGTAAGGAGTAATGTACAGTGTGCGTGTATTCAGGGTAAGGAGTAATGTACAGTGTGCGTGTATTCAGGGTAAGGAGTAATGTACAGTGTGCGTGTATTCAGGGTAAGGAGTAATGTACAGTGTGCGTGTATTCAGGGTAAGGAGTAATGTACAGTGTGCGTGTATTCAGGGTAAGGAGTAATGTACAGTGTGCGTGTATTCAGGGTAAGGAGTAATGTACAGTGTGCGTGTATTCAGGGTAAGGAGTAATGTACAGTGTGCGTGTATTCAGAGTAAGGAGTAATGTACAGTGTGCGTGTATTCAGAGTAAGGAGTAATGTACAGTGTGCGTGTATTCAGGGTAAGGAGTAATGTACAGTGTGCGTGTATTCAGGGTAAGGAGTAATGTACAGTGTGCGTGTATTCAAGGTAAGGAGTAATGTACAGTGTGAGTGTATTCAGTGTAAGGAGTAATGTACAGTGTGCGTGTATTCAGGGTAAGGAGTAATGTACAGTGTGCGTGTATTCAGGGTAAGGAGTAATGTACAGTGTGCGTGTATTCAGGGTAAGGAGTAATGTACAGTGTGCGTGTATTCAGGGTAAGGAGTAATGTACAGTGTGCGTGTAGTCGGGGTAAGGAGTAATGTACAGTGTGCGTGTATTCAGGGTAAGGAGTAATGTACAGTGTGCGTGTATTCAGGGTAAGGAGTAATGTACAGTGTGTGTGTATTCAGGGTAAGGAGTAATGTACAGTGTGCGTGTATTCAGGGTAAGGAGTAATGTACAGTGTGCGTGTATTCAGGGTAAGGAGTAATGTACAGTGTGCGTGTATTCAGAGTAAGGAGTAATGTACAGTGTGCGTGTATTCAGGGTAAGGAGTAATGTACAGTGTGCGTGTATTCAGAGTAAGGAGTAATGTACAGTGTGCGTGTATTCAGGGTAAGGAGTAATGTACAGTGTGCGTGTATTCAGGGTAAGGAGTAATGTACAGTGTGCGTGTATTCAGGGTAAGGAGTAATGTACAGTGTGCGTGTATTCAGGGTAAGGAGTAATGTACAGTGTGCGTGTATTCAGGGTAAGGAGTAATGTACAGTGTGCGTGTATTCAGGGTAAGGAGTAATGTACAGTGTGCGTGTATTCAGGATAAGGAGTAATGTACAGTGTGCGTTTATTCAGGGTAAGGAGTAATGTACAGTGTGCGTGTATTCAGGATAAGGAGTAATGTACAGTGTGCGTGTACTCAGGGTAAGGAGTAATGTACAGTGTGCGTGTATTCAGGGTAAGGAGTAATGTACAGTGTGCGTGTATTCAGAGTAAGGAGTAATGTACAGTGTGCGTGTATTCAGAGTAAGGAGTAATGTACAGTGTGCGTGTATTCAGGGTAAGGAGTAATGTACAGTGTGCGTGTATTCAGGGTAAGGAGTAATGTACAGTGTGCGTGTATTCAAGGTAAGGAGTAATGTACTGTGTGAGTGTATTCAGTGTAAGGAGTAATGTACAGTGTGCGTGTATTCAGGGTAAGGAGTAATGTACAGTGTGCGTGTATTCAGAGTAAGGAGTAATGTACAGTGTGCGTGTATTCAGAGTATGGAGTAATGTACAGTGTGCATGTATTCAGGGTAAGGAGTAATGTACAGTGTGTGTGTATTCAGGGTAAGGAGTAATGTACAGTGTGCGTGTATTCAGGGTAAGGAGTAATGTACAGTGTGCGTGTAGTCGGGGTAAGGAGTAATGTACAGTGTGCGTGTATTCAGAGTAAGGAGTAATGTACAGTGTGCGTGTATTCAGGGTAAGGAGTAATGTACAGTGTGCGTGTATTCAGGGTAAGGAGTAATGTACAGTGTGCGTGTATTCAGAGTAAGGAGTAATGTACAGTGTGTGTGTATTCAGGGTAAGGAGTAATGTACAGTGTGCGTGTATTCAGAGTAAGGAGTAATGTACAGTGTGTGTGTATTCAGGGTAAGGAGTAATGTACAGTGTGCGTGTATTCAGAGTAAGGAGTAATGTACAGTGTGCGTGTATTCAGGGTAAGGAGTAATGTACAGTGTGCGTGTATTCAGGGTAAGGAGTAATGTACAGTGTGCGTGTATTCAGGGTAAGGAGTAATGTACAGTGTGCGTGTATTCAGGGTAAGGAGTAATGTACAGTGTGCGTGTATTCAGGGTAAGGAGTAATGTACAGTGTGCGTGTATTCAGGGTAAGGAGTAATGTACAGTGTGCGTGTATTCAGGGTAAGGAGTAATGTACAGTGTGCGTGTATTCAGGGTAAGGAGTAATGTACAGTGTGCGTGTATTCAGAGTAAGGAGTAATGTACAGTGTGCGTGTATTCAGGGTGAGGAGTAATGTACAGTGTGCGTGTATTCAGGGTAAGGAGTAATGTACAGTGTGCGTGTATTCAGAGTAAGGAGTAATGTACAGTGTGCGTGTATTCAGGGTAAGGAGTAATGTACAGTGTGCATGTATTCAGAGTAAGGAGTAATGTACAGTGTGCGTGTATTCAGGGTAAGGAGTAATGTACAGTGTGCGTGTATTCAGGGTAAGGAGTAATGTACAGTGTGCGTGTATTCAGAGTAAGGAGTAATGTACAGTGTGCGTGTATTCAAAGTAAGGAGTAATGTACAGTGTGCATGTATTCAGGGTAAGGAGTAATGTACAGTGTGCGTGTATTCAGGGTAAGGAGTAATGTACAGTGTGCGTGTATTCAAGGTAAGGAGTAATGTACAGTGTGCGTGTATTCAGGGTAAGGAGTAATGTACAGTGTGCGTGTATTCAGGGTAAGGAGTAATGTACAGTGTGCGTGTATTCAGAGTAAGGAGTAATGTACAGTGTGCGTGTAGTCAGGGTAAGGAGTAATGTACAGTGTGCGTGTATTCAGAGTAAGGAGTAATGTACAGTGTGCGTGTATTCAGGGTAAGGAGTAATGTACAGTGTGTGTGTATTCAGGGTAAGGAGTAATGTACAGTGTGCGTGTATTCAGAGTAAGGAGTAATGTACAGTGTGCGTGTATTCAGGGTAAGGAGTAATGGACAGTGTGCGTGTATTCAGAGTAAGGAGTAATGTACAGTGTGCGTGTATTCAGAGTAAGGAGTAATGTACAGTGTGCGTGTATTCAGGGTAAGGAGTAATGTACAGTGTGCGTGTATTCAGGGTAAGGAGTAATGTACGGTGTGCGTGTATTCAGGGTAAGGAGTAATGTACAGTGTGCGTGTATTCAGGGTAAGGAGTAATGTACAGTGTGCATGTATTCAGGTAAGGATGACTGTAATCGATCCCTGATCTTTCCAGTTGTTCAATGGTTAAACGTTGTTAAAAGAATGAATGAGGCTGTGAAAATGTCTCAGGACCCGCGGGGCTATTCAATAGCTTGCCTAAGCCCAGGGGACTGGTCGCTCGGGCTGCTCTGGGAGCTACTGCTCTGGTTGATAATTGGGGATGGAAATTGTGCTTGGGGGCTGCTGCCAGGCTCTGCAGAAAGGCCTTTACCCTCTCTTCTGTCTCAAAGCTGTGGAGCACACTGGCGCCCTGCTGCTCGAACTCCTCACAGTGCTGAGGAGCTGCGGGGCCCTGCTGCTGGGACTCCTCACAGTGCTGAGGAGCACACTGGCGCCCTGCTGCTGGAACTCCTCACAGTGCTGAGGAGCTGCGGGGCCGTGCTGCTGGAACTCCTCACAGTGCTGAGGAGCTGCGGGGCCGTGCTGCTGGAACTCCTCACAGTGCTGAGGAGCTGCGGGGCCGTGCTGCTGGAACTCCTCACAGTGCTGAGGAGCTGCGGGGCCGTGCTGCTGGAACTCCTCACAGTGCTGAGGAGCTGCGGGGCCGTGCTGCTGGAACTCCTCACAGTGCTGAGGAGCTGCGGGGCCGTGCTGCTGGAACTCCTCACAGTGCTGAGGAGCTGCGGGGCCGTGCTACTGGGACTCCTCACAGTGCTGAGGAGCTGCGGGGCCGTGCTGCTGGAACTCCTCACAGTGCTGAGGAGCACACTGGCGCCCTGCTGCTGGAACTCCTCACAGTGCTGAGGAGCTGCGGGGCCGTGCTGCTGGAACTCCTCACAGTGCTGAGGAGCTGCGGGGCCGTGCTGCTGGAACTCCTCACAGTGCTGAGGAGCACACTGGCGCCCTGCTGCTGGAACTCCTCACAGTGCTGAGGAGCTGCGGGGCCCTGCTGCTGGAACTCCTCACAGTGCTGAGGAGCACACTGGCGCCCTGCTGCTGGAACTCCTCACAGTGCTGAGGAGCTGCGGGGCCCTGCTGCTGGAACTCCTCACAGTGCTGAGGAGCACACTGGCGCCCTGCTGCTGGAACTCCTCACAGTGCTGAGGAGCACACTGGCGCCCTGCTGCTGGAACTCCTCACAGTGCTGAGGAGCTGCGGGGCCGTGCTGCTGGGACTCCTCACAGTGCTGAGGAGCACACTGGCGCCCTGCTGCTGGAACTCCTCACAGTGCTGAGGAGCTGCGGGGCCGTGCTGCTGGAACTCCTCACAGTGCTGAGGAGCTGCGGGGCCGTGCTGCTGGAACTCCTCACAGTGCTGAGGAGCTGCGGGGCCCTGCTGCTGGGACTCCTCACAGTGCTGAGGAGCTGCGGGGCCCTGCTGCTGGAACTCCTCACAGTGCTGAGGAGCTGCGGGGCCGTGCTGCTGGAACTCCTCACAGTGCTGAGGAGCTGCGGGGCCGTGCTGCTGGAACTCCTCACAGTGCTGAGGAGCTGCGGGGCCGTGCTGCTGGAACTCCTCACAGTGCTGAGGAGCACACTGGCGCCCTGCTGCTGGGACTCCTCACAGTGCTGAGGAGCTGCGGGGCCGTGCTGCTGGGACTCCTCACAGTGCTGAGGAGCTGCGGGGCCGTGCTGCTGGAACTCCTCACAGTGCTGAGGAGCTGCGGGGCCGTGCTGCTGGAACTCCTCACAGTGCTGAGGAGCTGCGGGGCCGTGCTGCTGGAACTCCTCACAGTGCTGAGGAGCTGCGGGGCCGTGCTGCTGGGACTCCTCACAGTGCTGAGGAGCTGCGGGGCCGTGCTGCTGGGACTCCTCACAGTGCTGAGGAGCTGCGGGGCCCTGCTGCTGGAACTCCTCACAGTGCTGAGGAGCTGCGGGGCCGTGCTGCTGGGACTCCTCACAGTGCTGAGGAGCTGCGGGGCCGTGCTGCTGGAACTCCTCACAGTGCTGAGGAGCTGCGGGGCCGTGCTGCTGGAACTCCTCACAGTGCTGAGGAGCTGCGGGGCCGTGCTGCTGGAACTCCTCACAGTGCTGAGGAGCTGCGGGGCCGTGCTGCTGGAACTCCTCACAGTGCTGAGGAGCTGCGGGGCCGTGCTGCTGGAACTCCTCACAGTGCTGAGGAGCTGCGGGGCCGTGCTGCTGGAACTCCTCACAGTGCTGAGGAGCTGCGGGGCCGTGCTGCTGGAACTCCTCACAGTGCTGAGGAGCTGCGGGGCCGTGCTGCTGGAACTCCTCACAGTGCTGAGGAGCTGCGGGGCCGTGCTGCTGGGACTCCTCACAGTGCTGAGGAGCTGCGGGGCCCTGCTGCTGGAACTCCTCACAGTGCTGAGGAGCTGCGGGGCCGTGCTGCTGGGACTCCTCACAGTGCTGAGGAGCTGCGGGGCCGTGCTGCTGGAACTCCTCACAGTGCTGAGGAGCTGCGGGGCCGTGCTGCTGGAACTCCTCACAGTGCTGAGGAGCTGCGGGGCCGTGCTGCTGGAACTCCTCACAGTGCTGAGGAGCTGCGGGGCCGTGCTGCTGGAACTCCTCACAGTGCTGAGGAGCTGCGGGGCCGTGCTGCTGGAACTCCTCACAGTGCTGAGGAGCTGCGGGGCCGTGCTGCTGGAACTCCTCACAGTG
This sequence comes from Isurus oxyrinchus, assembly GCA_026770705.1. Lineage (NCBI taxonomy): Eukaryota > Metazoa > Chordata > Chondrichthyes > Lamniformes > Lamnidae > Isurus > Isurus oxyrinchus. Next base: position 274,881 of record JANJGN010000111.1, read on the forward strand.
CTGAGGAGCTGCGGGGCCCTGCTGCTGGAACTCCTCACAGTGCTGAGGAGCTGCGGGGCCGTGCTGCTGGAACTCCTCACAGTGCTGAGGAGCTGCGGGGCCGTGCTGCTGGAACTCCTCACAGTGCTGAGGAGCTGCGGGGCCGTGCTGCTGGAACTCCTCACAGTGCTGAGGAGCTGCGGGGCCGTGCTGCTGGAACTCCTCACAGTGCTGAGGAGCTGCGGGGCCCTGCTGCTGGAACTCCTCACAGTGCTGAGGAGCTGCGGGGCCCTGCTGCTGGAACTCCTCACAGTGCTGAGGAGCTGCGGGGCCGTGCTGCTGGAACTCCTCACAGTGCTGAGGAGCTGCGGGGCCCTGCTGCTGGAACTCCTCACAGTGCTGAGGAGCTGCGGGGCCGTGCTGCTGGGAGCTGGAATGCCTCTGCACCACACGCTCCATCGCTGCTCCTCGCGGCGGGAGGGGGAGTGTGTTGGGGAGGTGTTGGGGTGGTGGTGAGACCTGTGGGCATGACAATCCTCTTGTACTTGCCCTCCTCTTTCCTGTTCCAGTGACCCCTCGCCACCCCTCACACTGCTGGGGAAGAAATCCCTCCCTGCAGAGCTCCTTGTTAAACAATACCCTGCTGCTGCCTCACCCCTTTAACTGAGGGACAGGGCCAATGCCTGGAACCAGAATTACAAGGGTCCTGCTTTAATTACTGCGATCTTGAGTGGCCTGTCAGAGACGCAGTGATTATTTAAATGACTGCAAGGCTGGGCCCAGTGAATTACTGGGACGTCTGCCGCCTATAAGTAATTTCAGCACCAGTGCCCCATGTCTTTGAATAATTAATAATTCACTGACCATCTTTAAATAATGTGGTTGGGGCTTCCTCCTTTAAATAATGACTGTGCCCGTGATCTGTGGGTTAATGCTATAGTAATAATTTAAAAGCAAGCACATCGTCTTGTCACTCTCTAATTAAAGAGGTGCTGAGTCCCGAAGGAGCCAGCGAGGACTGCGCTGCTTTAAGTGCAGGAATGGCAGGGTTTCTTTTAAAATCAATATTTGGCTCGCAGTTCGGTGAGGATTGGGAGTCACACGGGTACCCGCTGGCAATGACGAGCGCTGAAAGGGGAAGTTCCGGCACCCAGGAGGTGGTAGCCCGCCTCGCAGATGGAACTGCTTCGCCCGGGTTGTGGGAGCGAGCCCCAGAAAAGGCTGTCATTTAAGGGGAGCTGCCTGGACTCGCTGGGGAAGGCTGGAGGGGAGGAAGGCCTAGACAGATAGGCTGAGGGGGCTGAGGTAACAGGAAGCGGGACAGGATCGTGCAGGGCTGGCAAGGAGATGTTAGGTTCAATGGCCTATTTCCCTGCTGTCTGTCCACCGGGAGAGGCATCGCAGCTCTGTGAACAAGGGCCTCAGTGTGTTCAATATCAAATAAACGCTTTGCAGAGTAATTGGTGCAGAAATGTAAATGCAGGGTGTGGTTCCAGCTCCCCCGCCTGTCCTCACCCTGAACTGGCTGTGGACGTGGGGCGGCTGAGTTTACCCAGCTGAGCTGCGGTTCAGGTCCTGGGGGTGGGACCGCTCTCAGCCCCAGTCCCAGCCGATCAGATTGCCCCGGGAGCTCTCGCTGAGGCGGGGTTTCCTCCCCCCCCAGAAGTTCCGTATGCAGGAACCACAAGCTGCCCGGAGCGTGAAATCACGGTGGGCCTGACAGCGTCGCTGGACACATGCTCCCCAGAGAGCCCAGTGTCCTGGGCCCTGGGGCTGCATGTGGACAAACCCCTGGGAGACAGAGAATGCAGGAAGCTGGGCTGCGTGGACAGAAGCTGGGGAAGGTTTACAAAAACCAGGGGGCATGGCACAGAGCCAGCACAAACAATCACTGTACTCCTGGACCTGCCACAGGGTCCAGCCCAGTCATCTGTACAGGATGTGGGCTTCGCTTGTGCCCATCCCTTATGGAGGTGGTGGTGAGCTGCCTTCTTGAGCCGCTGCAGTCCCTGTGGTGTAGGTACACCCACAGTGCTGTTAGGGAGGAAGTTCCAGGATTTTGTCCGTGTGGTGTAGGTACACCCACAGTGCTGTTAGGGAGGGAGTTCCAGGATTTTGTCCCGTGTGGTGTAGGTACACACACAGTGCTGTTAGGGAGGGAGTTCCAGTATTTTGTCCCTGTGGTGTAGGTACACCCACAGTGCTGTTAGGGAGGGAGTTCCAGGATTTTGTCCCTGTGGTGTAGGTACACCCACAGTGCTGTTAGGGAGGGAGTTCCAGGATTTTGTCCCTGTGGTGTAGGTACACCCACAGTGCTGTTAGGGAGGGAGTTCCAGGATTTTGTCCCTGTGGTGTAGGTACACCCACAGTGCTGTTAGGGAGGGAGTTCCAGGATTTTGTCCGTGTGGTGTAGGTACACCCACAGTGCTGTTAGGGAGGGAGTTCCAGGATTTTGTCCGTGTGGTGTAGGTACACCCACAGTGCTGTTAGGGAGGGAGTTCCAGGATTTTGTCCCGTGTGGTGTAGGTACACACACAGTGCTGTTAGGGAGGGAGTTCCAGTATTTTGTCCCTGTGGTGTAGGTACACCCACAGTGCTGTTAGGGAGGGAGTTCCAGGATTTTGTCCCTGTGGTGTAGCTACACCCACAGTGCTGTTAGGGAGGGAGTTCCAGGATTTTGTCCCTGTGGTGTAGGTACACCCACAGTGCTGTTAGGGAGGGAGTTCCAGGATTTTGTCCCTGTGGTGTAGGTACACCCACAGTGCTGTTAGGGAGGGAGTTCCAGGATTTTGTCCGTGTGGTGTAGGTACACCCACAGTGCTGTTAGGGAGGGAGTTCCAGGATTTTGTCCGTGTGGTGTAGGTACACCCACAGTGCTGTTAGGGAGGGAGTTCCAGGATTTTGTCCCGTGTGGTGTAGGTACACACACAGTGCTGTTAGGGAGGGAGTTCCAGTATTTTGTCCCTGTGGTGTAGGTACACCCACAGTGCTGTTAGGGAGGGAGTTCCAGGATTTTGTCCCTGTGGTGTAGCTACACCCACAGTGCTGTTAGGGAGGGAGTTCCAGGATTTTGTCCCTGTGGTGTAGGTACGCCCCCAGTGCTGTTAGGGAGGGAGTTCCAGGATTTTGTCCGTGTGGTGTAGGTACACCCACAGTGCTGTTAGGGAGGGAGTTCCAGGATTTTGTCCGTGTGGTGTAGGTACACCCACAGTGCTGTTAGGGAGGGAGTTCCAGGATATTGACCCAGCGACAGTGAAGGAACGGCTGATATATTCCCAAGTCAGGTTGGTGAGTGACTTGGAGGGGAACTTCCAGGTGGTGGTGTCCCCATGTGTCTGCTGTCCTTGTCCTTCTAGATGGTAGTGGTGGGTTTGGAAGGTGCTGTCTAAGGAGCCTTGGTGAGTTCCTGCAGTGCATCTTGTAGATGGTACACACGCTGCTGCTACTGTGCGTCGGTGGTGGAGAGAGTGAATGTTTGTGGATGTGGTGCCCATCAAGCGGGGCTGCTTTGTCCTGGATGGTGTCGAGCTTCTTGAGTGTTGTGGGAGCTGCACTCATCCAGGCAAGTGGGGAGTATTCCATCACACTCCTGACTTGTGCCTTGTAGACGGTGGACAGGCTTTGGAGAGTCAGGAGCTGAGTTACTCACCACAGGATTCCCAGCCTCACTTTATGAAGGATGTCAAAGGCTTAGTGGATGCAAAGTTGAGGGCAGGGGTGAAAAGCCTCAGTCACGTGGAGAGAGCAGAGAAACTGGGGCTGTCCTCTGGAGAGCGAGCAAGGGAAGGGCTAAGGGCTCAAAGCTTTGAAAAGTTTTGATGGAGGGAATATAGGGAAACTGTTTGCAGTGGGAGAAAGGTCAGGAACCACACGGAGTTAAGGCAACGAAGAGAGTGAGAGTCAGCACATAGCAAACTGACTGATAAGGTAATTTTTTCAAAGGACAATTGGCTAAGTATTTGTATATTGGTAAATAGATATTCGTAGGGAGAGATGGTGGCCTCACTGGACTAGTAATCCAGAGGCCCAGACTAATGCTCTGCGGACAGGGGCTCAAATCCCAGCACAGCAGCCGGTGGAATTTAAATTCAGTTAATAAATCTGGAATATAAAACTCGTCTCAGTGATGGTGACCATGAAACTCTGCTCGATTGTTGTAAAAACCCATCTGGTTCGGTAATCTCCTTTAGGGGAGGGAATACAGACACGGAGCACACAAACAAGGAGCAGGAGGAGGCCATTCAGCCCCTTGAGACTGGCTCCAAAATCTGCTATCCTCACCCGATCTGGCCTACATGTGACTCCAGACCCCACAGCGATGTGGCTGACTCTTAACTGAAATGGTTGGGCGAGACACTCAGCTCAGGGGCAACTAGGGATGGGTAACAGATGCCAGCCTTGCCAGTGGTGCCCACATCCCCCTGAAAGAGTTTTCACCAATTGAAAAGCAGCGTTTGTGGGATGGGGGGTTGGGGGGGGGTGGAGAAATAATTTCCTAGCTCCTTCAGAGAGCCAGCATGGAACTCAATAGGCTGAATGGCCTCACCATGTGCTGCAGGATTCTGTACATGTTCTCCCAGCGATTTGAATGTAACCTCTCTCTGCTTTTCCATTCTGCCTGTGCAGAGATCAGGCCTCGGGCACTGTTGGGATTTTTTCAGCCTTGTCACACTTTTTAATTACTTGTGTGCCTGTACCCCAGACCCCGACGCTTGGCTACTCCTTTTAAATTGATTCGAGAAGAAAAACGCTGCACCAAGTCACATTAGCCCACGTTGAAGTTCATTTGCCATTTAGATCTGTGTTCAGTAAGTTTGTTGACAATCCTTGCAGAGGACAGGAGCAGATTCAGTCTGATAGCCTGTGGATGAGCAGCCGGACTTCCACACAGGCAGTGAAGGGGTTAACTGATTTTGAAAGCAGCTATTTTCTCGGCTTCACAATTCTACGGAGAGTTGTTTCTGAAAGCTGGGTGAGATATTGGTTTAATATTTAGTGAGTCAGAGAGTGAGAGCTTGGAGCCCCCCTGCCTGGGCCCTGTTCCCCTCATCGATCGATACAAGGAGCTGACAATAAAACATTCTCATTGTCAGACAGGTTGTGTGCAGAATGGGAATTGAGCTGCTCGCCAGGCTATAACTCGCCTCAAGCCTCACGCTCTCTGCTCAACACAATTCCCATCATATACGCTCAAATCCCCTGTACCCCTGGCCACTCATATAAACACATCCCCACACACACTGTCTCTCACACACACACACACTCACACACACACACACACTCACACACACACACACACTCACACACACCCCTCCCCAAAACACACCCAGACACACACCCAGACACACACACACCCAGACACATACTCACCCTCCTCCACACCCTCCCCCCATACACGCACCCACACACACACAGAGATACACACGGACACAGACACACCCACACACACTCACTCACACACACACACACTCACACACACACACACACACACTCTCACACACACACACACACACACACACACTCACACATACACACTCACACACACACATACACACTCACACACACCCCTCCCCAAAACACACCCAGACACACACTCACCCTCCTCCACACCCTCCCCCCATACACGCACCCACACACACACACACACACACACACACACATACATACTCACACACACACACACACACACACACACACATACACACTCACACACACTCATACACACTCACACACACACACACACACACACTCACACACCCCTCCCCAAAACACACCCAGACACACACCCACCCACACACACACCCAGACACACACACACCCTCCTCCACACCCTCCCCCCATACACGCACCCACACACACACAGAGATACACACGGACACAGACACACCCACACACACACTCACTCACAAACACACACACCCACACACTCACTCACACACTCACTCACACACACACACTCACACACACACACACACTCACATACCCACATACACACACACACTCCCTCACACCACCCCCCAACACACCCAGATACACACCCACCCACACACAGGCACACGCACACACACACCCAGACACTCACTCACACACTCACTCACACACACACACACACTCATTCACACACTCTCACACATCCCCACACACTCTCACACTCACACTCTCTCACATACACATTCACACACACACCCACACACATCCACACACACATGCACACACACCCTGCCACACACACACACTCACACACATACCTACACATACATCCACAGACATACACACAGACACACCCACACACACATGGACACACCGACAAACACACATACCCCCCCACACACACACCCACACTCACACACCTGCACACACACACACAGACACCCACATACACCCACACCCAGACACACACAGGCACACACACACACTCCCTCACACCCCCCCAAACACACCCAGACACACACACACAGGTATACGCACACACACACCCCAGACACACACTCACCCTCTCCCACACCCTCCCCCCATACACACACCTACACTCACACACACACACACACACACACAGACCCTCATACACAGACACACACACAGAAACACCCACAAACATGTGGACACACCGACAAATACACCCACACTCACACACCCACACACACCCATACGCAGGCACACACAGGCACACACATACACACTCCCTCACACCCACCCCCACATACACACCCAGACACACACACCCAGACACACACCCATACCCCCACACACACACAGATACACACACACACAGACCCAGGCACAGACACACACAAACAGACACCCCGCCCACACACACACACCCACCCACCCACCCACCCACACCCATGTACACACAGGCACACACACACCCAGGCACACATGTGCACACACACATGCACACACACACATACACACATACACACACCCAGACACACCCACCCAGACACACGCACACACGTACACACGCACACACACACACACACACACTGACAGACACACTCACACACAAACTCTCACACATACACTCACACACACACACATACACTCACAGATACACTCACACACACACTCACACACACACACTCTCACACTCTCACACACACACACACACTCTCTCACAGGCACTCACACACACTCACACACACTCACACACTCTCACACACACACACTCACAATCACATCCACACACCCACCCACACGCCCACCCACACACACCCACACACATGCACACACACCCACCACACACACATACCCACACACACATGGACACACCGACAAACAGACATACCCACCCCCACACACACCCACACTCACACACCTGCACACACACACAGACACCCACACACACCCACACCCAGACACACACCGGCGCACACACACTCCCTCACACCCCCCCGCAAACACACCCAGACACACACTCACCCACACACAGGCATACGCACAAACACACAGACACACACTCACCCTCCCCCACACCCTCCCCCCCATACACACACCCACACACACACAGACACACACAGACACAGACATACCCACACACTCATACACAGACACACACACAGAAACACCCACAAACACGTGGACACACCGACAAATACACCCATACCCACCCACACACTCACACACCCACACACACCCACACCCAGGCACACACAAACCCAGACACACACACACACACACACACACACAACCACATCCACCCACACACACAAATATCCACACCCACACACACACACACTCATAAATATACACACACAACTACACATACACAAATACACACACACACATTCATAAATACGCACACACATTCATAAATACACGCACACACTCATAAACACACACACATCACACTCACTCATACACACACACACAAACACATTCACACTCATATACACACACATAGTCACACTCGCTCATATACACACATACACAGGCACACACACAGAAACAAAGAAACACACACACACAAACACTCATACACACACACTCACACTTGCTCACACATGCAAACCCACTCATAAGCACACACACCCACGCACACATACATAAACACATGCTCATACACACACACATTCACACACACTCACATGCACTCACACACAATCTCATACACACACATACAGACTCACTCACACAAACGAACACACTCATAAACACACAAACACTCTCTCACATACACACACAGCCACGTACATGCACACGCTCATACACACACACAGTCACACACATATCCCGACACACACACATGCTCACACACTCATACACACACAGACTCAATCACACAAAGAAACTCTCATACACTCACATACATAGACACACACACTTATTTATGTCCATGAACACATGCACACACTCATACATACACACAAACATACACACTCAGATACACACACACTGTCACACTCATACACACTCTATCACACACACACACACACTCTCTTACACACACACTCCCTCACACATATACACTCCCTCATACACACTCACACATACACAAACATACTCTCACACACAGACACACACAAACATACATACACTCATCAACACACACACAGCCACATACACACTCACATACACACACAAATACACACTCTCTCACACACACACACATCAACACACACACTCTCACATACACAGACACACACACACAGACACTCAGAAACACACTCACACTCTCACACATACACAGACACACATACACACTCACACACACTCACGTCCATAAACACACACGCATATACACATGCTCACACTCATAAACACACACTCATATACACAGACACACACACACACAAACACATTCACACATGTACATGGATAAACATATGCACACACACATACAAACACACACACCCTCTTATACACCACACTCACTCACACACATAGACACATACACACACATAAATACACACACTAACACAGACACACACACACTCTCCCTCACACACGTGCGCGCGCGTGCACACACACATGCACACATACTCACATACACAGGCACACACACAGTCACATACATGCACACACTCACATACACACTCTCATACACAGACTCACATGCACTACACACACATACGACACACATACACTCACATATACAGACACACACACACACAATCATGTCCATAAACACACACACATACATACACACTCAGACTCATAAACACATACTCACATACATATACTCACATACAGAGAGACACACACACACACACACACACACACAGTAACATCGATAAACATATGCACACACACATACAAACACACACACACAGACACACACACTCTCACACTCACACACTCACACACAGGACTACTTGCATGCCAAACAGCATAAGCAGCAAGTGATAGACAGAGCTAAGCAATCCCACAGCAAATGGATCAGAGTTAAGCGATTTAACAGCCAATGGATCAGATCTAAGCTCTGCAGTCCTGCCACATCCAGTTGTGAATGATGGTGAACCATTAAACAACTCAGTGGAGGAGGAGGCTCCACAAATATCCCCATCCTCAATGATGGAGGAGCCCAGCACATCAGTGCAAAAGATCAGGCTGAAGCATTTGCAATAATCTTCAGCCAGAAGTGCTGAGTGGATGGTTCATCTCAGCCTCCTCCAGAGAAGATCTCCCTCCCTAACAGCACTGTGGGTGTACCTACACCACACGGACAAAATCCTGGAACTCCCTCCCTAACAGCACTGTGGGTGTACCTACACCACAGGGACAAAATCCTGGAACTCCCTCCCTAACAGCACTGTGCGTGTACCTACACCACAGGGACAAAATCCTGGAACTCCCTCCCTAACAGCACTGTGGGTGTACCTACACCACACGGACAAAATCCTGGAACTCCCTCCCTAACAGCACTGTGGGTGTACCTACACCACACGGACAAAATCCTGGAACTCCCTCCCTAACAGCGCTGTGGGTGTACCTACACCACACGGACAAAATCCTGGAACTCCCTCCCTAACAGCACTGTGGGTGTACCTACACCACACAGACAAAATCCTGGAACTCCCTCCCTAACAGCACTGTGGGTGTACCTACACCACACGGACAAAATCCTGGAACTCCCTCCCTAACAGCGCTGTGGGTGTACCTACACCACAGGGACAAATCCTGGAACTCCCTCCCTAACAGCACTGTGGGTGTACCTACACTACACGGACAAAATCCTGGAACTCCCTCCCTAACAGCACTGTGGGTGTACCTACACCACACGGACAAAATCCTGGAACTCCCTCCCTAACAGCACTGTGGGTGTACCTACACCACACGGACAAAATCCTGGAACTCCCTCCCTAACAGCGCTGTGGGTGTACCTACACCACAGGGACTGCAGCGGTTCAAGAAGGCAGCTCACCACCACCTTCTCAAGGGCAATTAGGGATGGGCAATAAATGCTGGGCCCAGCTAGCGACGCCCACATCCTGTGAATGAATAAAGAAAAACACACAGACACACACTCACACACAAACTCTCACACACAAACTCTCTCTCACACACACTCACACACACAAACTCTCTCTCACACACACAGACACAGACACACACGCAGACACACAAACAGACACACACATGCAGACACATCGACACACACACACATACACACACAGACACGCACACACAGCAACACACACACAGACACACATGCAAACACACACTCACACACACAAACTCTCTCACACACACATACACACACGCGCAGACGCACACAGACACACACACACAGACACACAAACACATACAGACACACACACACTGACACAGACACACACATACACAGACACACACACACCAACACAGACAGACACACACAAAGACACACACACACACAGACACACACTTACACATACATACAGAGACACACACACATAAAAACGATGCCTCTGAGCACGGCTCATGTTACTGAAATTAGCAGCATACCTGAAAATCTGCCTCAAAAATCCTCATCAAAGCTCCGTGTTGAATCGCTCTCCCCCTTCACTGTTGCAACAGTGCGAAAGGAGCTTTACTCTGTATCTAACCCTCTGCTGTACCTGTCCTGTGAGTGTTTGATGGAGACGGCATAGAAGGATATTTACTCTGTATCTAACCCTGTGCTGTACCTGTGCTGGGACTGTTTAATGGGGACAGTGTAGTGTGAGCTTTACTCTGAATCTAACCCTGTGCTGTACGTAGCCTGGGAGTGTTTGATTGAAACAGTGTATAGTGGGATCTGCTCTTTATTTAACCCCGTGCTGTACCTGTCCAGGGTGTTTTTGATGGGGACTGTGTAGAGGGAGATTTTCTCTATATCTCACCCCGTGCTGTACCTGTCTTCGAAGCGTTTGATGGGGACAGTGTAGTGGGGGATTTCCTCTGTATCTAACCCCGTGCTATACCTATCGTGGGAGTGTTTGATTGGGACATGAATTCTGGATTTACTCTGTATCTAACCCTGTGCTGTACCTGACAAGGGAGTGTTTGATGGGTACAGTGTAGAGGGAGCTTTACTCTGTATGTAAACCCGTGCTGTACCTGTCCTGGGAGTGTTTGATAGGGACTTTGTAGAGGAAGATTTACTCTGTATCTGACCCCATGCTGTTCCTGTCCTGTGAGTATTTGATGGAGAGGGTATAGAGGGAGATTTACTCTGTATCTAACCCCCGTGCTGGGAGTGTTTGATGGGAACAGTGTAGCGGGAGATTTACTCTGTATCTAACTCTGTGCTGTAGCTGTGCTGGGACTGTTTAATGGGGACCCTGTAGTGTGAGCTTTACTCTGAATCTAACCCTGTGCTGTGCGTAGCCTGGGAGTGTTTGATGGGAACAGTGTATAGTGAGATCATCTCTTTATCTAACCCCGTGCTATAGATGTCCAGGGAGCGTTTGATGGGGACAGTGAAGTGGGGGATTTCCTCTGTATCTAACCCCGCGCTGTACCTATCGTGGGAGTGTTTGATTGAGAAAGTGAATTCTGTATTTACTCTGTATCTAACCCTGTGCTGTACCATTGCTGGGAGTGTTTGCTGAGGACAGTGTAGAGGGAGCTTTACTCTGTATCTAACCCCGTGCCGTACCTGTCCTGGGTCTGTTTAATGGGGACAGTGTAGAGGCAGGTTTACTCTGTTGTTCAACCTGTGCTGTACCTGTCCTGGGAGTGTTTGATGGGGACTGTGTAGAGGGAGATTTTCTATATATCTCATCCCGTGCTGTACCTGTCTTGGGAGCGTTTGATGGGGACAGTGTAGTGGGGGATTTCCTCTGTATCTAACACCGTGCTGTACCTATCGTGGGAGTGTTTGATAGGGACATGAATTCTGAATTTACTCTGTATCTGAACCCGTGCTGTCCCTGTCCTGCGCGTGTTTAACAGGGACAGTGTAGAGGGAGGTTTAAATTGTATCTAAACCAGTGCTGTTCCTGTCCTGGGAGTTTTTAATGAGGACAGTGTAGCTGGAGCTTTACTCTGTATCTAACCCCCGTGCTGTACCTGCCCTGGAAGTGTTTGATGGAGACAGTGTAGAGAGAGATTTACTCTGTATCTAACCCCGTGCTGTAACTGTCCTGGGAGCGTTTGATGGGCATGGTGTAGAGGGAGCTTTACTCTGTATCTATCCCAATGCTGTACCTGTCCTGGGACTGTTTAATGGGGACAGTGTAGAAGGAGGTTTACTCTGTTGTTAACCCTGTGCTGTACCTGTGCTGGGAGTGTTTGATGGGGACAGTGTAGTGGGCGATTTACTCTGTATCTATCCCAATGCTGTACCTGTCGTGGGACTGTTTAATGGGGACAGTGTAGAGGGACCTTTACCTTGTTGTTAACCCTGTGCTGTACCTGTGCTGGGAGTGTTTGATGGGGACAGTGTAGATGGAGATTTACTCTGTTTCTAACCCCGTGCTGTATATGTCCTGGGAGTGTTTAATAGGGACAGTGTAGAGGGAGATTTACTCTGTATCTAACCCCGTGCTGTACCTGTCCTGGGAGTGTTTGATGGGGACGGTGTAGAGGGAGCTTTAATCTATATCTAACCCCGTGCTGTACCTGTCCTGGGTGTGTTTGATGGAGACGGTATAGAGGGAGATTTACTCTGTATCTAACCCTGTGCTGTACCTGTCCTGTGAGTGTTTGATGGAGACGGTATAGAGGGAGATTTACTCTGTATCTAACCCTGTGCTGTACCTGTCCTGTGAGTGTTTGATGGAGACGGTATAGAGGGAGATTTACTCTGTATCTAACCCTGTGCTGTACCTGTCCTGTGAGTGTTTGATGGAGACGGTATAGAGGGAGATTTGCTCTCTATCTGAACCCATGCTGTACCTGTCCTGGGAGTGTTTGATGGGGACAGTGTAGAGGGAGCTTTACTCTGTATCTAACCCCGTGCTGTGCCTGTCCTGGGAGTGTTTGATGGGGACAGTGTAGAGGGAGATTTACTCTGTATCTAACCCCGTGCTGTACCTGTCCTGGGAGTGTTTGATGGGGACAGTGCAATGTGAGCTTTACTCTGTATCTCACCAAGTGCTGTGCCTGTATTGGGAGTGTTTGATGGGCATGGCGTAGAGGGATCTTTACTCTGTACCTAACATTGTACTGTACCTCTGCTGGGACTGTTTATTGGGGATAGTGTAGTGTGAGTTTCACTCTGAATCTAATCTTGTGCTGAATGTAGCCTGAGAGTGTTTGATGGGAACTGTGTATAGTGGGATCTGCTCTGTATCTCACCCTGTGCTATACCTGTCCTGGGAACATTTCATGGGGACAGTGTAGTGGGAGATTTCCTCTGTATCTAACCCCGTGCTGTACCTATCGTGGGAGTGTTTGATTGGGACAGTGAATTCTGGATTTACTCTGTATCCAACCCTGTGTTGTACCTGACCTGGGAGTGTTTGATGGGGACAGTGTAGAGTGAGCTTTACTCTGTATCTAAACCCATGCTGTACCTGTCCTGTGAGTGTTTGCTGGAGACGGTATAGTGGGAGATTTACTCTGTATCTGAACTCATGCTGTGCCTGTCCTCGGAGTGTTTGATGAGGACGTTTTAGAGGGATATTTACTCTGTATCTAACCCTGTGCTGGGACTGTTTAATGGGGACAGTGTTGAGTGAGCTTTACTCTGAATCTAACCCTGTGCTGTACTTAGCCTGGGAGTGTTTGATGGGAACAGTGTATAGTGGGATCTGCTCTTTATTTAACCTCATGCTTTAGCTGTCCAGGGTGTGTTTGATGGGGAGGGTGTAGAGGGAGATTTTCTCTGTATCTCATCCCGTGCTGTACCTGTCTTGGGAGCGTTTGATGGGGACAGTGCAGTGAGGGATTTCCTCTGTTTCTAACCCCGTGCTGTACCTATCGTGGGAGTGTTTGATTGGGACATGAATTCTGGATTTACTCTGTATCTAACCCTGTGCTGTACCTGACAAGGGAGTGTCTGATGGGGACAGTGTATAGAGAGCTTTACTCTGTATCTAGCGCCGTGCTGTACCTTTCCTGGGAGTGTTTGATTGGGAGAGTGTAGAGGTAGATTTATTCTTTACCTGAACCCATGCTGTACCTGTGCTGCTAGTGTTTGATTGGGACAGTGTAGTGGGGAATTTACTCTCTATCTTTCCCCGTGCTGTACCTGTCCAGGCTGTGTTTGATGGGATCAGTGTAGAGGGAGCTTTACTCTGTATCTAGCCCTGTGCTGTACCTGTGCTGGGAGTGTTTGATGGGAACAGTGTGGAGGGAGCTTTACTCTGTATCTAACCCCGTGCTGTACCTGTGCTGGGAGTGTTTGATGGGGACAGTGTAGAGAGAGATTTACACTGTATCTAACTGCGTGCTGTACCTGTCCTGAGTGAGTTTAATGGGGACTGCGTGGAGGGAGATTTACTCTGTATCTATGCCTGGGCTGTACCTGTCCTGGGAGAATTTGATGGGGACTTTGTACAGGAAGATTTACTCTGTATCTGAACCCATGCTGTGCCTGTCCTCGAAGTGTTTGATGTGGACGGTATAGAAGGATATTTACTCTTTATCTAACGCTGTGCTGTACCTGACAAGGGATTGTTTGATGGGGACAGTGTAGAGGGAGCTTTACTCTGTATCTAAACCCGTGCTGTACCTCTCCTGGTTGTGTTTAATAGGGACAGTGTTGAGGGAGCTTTACTCTGTATCTAACCCCAAGCTGTACCTGTCCTGGGAGTGTTTGATAGGGACTTTGTAGAGGAAGATTTACTCTGTATCTGAACCCGTGCTGTTCCTGTCCTGGGACTTTTTAATGGGGACAGTGTAGCCGGTGGTTTACTCTGTATCTCAGCCCGTGCTGTGCCTGCACTGGGAGTGTTTGATGGGCACGGTGTAGAGGGAGCTTTACTCTGTATATAACGCCGTGCTGTACCTGCCCTGGCAGTGTTTGATGGAGACAGTGTAGAGGGATCTTTACTCTGTATCTAACCCCGTGCTGTACCTTTCCTGGGAGTGTTTGATTGGGACAGTGTAGAGGTAGATTTACTCTGTATCGAAACCCGTGCTGTACCTGTCCTGGTTGTGTTTAATAGGGACAGTGTTGAGGGAGCTTTATTCGGTATCTAACCCCAAGCTGTACCTGTCCTGGCAGTGTTTGATAGTGACTTTGTAGAGGAAGATTTACTTGGTAACTGAACACGTGCTGTTCCTGTCCTGGGACTTTTTAATGGGGACAGTGTAGTGGGAGGTTTACTCTGTATCTCAGCCCGTGCTGTGCCTCCACTGGGAGTTTTTGATTGGCACGGTGTAGAGTGAGTTTTACACTGTATCTAACGCCGTGCTGTACCTGCCCTGGCAGTGTTTGATGGAGACAGTGTAGAGGGATCTTTACTCTGTATCTAACGCTGTGCTGTACCTGACCTGCGAGTGTTTGATTGAGACTGTATAGAGGGAGATTTACATTGTATCTGAACCCATGCTGTGCCTGTGCTGCTAGTGTTTGATGGGGACAGTGCAGTGGGGAATTTACTCTCTATCTATCCCCATGCAGTACCTGTCCAGGGTGTGTTTGATGGGTACAGTGTAGTGAGGAATTTACTCTCTATCTATCCCCGTGCTGTACCTGTCCTGAGTGTGTTTAATGGAGACGGTATAGAGGGAGATTTACTCTGTATCTGAACCCATGCTGTGCCTGTCCTCGGATTGTTTGATGGGGATGGTATGGAGGGATATTTTCTCTGTATCTAACCCTGTGCTGTACCTGTGCTGGGACTGTTTATTGGGGACAGTGTAGTGTGAGCTTTACTCTGAATCTAACCCTGTGCTGTATGTAGCCTGGGAGTGTTTGATGGGAACAGTGTATAATGGAATCTGCTCTTTATTTAACCCCGTGCTGTAGCTGTCCAGGTGTGTTTGATGGGGACTGTGTAGAGAGAGATTTTCTCTGTATCTCACCCCGTGGTGTACCTGTCTTGGCAGCGTTTGATGGGTACAGTGTAGAGGGAGCTTTCCTCTGTATCTAACCCCGTACTGTACCTGTCCTGGGAGTGTTTGTTAGGGACTTTGTAGAGGAAGATTTACTCTGTATCTGCACCCGTGCTGTTCCTGTCCTGCGACTTTTTAACGTGGACAGTGTAGCAGGAGGTTTACTCTGTATCTCAGCCCGTGCTGTACCCGCACTGGTAGTGTTTGATGGAGACAGTGTAGAGGGAGCTTTACTCTGTATCTAACCCTGTGCTGTACCTGTGCTGGGAGTGTTTGATGGGGTCAGTGTAGAGGGAGCTTTACTCTGTATCTAACCCTGTGCTGTACCTGCCCTGGGACTGTTTAATGGGGACAGTGTAGAGGGTGGTTTACCCTGTTGTTAACCCTGTGCTGTACCTGCGCTGGGAGTGTTTGATTGGGACATGAATTCGGATTTACTCTGTATCTAACCCTGTGCTGTACCTATTGTGGGAGTGTTTGATGGCGACATGAATTCTGGATTTACTCTTTATCGAAGCCTGTGCTGTACATGACAAGGGATTGTTTGATGGGGACAGTGTAGAGGGAGCTTTTCTCTGTATCTAACCCCGTGCTGTACCTGTCCTGGGAGTGTTTGATGGGGACAGTGTAGAGGGAGCTTTTCTCTGTATCTAATCCCGTGCTGTACAAGTCCTGTGAGTGTTTAATACGGACAGTGTAGAGGGAGCTTTACTCTGCATCTAACCCCGTGCTGTACCTGTCCTGGGCGTGTTTGATAGGGACTTTGTAAAGGAAGATTTACTCTGTATCTGAACCCGTGCTGTTCCTGTCCTGGGACTTTTTAATGGGGACAGTGTAGCGCGAGGTTTACTCAGTATCTCAGCCCGTTCTGTGCCTGCACTGGGAGTCTTTGATGGGCACGGTGTAGACTGAGCTTTACTCTGTATCTAACGCCGTGCTGTACCTGCCCTGGCACTGTTTGATGGAGACAGTGTAGAGGGAGGTTTACTCTGTTATTAACCCTGTTCTGTACCTGTGCTGTCAGTGTTTGATGGGACAGCGTAGAGGGAGATTTTTTCTGTATCTAACCCCATGCTGTACCTGTGCTGGGAGTGTTTGATGGGGACAGTGTAGAGGGAGCTTTACTCTGTATCTAAACCCGTGCTGCACCTGTCATGAGAGTGTTTAATAGGGACCGTGTAGAGGGAGATTTACTCTATATCTAACCCCGTGCTCTACTTGTCCTGTGAATGTTTGATGGAGACGGTATAGAGGGAGATTTACTCTGTATCTGAACCCATGCAGTGCCTGTCCTCGGAGTGTTTGATGGGGATGTTATAGAGGGATATTTACTCATTATCTAACCCCGTGCTGTACCTGTCCTGGGACTGTGTAATGGAGACAGTGCAGAGGAACGTTTACCATTTTGTTAACCCTGTGCTGTACCTGTGCTGGGTGTGTTGATGGCGACAGTGTAAAGGGAGGCTTACTCAATTGTTAACCCTGTGCTGTACCTGTGTTGGGACTGTTTAATGGGGACAGTGTAGTGTGAGCTTTACTCTGAATCTAACCCTGTGCTGTACGTAGCCTGGGAGTGTTTGATGGGGACAGTGTAGATCGAGATTTACTCTATTTCTAACCATGTGCTGTACCTGTCCTGTGAATGTTTGATGGAGACAGTATAGAGGGAGATTTACTCTGTATCTGAACCCATGCATGCCTGTCCTCGGAGTGTTTGATGGGGACGGTGTAGAGGGAGCTTTAGTCTGTATCTAACCCAGTGCTGCACCTGTCCTGGGAGTGTTTGATGGGGACGGTGTAGAGGGAGGTTTACTTTGTTGTTAATTCTATGCTCTACCTGTTCTGGGAGTGTTCGATGGGGACAGTGTAGAGGGAGGTTTACTCTGTTGTTTACCCTGTGCTGTACCTGTCCTGGGAGTGTTTGATGGGGACAGTGTAGAGGGAGCTTTACTCTGTATCTAAACCCGTGCATGCCTGTCCTCGGAGTGTTTGATGGGGACGGTGTAGAGGGAGCTTTAGTCTGTATCTAACCCAGTGCTGCACCTGTCCTGGGAGTGTTTGATGGGGACGGTGTAGAGGGAGGTTTACTTTGTTGTTAATTCTATGCTCTACCTGTGCTGGGAGTGTTCGATGGGGACAGTGTAGAGGGAGGTTTACTCTGTTGTTTACCCTGTGCTGTACCTGTCCTGGGAGTGTTTGATGGGGACAGTGTAGAGGGAGCTTTACTCTGTATCTAAACCCGTGCTGTACCTGTCCTGGGAGTGTTTAATAGGGACAGTGTAGAGGGAGCTCTACTCTTTATCTAACCCCGTGCTGTACCTGTCCTGGGATTGTTTGATAGGGACTTTGTAGAGCACGATTTAATCTCTATCTGAACTCATGCAGTACCTGTCCTGTGAATGTTTGATGGAGACGATATGGAGGGAGATTTACTTGGTATCATCCCCGTGCTGTACCTGTCCTGGGACTGTTTAATGGGGACATTGTAGCATGAGCTTTACTCTGAATCTAACCCTGTGCTGGACGTATATTGGGAGTATTTGATGGGGACAGTGTAGAGGGAGATTTACTCTGTATCTAACCCCGTGCTGTACCTGTCCTGGGAGTGTTTGATGGGGACAGTGTAGAGGGTTGTTTACCCTTTTGTTAACCCTGTGCTGTACCTGTGCTGGGTGTGTTTGATGGGGACAGTGTAGAGGGAGCTTTACTCTGTATCTAACCCCGTGCTGTACCTGTGCTGGGAATGTTTGATGGGGACAGTGTAGAGGGAGCTTTACTCTGTATCTAACCCCGTGCTGTACCTGTGCTGGGAGTGTTTGATGGGGACAACATAGAGGAAGATTTACTCTGTATCTAACCCCGTGCTGTACGTGTCCTGGGAGTGTTTGATGGGGACAGTGCAGAGGGAGCTTTACTCTGTATCTAACCCCGTGCTGTACCTGTCCTGGGAGTGTTTGATGGGGACGGTGTAGAGGGAGGTTTACTCTGTATCTAACCCCGTGCTGTACCTGTCCTGGGAGTGTTTGATGGGGACAGTGTAGAGGGAGCTTTACTCTGTATCTAACCCCGTGCTGTACGTGTCCTGGGAGTGTTTGATGGGAACAGTGTAGAGAGAGATTTACTCTATCTAACCGCGTGCTGTAGCTGTCTTGATTGTGTTTAACAGGGACTGTGTAGAGGGCGCTTTACTCTGTATCTAACCCTGTGCAGTACCTGCCCTGGGAGTGTTTGATGGGGACAGTGTAGATAGAGCTTTACTCTTTATCTAGCCCCGTGCAGTCCCTCTCCTGGGAGTGTTTGATGGGGACAGTGTAGAGGAAGCTTTACTCTGTATCTGAACCCGTGCTGTACTGTCCTGGGAGTGTTTGATAGGGACTTGTAGAGGGAGGTTTACTCTGTATTTGAACCCATGCAGTACCTGTCCTGTAAGTGTTTGATGGAGACGGTATAGAGGGTGATTTACTTTGTATCATCCCCGTGCTGTACCTGTGCTGGGACTGTTTATTGGGGACAGTGTAGCATGAGCTTTACTCTGAATCTAACCCTGTGCTGGACGTAGCCTGGGAGTGTTTGATGGGGACAGTGTAGAGGGAGATTTACTCTGTATCTTATCCCGTGCTGTACCTGTCCTGGGACTGTTTAATGGAGACAGTGTAGAGGGAGGTTTACCCTTTTGTTAACCCTGTGCTGTACCTGTGCTGGTTGTGTTTGATGGGGACAGTGTAGAGGGCGGTTTACTCTGTTGTTAACCCTGTGCTGTACATGTGCTGGGAATGTTTGATGGGAACAGTGTAGAGAGAGTTTTATTCTGTATCTAACCACGTGCTGTACCTGTCTTGACTGTGTTTAATAGGTACTGTATAGAGGGCGCTTTACTCTGTATCTAACCCTGGGCTGCACCTGCCCTGGGAGTGATGATGGGGACAGTGTAGATGGAGCTTTACGCTGTATCTAACCCTGTGCTGCAACTTCCCTGGGAATGATTGATGGGGACAGTGTAGATGGAGCTTTACTCTTTATCTAGCCCCGTGCTGTCATTCTTCTGGGAGTGTTGAATGGGGACAGTGTAGATGGTGCTTTATTCTGTATATAAACCTGTACTGTACCTGTCCTGTGATTGTTTAATGTGGAGTGTGTAGGGGGAACTTTACTGTGAATCTCACCCCATGCTGTACCTGTCCAGGGAGTGTTTGACGGGGACAGTGTAGTGTCAGCTTTACGCTGTCTCTAACCCGGTGCTGTACTTGTCCAGGGAGTGTTTGATGGGGACGGTGTAGAGGGAGCTTTAATCTGTATCTAACCCTGTGCTGTACCTGTCCTGGGAGTGTTTGATGGGGACATTGTAGAGCGAGATTTACTCTGTATCTGTACCCGTGCTGTACCTGTCCTGTGAATGTTTGATGGAGACGGTATAGAAGGAGATTTACTCTGTATCTGAACCTATGCAGTGTCTGTCCTCGGAGTGTTTGATGGGGACAATGTAGAGGGAGGTTTACTCTGTTATTAACCCTGTTCTGTACCTGTGCTGTGAGTGTTTGATGGGGACAGTGTAGAGGGAGATTTTTTCTGTATCTAACCCCATGCTGTACCTGTGCTGGGAGTGTTTGATGGGGACAGTGTAGAGGGAGATTTTTTCTGTATCTAACCCCATGCTGTACCTGTGCTGGGAGTGTTTGATGGGGACAGTGTAGTGGGAGCTTTACTCTGTATCTAAACCCGTGCTGTACCTGTCATGGGAGTGTTTAATAGGGACAGTGTAGCGGGAGCTTTACTCTCTATCTAACCCCGTGCTGTACCTGTCCTGTGAATGTTTGATGGAGACGGTATAGAGGGAGATTTACTCTGTATCTGAGCCCATGCAGTGCCTGTCCTCGGAGTGTTTGATGGGGATGATATAGAGGGATATTTACTCATTATCTAACCCCGTGCTGTACCTGTCCTGTGACTGTGTAATGGAGACAGTGCAGAGGGAGGTTTACCATTTTGTTAACCCTGTGCTGTACCTGTGCTGGGTGTGTTGATGGGGACAGCGTAAAGGGAGGCTTACTCAATTGTTAACCCTGTGCTGGGACTGTTTAATGGGGACAGTGTAGTGTGAGCTTTACTCTGAATCTAACCCTGTGCTGTATGTAGCCTGAGAGTGTTTGGTGGGGACAGTGTAGAGGGAGATTTACTCTATATCTAACCCCGTGCTGTGCCTGTCCTGTGAATGTTTGATGGAGACAGTATAGAGGGAGATTTACTCTGTATCTGAACCCATGCAGTGCCTGTCCTCAGAGTGTTTGATGGGGATGTTATAGAGGGATATTTACTCATTATCTAACCCCATGCTGTACCTGTCCTGGGACTGTTTAATGGAGACAGTGCAGTGGGAGGTTTACCATTTTGTTAACCCTGTGCTGTACCTGTGCTGGTAGTGTTTAATGGGAACAGTGTAGAGAGAGATTCACTCTGTATCTAACCGCGTGCTGTACCTGTCGTGATTGTGTTTAACAGGGACTGTGTAGAGGGCGCTTTACACTGTATCTAACCCTGTGCTGTACCTGCCCTGGGAATGATTGATGGGGACAGTGTAGATAGAGCTTTACTCTTTATCTAGCCCCGTGCAGTCCCTCTCCTGGGAGTGTTTGATGGGGACAGTGTAGAGGGAGGTTTACTCTGTATCTGAACCCGTGCTGTAACTGTCCTGGGAGTGTTTGATGGGGATAGTGTAGAGGGAGGTTTACTCTGTATCTAAACCTGTGCTGTTCCTGTCCTGGGAGTGTTTGATAGGGACTTGTAGAGCAAGATTTACTCTATTTCTGAACCCATGCAGTACCTGTCCTGTGAGTGTGTGTTGGAGACGGTATAGAGGGTGATTTACTTTGTATCATCCCCGTGCTGTACCTGTCCTGGGATTGTTTAATGGGGACAGTGTAGCATGAGCTTTACTCTGAAACTAACCCTGTGCTGGACGTAGCCTAGGAGTGTTTGATGGGGACAGTGTAGAGGGAGATTTACTCTGTATCTTACCCCGTGCTGTACCTGTCCTGGGACTATTTAATGGAGACAGTGTAGAGGGAGGTTTACCCTTTTGTTAACCCTGTGCTGTACCTGTGCTGGGAGTGTTTGATGGGAATAGTGTAGAGAGAGTTTTACTCTTTATCTAACCGCATGCTGTACCTGTCTTGACTGTGTTTAATAGGGACTGTGTAGAGGGTGCTTTACTCTGTATCTAACCTTGTGCTGTATCTGCCCTGGGAGTGATTGATGGGGACAGTGTAGATGGAGCTTTACTCTTTATCTAGCCCCGTGCTGTCATTCTCCTGGGAGTGTTGAATGGGGATAGTGTAGATGGAGCTTTATTCTGTATATAAACCCGTACTGTACCGGTCCTGTGACTGTTTAATGTGGAGAGTGTAGGGGGAGCTTTACTGTGAATCTCACCCCATGCTGTACCTGTCCAGGGAGTGTTTGATGGGGACAGTGTAGCGTGAGCTTTACGCTGTCTCTAACCCGGTGCTGTACTTGTCCAGGGAGTGTTTGATGGGGACGGTGTAGAGGGAGCTTTAATCTGTATCTAACCCTGTACTGTACCTGTCCTGGGAGTGCTTGATGGGGATGTTATAGAGGGATATTTACTCATTATCTAACCCTGTGCTGTAGCTGTGCTGGGACTGTTAAATGGGGACAGAGTAGCGTGAGCTTTACTCTGAATCTAACCCTGTGCTGTACGTACAATGGGAGTGTTTGATGGGAACAGTGTATATTGGGATCTGTTCTTTATTTAACCCCGTGCTGTAGCTGTCCAGGGTGTGTTTGATGGGGACTGCGTAGAGGGGGATTTCCTCTGTATCTAACCCCATGCTGTGCCTATTGTGGGAGTGTTTGATTGGGACATGAATTCTGCATTTACTCTGAATCTAACCCTGTGCTGTACGTAGCCTGGGAATGTTTGATGGGGACAGTGTAGAGCCAGATTTACTCTCTATTTAACCCCATGCTGTGGCTGTCCTGACTGTTTAATGGGGACAGTTCAGAGGGAGGTTTACCTTGTTGTTTACCCTGTATTGTACCTGTGTTGGAGTGTTTGAAGGGGATGGTGTAAAGGGAGCTTTAATCTGTATCTAACCCTGTGCTGTACCTGTCCTGGGAGGGTTTGATGGGGACGGTGTAGAGGGAACTTTACTCTGTATCTGACACCGTGCGGTACCTATCATGGATGTGTTTGACTGGGACAATGATTTCTGGATTTACTCTGTATCTAACCCTGTACTGTACCTGTCAAAGTAGTGTTTGATGGGGACAGTGTAGAGGGAGGATTACTCTATATCTAACCCCGTGCTGTACCTGTCCTGTAAGTGTTTGATGGGCACTTTGTAGAGGCAGATTTACTCTGTATCTCTACCCGTGCTGTACCTGTCCTGTGAATGTTTGATGGAGATGGTATAGAGGGAGATTTACTCTGCATCTGATCCCATGCAGTGCCTGCCCTCGGAGTGTTTGATGGGGACGATATAGAGGGATATTTACTCTGTATCTAACCCTGTGCTGTAGCTGTGCTGGGACTGTTTAATGGGGACAGTGTAGTGTGATCTTTACTCTGAATCTAACCCAGTGCTGTACGTAGCCTGGGAGTGTTTGATGGGGACAGTGTAGAGGGAGATTTACTGTGTATCTAACCCCATGCTGTACCTGTCCTGGGACTATTTAATGGCGACAGTGCAGAGGGAGGTTTACCCTGTTGTTAACCCTGTGCTGTACCTGTGCTGGGAGTGTTTGATGGGAACAGTGTAGAGGGAGGTTTACTATGTTTTTTACCCTGTGCTGTACCTGTGCTGGGAGTGTTTGATGGGTACAGTGTAGAGGGAGGTTTACTATGTTTTTTACCCTGTGCTGTACCTGTGCTGGGAGTGTTTGATGGGAATAGTGTAGAGAGAGATTTACTCTTTATCTAACCGCATGCTGTATCTGTCTTGACTATGTTTAATAGGGACTGTGTAGAGGGCGCTTTACTCTGTATCTAACCCTGGGCGGCACCTGCCCTGGGAGTGATTGATGGGGACAGTGTAGATGGAGCTTTACTCCTTATCTAACCCCGTGCTGTCCCTCTCCTGGGAGTGTTGAATGGGGACTGTGTAGATGGAGCTTTATTCTGTATATAAACCCATACTGTACCTGTTCTGTGACTGTTTAATGTGGAGAGTGTAGGGGGAGCTTTACTGTGAATCTCACCCAATGCTGTACCTATCCAGGGAGTGTTTGATGGGGACAGTGTAGCGTGAGCTTTACGCTGTCTCTAACCCGGTGCTGTACTTGTCCAGGGAGTGTTTGATGGGGACGGTGTAGAGGGAGCTTTAATCTGTATCTAACCCCGTGCTGTACCTGTCCTGGGAGTGTTTGATGGGGACGGTGTAGAGGGAGCTTTAATCTGTATCTAACCCTGTGCTGTACCTGTCCTGGGAGTGTTTGATGGGGACGTTATAGAGGGATATTTACTCATCATCTAACCCTGTGCTGTAGCTTTGCTGGGATTGTTCAATGGGGACCGTGTAGTGTGTGCTTTACTCTGAATCTAACCCTGTGCTGTAATTAGCCGGGGAGTGTTTGTTGGGAACAGTGTATATTGGGATCTGCTCTTTATTTAACCCCATGCTGTAGCTGTCCAGGGTGTGTTTGATGGGGACTGTGTAGAGGGAGATTTTCTCTGTATCTCACCCAGTGCTGTATCTATCCTGGAAATGTTTGATGGGGACTTTGTAGAGGAAGATTTACTCTGTATCTGTTCCTGCGCTGTACCTGTCCTGTGAGTGTTTGAAGGAGATGGTATAGAGGGAGATTTACTCTGTCTCTGATCCCATGCAGTGCCTGCCCTCGGAGTGTTTGATGGGGACTTTGTAGAGCAATATTTACTCTGTATCTGAACCTATGCTATACCTGTTCTGTGAGTGTTTGATGGAGACTGAGGTTTACCTTGTTGTTAACCCTGTGCTGTACCTGTGCTGGGAGTGTTTAATGGGGACAGTGTAGAGGGAGATTTACTCTGTATCTAATGACGTGCTGTACCTCTCCTGGGAGTGTTTAATAGGGACAGTGTAGAGGGAGCTTTACTCTATATCTAACCCCGAGCTGTACCTGTCCTGGAAGTGTTTGATGGGCACATTGTAGAGGCAGATTTACTCTGTATCTCTACCCGTGCTGTACCTGTCCTGTGAATGTTTGATGGAGATGGTATAGAGGGAGATTTACTCTGCATCTGATCCCATGCAGTGCCTGCCCTCGGAGTGTTTGATGGGGACGATATAGAGGGATATTTACTCTGTATCTAACCCTGTGCTGTAGCTGTGCTGGGACTGTTTAATGAGGACAGTGTAGTGTGATCTTTACGCTGAATCTAACCCTGTGCTGTACGTAGCCTGGGAGTGTTTGATGGGGACAGTGTAGAGGGAGATTTACTGTGTATCTAACCCCATGCTGTACCTGTCTTGACTGTATTTAATAGGGACTGTGTAGAGGGCGCTTTACTCTGTATCTAACCCTGGGCTGCACCTGCCCTGGGAGTGATTGATGGGGACAGTGTAGATAGAGCTTTACTCTTTATCTAGCCCCGTGCAGTGCCTCTCCTGGGAGTTTTTGATGGGGCAGTGTAGCGGGAGCTTTACTCTGTATCTAAACCCGTGCTGTACCTGTCATGGGAGTATTTAATAGGGACAGTGTAGTGAGGAATTTACTCTCTATCTATCCCCGTGCTGTACCTGTCCTGAGTGTGTTTAATGGAGACGGTATAGAGGGAGATTTACTCTGTATCTGAACCCATGCTGTGCCTGTCCTCGGATTGTTTGATGGGGATGGTATGGAGGGATATTTTCTCTGTATCTAACCCTGTGCAGCACCTCTGCTGGGACTGTTTATTGGGGACAGTGTAGCGTGAGCTTTACTCTGAATCTAACCCTGTGCTGTATGTAGCCTGGGAGTGTTTGATGGGAACAGTGTATAATGGAATCTGCTCTTTATTTAACCCCGTGCTGTAGCTGTCCAGGGTGTGTTTGATGGGGACTGTGTAGAGAGAGATTTTCTCTGTATCTCACCCCGTGGTGTACCTGTCTTGGCAGCGTTTGATGGGTACAGTGTAGAGGGAGCTTTCCTCTGTATCTAACCCCGTACTGTACCTGTCCTGGGAGTGTTTGTTAGGGACTTTGTAGAGGAAGATTTACTCTGTATCTGCACCCGTGCTGTTCCTGTCCTGCGACTTTTTAACGTGGACAGTGTAGCAGGAGGTTTACTCTGTATCTCAGCCCGTGCTGTACCTGCACTGGTAGTGTTTGATGGAGACAGTGTAGAGGGAGCTTTACTCTGTATCTAACCCTGTGCTGTACCTGTGCTGGGAGTGTTTGATGGGGTCAGTGTAGAGGGAGCTTTACTCTGTATCTAACCCTGTGCTGTACCTGCCCTGGGACTGTTTAATGGGGACAGTGTAGAGGGTGGTTTACCCTGTTGTTAACCCTGTGCTGTACCTGCGCTGGGAGTGTTTGATTGGGACATGAATTCGGATTTACTCTGTATCTAACCCTGTGCTGTACCTATTGTGGGAGTGTTTGATGGCGACATGAATTCTGGATTTACTCTTTATCGAAGCCTGTGCTGTACATGACAAGGGATTGTTTGATGGGGACAGTGTAGAGGGAGCTTTTCTCTGTATCTAACCCCGTGCTGTACCTGTCCTGGGAGTGTTTGATGGGGACAGTGTAGAGGGAGCTTTTCTCTGTATCTAATCCCGTGCTGTACAAGTCCTGTGAGTGTTTAATACGGACAGTGTAGAGGGAGCTTTACTCTGCATCTAACCCCGTGCTGTACCTGTCCTGGGCGTGTTTGATAGGGACTTTGTAAAGGAAGATTTACTCTGTATCTGAACCCGTGCTGTTCCTGTCCTGGGACTTTTTAATGGGGACAGTGTAGCGCGAGGTTTACTCAGTATCTCAGCCCGTTCTGTGCCTGCACTGGGAGTCTTTGATGGGCATGGTGTAGACTGAGCTTTACTCTGTATCTAACGCTGTGCTGTACCTGCCCTGGCACTGTTTGATGGAGACAGTGTAGAGGGAGGTTTACTCTGTTATTAACCCTGTTCTGTACCTGTGCTGTCAGTGTTTGATGGGACAGCGTAGAGGGAGATTTTTTCTGTATCTAACCCCATGCTGTACCTGTGCTGGGAGTGTTTGATGGGGACAGTGTAGAGGGAGCTTTACTCTGTATCTAAACCCGTGCTGCACCTGTCATGAGAGTGTTTAATAGGGACCGTGTAGAGGGAGATTTACTCTATATCTAACCCCGTGCTCTACTTGTCCTGTGAATGTTTGATGGAGACGGTATAGAGGGAGATTTACTCTGTATCTGAACCCATGCAGTGCCTGTCCTCGGAGTGTTTGATGGGGATGTTATAGAGGGATATTTACTCATTATCTAACCCCGTGCTGTACCTGTCCTGGGACTGTGTAATGGAGACAGTGCAGAGGAACGTTTACCATTTTGTTAACCCTGTGCTGTACCTGTGCTGGGTGTGTTGATGGCGACAGTGTAAAGGGAGGCTTACTCAATTGTTAACCCTGTGCTGTACCTGTGTTGGGACTGTTTAATGGGGACAGTGTAGTGTGAGCTTTACTCTGAATCTAACCCTGTGCTGTACGTAGCCTGGGAGTGTTTGATGGGGACAGTGTAGATCGAGATTTACTCTATTTCTAACCATGTGCTGTACCTGTCCTGTGAATGTTTGATGGAGACAGTATAGAGGGAGATTTACTCTGTATCTGAACCCATGCATGCCTGTCCTCGGAGTGTTTGATGGGGACGGTGTAGAGGGAGCTTTAGTCTGTATCTAACCCAGTGCTGCACCTGTCCTGGGAGTGTTTGATGGGGACGGTGTAGAGGGAGGTTTACTTTGTTGTTAATTCTATGCTCTACCTGTTCTGGGAGTGTTCGATGGGGACAGTGTAGAGGGAGGTTTACTCTGTTGTTTACCCTGTGCTGTACCTGTCCTGGGAGTGTTTGATGGGGACAGTGTAGAGGGAGCTTTACTCTGTATCTAAACCCGTGCATGCCTGTCCTCGGAGTGTTTGATGGGGACGGTGTAGAGGGAGCTTTAGTCTGTATCTAACCCAGTGCTGCACCTGTCCTGGGAGTGTTTGATGGGGACGGTGTAGAGGGAGGTTTACTTTGTTGTTAATTCTATGCTCTACCTGTGCTGGGAGTGTTCGATGGGGACAGTGTAGAGGGAGGTTTACTCTGTTGTTTACCCTGTGCTGTACCTGTCCTGGGAGTGTTTGATGGGGACAGTGTAGAGGGAGCTTTACTCTGTATCTAAACCCGTGCTGTACCTGTCCTGGGAGTGTTTAATAGGGACAGTGTAGAGGGAGCTCTACTCTTTATCTAACCCCGTGCTGTACCTGTCCTGGGATTGTTTGATAGGGACTTTGTAGAGCACGATTTAATCTCTATCTGAACTCATGCAGTACCTGTCCTGTGAATGTTTGATGGAGACGATATGGAGGGAGATTTACTTGGTATCATCCCCGTGCTGTACCTGTCCTGGGACTGTTTAATGGGGACATTGTAGCATGAGCTTTACTCTGAATCTAACCCTGTGCTGGACGTATATTGGGAGTATTTGATGGGGACAGTGTAGAGGGAGATTTACTCTGTATCTAACCCCGTGCTGTACCTGTCCTGGGAGTATTTGATGGGGACAGTGTAGAGGGTTGTTTACCCTTTTGTTAACCCTGTGCTGTACCTGTGCTGGGTGTGTTTGATGGGGACAGTGTAGAGGGAGCTTTACTCTGTATCTAACCCCGTGCTGTACCTGTGCTGGGAATGTTTGATGGGGACAGTGTAGAGGGAGCTTTACTCTGTATCTAACCCCATGCTGTACCTGTGCTGGGAGTGTTTGATGGGGACAACATAGAGGAAGATTTACTCTGTATCTAACCCCGTGCTGTACGTGTCCTGGGAGTGTTTGATGGGGACAGTGCAGAGGGAGCTTTACTCTGTATCTAACCCCGTGCTGTACCTGTCCTGGGAGTGTTTGATGGGGACGGTGTAGAGGGAGGTTTACTCTGTATCTAACCCCGTGCTGTACCTGTCCTGGGAGTGTTTGATGGGGACAGTGTAGAGGGAGCTTTACTCTGTATCTAACCCCGTGCTGTACGTGTCCTGGGAGTGTTTGATGGGAACAGTGTAGAGAGAGATTTACTCTATCTAACCGCGTGCTGTAGCTGTCTTGATTGTGTTTAACAGGGACTGTGTAGAGGGCGCTTTACTCTGTATCTAACCCTGTGCAGTACCTGCCCTGGGAGTGTTTGATGGGGACAGTGTAGATAGAGCTTTACTCTTTATCTAGCCCCGTGCAGTCCCTCTCCTGGGAGTGTTTGATGGGGACAGTGTAGAGGGAGCTTTACTCTGTATCTAACCCCGTGCTGTACCTGTCCTGGGAGTGTTTGATGGGGACAGTGTAGAGGAAGCTTTACTCTGTATCTGAACCCGTGCTGTACTGTCCTGGGAGTGTTTGATAGGGACTTGTAGAGGGAGGTTTACTCTGTATTTGAACCCATGCAGTACCTGTCCTGTAAGTGTTTGATGGAGACGGTATAGAGGGTGATTTACTTTGTATCATCCCCGTGCTGTACCTGTGCTGGGACTGTTTATTGGGGACAGTGTAGCATGAGCTTTACTCTGAATCTAACCCTGTGCTGGACGTAGCCTGGGAGTGTTTGATGGGGACAGTGTAGAGGGAGATTTACTCTGTATCTTACCCCGTGCTGTACCTGTCCTGGGACTGTTTAATGGAGACAGTGTAGAGGGAGGTTTACCCTTTTGTTAAGCCTGTGCTGTACCTGTGCTGGTTGTGTTTGATGGGGACAGTGTAGAGGGCGGTTTACTCTGTTGTTAACCCTGTGCTGTACATGTGCTGGGAATGTTTGATGGGAACAGTGTAGAGAGAGTTTTATTCTGTATCTAACCACGTGCTGTACCTGTCTTGACTGTGTTTAATAGGTACTGTATAGAGGGCGCTTTACTCTGTATCTAACCCTGGGCTGCACCTGCCCTGGGAGTGATTGATGGGGACAGTGTAGATGGAGCTTTACGCTGTATCTAACCCTGTGCTGCAACTTCCCTGGGAATGATTGATGGGGACAGTGTAGATGGAGCTTTACTCTTTATCTAGCCCCGTGCTGTCATTCTTCTGGGAGTGTTGAATGGGGACAGTGTAGATGGAGCTTTATTCTGTATATAAACCTGTACTGTACCTGTCCTGTGATTGTTTAATGTGGAGTGTGTAGGGGGAACTTTACTGTGAATCTCACCCCATGCTGTACCTGTCCAGGGAGTGTTTGACGGGGACAGTGTAGTGTCAGCTTTACGCTGTCTCTAACCCGGTGCTGTACTTGTCCAGGGAGTGTTTGATGGGGACGGTGTAGAGGGAGCTTTAATCTGTATCTAACCCTGTGCTGTACCTGTCCTGGGAGTGTTTGATGGGGACATTGTAGAGCGAGATTTACTCTGTATCTGTACCCGTGCTGTACCTGTCCTGTGAATGTTTGATGGAGACGGTATAGAAGGAGATTTACTCTGTATCTGAACCTATGCAGTGTCTGTCCTCGGAGTGTTTAATGGGGACAATGTAGAGGGAGGTTTACTCTGTTATTAACCCTGTTCTGTACCTGTGCTGTGAGTGTTTGATGGGGACAGTGTAGAGGGAGATTTTTTCTGTATCTAACCCCATGCTGTACCTGTGCTGGGAGTGTTTGATGGGGACAGTGTAGAGGGAGATTTTTTCTGTATCTAACCCCATGCTGTACCTGTGCTGGGAGTGTTTGATGGGGACAGTGTAGTGGGAGCTTTACTCTGTATCTAAACCCGTGCTGTACCTGTCATGGGAGTGTTTAATAGGGACAGTGTAGCGGGAGCTTTACTCTCTATCTAACCCCG
Organism: Isurus oxyrinchus; assembly: GCA_026770705.1. Taxonomy (NCBI): domain Eukaryota; kingdom Metazoa; phylum Chordata; class Chondrichthyes; order Lamniformes; family Lamnidae; genus Isurus; species Isurus oxyrinchus. The sequence goes on from JANJGN010000111.1 coordinate 306,225, forward strand.
TGCTGTACCTGTCCTGTGAATGTTTGATGGAGACGGTATAGAGGGAGATTTACTCTGTATCTGAGCCCATGCAGTGCCTGTCCTCGGAGTGTTTGATGGGGATGATATAGAGGGATATTTACTCATTATCTAACCCTGTGCTGTACCTGTCCTGTGACTGTGTAATGGAGACAGTGCAGAGGGAGGTTTACCATTTTGTTAACCCTGTGCTGTACCTGTGCTGGGTGTGTTGATGGGGACAGCGTAAAGGGAGGCTTACTCAATTGTTAACCCTGTGCTGGGACTGTTTAATGGGGACAGTGTAGTGTGAGCTTTACTCTGAATCTAACCCTGTGCTGTATGTAGCCTGAGAGTGTTTGGTGGGGACAGTGTAGAGGGAGATTTACTCTATATCTAACCCCGTGCTGTGCCTGTCCTGTGAATGTTTGATGGAGACAGTATAGAGGGAGATTTACTCTGTATCTGAACCCATGCAGTGCCTGTCCTCAGAGTGTTTGATGGGGATGTTATAGAGGGATATTTACTCATTATCTAACCCCATGCTGTACCTGTCCTGGGACTGTTTAATGGAGACAGTGCAGTGGGAGGTTTACCATTTTGTTAACCCTGTGCTGTACCTGTGCTGGTAGTGTTTAATGGGAACAGTGTAGAGAGAGATTCACTCTGTATCTAACCGCGTGCTGTACCTGTCGTGATTGTGTTTAACAGGGACTGTGTAGAGGGCGCTTTACACTGTATCTAACCCTGTGCTGTACCTGCCCTGGGAAGGATTGATGGGGACAGTGTAGATAGAGCTTTACTCTTTATCTAGCCCCGTGCAGTCCCTCTCCTGGGAGTGTTTGATGGGGACAGTGTAGAGGGAGGTTTACTCTGTATCTGAACCCGTGCTGTAACTGTCCTGGGAGTGTTTGATGGGGACAGTGTAGAGGGAGATTTACTCTGTATCTTACCCCGTGCTGTACCTGTCCTGGGACTATTTAATGGAGACAGTGTAGAGGGAGGTTTACCCTTTTGTTAAGCCTGTGCTGTACCTGTGCTGGTTGTGTTTGATGGGGACAGTGTAGAGGGCGGTTTACTCTGTTGTTAACCCTGTGCTGTACAAGTACTGGGAGTGTTTGATGGGAACAGTGTAGAGAGAGTTTTACTCTTTATCTAACCGCATGCTGTACCTGTCTTGACTGTGTTTAATAGGGACTGTGTAGAGGGTGCTTTACTCTGTATCTAACCTTGTGCTGTATCTGCCCTGGGAGTGATTGATGGGGACAGTGTAGATGGAGCTTTACTCTTTATCTAGCCCCGTGCTGTCATTCTCCTGGGAGTGTTGAATGGGGATAGTGTAGATGGAGCTTTATTCTGTATATAAACCCGTACTGTACCGGTCCTGTGACTGTTTAATGTGGAGAGTGTAGGGGGAGCTTTACTGTGAATCTCACCCCATGCTGTACCTGTCCAGGGAGTGTTTGATGGGGACAGTGTAGCGTGAGCTTTACGCTGTCTCTAACCCGGTGCTGTACTTGTCCAGGGAGTGTTTGATGGGGACGGTGTAGAGGGAGCTTTAATCTGTATCTAACCCTGTACTGTACCTGTCCTGGGAGTGCTTGATGGGGATGTTATAGAGGGATATTTACTCATTATCTAACCCTGTGCTGTAGCTGTGCTGGGACTGTTAAATGGGGACAGAGTAGCGTGAGCTTTACTCTGAATCTAACCCTGTGCTGTACGTACAATGGGAGTGTTTGATGGGAACAGTGTATATTGGGATCTGTTCTTTATTTAACCCCGTGCTGTAGCTGTCCAGGGTGTGTTTGATGGGGACTGCGTAGAGGGGGATTTCCTCTGTATCTAACCCCATGCTGTGCCTATTGTGGGAGTGTTTGATTGGGACATGAATTCTGCATTTACTCTGAATCTAACCCTGTGCTGTACGTAGCCTGGGAATGTTTGATGGGGACAGTGTAGAGCCAGATTTACTCTCTATTTAACCCCATGCTGTGGCTGTCCTGACTGTTTAATGGGGACAGTTTAGAGGGAGGTTTACCTTGTTGTTTACCCTGTATTGTACCTGTGTTGGAGTGTTTGAAGGGGATGGTGTAAAGGGAGCTTTAATCTGTATCTAACCCTGTGCTGTACCTGTCCTGAGAGGGTTTGATGGGGACGGTGTAGAGGGAACTTTACTCTGTATCTGACACCGTGCGGTACCTATCATGGATGTGTTTGACTGGGACAATGATTTCTGGATTTACTCTGTATCTAACCCTGTACTGTACCTGTCAAAGTAGTGTTTGATGGGGACAGTGTAGAGGGAGGATTACTCTATATCTAACCCCGTGCTGTACCTGTCCTGTAAGTGTTTGATGGGCACTTTGTAGAGGCAGATTTACTCTGTATCTCTACCCGTGCTGTACCTGTCCTGTGAATGTTTGATGGAGATGGTATAGAGGGAGATTTACTCTGCATCTGATCCCATGCAGTGCCTGCCCTCGGAGTGTTTGATGGGGACGATATAGAGGGATATTTACTCTGTATCTAACCCTGTGCTGTAGCTGTGCTGGGACTGTTTAATGGGGACAGTGTAGTGTGAGCTTTACTCTGAATCTAACCCAGTGCTGTACGTAGCCTGGGAGTGTTTGATGGGGACAGTGTAGAGGGAGATTTACTGTGTATCTAACCCCATGCTGTACCTGTCCTGGGACTATTTAATGGCGACAGTGCAGAGGGAGGTTTACCCTGTTGTTAACCCTGTGCTGTACCTGTGCTGGGAGTGTTTGATGGGAACAGTGTAGAGGGAGGTTTACTATGTTTTTTACCCTGTGCTGTACCTGTGCTGGGAGTGTTTGATGGGAATAGTGTAGAGAGAGATTTATTCTTTATCTAACCGCATGCTGTATCTGTCTTGACTATGTTTAATAGGGACTGTGTAGAGGGCGCTTTACTCTGTATCTAACCCTGGGCGGCACCTGCCCTGGGAGTGATTGATGGGGACAGTGTAGATGGAGCTTTACTCCTTATCTAACCCCGTGCTGTCCCTCTCCTGGGAGTGTTGAATGGGGACTGTGTAGATGGAGCTTTATTCTGTATATAAACCCATACTGTACCTGTCCTGTGACTGTTTAATGTGGAGAGTGTAGGGGGAGCTTTACTGTGAATCTCACCCCATGCTGTACCTATCCAGGGAGTGTTTGATGGGGACAGTGTGCGTGAGCTTTACGCTGTCTCTAACCCGGTGCTGGACTTGTCCAGGGAGTGTTTGATGGGGACGGTGGAGAGGGAGCTTTAATCTGTATCTAACCCTGAGCTGTACCTGTCCTGGGAGTGTTTGATGGGGACGGTATAGAGGGAGCTTTAATCTGTATCTAACCCTGTGCTGTACCTGTCCTGGGAGTGTTTGATGGGGACGGTGTAGAGGGAGCTTTAATCTGTATCTAACCCTGTGCTGTACCTGTCCTGGGAGTGTTTGATGGGGACGGTGTAGAGGGAGCTTTAATCTGTATCTAACCCTGTGCTGTACCTGTCCTGGGAGTGTTTGATGGGGACGGTGTAGAGGGAGCTTTACTCTATATCTAACCCCGTGCTGTACCTGTCCTGGGAGTGTTTGATGGAGACGGTATAGAGGGAGATTCACTGTGTATCTGAACCCTTGCAGTCCCTGTCCTTGGAGTGTTTGATGGGAACAGTGTAGAGGGAGATTTACTATGTTTTTTACCCTGTGCTGTACCTGTGCTGGGAGTGTTTGATGGGAATAGTGTAGAGAGAGATTTACTCTTTATCTAACCGCATGCTGTATCTGTCTTGACTATGTTTAATAGGGACTGTGTAGAGGGCGCTTTACTCTGTATCTAACCCTGGGCGGCACCTGCCCTGGGAGTGATTGATGGGGACAGTGTAGATGGAGCTTTACTCCTTATCTAACCCCGTGCTGTCCCTCTCCTGGGAGTGTTGAATGGGGACTGTGTAGATGGAGCTTTATTCTGTATATAAACCCATACTGTACCTGTCCTGTGACTGTTTAATGTGGAGAGTGTAGGGGGAGCTTTACTGTGAATCTCACCCCATGCTGTACCTGTCCAGGGAGTGTTTGATGGGGACAGTGTAGCGTGAGCTTTACGCTGTCTCTAACCCGGTGCTGTACTTGTCCAGGGAGTGTTTGATGGGGACGGTGTAGAGGGAGCTTTAATCTGTATCTAACCCTGAGCTGTACCTGTCCTGGGAGTGTTTGATGGGGACGGTATAGAGGGAGCTTTAATCTGTATCTAACCCTGTGCTGTACCTGTCCTGGGAGTGTTTGATGGGGACGGTGTAGAGGGAGCTTTAATCTGTATCTAACCCTGTGCTGTACCTGTCCTGGGAGTGTTTGATGGGGACGGTGTAGAGGGAGCTTTAATCTGTATCTAACCCTGTGCTGTACCTGTCCTGGGAGTGTTTGATGGGGACGGTGTAGAGGGAGCTTTACTCTATATCTAACCCAGTGCTGTACCTGTCCTGGGAGTGTTTGATGGGGACGGTATAGAGGGAGATTCACTGTGTATCTGAACCCTTGCAGTCCCTGTCCTTGGAGTGTTTGATGGGGACGTTATAAAGGGATATTTACTCATTATCTAACCCTGTGCTGTAGCTTTGCTGGGATTGTTCAATGGGGACAGTGTAGCGTGTGCTTTACTCTGAATCTAACCCTGTGCTGTACGTAGCCAGGGAGTGTTTGTTGGGAACAGTGTATATTAGGATCTGCTCTTTATTTAACCCCGTGCTGTAGCTGTCCAGGGTGTGTTTGATGAGGACTGTGTAGAGGGAGATTTTCTCTGTATCTCACCCCGTGCTGTATCTATCCTGGAAATGTTTGATGGGGACTTTGTAGAGGAATATTTACTCTGTATCTGTTCCTGCGCTGTACCTGTCCTGTGAATGTTAGAAGGAGACGATATAGAGGGAGATTTACTCTGTCTCTGATCCCGTGCTGTGCCTGTCCTCGGAGTGTTTGATGGGGACTTTGTAGAGCAATATTTACTCTGTATCTGAACCCATGCTGTACCTGTTCTGTGAGTGTTTGATGGAGACTGAGGTTTACCTTGTTGTTAACCCTGTGCTGTACCTGTGCTGGGAGTGATTGATGGGGACAGTGTAGATAGAGCTTTACTCTTTATCTAGCCCCGTGCAGTGCCTCTCCTGGGAGTTTTTGATGGGGCAGTGTAGCGGGAGCTTTACTCTGTATCTAAACCCGTGCTGTACCTGTCCTGGGAGTGTTTAATATTGACAGTGTAGATGGAGCTTTACTGTTTATCTCGCCCCTGCTGTCCCTCTCCTGGGAGTGTTGAATGGGGACAGTGTAGATGGAGCTTTATTCTGTATAAAAACCCGTACTGTACCTGTCCTTTGACTGTTTAATGGGTAGAGTGTAAGGGGAGCTTTACTATGATTTTCACCCCATGCTGTACCTATCCAGGGAATGTTGGATGGGGACAGTGTAGGGTGAGCTTTACGCTGTCTCTAACCCCGTGCTGTACTTGTCCAGGGAGTGTTTAATAGGGACAGTGTAGAGGGAGCTTTACTCTATATCTAACCCCGTGCTGTATCTGTCCTGGAAGTTTTTGATGGGGACTTTGTAGAGGAAGATTTACTCTGTATCTCTAGCTGTGCTGTACCTGTCCTGTGAATGTTTGATGGAGATGGTATAGACGGAGATTTACTCTGCATCTGATCCCATGCTGTGCCTGTCCTCGGAGTGTTTGATGGGGACGATATAGAGGGATATTTACTCTGTATCTAACCCTGTGCTGTAGCTGTGCCAGGACTGTTTAATGGGGACAGTGTAGTGAGCTTTACTCTGAATCTAACCCAGTGCTGTACCTAGCCTGGGAGTGTTTGATGGGAACAGTGTATATTAGGATCTGCTCTTTATTTTACCCCGTGCTGTAGCTGTCCAGGGTGTGTTTGATGAGGACTGTGTAGAAGGAGATTTTCTCTGTATCTCACACCATGCTGTACCTGTGGGGGCGTTTGATTGGGACAGTGTAGTGGGGGATTTCCTCTGCATCTAACCCTGTGCTGTACCTGCCGTTGGAGTTTTTGATTTTGACATGAATTCTGGATTTACACTGTATTTAACTCTGTGCTTTACCTGACAAGTGAGTGTTTTATGTGGACAGTGTAGAGGGGGGTTTACTCTGTATCTAACCCCGTGCCGTACCTGTCCTGGCAGTGTTTGATAAGGACTTTGTAGTGTAAGATTTACACTGTATCTGAACCCGTGCTGTTCATGTCCTGTGAGTGTGTGATGGAGAAGGTATAGTGTGAGATTTATTCTGTATCTAACCCCGTGCAGTACCTCTCCTGGCAGTGTTTCACGGGGACCGTGTAGAGGGAAGTTTACTCTGTTGTTAACCCTGTGCTGTACCTGTCCAGGGAGTGTTTGATGGGGACAGTGTAAAGTGAGCTTTAATCTTTATCTAACCCAGTGCTGTCCGTCCTGGGAGTGTTTGATGGAGACAGCGTAGAGGGAGGTTTACCCTGTTGTTAATCCTGTGCTGTACCTGTGCTGCAAGTGTTCGATGGGGACAGTGTCGAGGGGTTTTTACTCTTTATATAACCCCGCGCTGTACTTATCCTGGAAGTGTTTGACTGGGATAGTGAATTCTGGATTGACTCTGTATCTAACCCTGTGCTGTACCTGACAAGCGAGTGTTTGATAGTGACAGTGTAGAGGGAGATTTACTCTGTATCTAACTCCGTGCTGTACCTGTCCTGGGAATGTTTGATAGGGACTTTGTAGAGGAAGATTTACTCTGTATCTGAACCCGTGCTGTGCCTGTCCTGTGAGTGTTTGATGGAGACAGTGTAGAGGGAGGTTTACTCTGTTGTTAACCCTGTGCTGTACCTGTGCTGGGAGTGTTTGATGGGGACTTTGTAGAGGAAAATTTACTCTGTATCTGTTCCCGTGCTGTACCTGTCCTGTGAGTGTTTGATGGAGACACTATAGAGGGAGATTTAACTTGTATCTGAATCCAAGCTATGCCTGCCCCTGGACTGTTTGATGGGGACGGTATAGAGGGATATTTACTCTGTATCTAACCCTGTGCCATACCTGTGCTGGGACTGTTTAATGGGGACAGTGCAGTGTGAGCTTTACTCTGAATCTAACCCTGTGCTGTACGTAGCCTGGGAGTGTTTGATGGGGACAGTGTAGAGGGAGATTTACTCTGTATCTAACTCCGTGCTGTACCTGCCCTGGGTGTGTTTGATGGGGACAGTACAGAGGGAGGATTACTCTATATCTAACCCCGTGCTGTACCTGTCCTGTAAGTGTTTGATGGGCACTTTGTAGAGGCAGATTTACTCTGTATCTCTACCCGTGCTGTACCTGTCCTGTGAATGTTTGATGGAGATGGTATAGAGGGAGATTTACTCTGCATCTAATCCCATGCAGTGCCTGCCCTCAGAGTGTTTGATGGGGACGATATAGAGGGATATTTACTCTGTATCTAACGCTGTGCTGTAGCTGTGTTGGGACTGTTTAATGGGGACAGTGTGGTGTGAGCTTTACTCTGAATCTAACCCTGTGCTGTACGTAGCCTGGGAGTGTTTGATGGGCACAGTGTAGAGGGAGATTTACTGTGTATCTAACCCCATGCTGTACCTGTCCTGGGACTATTTAATGGCGACAGTGCAGAGGGAGGTTTACCCTTTTGTTAACCCTGTGCTGTACCTGTGCTGGGAGTGTTTGATGGGAACAGTGTAGAGGGAGGTTTACTATGTTTTTTACCCTGTGCTGTACCTGTGCTGGGAGTGTTTGATGGGAATAGTGTAGAGAGAGATTTACTCTTTATCTAACCGCATGCTGTATCTGTCTTGACTATGTTTAATAGGGACTGTGTAGAGGGCGCTTTACTCTGTATCTAACCCTGGGCGGCACCTGCCCTGGGAGTGATTGATGGGGACAGTGTAGATGGAGCTTTACTCTTTATCTAACCCTGTGCTGTATCTGCCCTGGGAGTGAATGATGGGGACAGTGTAGATGGAGCTTTACTCCTTATCTAACCCCGTGCTGTCCCTCTCCTGGGAGTGTTGAATGGGGACTGTGTAGATGGGGCTTTATTCTGTATATAAACCCATACTGTACCTGTCCTGTGACTGTTTAATGTGGAGAGTGTAGGGGGAGCTTTACTGTGAATCTCACCCCATGCTGTACCTGTCCAGGGAGTGTTTGATGGGGACAGTGTAGCGTGAGCTTTACGCTGTCTCTAACCCGGTGCTGTACTTGTCCAGGGAGTGTTTGATGGGGACGGTGTAGAGGGAGCTTTAATCTGTATCTAACCCTGAGCTGTACCTGTCCTGGGAATGTTTGATAGGGACTTTGTAGAGGAAGTTTTACTCTGTATCTGAACCCGTGCTGTGCCTGTCCTGTGAGTGTTTGATGGAGACAGTGTAGAGGGAGGTTTACTCTGTTGTTAACCCTGTGCTGTACCTGTGCTGGGAGTGTTTGATGGGGACTTTGTAGAGGAAAATTTACTCTGTATCTGTTCCCGTGCTGTACCTGTCCTGTGAGTGTTTGATGGAGACACTATAGAGGGAGATTTAACTTGTATCTGAATCCAAGCTATGCCTGCCCCTGGACTGTTTGATGGGGACGGTATAGAGGGATATTTACTCTGTATCTAACCCTGTGCCATACCTGTGCTGGGACTGTTTAATGGGGACAGTGCAGTGTGAGCTTTACTCTGAATCTAACCCTGTGCTGTACGTAGCCTGGGAGTGTTTGATGGGGACAGTGTAGAGGGAGATTTACTCTGTATCTAACTCCGTGCTGTACCTGCCCTGGGTGTGTTTGATGGGGACAGTACAGAGGGAGGATTACTCTATATCTAACCCCGTGCTGTACCTGTCCTGTAAGTGTTTGATGGGCACTTTGTAGAGGCAGATTTACTCTGTATCTCTACCCGTGCTGTACCTGTCCTGTGAATGTTTGATGGAGATGGTATAGAGGGAGATTTACTCTGCATCTAATCCCATGCAGTGCCTGCCCTCAGAGTGTTTGATGGGGACGATATAGAGGGATATTTACTCTGTATCTAACCCTGTGCTGTAGCTGTGTTGGGACTGTTTAATGGGGACAGTGTGGTGTGAGCTTTACTCTGAATCTAACCCTGTGCTGTACGTAGCCTGGGAGTGTTTGATGGGCACAGTGTAGAGGGAGATTTACTGTGTATCTAACCCCATGCTGTACCTGTCCTGGGACTATTTAATGGCGACAGTGCAGAGGGAGGTTTACCCTTTTGTTAACCCTGTGCTGTACCTGTGCTGGGAGTGTTTGATGGGAACAGTGTAGAGGGAGGTTTACTATGTTTTTTACCCTGTGCTGTACCTGTGCTGGGAGTGTTTGATGGGAATAGTGTAGAGAGAGATTTACTCTTTATCTAACCGCATGCTGTATCTGTCTTGACTATGTTTAATAGGGACTGTGTAGAGGGCGCTTTACTCTGTATCTAACCCTGGGCGGCACCTGCCCTGGGAGTGATTGATGGGGACAGTGTAGATGGAGCTTTACTCTTTATCTAACCCTGTGCTGTATCTGCCCTGGGAGTGAATGATGGGGACAGTGTAGATGGAGCTTTACTCCTTATCTAACCCCGTGCTGTCCCTCTCCTGGGAGTGTTGAATGGGGACTGTGTAGATGGGGCTTTATTCTGTATATAAACCCATACTGTACCTGTCCTGTGACTGTTTAATGTGGAGAGTGTAGGGGGAGCTTTACTGTGAATCTCACCCCATGCTGTACCTGTCCAGGGAGTGTTTGATGGGGACAGTGTAGCGTGAGCTTTACGCTGTCTCTAACCCGGTGCTGTACTTGTCCAGGGAGTGTTTGATGGGGACGGTGTAGAGGGAGCTTTAATCTGTATCTAACCCTGTGCTGTACCTGTCCTGGGAGTGTTTGATGGGGACGGTGTAGAGGGAGCTTTAATCTGTATCTAACCCTGTGCTGTACCTGTCCTGGGAGTGTTTGATGGGGACGGTGTAGAGGGAGCTTTAATCTGTATCTAACCCTGTGCTGTACCTGTCCTGGGAGTGTTTGATGGGGACGGTATAGAGGGAGATTCACTGTGTATCTGAACCCTTGCAGTCCCTGTCCTTGGAGTGTTTGATGGGGACGTTATAAAGGGATATTTACTCATTATCTAACCCTGTGCTGTAGTTTTGCTGGGATTGTTCAATGGGGACAGTGTAGCGTGTGCTTTACTCTGAATCTAACCCTGTGCTGTACGTAGCCAGGGAGTGTTTGTTGGGAACAGTGTATATTGGGATCTGCTCTTTATTTAACCCCGTGCTGTAGCTGTCCAGGGTGTGTTTGATGAGGACTGTGTAGAGGGAGATTTTCTCTGTATCTCACCCCGTGCTGTACCTATCCTGGAAGTGTTTGATGGGGACTTTGTAGAGGAATATTTACTCTGTATCTGTTCCTGCGCTGTACCTGTCCTGTGAATGTTTGAAGGAGACGATATAGAGGGAGATTTACTCTGTCTCTGATCCCGTGCTGTGCCTGTCCTCGGAGTGTTTGATGGGGACTTTGTAGAGCAATATTTACTCTGTATCTGAACCCATGCTGTACCTGTTCTGTGAGTGTTTGATGGAGACTGAGGTTTACCTTGTTGTTAACCCTTTGCTGTACCTGTGCTGGGAGTGTTTAATGGGGACAGTGTAGAGGGAGATTTACTCTGTATCTAATGACGTGCTGTACCTGTCCTGGGAGTGTTTCTTGGGGACAGTGTAGATGGAGCTTTACTCTGTATCTAAACCCGTGCTGTACCTGTCCTCGTAATGTTATTACGGATAGTGTAGAGGGAGCTTTACTCTATAGCTAACCCCGTGCTGTCCCTGTCCTGGGATTGTTGATGGAGACGGTATAGAGGGAGATTCACTCTGTATCTGAAGCCTTGCAGTGCCTGTCCTTGGAGTGTTTGATGGGGACGTTATAGAGGGATATTTACTCATCATCTAACCCTGTGCTGTAGCTTTGCTGGGATTGTTCAATGGGGACAGTGTAGCGTGTGCTTTACTCTGAATCTAACCCTGTGCTGTACGTAGCCTGGGAGTGTTTGTTGGGAACAGTGTATCTTGCTATCTGCTCTTTATTTAACCCCATGCTGTAGCTGTCCAGGGTGTGTTTGATGGGGACTGTGTAGAGGGAGATTTTCTCTGTATCTCACCCCGTGCTGTATCTATCCTGGAAATGTTTGATGGGGACTTTGTAGAGGAAGATTTACTCTGTATCTGTTCCTGCGCTGTACCTGTCCTGTGAGTGTTTGAAGGAGATGGTATAGAGGGAGATTTACTCTGTCTCTGATCCCATGCAGTGCCTGCCCTCGGAGTGTTTGATGGGGACTTTGTAGAGCAATATTTACTCTGTATCTGAACCTATGCTATACCTGTTCTGTGAGTGTTTGATGGAGACTGAGGTTTACCTTGTTGTTAACCCTGTGCTGTACCTGTGCTGGGAGTGTTTAATAGGGACAGTGTAGAGGGAGCTTTACTCTATATCTAACCCCGAGCTGTACCTGTCCTGGAAGTGTTTGATGGGCACATTGTAGAGGCAGATTTACTCTGTATCTCTACCCGTGCTGTACCTGTCCTGTGAATGTTTGATGGAGATGGTATAGAGGGAGATTTACTCTGCATCTGATCCCATGCAGTGCCTGCCCTCGGAGTGTTTGATGGGGACGATATAGAGGGATATTTACTCTGTATCTAACCCTGTGCTGTAGCTGTGCTGGGACTGTTTAATGGGGACAGTGTAGTGTGATCTTTACGCTGAATCTAACCCTGTGCTGTACGTAGCCTGGGAGTGTTTGATGGGGACAGTGTAGAGGGAGATTTACTCTGTATCTAACCCCATGCTGTACCTGTCTTGACTGTATTTAATAGGGACTGTGTAGAGGGCGCTTTACTCTGTATCTAACCCTGGGCTGCACCTGCCCTGGGAGTGATTGATGGGGACAGTGTAGATAGAGCTTTACTCTTTATCTAGCCCCGTGCAGTGCCTCTCCTGGGAGTTTTTGATGGGGCAGTGTAGCGGGAGCTTTACTCTGTATCTAAACCCGTGCTGTACCTGTCCTGGGAGTGTTTAATACTGACAGTGTAGATGGAGCTTTACTGTTTATCTCGCCCCTGCTGTCCCTCTCCTGGGAGTGTTGAATGGGGACAGTGTAGATGGAGCTTTATTCTGTATAAAAACCCGTGCTGTACCTGTCCTTTGACTGTTTAATGGGTAGAGTGTAAGGGGAGCTTTACTGTGAGTTTCACCCCATGCTGTACCTATCCAGGGAATGTTGGATGGGGACAGTGTAGGGTGAGCTTTACGCTGTCTCTAACCCCGTGCTGTACTTGTCCAGGGAGTGTTTAATAGGGACAGTGTAGAGGGAGCTTTACTCTATATCTAACCCCGTGCTGTATCTGTCCTGGAAGTTTTTGATGGGGACTTTGTAGAGGAAGATTTACTCTGTATCTCTAGCTGTGCTGTACCTGTCCTGTGAATGTTTGATGGAAATGGTATAGACAGAGATTTACTCTGCATCTGATCCCATGCTGTGCCTGTCCTCGGAGTGTTTGATGGGGACGATATAGAGGGATATTTACTCTGTATCTAACCCTGTGCTGTAGCTGTGCCAGGACTGTTTAATGGGGACAGTGTAGTGTGAGCTTTACTCTGAATCTAACCCAGTGCTGTACCTAGCCTGGGAGTGTTTGATGGGAACAGTGTATATTAGGATCTGCTCTTTATTTTACCCCGTGCTGTAGCTGTCCAGGGTGTGTTTGATGAGGACTGTGTAGAAGGAGATTTTCTCTGTATCTCACACCATGCTGTACCTGTGGGGGCGTTTGATTGGGACAGTGTAGTGGGGGATTTCCTCTGCATCTAACCCTGTGCTGTACCTGTCGTTGGAGTTTTTGATTTTGACATGAATTCTGGATTTACACTGTATTTAACTCTGTGCTTTACCTGACAAGTGAGTGTTTTATGTGGACAGTGTAGAGGGGGGTTTACTCTGTATCTAACCCCGTGCCGTACCTGTCCTGGCAGTGTTTGATAAGGACTTTGTAGTGTAAGATTTACACTGTATCTGAACCCGTGCTGTTCATGTCCTGTGAGTGTGTGATGGAGAAGGTATAGTGTGAGATTTATTCTGTATCTAACCCCGTGCAGTACCTCTCCTGGCAGTGTTTCACGGGGACCGTGTAGAGGGAAGTTTACTCTGTTGTTAACCCTGTGCTGTACCTGTCCAGGGAGTGTTTGATGGGGACAGTGTAAAGTGAGCTTTAATCTTTATCTAACCCAGTGCTGTCCGTCCTGGGAGTGTTTGATGGAGACAGCGTAGAGGGAGGTTTACCCTGTTGTTAATCCTGTGCTGTACCTGTGCTGCAAGTGTTCGATGGGGACAGTGTCGAGGGGTTTTTACTCTTTATATAACCCCGCGCTGTACTTATCCTGGAAGTGTTTGACTGGGATAGTGAATTCTGGATTGACTCTGTATCTAACCCTGTGCTGTACCTGACAAGCGAGTGTTTGATAGTGACAGTGTAGAGGGAGATTTACTCTGTATCTAACTCCGTGCTGTACCTGTCCTGGGAATGTTTGATAGGGACTTTGTAGAGGAAGATTTACTCTGTATCTGAACCCGTGCTGTGCCTGTCCTGTGAGTGTTTGATGGAGACAGTGTAGAGGGAGGTTTACTCTGTTGTTAACCCTGTGCTGTACCTGTGCTGGGAGTGTTTGATGGGGACTTTGTAGAGGAAAATTTACTCTGTATCTGTTCCCGTGCTGTACCTGTCCTGTGAGTGTTTGATGGAGACACTATAGAGGGAGATTTAACTTGTATCTGAATCCAAGCTATGCCTGCCCCTGGACTGTTTGATGGGGACGGTATAGAGGGATATTTACTCTGTATCTAACCCTGTGCCATACCTGTGCTGGGACTGTTTAATGGGGACAGTGCAGTGTGAGCTTTACTCTGAATCTAACCCTGTGCTGTACGTAGCCTGGGAGTGTTTGATGGGGACAGTGTAGAGGGAGATTTACTCTGTATCTAACTCCGTGCTGTACCTGCCCTGGGTGTGTTTGATGGGGACAGTACAGAGGGAGGATTACTCTATATCTAACCCCGTGCTGTACCTGTCCTGTAAATGTTTGATGGGCACTTTGTAGAGGCAGATTTACTCTGTATCTCTACCCGTGCTGTACCTGTCCTGTGAATGTTTGATGGAGATGGTATAGAGGGAGATTTACTCTGCATCTAATCCCATGCAGTGCCTGCCCTCGGAGTCTTTGATGGGGACGATATAGAGGGATATTTACTCTGTATCTAACCCTGTGCTGTAGCTGTGCTGGGACTGTTTAATGGGGACAGTGTGGTGTGAGCTTTACTCTGAATCTAACCCTGTGCTGTACGTAGCCTGGGAGTGTTTGATGGGCACAGTGTAGAGGGAGATTTACTGTGTATCTAACCCCATGCTGTACCTGTCCTGGGACTATTTAATGGCGACAGTGCAGAGGGAGGTTTACCCTTTTGTTAACCCTGTGCTGTACCTGTGCTGGGAGTGTTTGATGGGAACAGTGTAGAGGGAGGTTTACTATGTTTTTTACCCTGTGCTGTACCTGTGCTGGGAGTGTTTGATGGGAATAGTGTAGAGAGAGATTTACTCTTTATCTAACCGCATGCTGTATCTGTCTTGACTGTATTTAATAGGGACTGTGTAGAGGGCGCTTTACTCTGTATCTAACCCTGGGCTGCACCTGCCCTGGGAGTGATTGATGGGGACAGTGTAGATAGAGCTTTACTCTTTATCTAGCCCCGTGCAGTGCCTCTCCTGGGAGTTTTTGATGGGGCAGTGTAGCGGGAGCTTTACTCTGTATCTAAACCCGTGCTGTACCTGTCCTGGGAGTGTTTAATACTGACAGTGTAGATGGAGCTTTACTGTTTATCTCGCCCCTGCTGTCCCTCTCCTGGGAGTGTTGAATGGGGACAGTGTAGATGGAGCTTTATTCTGTATAAAAACCCGTACTGTACCTGTCCTTTGACTGTTTAATGGGTAGAGTGTAAGGGGAGCTTTACTGTGAGTTTCACCCCATGCTGTACCTATCCAGGGAATGTTGGATGGGGACAGTGTAGGGTGAGCTTTACGCTGTCTCTAACCCCGTGCTGTACTTGTCCAGGGAGTGTTTAATAGGGACAGTGTAGAGGGAGCTTTACTCTATATCTAACCCCGTGCTGTATCTGTCCTGGAAGTTTTTGATGGGGACTTTGTAGAGGAAGATTTACTCTGTATCTCTAGCTGTGCTGTACCTGTCCTGTGAATGTTTGATGGAAATGGTATAGACAGAGATTTACTCTGCATCTGATCCCATGCTGTGCCTGTCCTCGGAGTGTTTGATGGGGACGATATAGAGGGATATTTACTCTGTATCTAACCCTGTGCTGTAGCTGTGCCAGGACTGTTTAATGGGGACAGTGTAGTGTGAGCTTTACTCTGAATCTAACCCAGTGCTGTACCTAGCCTGGGAGTGTTTGATGGGAACAGTGTATATTAGGATCTGCTCTTTATTTTAACCCGTGCTGTAGCTGTCCAGGGTGTGTTTGATGAGGACTGTGTAGAAGGAGATTTTCTCTGTATCTCACACCATGCTGTACCTGTGGGGGCGTTTGATTGGGACAGTGTAGTGGGGGATTTCCTCTGCATCTAACCCTGTGCTGTACCTGTCGTTGGAGTTTTTGATTTTGACATGAATTCTGGATTTACACTGTATTTAACTCTGTGCTTTACCTGACAAGTGAGTGTTTTATGTGGACAGTTTAGAGGGGGGTTTACTCTGTATCTAACCCCGTGCTGTCCCTCTCCTGGGAGTGTTGAATGGGGACTGTGTAGATGGGGCTTTATTCTGTATATAAACCCATACTGTACCTGTCCTGTGACTGTTTAATGTGGAGAGTGTAGGGGGAGCTTTACTGTGAATCTCACCCCATGCTGTACCTGTCCAGGGAGTGTTTGATGGGGACAGTGTAGCGTGAGCTTTACGCTGTCTCTAACCCGGTGCTGTACTTGTCCAGGGAGTGTTTGATGGGGACGGTGTAGAGGGAGCTTTAATCTGTATCTAACCCTGAGCTGTACCTGTCCTGGGAGTGTTTGATGGGGACGGTATAGAGGGAGCTTTAATCTGTATCTAACCCTGTGCTGTACCTGTCCTGGGAGTGTTTGATGGGGACGGTGTAGAGGGAGCTTTAATCTGTATCTAACCCAGTGCTGTACCTGTCCTGGGAGTGTTTGATGGGGACGGTGTAGAGGGAGCTTTAATCTGTATCTAACCCTGTGCTGTACCTGTCCTGGGAGTGTTTGATGGGGACGGTATAGAGGGAGATTCACTGTGTATCTGAACCCTTGCAGTCCCTGTCCTTGGAGTGTTTGATGGGGACGTTATAAAGGGATATTTACTCATTATCTAACCCTGTGCTGTAGTTTTGCTGGGATTGTTCAATGGGGACAGTGTAGCGTGTGCTTTACTCTGAATCTAACCCTGTGCTGTACGTAGCCAGGGAGTGTTTGTTGGGAACAGTGTATATTGGGATCTGCTCTTTATTTAACCCCGTGCTGTAGCTGTCCAGGGTGTGTTTGATGAGGACTGTGTAGAGGGAGATTTTCTCTGTATCTCACCCCGTGCTGTACCTATCCTGGAAGTGTTTGATGGGGACTTTGTAGAGGAATATTTACTCTGTATCTGTTCCTGCGCTGTACCTGTCCTGTGAATGTTTGAAGGAGACGATATAGAGGGAGATTTACTCTGTCTCTGATCCCGTGCTGTGCCTGTCCTCGGAGTGTTTGATGGGGACTTTGTAGAGCAATATTTACTCTGTATCTGAACCCATGCTGTACCTGTTCTGTGAGTGTTTGATGGAGACTGAGGTTTACCTTGTTGTTAACCCTGTGCTGTACCTGTGCTGGGAGTGTTTAATGGGGACAGTGTAGAGGGAGATTTACTCTGTATCTAATGACGTGCTGTACCTGTCCTGGGAGTGTTTGATGGGGACAGTGTAGATGGAGCTTTACTCTGTATCTAAACCCGTGCTGTACCTGTCCTCGTAATGTTATTACGGATAGTGTAGAGGGAGCTTTACTCTATAGCTAACCCCGTGCTGTCCCTGTCCTGGGATTGTTGATGGAGACGGTATAGAGGGAGATTCACTGTGTATCTGAAGCCTTGCAGTGCCTGTCCTTGGAGTGTTTGATGGGGACGTTATAGAGGGATATTTACTCATCATCTAACCCTGTGCTGTAGCTTTGCTGGGATTGTTTAATGGGGACCGTGTAGCGTGTGCTTTACTCTGAATCTAACCCTGTGCTGTAATTAGCCGGGGAGTGTTTGTTGGGAACAGTGTATCTTGCTATCTGCTCTTTATTTAACCCCATGCTGTAGCTGTCCAGGGTGTGTTTGATGGGGACTGTGTAGAGGGAGATTTTCTCTGTATCTCACCCAGTGCTGTATCTATCCTGGAAATGTTTGATGGGGACTTTGTAGAGGAAGATTTACTCTGTATCTGTTCCTGCGCTGTACCTGTCCTGTGAGTGTTTGAAGGAGACGGTATAGAGGGAGATTTACTCTGTCTCTGATCCCATGCAGTGCCTGCCCTCGGAGTGTTTGATGGGGACTTTGTAGAGCAATATTTACTCTGTATCTGAACCTATGCTATACCTGTTCTGTGAGTGTTTGATGGAGACTGAGGTTTACCTTGTTGTTAACCCTGTGCTGTACCTGTGCTGGGAGTGTTTAATGGGGACAGTGTAGAGGGAGATTTACTCTGTATCTAATGACGTGCTGTACCTCTCCTGGGAGTGTTTAATAGGGACAGTGTAGAGGGAGCTTTACTCTATATCTAACCCCGAGCTGTACCTGTCCTGGAAGTGTTTGATGGGCACATTGTAGAGGCAGATTTACTCTGTATCTCTACCCGTGCTGTACCTGTCCTGTGAATGTTTGATGGAGATGGTATAGAGGGAGATTTACTCTGCATCTGATCCCATGCAGTGCCTGCCCTCGGAGTGTTTGATGGGGACGATATAGAGGGATATTTACTCTGTATCTAACCCTGTGCTGTAGCTGTGCTGGGACTGTTTAATGGGGACAGTGTAGTGTGATCTTTACGCTGAATCTAACCCTGTGCTGTACGTAGCCTGGGAGTGTTTGATGGGGACAGTGTAGAGGGAGATTTACTCTGTATCTAACCCCATGCTGTACCTGTCCTGGGAGTGTTTGATGGGGACAGTGTAGAGGGAGATTTACTCTGTATCTAACCCCGTGCTGTACCTGTCCTGGGAGTGTTTGATGGGGACAGTGTAGAGGGAGATTTACTGTGTATCTAACCCCATGCTGTACCTGTCTTGACTGTATTTAATAGGGACTGTCTAGAGGGTGCTTTACTCTGTATCTAACCCTGGGCTGCACCTGCCCTCGGAGTGATTGATGGGGACAGTGTAGATAGAGCTTTACTCTTTATCTAACCCCGTGCAGTGCCTCTCCTGGGAGTTTTTGATGGGGGCAGTGTAGCGGGAGCTTTACTCTGTATCTAAACCCGTGCTGTACCTGTCCTGGGAGTGTTTAATACTGACAGTGTAGATGGAGCTTTACTGTTTATCTCGCCCCTGCTGTCCCTCTCCTGGGAGTGTTGAATGGGGACAGTGTAGATGGAGCTTTATTCTGTATAAAAACCCGTACTGTACCTGTCCTTTGACTGTTTAATGGGTAGAGTGTAAGGGGAGCTTTACTATGATTTTCACCCCATGCTGTACCTATCCAGGGAATGTTGGATGGGGACAGTGTAGGGTGAGCTTTACGCTGTCTCTAACCCCGTGCTGTACTTGTCCAGGGATGTTTAATAGGGACAGTGTAGAGGGAGCTTTACTCTATATCTAACCCCGTGCTGTATCTGTCCTGGAAGTTTTTGATGGGGACTTTGTAGAGGAAGATTTACTCTGTATCTCTAGCTGTGCTGTACCTGTCCTGTGAATGTTTGATGGAGATGGTATAGACGGAGATTTACTCTGCATCTGATCCCATGCAGTGCCTGCCCTCGGAGTGTTTGATGGGGACGATATAGAGGGATATTTACTCTGTATCTAACCCTGTGCTGTAGCTGTGCCAGGACTGTTTAATGGGGACAGTGTAGTGTGTGCTTTACTCTGAATCTAACCCTGTGCTGTACCTAGCCTGGGAGTGTTTGATGGGAACAGTGTATATTAGGATCTGCTCTTTATTTTACCCCGTGCTGTAGCTGTCCAGGGTGTGTTTGATGGGGACTGTGTAGAAGGAGATTTTCTCTGTATCTCACACCATGCTGTACCTGTGGGGGCGTTTGATTGGGACAGTGTAGTGGGGGATTTCCTCTGCATCTAACCCTGTGCTGTACCTGTCGTTGGAGTTTTTGATTTTGACATGAATTCTGGATTTACACTGTATTTAACTCTGTGCTTTACCTGACAAGTGAGTGTTTTATGTGGACAGTGTAGAGGGGGGTTTACTCTGTATCTAACCCCGTGCCGTACCTGTCCTGGCAGTGTTTGATAAGGACTTTGTAGTGTAAGATTTACACTGTATCTGAACCCGTGCTGTTCATGTCCTGTGAGTGTGTGATGGAGAAGGTATAGTGTGAGATTTATTCTGTATCTAACCCCGTGCAGTACCTCTCCTGGCAGTGTTTCACGGGACCGTGTAGGGGGAAGTTTACTCTGTTGTTAACCCTGTGCTGTACCTGTCCAGGGAGTGTTTGATGGGGACAGTGTAAAGTGAGCTTTAATCTTTACCTAACCCAGTGCTGTCCGTCCTGGGAGTGTTTGATGGAGACAGCGTAGAGGGAGGTTTACCCTGTTGTTAATCCTGTGCTGTACCTGTGCTGCAAGTGTTCGATGGGGACAGTGTCGAGGGGTTTTTACTCTTTATATAACCCCGCGCTGTACTTATCCTGGAAGTGTTTGACTGGGATAGTGAATTCTGGATTGACTCTGTATCTAACCCTGTGCTGTACCTGACAAGCGAGTGTTTGATAGTGACAGTGTAGAGGGAGATTTACTCTGTATCTAACTCCGTGCTGTACCTGTCCTGGGAATGTTTGATAGGGACTTTGTAGAGGAAGATTTACTCTGTTGTTAACCCTGTGCTGTACCTGTGCTGGGAGTGTTTGATGGGGACTTTGTAGAGGAAAATTTACTCTGTATCTGTTCCCGTGCTGTACCTGTCCTGTGAGTGTTTGATGGAGACACTATAGAGGGAGATTTAACTTGTATCTGAATCCAAGCTATGCCTGCCCCTGGACTGTTTGATGGGGACGGTATAGAGGGATATTTACTCTGTATCTAACCTCTGCCATACCTGTGCTGGGACTGTTTAATGGGGACAGTGCAGCGTGAGCTTTACTCTGAATCTAACCCTGTGCTGTACGTAGCCTGGGAGTGTTTGATGGGGACAGTGTAGAGGGAGATTTACTCTGTATCTAACTCCGTGCTGTACCTGCCCTGGGTGTGTTTGATGGGGACAGTATAGAGGGAGGATTACTCTGTTGTTAACTCTGTGCTGTGCCTGTGCTGGGAGTGTTTGATGGCAACAGTTTAGAGAGACATTTACTCTGTATCTAACCCTGTGCTGTACCTGCCCTGGGAGTGATTGATGGGGACAGTGTAGATGGAGCTTTACTCTGTATCTAACCCTGTGCTGTTTCTGCTCTGGGAGTGATTGATAAGGAGCGTAGATGGAGCTTTACTCTGTATCTAACCCTGTGCTGTATCTGCCCTGGGAGTGATTGATGGGGACAGTGTAGATGGAGCGTTACTCTGTATCTAACCCTGTGCTGTTTCTGCTCTGGGAGTGATTGATAAGGAGTGTAGATGGAGCTTTACTCTGTATCTAACCCTGTGCTGTATCTGCCCTGGGAGTGATTGATGGGGACAGTGTAGCTGGAGCTTTACTCTTTATCTAGCCCCGTGCTGTCCCTCTCCTGGGAGTGTTGAATGGGCACCCGTACTGTACCTGTCCTGTGACTGTTTAATGTGGAGAGTGCAGAGGGAGTTTTACTGTGAATCTCACCCCATGCAGTACCAGTCCAGGGATTGTTTGATGTGTACAGTGTAGGGTGTGCTTTACGATGTCTCTTACCCGGTGCTGTACTTGTCCAAGGAGTGTTTGATGTGGACGGTGTAGAGGGAGATTTAATCTGTATCTAACCCTGTACTGTACCTGTCCTGGGAGTGTTTGATGGGATGGTGTAGAGGGAGCTTTAATCTGTATGTAACCCCGTGCTGTACCTGTTCTGGGCGTGTTTGATGGGAACAGTGTATATTGGGATCTGCTCTTTATTTAACCCCGTGCTGTGCCTGTCCTGGGAGTGTTTGATGGGGACAGTGTAGAGGGAGATTTACTCTGTATCTCACCCCGTGCTCTACCTATCCTGGGAGCATTTGATTGCGACTTTGTAGAAGAAGATTTACTCTGTATCTGTTCCTGCGCTGTACCTGTCCTGTGAGTGTTTGATGGAGACGTTATAGAGGGAGATTTACTCTGTCTCTGAACCCATGCTGTGCCTGTCCTTGGAGTGTTTGATGGGGCCGGTATAGAGGAATATTTACTCTGTATCTAACCCTGTGCTATACCTGTGCTGGGACTGTTTAATGGGGACAGTGTGGTGTGAGCTTTACTCTGAATCTAACCCTGTGCTGTACGTAGCCTGGGAGTGTTTGATGGGGACAGTGTAGAGGAAGATTTACTCTGTATCTAACCCTGTGCTGTACCTATCCTGGGATTATTTAATGGAGACAGTGTAGAGGGAGGTTAATCCTTTTGTTAATCCTGCGCTGTACCTGTGCTGGGTGTGATGGATGGGGACAGTGTAGATGGAGCTTTACTCTATATCTAGCTCCATGCTGTCCCTCTCCTGGTAGTGTTGGATGGGGACAGTGTGGGGTGAGCTTTATGCTGTCTCTAACCCCGTGCTGTACTTGTCCAGGGAGTGTTTGATGGGGAAGGTGTAAAGGGAGCTTTAAACTGTATCTAACCCTGTGCTGTACCTATCCTGGAAGTGTTTGACTGGGACAGTGAATTCTGGATTGACTCTGTATCTAATCCCGTGCTGTACCTATCCTGGAATTGTTTGACTGGGACAGTGATTTCTGGATTTATTCTGTATCTAACCCTGTGCTCTACCTGACAAAGCAGTGTTTGATGGGGACAGTGTAGACGGAGCTATACTCTGTATCTAATCCCATGCTGTACCTGTCCTGGGAGTGTTTAATAGGGACAGTGTAGAGGGAGCTTTACTCTATATCTAACCCTGTGCTGTATCGGTCCTGGAAATGTTTGATGGGTACTTTGTAGAGGAAGATTTACTCTGTATCTCTACCCCTACTGTACCTGTCCTGTGAATGTTTGATGGAGATGGTATAGAGGGGGATTTACTCTGTATCTGAACCCATGCAGTGCCTGTCCTTGGAGTGTTTGATGGGGATGGTATAGAGGGATATTTACTCTTTAAATAACCCTGTGCAATACCGGTGCTTGGACTGTTTAATGGGGACAGTGTAGTGTGAGCTTTACTCTGAATCTAACCCTGTGCTGTACGTAGCCTGGGAGTGTTTGATGGGGACAGTTTAGAGGGAGATTTACTCTGTATCTAACCCTGTGCTGTACCTGTCCTGGGACTGTTTAATGGCGACAGTGCAGAGGGAGGTTTACCCTTTTGTTAACCCTGCGCTGTACCTGTGCTGGGTATGTCTGATGGGGACAGTGTAGATGGAGGTTTACTCTGTTAACCCTGTGTTGTACCTGTGCTGGGAGTGTTTGATGGGAACAGTGTAGAGAGTGATTTGCTCTGTATCTAACCACATGCAGTACCTGTCTTGATTGTGTTTAATAGGGACTGTGTAGAGGGAGCTTTTACTCTGTATCTAACTCTGTGCTGTACCTGTCCTGGGAGTGATTGATGGGGACAGTGTAGATGGACCTTTATTCTGTATCTAACTCTGTGCTGTACCTGCCCTGGGAGTGATTGATGGGGACAGTGTAGATGGAGATTTACTCTTTATCTAGCTCCATGCTGTCCCTCTCCTGGGAGTGTTTGATGGGGACAGTGTAGGGTGAGCTTTACGCTGTCTCTAACCCCGTGCTGTACTTGTCCAGGGAGTGTTTAAGTGAGAAGGTGTAAAGGGAGCTTTAAACTGTATCTAACCCTGTGCTGTACCTATCCTGGAAGTGGTTGACATGGACAGTGAATTCTGGATTGACTCTGTATCTAATCCCGTGCTGTACCTATCCTGGAAGTGTTTTACTGGGACAGTGATTTCTTGGCTTATTCTTTATCTAACCCTGTGCTCTACCTGACAAAGCAGTGTTTGATGGGGACTGTGTAGACGGAGCTTTACTCTGTATCTAATCCCGTGCTGTACCTGTCCTGGGAGTGTTTAATAGGGACAGTGTAGAGGGAGGTTTACTCTGTATCTAACCCCATGCTGTATCTGTCCTGGGACTGTTTAATGGAGACAGTGCAGAGGGAGGTTTACCCTTTTGTTAACCCTGTGCTGTACCTGTGCTGGGTATGTTTGATGGGGACAGTGTAGACGGAGGTTTACTCTGTTAACGCTGTGTTGTACCTGTGCTGGGAGTGTTTGATGGGAACAGTGTAGAGAGTGATTTGCTCTGTATCTAACCGCATGCAGTACCTGTCTTGATTGTGTTTAATAGGGACTGTGTGGAGGGCGCTTTACTCTGTATCTAACTCTGTGTTATACCTGCCCTGGGAGTGATTGATGGGGACAGTGTAGATGGAGCTTCACTCTTTATCTCGCCCCGTGCTGTCCCTCTCCTGGGAGTGTTGGATGGGGACAGTGTAGGGTGAGCTTTACGCTGTCTCTAACCCCGTGCTGTACTTGTCCAGGGAGTGTTTGATGGGGATGGTGTAAAGGGAGCTTTAAACTGTACATAACCCAGTGCTGTACCTGACAAAGGAGTGTTTGATGGGGACAGTGTAGACGGAACTTTTCTCAGTATCTAAACCCATCCTGTACCTGTCCTGGAAGTGTTTGATGGGTACTTTGTAGAGGAAGATTTACTCTGTATCTCTACCCGTGCTGTACCTGTCCTGTGAATGTTTGATGGAGATGGTCTAGATGGAAATTTTCTCTGTATCTGAACCCATGCAGTGTCTGTCCTTGGAGTGTTTGATGGGGACGGTATAGAGAGATATTTTCTCTGTATCTAACCCTGTGCTATAATGGTGCTGGGACTGTTTAATGGGGACAGTGTGGTGTGAGCTTTACTCTGAATCTAACCCTGTGCTGTGCGTAGCCTGGGAGTGATTGATGGGGACAGTGTGGATGGAGCTTTACTCTTTATATAGCCCCGTGCTGTCCTTCTCTTGGGAATGTTGGATGGGGACAGTGTAGATGGAGCTTTATTCTGTATTTAAACCCGTACTGTAGCTGTCCTGTAACTGATTATGTGGAGAGTGTAGTGGGAGATTTACTGTGAAACTCACCCCATGCTGTACAGGGAGTGTTTGAGGGGGACAGTGTAGAGGGAGCTTTAATCTTTATCTAACATAGTGCTGTACCTGCCCTGTGACTGTTTAATATGTACTGTCTAGGGGGAGCTTTACTGTGTATCTCACCCCATGCTGTACAGGGAGTGTTTGAGGGGGACAGTGTAGAGGGAGTTTTAATCTTTATCTAACATTGTGCTGTACCTCTCTTGGGAGTGTTTGACTGGGACATTGAATTCTGGATTTACTCTGTATCTAACCATGTGCTTTAACTGACAAGGGAGTGTTTGATGGTGACAGTGTAGAGGGAGATTTACTCTGTATCTAACCCCGTGCTGTACCTGTCCTGTGAGTGTTTGATGGAGACAGTGTAGAGGGAGGTTTACTCTGTTGTGAACCCCGTGCTGTACCTGTCCTGGGAGTGTTTGATGGGGACTTTGTAGAGGAAGATTTACTCTGTATATGTACCAGTGCTGTACCTGTCCTTTGAGTCTTTGATGGTGACGGTATAGAGGGAGATTTACTCTGTACCTGAACCCATGCTGTGCCTGTCCTCGGAGTGTTTGATGGGGACGGTATAGAGGGATATTTACTCTGTATCTAACCCTGTGCTGGGACTGTTTAATGGGGACAGTGTAGCGTGAGCTTTACTCTGGATCTAACCCTGTGCTGTACGTAGCCTGGGAGTGTTTGATGGGGACAGCTTAGAGGGAGATTTCCACTGTATCTAACGCCGTGCTGTACCTTTCCTGGGAGTGTTTGATTGGGACAGTGTTGAGGTAGATTTACTCTTTACCTGAACCCATACTGTACCTGTGCTGCTAGTGTTTGATGGGGACAGTGTAGTAGGGAATTTACTCTCTATCTATCCCCATGCAGGACCTGTCCAGGGTGTTTTTGATGGGAACAGTGTAGAGGGAGCTTTACGCTGTATCTAACCCTGTGCTGTACGTGTGCTGGTAGTGTTTGATGGGGACAGTGTAGAGAGAGCTTTGCTGTGTATCTAACTCCGTGCTGTACCGGTCCTGAGTGTGTTTAACAGGGACTGTGTAGAGGGAGGTTTACCCTGTTGTTAACCCTGTGCTGGCAGTGTTTGATGGGGACAGTGTAGAGGGAACTTTACTGTGTATCTAACCCTGTGCTGTACCTGTGCTGGGAGTGTTTGATGGGGACAGTGTAGGGGGATCTTTACGCTGTTGTTAACCCTGTGATGTACCTGTGCTGGGAGTATTTGATGGGGACAGTGTAGAAGGAGGTTTACTCTGTATCTAACCCTGTGCTGCACCTGTTTTGGGAGAGGTTAATGGGGACAGTGTCGAGCAAGATTTACTCTGAATCTAACCCTGTGCTGTACCTGTCCTGGGAGTATTTAATAGGGACAGTGTAGAGGGAGATTTACTCTATATCTAACCCCGTGCTGTACCTGTCCTGTGAATGTTTGATGGGGACGGTATAGAGGGAGATTTACTCTGTATCTGAACCCATGTTGTGCTTGTCCTCGGAGTGTTTGATGGGGACGGTATAGAGGGGCTATTTACTCTGTATCTAACCGTGTGCTGTACCTGTGCTGGGACTGTTTAATGGGGACAGTGTAGTGTGAGCTTTACTCTGAATGTAACCTTGTGCTATACGTAGCCTGGGAGTGTTTGATGGGAATAGTGTATAGTGGGATCTGCTCTTTATTTACCCCTTGCTGTAGCTGTCCAGGGTGTGTTTGATGGGGACTGTGTATAGTGGGATCTGCTCTTTATTTAACTCCGTGCTGTAGCTGTCCAGGGTGTGTTTGATGGGGACTATATAGAGGGAAATTTTCTCTGTATCTCACCCCCTGCTGTAACTGTCTTGGGAGCATTTGATGGGGACACTGTTGTGTGGGATTTCCTCTGTATCTAAACCCGTGCTGTACCTATCGTGGGAGTGTTTGATTGGGACATGAATTCTGGATTTACTCTGTATCTAACCCTGTGCTGTTCCTGACAAGGGAGTGTTTGATGGGGACAGTGTAGAGGGAGGTTTACTCTGTATCTAAACCCGTGCTGTACCTGTCCTGGGAGTGTTTAATTGGGACTGTGTAGAGGGAGGTTTACCCTGTTGTTAACCCTGTGCGGTGCCTGTGCTGGGAGTGTTTGATGGTGACAGTTTAGAGAGAGATTTAGTCTGTATCTAACCGCGTGGTGTACCTGTTCTGAGTATGTTTAATGGGGACTGTGTAGAGGGAGTTTTACTCTGTATCTAACCTTGGGCTGTCCCTGTCCTGGGAGTGTTTGATGGGGACTTTGTAGAAGAAAATTTTCTATGTATCTGTACCCGTGCTGTACCTGTCCTGTGTGTGTTTGATGGAGACGGTAGAGAGGGAGATTTACTCTATATCTGAACCCATGCTGTGTCTGTCCTCGGAGTGGTTGATGGGGACGGTATAGAGGGATATTTATTCTTTAACACCGTGCTGTACCTGTGCTGGGACTGTTTAATGGGGACAGTGTATTGTGTGCTTTACTCTGAATCTAACCCTGTGCTGTACGTAACTTGGGAGTGTTTGATGGGTACAGTGTATAGTGGGATCTGCTCTTTATTTAACTCTGTGCTGTAGCTGTCCAGGGTGTGTTTGATGGGGACACTGTGGTGTGGGATTTCCTCTGTATCTAAACCCGTGCTGTACCTATCGTGGGAGTGTTTGATTGGGGCATGAATTCTGGATTTACTCTGTATCTAACCCTGTGCTGTTCCTGACAAGGGAGTGTTTGATGGGGACAGTGTAGAGGGAGGTTTACTCTGTATCTAAACCCGTGCTGTACCTGTCCTGTGAATGTTTGATGGGGACGGTATAGAGGGAGATTTACTCTGTATCTGAACCCATGTTGTGCTTGTCCTCGGAGTGTTTGATGGGGACGGTATAGAGGGGCTATTTACTCTGTATCTAACCGTGTGCTGTACCTGTGCTGGGACTGTTTAATGGGGACAGTGTAGTGTGAGCTTTACTCTGAATGTAACCTTGTGCTATACGTAGCCTGGGAGTGTTTGATGGGAATAGTGTATAGTGGGATCTGCTCTTTATTTACCCCTTGCTGTAGCTGTCCAGGGTGTGTTTGATGGGGACTGTGTATAGTGGGATCTGCTCTTTATTTAACTCCGTGCTGTAGCTGTCCAGGGTGTGTTTGATGGGGACTATATAGAGGGAAATTTTCTCTGTATCTCACCCCCTGCTGTAACTGTCTTGGGAGCATTTGATGGGGACACTGTTGTGTGGGATTTCCTCTGTATCTAAACCCGTGCTGTACCTATCGTGGGAGTGTTTGATTGGGGCATGAATTCTGGATTTACTCTGTATCTAACCCTGTGCTGTTCCTGACAAGGGAGTGTTTGATGGGGACAGTGTAGAGGGAGGTTTACTCTGTATCTAAACCCGTGCTGTACCTGTCCTGGGAGTGTTTAATAGGGACAGTGTAGAGGGAGTTTTACTCTGTATCTAACTCCATGTTGTACCTGTCCTGGGAGTGTTTAATTGGGACTGTGTAGAGGGAGGTTTACCCTGTTGTTAACCCTGTGCGGTGCCTGTGCTGGGAGTGTTTGATGGTGACAGTTTAGAGAGAGATTTAGTCTGTATCTAACCGCGTGGTGTACCTGTTCTGAGTATGTTTAATGGGGACTGTGTAGAGGGAGTTTTACTCTGCATCTAACCTTGGGCTGTCCCTGTCCTGGGAGTGTTTGATGGGGACTTTGTAGAAGAAAATTTTCTATGTATCTGTACCCGTGCTGTACCTGTCCTGTGAGTGTTTGATGGAGACGGTAGAGAGGGAGATTTACTCTATATCTGAACCCATGCTGTGTCTGTCCTCGGAGTGGTTGATGGGGACGGTATAGAGGGATATTTATTCTTTAACACCGTGCTGTACCTGTGCTGGGACTGTTTAATGGGGACAGTGTATTGTGTGCTTTACTCTGAATCTAACCCTGTGCTGTACGTAACTTGGGAGTGTTTGATGGGTACAGTGTATAGTGGGATCTGCTCTTTATTTAACCCCGTGCTGTAGCTGTCCAGGGTGTGTTTGCTGGGGACTGTATAGAGGGAAATTTTCTCTGTATCTCACCCCATGCTGTAACTGTCTTGGGAGCGTTTGATGGGGACAGTGTAGTTGGGGATTTCCTCTGTATCTAAACCCGTGCTGTACCTACCATGGGAGTGTTTGATTAGGACATGAATTCTGGATTTACTCTGTGTTTAACCCTGTGCTGTACCTGACAAGGGAGTGTTTGATGGGGACAGCGTAGAGGGAGCTTTTCTCTGTATCTAATGCCGTGCTGTACCTGTCCTGGCAGTGTTTGATGGAGACAGTGTAGAGTGATCTTAATCTGTATCTAACCCCGTGCTGTACCTTTCCTGGGAGTGTTTGATTGGGACAGTGTAGAAGGAGCTTTACACTATATCTAACCCCGTTCTGTACATGTCCTGGGAGTGTTTGTTGGGGACTTTGTAGAGGAAGATTTACTCTGTATCTGTACCCGTTCTGTACCTGTCCTGTGAGTCTTTGATGAAGACTGTATCGAGCGAGATTTAGTCTGTCTCTGATCCCATGCTGTGCCTGTCCTCGGAGTGTTTGATGGGGACAGTATAGAGGGTCTATTTACTCTGTATCTAACCCTGTGCTGTACCTGTGCTGTGACTGTTTAATGGGGACAGTGTCATGTGAGCTTTACTCTGAATGTAACCCTGTGCTGTACGTAGCCTTGGGAGTGTTTGATGGGAACAGTGTATAGTGGGATCTGCTCCTTATCTAACCCCGTGCTGTAGCTGTCCAGGGTGTGTTTGATGGGGTCTGTGTAGAGGGAGATTTCCTTTGTATCTAAACCCGTGCTGTACCTTTCCTGGGAGTGTTTGATTGGGACTGTGTAGAGTTAGATTTACTCTTTATCTGAACCCATAATATACCTGTGCTGCTAGTGTTTGATTGGGACAGTGCAGTGTGGAATTTACTCTCTATCTATCCCCGTGCAGTACCTGTCCAGGGTGTGTTTGATGGGAACTGTGTAGAGGGAGCTTTACTCTGTATCTAACCCTGTGCTGTACCTGTGCTGGTAGTGTTTGATGGGGACAGGGCAGAAGGAGCTTTATTCTATATCTAACTCCATGCTGTATCTGTCCTGGGAGTGTTTAACGGGGACTGTGTAGAGGGAGGTTTATCATATTGTTAACCATGTGTGGTACCTGTGCTGGGATTGTTTGTTGGGGACAGTGTAGAGAGAGATTTAGTCTGTATCTAAGCGCGTGCTGTACCTGTCCTGAGTATGTTTAATGGGGACTGTGTATAGGGATCTTTACTCTGTGTGTAACCCCGTGCTGTACCTTTACTGGGAGTGTTTGATTGGGACAGTGTAGAGGGAGCTTTACTCTGCATCTAACCCCGTGCTGTACCTGCCCTGGCAGTGTTTGATGGAGACAGTGTAGCGGGATCTTTACACTGTATCTAACCCCGTGCTGCTCCTTTCCTGGGTGTGTTTGATCGGGACAGTGTAGATGGAGCTTTACTCTATATCTAACCCCGTACTGTACCTTTGCTGGGAGTGTTTGATTAGGATAGTGTAGAGGTACATTTACTCCTTACCTGAACCCATATTGTACCTGTGCTGCTAGTGTTTGATGGGGACAGTGTAGTGGGGAATTTGCTCTCTATCTATCCCCGTGCAGTATCTTTCCAGGGTGTGTTTGATGGGGACTGTGTAGAGGGAGGTTTACTCTGTTGTTAACCCTGTGCTGTACCGGTGATGGGAGAGTTTGATGGGGACAGTGTAGAGGCAGATTTACTCTGTATCTAACCCCGTGCAGTGCCTGTCCTCGGACAGTTTAATGGGGACAGTGCAGAAGGAGATTTACTCTGTATCTAACACCGTGCTGTACCTGTCCTACGAGTGTTTGATGGGGACAGTGTAGCAGAAGCTTTACTCTGTATCTAACCATGTGCTGTACCTGTCCTGGGAGTGTTTGATGGCGACAGTGTAGTGGGAGCTTTACTCTGTATCTAACCCCGTGCTGTACCTGTTTTGGGAGAGTTTGATGGGGACAGTGTAGAGGGAGCTTTACTCTATATCTAACCCCGTGCTATACATGTCCTGGGAGTGTTTGTTGGGGACTTTGTAGAGGAAGATTTACTCTGTATCTGTACCCGTTCTGTACCTGTCCTGTGAGTCTTTGATGGAGACTGTATAGATGGAGATTTATTCTGTCTCTGATCCCATGCTGTGCCGGTACTCGGAGTGTTTGATGGGGACGGTATAGAGGGGCTATTTACTCTGTATCTAACCCTGTGTTGTACCTGTGCTGGGTCTGTTTAATGGGGACAGTGTAGTGTGAGCTTTACTCTGAATGTAACCCTGTGCTGTACGTAGCCTGGGAGTGTATGATGGGAACGGTGTATAGTGGGATCCTCTCTTTATCTAAATCCGTGCTGAAGCTGTCCAGGGTGTGTTTGATGGGGACTGTGTAGAGGGAGATTTTCTCTGTATACAAACCCGTGCTGTACCTTTCCTGGGAGTGTTTGATTGGGACTGTGTAGAGTTAGATTTAGTCTTTACCTGAACCCATACTGTACCTGTGCTGCTAGTGTTTGATGGGGACAGTGTAATGGGAGAATTACTCTGCATCTAACCTTGTGCTGTACCTGTGCTGCTAGTGTTTGATGGGGACAGTGTAGTGGGGAATTTACTCTCTATCTATCCCCGTGCAGTACCTGTCCAGGGTGTGCTTGATGGGAACAGTGTATAGTGGGATCTGCTCTTCATCTAAACCCTTGCTGTAGCTGTGTTTGATGGGGACAGGGCAGAGGGAGCTTTACTCTGTATCTAACTCCATGCTGTACCTGTCCTGGGAGTGTTTAACGGGGACTGTGTAGAGGGAGGTTTACCCTGTTGTTAACCCTGTGCAGTACCTGTGCTGGAAGTGTTTGATGGGCACAGTGTAGAGAGAGATTTACTCTGTATCTAACCCTGGGCTGTCCCTGTCCTGGGAGTGTTCTTGGGGTCTTTGTAGATGAAGATTTACTCTGTAACTGTACCCGTTCTGTACCTGTCCTGTGAGTCTTTTTTGGAGACGATATAGAGGGAGATTTAGTCTGTCTCTGATCCCTTGCTGTGCCTGTCCTCGTAGTGTTTGATGGGGACGGTATAGAGGGGCTATTTCCTCTGTATCTAAACCTGTGCCGGACCTATGCTGCGACTGTTTAATGGGGACAGTGTGGTGTGAGCTTTACTCTGAATGTAACCCTGTGCTGTATGTAGCCTGGGAGTGTTTGATGGGAACAATGTATAGTGGGATCTGCTCTTTATCTAAACCCGTTCTGTAGCTGTCCAGGGTGTGTTTGATGGGGTCTGTGTAGAGGGAGATTTTCTCTGTATCTCACCCCGTGCTGTACTGTCCTGGGAGTGTTTGATGGGGACAGTGTAGAGGGAGATTTTCTCCATATCTAACCCTGTGCTGTACCTATCGTGGGAGTGTATGATTGGGACATGAATTCTGCATTTACTCTGAATTTAACCCTGTGCTGTACCTGTTCTGGGAATGTTTCATGGGGAGAGTGTAGTGGGTGATTTCCTCTGCATCTTTCCCTGTGCTGTACCTGACCTAGGAGTGTTGATGGGGACAGTGTAGAGGGAGCTTTACTTTGTATCTAAACCCATGCTGTACCTGTCCTGGTAGTGTTTAATAGGGACAGTATAGAGGGAGCTTTACTCTCTATCTATCCCCATGCTGTACCTGTCCTTGGAGTTTTTGATGGGGACTTTGTGGAGGAAGATTTACTCTATATCTAACTCCGTGCTGTGCCTGTCCTGGTAGTGTTTGATAGGGACTTTGTAGAGGAAGATTTACTCTGTATCTGAACCCGTGCTATAGCTGTCCTGCGATTGTTTAATTGGGACAGTTTTGAGGGAGGTTTACCCTGATGTTAACCCTGTGCTGTAACTGTGCTGGGAGTGTTTGATGGGGACAGTGTAGAGGGAGCTTTTCTCTGTATCTAACCCCGTGCTGTACCTGTCCTGAGTGTGTTTAATGCGAACAATGTAGAGCGAGGTTTACTCTGTATCTAACCCTGTGCTGCACCTTTGCTGGGAGTGTTTGATGGGGACAGCGTAGAGGAAGATTTTTTCTGTATCTCACGCCGTGCTTTACCTGTCCTGGGAGCGTTTGATGGGGATAGTGTTTTGGGGGATTTCCTCTGTATATATCCCCGTGCTGTACCTATCATGGAGTGTTTGATTTAGACAGTGAATTCTGGATTTTCTCTTTATCTAACCCCGTGCTGTACCTGTGCTGGGAGTGCTTGACTGGGACAGTGTAGAGGTAGATTTACTCTTTACCTGTACCCATACAGTACCTGTGCTGCTAGTATTTGATGGTGACAGTGCAGTGCGGAATTTACTCTCTATCTATCCCCGTGCAATAACTGTCCAGGGTGTGTTTGATGGGAACAGTGTAGAGGGAGCATTATTCTGTATCTATCCCCGTGCTGTACCTGTCCTGGGACTGTTTAATGGAGACAATGTAGAGGGATGTTTACTCTGTTGTTTACCCTGTGCTGTACCTGTTCTGGGAGTGTTTGATGGGGACAGTGTCGAGTGAGATTTACTTTGCATCTAACCCCGTGCTGTATCTGTGCTGGGAGTGTTTGATGGGCACAGTGTAGAGTGAGATTTACTCTGCATCTAACCCTGTGCTGTACCTGTGCTGCTAGTGTTTGATGGGGACAGTGTAGTGGGGAATTTACTCTCTATCTATCCCCATGCAGTACCTGTCCAGGGTGTGTTTGATGGGAACAGTGTAGAGGGAGGTTTACTCTGTTGTTAACCCTGTGCAGTACCTGTGCTGGCAGTGTTTGATGGGGACAGTGTAGAGAGAGATTTAGTCTGTATCTCACCCCGTGCTATACCTGTCCTGAGTATGTTTAATGGGGATGGTGTAGACGGAGCTTTACTCTGTATCTAACTCTGGGCTGTCCCTGTCCTGGGAGTGTTTGATGGGGACTTTGTAGAAGAAGATTTACTCTGTATCTGTTCCTGTGCTGTACCTGTCCTGTGAGTCTTTTTTGGAGACGATATAGAGGGAGATTTAATCTGTCTCTGATCCCTTGCTGTGCCTGTCCTCGTAGTGTTTGATGGGGACGGTATAGAGGGGCTATTTCCTCTGTATCTAAACCTGTGCCGGACCTATGCTGGGACTGTTTAATGGGGACAGTGTGGTGTGAGCTTTACTCTGAATATAACCCTGTGCTGTACGTAGCCTGGGAGTGTTTGATGGGAACAATGTATAGTGGGATCTGCTCTTTATCTAACCCCGTTCTGTAGCTGTCCAGGGTGTGTTTGATGGGGTCTGTGTAGAGGGAGATTTTCTCTGTATCTCACCCCATGCTGTACGTGTCCTGGGAGCGTTTGATGGGGACAGTGTAGAGGGAGATTTTCTCCATATCTAACCCCGTGCTGTACCTATCGTGGGAGTGTATGATTGGGACATGAATTCTGCATTTAATCTGAATTTAACCCTGTGCTGTACCTGTTCTGGGAATGTTTCATGGGGACAGTGTAGTGGGTGATTTCCTCTGCATCTTTCCCTGTGCTGTACCTGACCTAGGAGTGTTGATGGGGACAGTGTAGAGGGAGCTTTACTCTGTATCTAAACCCATGCTGTACCTGTCCTGGGAGTGTTTAATAGGGACAGTGGAGAGGGAGCTTTACTCTCTATCTATCCCCATGCTGTACCTGTCCTGGGAGTTTTTGATGGGGACTTTGTGGAGGAAGATTTACTCTGTATCTAACCCTGTGCTGTACCTGTCCTGGTAGTGTTTGATAGGGACAGTGTAGAGGGAGCTTTAATCTGTATCTAACCTCATGCTGTACATGTCCTGGGAGTGTTTGATGGGGACAGTGTAGTGGGGAATTTACTCTCTATCTATCCCTGTGCAGTATCTGTTCAGGGTGTGTTTGATGGGGACAGTGTAGTGGGGGATTTCCTCTGTATCCAAACCCGTGCTGTACCTATCATGGGAGTGTTTGATTGGGATATAAATTCTGTATTTATTCTCTATCTAACCCTGTGCTGTACCTGACAAGGGAGTGTTTGATGGGGACAGTGTAGAGGGAGCTTTTCTCTGTATCTAATGCCGTGCTGTACCTGCCCTGGCAGTGTTTGATGGAGACAGTGTAGAGGGATCTTTACTCTGTATCTAACCCCGTGCTGTATCTTTCCTGGGAGTGTTTGATTGGGACAGTGTAGAGGGTGCATTACTCTGTATCTAACCCTGTGCTGTACCTGCCCTGGCAGTGTTTGATGGAGACAGTGTAGAGGGAGCTTTATTCTGTATCTAACCCTGTGCTGTATCTTTCCTGGGAGTGTTTGATGGGGACAGTGTAGAGGTAGATTTACTCTTTACCTGAACCCAAGCATTACCTGTGCTGCTAGTGTTTGATGGGGACAGTGTAGTGGGGAACTTACTCTCTATCTATCCCCATGTAGTATCTGTCCAGGGTGTGTTTGATCGGAACTGTGAAGAGGGAGGTTTACTCTGTTGTTAACCCTGTGCTGTACCGGTGCTGGGAGTGTTTGATGGGGACAGGGTAGAGGGAGATTTACTCTGTATCTAACCCTGTGCTGTATCTGTCCTGGGACGGTTTAATGGGGACTGTGTAGAGGGAGCTTTACTCTGTACCTAACCCCATGTTGTACCTGTTTCAGGAGTGTTTGATGGGGATAGTGTAGAGGGAGATTTAATCTGAGTCTAAACCCATGCTGTACCAGTCCTGGGAATGTTTAATAGGGACAGTGTAGAGGGAGCATTACTCTATATCTAACCCCGTGCTGTACATGTCCTGGGAGTGTTTGTTGGGGTCTTTGTAGAGGAAGATTTACTCTGTATCTGTACCCGTTCTGTATCTGTCCTGTGAGTCTTTTTTGGAGACGGTATAGAGGGAGATTTAGTCTGTCTCTGATCCCATGCAGTGCCTGTCCTCGGAGTGTTTGATGGGGACGGTATAGAGGGTTATTTCCTCTGTATCTAACCCTGTGCTGTACCTGTGCTGGGACTGTTTAATGGGGACAGTGTGGTGTGAGCTTTTCTCTGTATCTAACCCTGTGCTGTACCTGCCCTGGCAGTGTTTGATGGGGACAGTGTAGAGGGATCTTTATTCTGTATCTAACTCCGATCTGTACCTTTCCTGGGAGTGTTTGATTTGGACAGTGTCGAGGGAGCTTTACTCTGTATCTAACCCTGTGCTGTACCTGCCCTGGCAGTGTTTGATGGAGACAGTGTAGAGGGAGCTTTACTCTGTATCTAACCCTGTGCTGTACCTGTGCTGGTAGTGTTTGATGGGGACAGGGCAGAAGGAGCTTTATTCTATATCTAACTCCATGCTGTATCTGTCCTGGGAGTGTTTAACGGGGACTGTGTAGAGGGAGGTTTATCATATTGTTAACCATGTGTGGTACCTGTGCTGGGATTGTTTGTTGGGGACAGTGTAGAGAGAGATTTAGTCTGTATCTAAGCGCGTGCTGTACCTGTCCTGAGTATGTTTAATGGGGACTGTGTATAGGGATCTTTACTCTGTGTGTAACCCCGTGCTGTACCTTTACTGGGAGTGTTTGATTGGGACAGTGTAGAGGGAGCTTTACTCTGCATCTAACCCCGTGCTGTACCTGCCCTGGCAGTGTTTGATGGAGACAGTGTAGCGGGATCTTTACACTGTATCTAACCCCGTGCTGCTCCTTTCCTGGGTGTGTTTGATCGGGACAGTGTAGATGGAGCTTTACTCTATATCTAACCCCGTACTGTACCTTTGCTGGGAGTGTTTGATTAGGATAGTGTAGAGGTACATTTACTCCTTACCTGAACCCATATTGTACCTGTGCTGCTAGTGTTTGATGGGGACAGTGTAGTGGGGAATTTGCTCTCTATCTATCCCCGTGCAGTATCTTTCCAGGGTGTGTTTGATGGGGACTGTGTAGAGGGAGGTTTACTCTGTTGTTAACCCTGTGCTGTACCGGTGATGGGAGAGTTTGATGGGGACAGTGTAGAGGCAGATTTACTCTGTATCTAACCCCGTGCAGTGCCTGTCCTCGGACAGTTTAATGGGGACAGTGCAGAAGGAGATTTACTCTGTATCTAACACCGTGCTGTACCTGTCCTACGAGTGTTTGATGGGGACAGTGTAGCAGAAGCTTTACTCTGTATCTAACCATGTGCTGTACCTGTCCTGGGAGTGTTTGATGGCGACAGTGTAGTGGGAGCTTTACTCTGTATCTAACCCCGTGCTGTACCTGTTTTGGGAGAGTTTGATGGGGACAGTGTAGAGGGAGCTTTACTCTATATCTAACCCCGTGCTATACATGTCCTGGGAGTGTTTGTTGGGGACTTTGTAGAGGAAGATTTACTCTGTATCTGTACCCGTTCTGTACCTGTCCTGTGAGTCTTTGATGGAGACTGTATAGATGGAGATTTATTCTGTCTCTGATCCCATGCTGTGCCGGTACTCGGAGTGTTTGATGGGGACGGTATAGAGGGGCTATTTACTCTGTATCTAACCCTGTGTTGTACCTGTGCTGGGTCTGTTTAATGGGGACAGTGTAGTGTGAGCTTTACTCTGAATGTAACCCTGTGCTGTACGTAGCCTGGGAGTGTATGATGGGAACGGTGTATAGTGGGATCCTCTCTTTATCTAAATCCGTGCTGAAGCTGTCCAGGGTGTGTTTGATGGGGACTGTGTAGAGGGAGATTTTCTCTGTATACAAACCCGTGCTGTACCTTTCCTGGGAGTGTTTGATTGGGACTGTGTAGAGTTAGATTTAGTCTTTACCTGAACCCATACTGTACCTGTGCTGCTAGTGTTTGATGGGGACAGTGTAATGGGAGAATTACTCTGCATCTAACCTTGTGCTGTACCTGTGCTGCTAGTGTTTGATGGGGACAGTGTAGTGGGGAATTTACTCTCTATCTATCCCCGTGCAGTACCTGTCCAGGGTGTGCTTGATGGGAACAGTGTATAGTGGGATCTGCTCTTCATCTAAACCCTTGCTGTAGCTGTGTTTGATGGGGACAGGGCAGAGGGAGCTTTACTCTGTATCTAACTCCATGCTGTACCTGTCCTGGGAGTGTTTAACGGGGACTGTGTAGAGGGAGGTTTACCCTGTTGTTAACCCTGTGCAGTACCTGTGCTGGAAGTGTTTGATGGGCACAGTGTAGAGAGAGATTTACTCTGTATCTAACCCTGGGCTGTCCCTGTCCTGGGAGTGTTCTTGGGGTCTTTGTAGATGAAGATTTACTCTGTAACTGTACCCGTTCTGTACCTGTCCTGTGAGTCTTTTTTGGAGACGATATAGAGGGAGATTTAGTCTGTCTCTGATCCCTTGCTGTGCCTGTCCTCGTAGTGTTTGATGGGGACGGTATAGAGGGGCTATTTCCTCTGTATCTAAACCTGTGCCGGACCTATGCTGCGACTGTTTAATGGGGACAGTGTGGTGTGAGCTTTACTCTGAATGTAACCCTGTGCTGTATGTAGCCTGGGAGTGTTTGATGGGAACAATGTATAGTGGGATCTGCTCTTTATCTAAACCCGTTCTGTAGCTGTCCAGGGTGTGTTTGATGGGGTCTGTGTAGAGGGAGATTTTCTCTGTATCTCACCCCGTGCTGTACTGTCCTGGGAGTGTTTGATGGGGACAGTGTAGAGGGAGATTTTCTCCATATCTAACCCTGTGCTGTACCTATCGTGGGAGTGTATGATTGGGACATGAATTCTGCATTTACTCTGAATTTAACCCTGTGCTGTACCTGTTCTGGGAATGTTTCATGGGGAGAGTGTAGTGGGTGATTTCCTCTGCATCTTTCCCTGTGCTGTACCTGACCTAGGAGTGTTGATGGGGACAGTGTAGAGGGAGCTTTACTTTGTATCTAAACCCATGCTGTACCTGTCCTGGTAGTGTTTAATAGGGACAGTATAGAGGGAGCTTTACTCTCTATCTATCCCCATGCTGTACCTGTCCTTGGAGTTTTTGATGGGGACTTTGTGGAGGAAGATTTACTCTATATCTAACTCCGTGCTGTGCCTGTCCTGGTAGTGTTTGATAGGGACTTTGTAGAGGAAGATTTACTCTGTATCTGAACCCGTGCTATAGCTGTCCTGCGATTGTTTAATTGGGACAGTTTTGAGGGAGGTTTACCCTGATGTTAACCCTGTGCTGTAACTGTGCTGGGAGTGTTTGATGGGGACAGTGTAGAGGGAGCTTTTCTCTGTATCTAACCCCGTGCTGTACCTGTCCTGAGTGTGTTTAATGCGAACAATGTAGAGCGAGGTTTACTCTGTATCTAACCCTGTGCTGCACCTTTGCTGGGAGTGTTTGATGGGGACAGCGTAGAGGAAGATTTTTTCTGTATCTCACGCCGTGCTTTACCTGTCCTGGGAGCGTTTGATGGGGATAGTGTTTTGGGGGATTTCCTCTGTATATATCCCCGTGCTGTACCTATCATGGAGTGTTTGATTTAGACAGTGAATTCTGGATTTTCTCTTTATCTAACCCCGTGCTGTACCTGTGCTGGGAGTGCTTGACTGGGACAGTGTAGAGGTAGATTTACTCTTTACCTGTACCCATACAGTACCTGTGCTGCTAGTATTTGATGGTGACAGTGCAGTGCGGAATTTACTCTCTATCTATCCCCGTGCAATAACTGTCCAGGGTGTGTTTGATGGGAACAGTGTAGAGGGAGCATTATTCTGTATCTATCCCCGTGCTGTACCTGTCCTGGGACTGTTTAATGGAGACAATGTAGAGGGATGTTTACTCTGTTGTTTACCCTGTGCTGTACCTGTTCTGGGAGTGTTTGATGGGGACAGTGTCGAGTGAGATTTACTTTGCATCTAACCCCGTGCTGTATCTGTGCTGGGAGTGTTTGATGGGCACAGTGTAGAGTGAGATTTACTCTGCATCTAACCCTGTGCTGTACCTGTGCTGCTAGTGTTTGATGGGGACAGTGTAGTGGGGAATTTACTCTCTATCTATCCCCATGCAGTACCTGTCCAGGGTGTGTTTGATGGGAACAGTGTAGAGGGAGGTTTACTCTGTTGTTAACCCTGTGCAGTACCTGTGCTGGCAGTGTTTGATGGGGACAGTGTAGAGAGAGATTTAGTCTGTATCTCACCCCGTGCTATACCTGTCCTGAGTATGTTTAATGGGGATGGTGTAGACGGAGCTTTACTCTGTATCTAACTCTGGGCTGTCCCTGTCCTGGGAGTGTTTGATGGGGACTTTGTAGAAGAAGATTTACTCTGTATCTGTTCCTGTGCTGTACCTGTCCTGTGAGTCTTTTTTGGAGACGATATAGAGGGAGATTTAATCTGTCTCTGATCCCTTGCTGTGCCTGTCCTCGTAGTGTTTGATGGGGACGGTATAGAGGGGCTATTTCCTCTGTATCTAAACCTGTGCCGGACCTATGCTGGGACTGTTTAATGGGGACAGTGTGGTGTGAGCTTTACTCTGAATATAACCCTGTGCTGTACGTAGCCTGGGAGTGTTTGATGGGAACAATGTATAGTGGGATCTGCTCTTTATCTAACCCCGTTCTGTAGCTGTCCAGGGTGTGTTTGATGGGGTCTGTGTAGAGGGAGATTTTCTCTGTATCTCACCCCATGCTGTACGTGTCCTGGGAGCGTTTGATGGGGACAGTGTAGAGGGAGATTTTCTCCATATCTAACCCCGTGCTGTACCTATCGTGGGAGTGTATGATTGGGACATGAATTCTGCATTTAATCTGAATTTAACCCTGTGCTGTACCTGTTCTGGGAATGTTTCATGGGGACAGTGTAGTGGGTGATTTCCTCTGCATCTTTCCCTGTGCTGTACCTGACCTAGGAGTGTTGATGGGGACAGTGTAGAGGGAGCTTTACTCTGTATCTAAACCCATGCTGTACCTGTCCTGGGAGTGTTTAATAGGGACAGTGGAGAGGGAGCTTTACTCTCTATCTATCCCCATGCTGTACCTGTCCTGGGAGTTTTTGATGGGGACTTTGTGGAGGAAGATTTACTCTGTATCTAACCCTGTGCTGTACCTGTCCTGGTAGTGTTTGATAGGGACAGTGTAGAGGGAGCTTTAATCTGTATCTAACCTCATGCTGTACATGTCCTGGGAGTGTTTGATGGGGACAGTGTAGTGGGGAATTTACTCTCTATCTATCCCTGTGCAGTATCTGTTCAGGGTGTGTTTGATGGGGACAGTGTAGTGGGGGATTTCCTCTGTATCCAAACCCGTGCTGTACCTATCATGGGAGTGTTTGATTGGGATATAAATTCTGTATTTATTCTCTATCTAACCCTGTGCTGTACCTGACAAGGGAGTGTTTGATGGGGACAGTGTAGAGGGAGCTTTTCTCTGTATCTAATGCCGTGCTGTACCTGCCCTGGCAGTGTTTGATGGAGACAGTGTAGAGGGATCTTTACTCTGTATCTAACCCCGTGCTGTATCTTTCCTGGGAGTGTTTGATTGGGACAGTGTAGAGGGTGCATTACTCTGTATCTAACCCTGTGCTGTACCTGCCCTGGCAGTGTTTGATGGAGACAGTGTAGAGGGAGCTTTATTCTGTATCTAACCCTGTGCTGTATCTTTCCTGGGAGTGTTTGATGGGGACAGTGTAGAGGTAGATTTACTCTTTACCTGAACCCAAGCATTACCTGTGCTGCTAGTGTTTGATGGGGACAGTGTAGTGGGGAACTTACTCTCTATCTATCCCCATGTAGTATCTGTCCAGGGTGTGTTTGATCGGAACTGTGAAGAGGGAGGTTTACTCTGTTGTTAACCCTGTGCTGTACCGGTGCTGGGAGTGTTTGATGGGGACAGGGTAGAGGGAGATTTACTCTGTATCTAACCCTGTGCTGTATCTGTCCTGGGACGGTTTAATGGGGACTGTGTAGAGGGAGCTTTACTCTGTACCTAACCCCATGTTGTACCTGTTTCAGGAGTGTTTGATGGGGATAGTGTAGAGGGAGATTTAATCTGAGTCTAAACCCATGCTGTACCAGTCCTGGGAATGTTTAATAGGGACAGTGTAGAGGGAGCATTACTCTATATCTAACCCCGTGCTGTACATGTCCTGGGAGTGTTTGTTGGGGTCTTTGTAGAGGAAGATTTACTCTGTATCTGTACCCGTTCTGTATCTGTCCTGTGAGTCTTTTTTGGAGACGGTATAGAGGGAGATTTAGTCTGTCTCTGATCCCATGCAGTGCCTGTCCTCGGAGTGTTTGATGGGGACGGTATAGAGGGTTATTTCCTCTGTATCTAACCCTGTGCTGTACCTGTGCTGGGACTGTTTAATGGGGACAGTGTGGTGTGAGCTTTT
The DNA here is from genome assembly GCA_026770705.1 of Isurus oxyrinchus. Taxonomy (NCBI): domain Eukaryota; kingdom Metazoa; phylum Chordata; class Chondrichthyes; order Lamniformes; family Lamnidae; genus Isurus; species Isurus oxyrinchus. The sequence goes on from JANJGN010000111.1 coordinate 348,125, forward strand.
CTCTGTATCTAACCCTGTGCTGTACCTGCCCTGGCAGTGTTTGATGGGGACAGTGTAGAGGGATCTTTATTCTGTATCTAACTCCGATCTGTACCTTTCCTGGGAGTGTTTGATTTGGACAGTGTCGAGGGAGCTTTACTCTGTATCTAACCCTGTGCTGTACCTGCCCTGGCAGTGTTTGATGGAGACAGTGTAGAGGGAGCTTTACTCTGTATCTAACCCTGTGCTGTACCTGTGCTGGTAGTGTTTGATGGGGACAGGGCAGAAGGAGCTTTATTCTATATCTAACTCCATGCTGTATCTGTCCTGGGAGTGTTTAACGGGGACTGTGTAGAGGGAGGTTTATCATATTGTTAACCATGTGTGGTACCTGTGCTGGGATTGTTTGTTGGGGACAGTGTAGAGAGAGATTTAGTCTGTATCTAAGCGCGTGCTGTACCTGTCCTGAGTATGTTTAATGGGGACTGTGTATAGGGATCTTTACTCTGTGTGTAACCCCGTGCTGTACCTTTACTGGGAGTGTTTGATTGGGACAGTGTAGAGGGAGCTTTACTCTGCATCTAACCCCGTGCTGTACCTGCCCTGGCAGTGTTTGATGGAGACAGTGTAGCGGGATCTTTACACTGTATCTAACCCCGTGCTGCTCCTTTCCTGGGTGTGTTTGATCGGGACAGTGTAGATGGAGCTTTACTCTATATCTAACCCCGTACTGTACCTTTGCTGGGAGTGTTTGATTAGGATAGTGTAGAGGTACATTTACTCCTTACCTGAACCCATATTGTACCTGTGCTGCTAGTGTTTGATGGGGACAGTGTAGTGGGGAATTTGCTCTCTATCTATCCCCGTGCAGTATCTTTCCAGGGTGTGTTTGATGGGGACTGTGTAGAGGGAGGTTTACTCTGTTGTTAACCCTGTGCTGTACCGGTGATGGGAGAGTTTGATGGGGACAGTGTAGAGGCAGATTTACTCTGTATCTAACCCCGTGCAGTGCCTGTCCTCGGACAGTTTAATGGGGACAGTGCAGAAGGAGATTTACTCTGTATCTAACACCGTGCTGTACCTGTCCTACGAGTGTTTGATGGGGACAGTGTAGCAGAAGCTTTACTCTGTATCTAACCATGTGCTGTACCTGTCCTGGGAGTGTTTGATGGCGACAGTGTAGTGGGAGCTTTACTCTGTATCTAACCCCGTGCTGTACCTGTTTTGGGAGAGTTTGATGGGGACAGTGTAGAGGGAGCTTTACTCTATATCTAACCCCGTGCTATACATGTCCTGGGAGTGTTTGTTGGGGACTTTGTAGAGGAAGATTTACTCTGTATCTGTACCCGTTCTGTACCTGTCCTGTGAGTCTTTGATGGAGACTGTATAGATGGAGATTTATTCTGTCTCTGATCCCATGCTGTGCCGGTACTCGGAGTGTTTGATGGGGACGGTATAGAGGGGCTATTTACTCTGTATCTAACCCTGTGTTGTACCTGTGCTGGGTCTGTTTAATGGGGACAGTGTAGTGTGAGCTTTACTCTGAATGTAACCCTGTGCTGTACGTAGCCTGGGAGTGTATGATGGGAACGGTGTATAGTGGGATCCTCTCTTTATCTAAATCCGTGCTGAAGCTGTCCAGGGTGTGTTTGATGGGGACTGTGTAGAGGGAGATTTTCTCTGTATACAAACCCGTGCTGTACCTTTCCTGGGAGTGTTTGATTGGGACTGTGTAGAGTTAGATTTAGTCTTTACCTGAACCCATACTGTACCTGTGCTGCTAGTGTTTGATGGGGACAGTGTAATGGGAGAATTACTCTGCATCTAACCTTGTGCTGTACCTGTGCTGCTAGTGTTTGATGGGGACAGTGTAGTGGGGAATTTACTCTCTATCTATCCCCGTGCAGTACCTGTCCAGGGTGTGCTTGATGGGAACAGTGTATAGTGGGATCTGCTCTTCATCTAAACCCTTGCTGTAGCTGTGTTTGATGGGGACAGGGCAGAGGGAGCTTTACTCTGTATCTAACTCCATGCTGTACCTGTCCTGGGAGTGTTTAACGGGGACTGTGTAGAGGGAGGTTTACCCTGTTGTTAACCCTGTGCAGTACCTGTGCTGGAAGTGTTTGATGGGCACAGTGTAGAGAGAGATTTACTCTGTATCTAACCCTGGGCTGTCCCTGTCCTGGGAGTGTTCTTGGGGTCTTTGTAGATGAAGATTTACTCTGTAACTGTACCCGTTCTGTACCTGTCCTGTGAGTCTTTTTTGGAGACGATATAGAGGGAGATTTAGTCTGTCTCTGATCCCTTGCTGTGCCTGTCCTCGTAGTGTTTGATGGGGACGGTATAGAGGGGCTATTTCCTCTGTATCTAAACCTGTGCCGGACCTATGCTGCGACTGTTTAATGGGGACAGTGTGGTGTGAGCTTTACTCTGAATGTAACCCTGTGCTGTATGTAGCCTGGGAGTGTTTGATGGGAACAATGTATAGTGGGATCTGCTCTTTATCTAAACCCGTTCTGTAGCTGTCCAGGGTGTGTTTGATGGGGTCTGTGTAGAGGGAGATTTTCTCTGTATCTCACCCCGTGCTGTACTGTCCTGGGAGTGTTTGATGGGGACAGTGTAGAGGGAGATTTTCTCCATATCTAACCCTGTGCTGTACCTATCGTGGGAGTGTATGATTGGGACATGAATTCTGCATTTACTCTGAATTTAACCCTGTGCTGTACCTGTTCTGGGAATGTTTCATGGGGAGAGTGTAGTGGGTGATTTCCTCTGCATCTTTCCCTGTGCTGTACCTGACCTAGGAGTGTTGATGGGGACAGTGTAGAGGGAGCTTTACTTTGTATCTAAACCCATGCTGTACCTGTCCTGGTAGTGTTTAATAGGGACAGTATAGAGGGAGCTTTACTCTCTATCTATCCCCATGCTGTACCTGTCCTTGGAGTTTTTGATGGGGACTTTGTGGAGGAAGATTTACTCTATATCTAACTCCGTGCTGTGCCTGTCCTGGTAGTGTTTGATAGGGACTTTGTAGAGGAAGATTTACTCTGTATCTGAACCCGTGCTATAGCTGTCCTGCGATTGTTTAATTGGGACAGTTTTGAGGGAGGTTTACCCTGATGTTAACCCTGTGCTGTAACTGTGCTGGGAGTGTTTGATGGGGACAGTGTAGAGGGAGCTTTTCTCTGTATCTAACCCCGTGCTGTACCTGTCCTGAGTGTGTTTAATGCGAACAATGTAGAGCGAGGTTTACTCTGTATCTAACCCTGTGCTGCACCTTTGCTGGGAGTGTTTGATGGGGACAGCGTAGAGGAAGATTTTTTCTGTATCTCACGCCGTGCTTTACCTGTCCTGGGAGCGTTTGATGGGGATAGTGTTTTGGGGGATTTCCTCTGTATATATCCCCGTGCTGTACCTATCATGGAGTGTTTGATTTAGACAGTGAATTCTGGATTTTCTCTTTATCTAACCCCGTGCTGTACCTGTGCTGGGAGTGCTTGACTGGGACAGTGTAGAGGTAGATTTACTCTTTACCTGTACCCATACAGTACCTGTGCTGCTAGTATTTGATGGTGACAGTGCAGTGCGGAATTTACTCTCTATCTATCCCCGTGCAATAACTGTCCAGGGTGTGTTTGATGGGAACAGTGTAGAGGGAGCATTATTCTGTATCTATCCCCGTGCTGTACCTGTCCTGGGACTGTTTAATGGAGACAATGTAGAGGGATGTTTACTCTGTTGTTTACCCTGTGCTGTACCTGTTCTGGGAGTGTTTGATGGGGACAGTGTCGAGTGAGATTTACTTTGCATCTAACCCCGTGCTGTATCTGTGCTGGGAGTGTTTGATGGGCACAGTGTAGAGTGAGATTTACTCTGCATCTAACCCTGTGCTGTACCTGTGCTGCTAGTGTTTGATGGGGACAGTGTAGTGGGGAATTTACTCTCTATCTATCCCCATGCAGTACCTGTCCAGGGTGTGTTTGATGGGAACAGTGTAGAGGGAGGTTTACTCTGTTGTTAACCCTGTGCAGTACCTGTGCTGGCAGTGTTTGATGGGGACAGTGTAGAGAGAGATTTAGTCTGTATCTCACCCCGTGCTATACCTGTCCTGAGTATGTTTAATGGGGATGGTGTAGACGGAGCTTTACTCTGTATCTAACTCTGGGCTGTCCCTGTCCTGGGAGTGTTTGATGGGGACTTTGTAGAAGAAGATTTACTCTGTATCTGTTCCTGTGCTGTACCTGTCCTGTGAGTCTTTTTTGGAGACGATATAGAGGGAGATTTAATCTGTCTCTGATCCCTTGCTGTGCCTGTCCTCGTAGTGTTTGATGGGGACGGTATAGAGGGGCTATTTCCTCTGTATCTAAACCTGTGCCGGACCTATGCTGGGACTGTTTAATGGGGACAGTGTGGTGTGAGCTTTACTCTGAATATAACCCTGTGCTGTACGTAGCCTGGGAGTGTTTGATGGGAACAATGTATAGTGGGATCTGCTCTTTATCTAACCCCGTTCTGTAGCTGTCCAGGGTGTGTTTGATGGGGTCTGTGTAGAGGGAGATTTTCTCTGTATCTCACCCCATGCTGTACGTGTCCTGGGAGCGTTTGATGGGGACAGTGTAGAGGGAGATTTTCTCCATATCTAACCCCGTGCTGTACCTATCGTGGGAGTGTATGATTGGGACATGAATTCTGCATTTAATCTGAATTTAACCCTGTGCTGTACCTGTTCTGGGAATGTTTCATGGGGACAGTGTAGTGGGTGATTTCCTCTGCATCTTTCCCTGTGCTGTACCTGACCTAGGAGTGTTGATGGGGACAGTGTAGAGGGAGCTTTACTCTGTATCTAAACCCATGCTGTACCTGTCCTGGGAGTGTTTAATAGGGACAGTGGAGAGGGAGCTTTACTCTCTATCTATCCCCATGCTGTACCTGTCCTGGGAGTTTTTGATGGGGACTTTGTGGAGGAAGATTTACTCTGTATCTAACCCTGTGCTGTACCTGTCCTGGTAGTGTTTGATAGGGACAGTGTAGAGGGAGCTTTAATCTGTATCTAACCTCATGCTGTACATGTCCTGGGAGTGTTTGATGGGGACAGTGTAGTGGGGAATTTACTCTCTATCTATCCCTGTGCAGTATCTGTTCAGGGTGTGTTTGATGGGGACAGTGTAGTGGGGGATTTCCTCTGTATCCAAACCCGTGCTGTACCTATCATGGGAGTGTTTGATTGGGATATAAATTCTGTATTTATTCTCTATCTAACCCTGTGCTGTACCTGACAAGGGAGTGTTTGATGGGGACAGTGTAGAGGGAGCTTTTCTCTGTATCTAATGCCGTGCTGTACCTGCCCTGGCAGTGTTTGATGGAGACAGTGTAGAGGGATCTTTACTCTGTATCTAACCCCGTGCTGTATCTTTCCTGGGAGTGTTTGATTGGGACAGTGTAGAGGGTGCATTACTCTGTATCTAACCCTGTGCTGTACCTGCCCTGGCAGTGTTTGATGGAGACAGTGTAGAGGGAGCTTTATTCTGTATCTAACCCTGTGCTGTATCTTTCCTGGGAGTGTTTGATGGGGACAGTGTAGAGGTAGATTTACTCTTTACCTGAACCCAAGCATTACCTGTGCTGCTAGTGTTTGATGGGGACAGTGTAGTGGGGAACTTACTCTCTATCTATCCCCATGTAGTATCTGTCCAGGGTGTGTTTGATCGGAACTGTGAAGAGGGAGGTTTACTCTGTTGTTAACCCTGTGCTGTACCGGTGCTGGGAGTGTTTGATGGGGACAGGGTAGAGGGAGATTTACTCTGTATCTAACCCTGTGCTGTATCTGTCCTGGGACGGTTTAATGGGGACTGTGTAGAGGGAGCTTTACTCTGTACCTAACCCCATGTTGTACCTGTTTCAGGAGTGTTTGATGGGGATAGTGTAGAGGGAGATTTAATCTGAGTCTAAACCCATGCTGTACCAGTCCTGGGAATGTTTAATAGGGACAGTGTAGAGGGAGCATTACTCTATATCTAACCCCGTGCTGTACATGTCCTGGGAGTGTTTGTTGGGGTCTTTGTAGAGGAAGATTTACTCTGTATCTGTACCCGTTCTGTATCTGTCCTGTGAGTCTTTTTTGGAGACGGTATAGAGGGAGATTTAGTCTGTCTCTGATCCCATGCAGTGCCTGTCCTCGGAGTGTTTGATGGGGACGGTATAGAGGGTTATTTCCTCTGTATCTAACCCTGTGCTGTACCTGTGCTGGGACTGTTTAATGGGGACAGTGTGGTGTGAGCTTTTCTCTGTATCTAACCCTGTGCTGTACCTGCCCTGGCAGTGTTTGATGGGGACAGTGTAGAGGGATCTTTATTCTGTATCTAACTCCGATCTGTACCTTTCCTGGGAGTGTTTGATTTGGACAGTGTCGAGGGAGCTTTACTCTGTATCTAACCCTGTGCTGTACCTGCCCTGGCAGTGTTTGATGGAGACAGTGTAGAGGGAGATTTACTCTGTATCTAACCCTGTGCTGTACCTGCCCTGGCAGTGTTTGATGGAGACAGTGTAGAGGGAGATTTACTCTGTATCTCACCCCATGCTGTACCTTTCCTGGGAGTGTTTGATTGGGACAGTGTAGAGGGAGCTTTACTCTGTATCTAACCCCGTGCTGTATCTTTCTTGGGAGTGTTTGATCGGGACAGTGTAGAGGTAGATTTACTCTTTACCTGAACCCATACATTACCTGTGCTGCTAGTGTTTGATGGGGACAGTGTAGTGGGGAATTTACTCTCTATCTATCCGCATGCAGTATCTGTCCAGGGTGTGTTTGATGGGAACTGTATAGAGGGAGGTTTACTCTGTCATTAACCCTGTGCTTTACCGGTGCTGGGAGTGTTTGATGGGGACAGGGTAGAGGGAGGTTTACTCTGTATCTAACCCCGTGTTGTACCTGTTTTGGGATGTTTGATGGGGATAGTGTAGAGGGAGATTTAATCTGTATCTAACCCCATGCTGTACCTGTCCTGGGAGTGTTTAATAGGGACAGTGTAGAGGGAGCTTTACTCTATATCTAACCCCGTGCTGTACATGTCCTGGGAGTGTTTGTTGGGGTCTTTGTAGAGGGAGCTTTACTCTGTATCTAACCCCGTTCTGTATCTGTCCTGTGAGTCTTTTTTGGAGACGGTATAGAGGGAGATTTAGTCTGTCTCTGATCCCATGCTGTGCCTGTCCTCGGAGTGTTTGATGGGGACAGTATAAAGGGATATTTACTCTGTATCTAACCCCGTGCTGTACCTGTGCTGCGACTGTTTAATGGGGACAGTGTGGTGTGAGCTTTACTCTGCATGTAACCCTGTGCTGTACGTAGCCTGGGAGTGTTTGATGGGAACAGTGTATAGTGGGATCTGCTCTTTATCTAACCCCCATGCTGTAGCTGTCCAGGTTGTGTTTGATGGGGACTGAGTAAAGAGAGATTTTCTCCGTGTTTCACCCCGTGCTGTCCTTGCCCTGGGAGTGTTTGATGGGGACAGTGCAGAGGGAGATTTTCTCCGTATCTAACCCCATGCTGTACCTATCGTGGGAGTGTTTGATTGGGACATGAATTCTGCATTTACTCTAAATTTAACCCTGTGCTGTACCTGTTCTGGGATCGTTTCATGGGGAGAGTGTTGTGGGTGATTTCCTCTGTATCTTTCCCTGTGCTGTACCTGACCTAGGAGTGTTGATGGGGACGGTGTAGTGGGAGCTTTACTCTGTATCTAACCCTGTGCTGTACTTGTCCTGGGAGTGCTTAATAGTGACTGTGTAGAGGGAGCTTTAATCTATATCTAACTCCATGCTGTACCTGTCCTGGGAGTGTTTGATGGGGACTGTGCAGAGGGAGGTTTACCCTGTTGTTAACCCTGTGCGGTACCTGTGCTGGAAGTGTTTGATGGGGACAGTGTTGAGTGAGGTTTACTCTGTTGGTAACCCTGTGTGGTACCTGTGCTGGGTGTGTTTGATGGGGACAGTGTAGAGAGAGATTTATCTGTATCTCACCGTGTGCTCTCCCTGTCCTGAGTATGTTTAATGGGGACAGTGTAGAGGGAGCTTTGCTACGTATCTAACCCTGGGCTGTCCCTGTCCTGGGAGTGTTTGATGGGGACTTTGTAGATGAAGATTTACTCTGTATCTGTTCCTGCGCTGTACCTGTCCTGTGAGTCTTTGATGGAGACGGTATAGAGGGAGATTTAGTCTGTCTCTGATCCCATGCTGTGCCTGTCCTCGGAGTGTTTGATGGGGACGGTATAGAGGGGCTCTTTACTCTGTATCTAACCCTGTGCTGTACCTTGCTGGGACTGTTTAATGGGGACAGTGTAGTGTGAGCTTTACTCTGAATGTAACCCTGTGCTGTACGTAGCCTGGGAGTGTTTGATGGGAACAATGTATAGTGGGATCTGCTCTTTATCTAACCCCGTTCTGTAGCTGTCAAGGGTGTGTTTGATGGGGTCTGTCTACAGGGAGATTTCCTCTGTATCTAACGCCGTGCTGTACCTTTCCTGTGAGTGTTTGATTGGGACTGTGTAGAGTTAGATTTACTCTTTACCTGAACCCATACTGTACCTGTGCTGCTAGTGTTTGATGGGGACAGTGTAGTGGGGAATTTACTCTCTATCTATCCCCGTGCAGTACCTGTTCAGGGTGTGTTTGATGTGGACAGTGTAGTGGGGGATTTCCTCTGTATCTAAACCCGTGCAGTTCCTATCGCGGGAGTGTTTGATTGGGACATGAATTCTGGATTTACTCTGTATCTAACCCTGTGCTGTACCTGCCCTGGCAGTGTTTGATGGAGACAGTGTAGAGGGAGCTTTACTCTGTATCTAACCCCGTGCTGTACCTGTCCTGGGAGTGTTTAATAGGGACAGTGTAGAGGGAGCTTTGCTCTCTATCTAACCCTGTGCTGTACCTGTCCTGGGAGTTTTTGACGGGGAATTTGTGGAGGAAGATTTACTCTGTATCTAACCCCGTGCTGTGCCAGTCCTGGGAGTGTTTGATGGGGACAGTGTAGAGGGAGCTTTACTCTGTATCTAACCCCGTGCTGCGTCTGTCCTGGGAGTGTTTGATATGGACTTGGTAGAGGACGATTTACTCTGTATCTGAACCCGTGCTATAGCTGTTCTGCGATTGTTTAATGGGGACAGTTCTGAGGGAGTTTTACCCTGTTGTTAACCCTGTGCTGTAACTGTGCTGGGAGTGTTTGATGGGGACAGGGTAGAGGGAGCTTTACACTGTGTCTAACCCCGTGCTGTACCTGTCCTGAGTGCGTTTAATGCGGACAATGTAGAACGAGCTTTACTCTGTATCTAACCCTGTGCTGCACCTTTGCTGGGAGTGTTTGATGGGGACAGTGTAGAGGGAGATTTTTTCTGTATCTCACGCCGTGCTTTACCTGTCCTGGGAGCGTTTGATGGGGACAGTGCCGTGGGGCATTTCCTCTGTATATATCCCCATGCTGTACCTATCATGGAGTGTTTGATTTAGACAGTGAATTCTGGGTTTTCTCTTTATCTTACCCCGTGCTGTACCTTTCCTGGGGGTGCTTGATTGGGACAGTGTAGAGGTAGATTTACTCTTTACCTGAATCCATACTGTACCAGTGCTGCTAGTGTTTGATGGGGACAGTGCAGTGTGGAATTTACTCTCTATCTATCCCTGTGCAGTACCTGTCCAGGGTGGGTTTGATGGGAACAGTGTAGAGGGAGCTTTACTCTGTATCTATCCCCGTGCTGTACCTGTCCTGGGACTGTTTAATGGGGACAGTGTAGAGGGAGGTTTACTCTGTTGTTTACCCTGTGCTGTACCTGTGATGGGAGTGTTTGATTGGTACAGTGTCGAGTGAGATTTACTTTGCATCTAACCCCGTGCTGTATCTGTGCTGGGAGTGTTTGATCAGGACATTGTAGAGGTAGATTTACTCTTTACCTGAACCCATACAGTACCTGTGCTGCTAATGTTTGATGGGGACAGTGTAGTGGGGAATTTACTCTCTATCTATCCCCATGCAGTATCTGTCCAGGGTGTGTTTGATGGGAACTGTGTAGAGGGAGGTTTACTCTGTTGTTAACCCTGTGCTTTACCAGTGCTGGGAGTCTTTGATGGGGACAGGGTAGAGGGAGATTTACTTTGTATCTAACCCCGTGCAGTACCTGTTTTGGGAGTCTTTGATGGGGACAGTGTAGAGGGAGATTTAATCTGTGTCTAAACCCGTGCTGTACCTGTCCTGGGAGTGTTTAATAGGGACAGTGTAGAGGGAACTTTGCTCCGTATCTAACCCAGGGCTATCCCTGTCCTGGGAGTGTTTGATGGGGTCTTTGTAGAGGAAGATTTACTCTGTATCTGTTCCTGCGCTGTACCTGTCCTGTGAGTCTTTGATGGAGACGGTATAGAGGGAGATTTAGTCTGTCTCTGATCCCATGCTGTGCCTGTCCTCGCAGTGTCTGAGGGGTCGCTATAGAGGGGCTATTTACTCTGTATCTAACCCTGTGCTGTACCTGTGCTGGGAGTGTTTGATGGGGACAGTGTAGAGGGAGATTTTTTCCATATCTAACCCTGTGCTGTACCTATCGTGGGAGTGTATGATTGGGACTTGAATTCTGCATTTACTCTGAATTTAACCCTGTGCTGTATCTGTTCTGGGAGCGTTTCATGGGGAGGGTGTAGTGGGTGATTTCCTCTGTATCTTTCCCTGTGCTGTACCTGACCTAGGAGTGTTGATGGGGACAGTGTAGAGGGAGCTTTACTCTGTATCTAAACCCGTGCTGTACCTGTCCTGGGAGTGTTTGATGGGGACAGTGTAGAGGGAGCTTTACTCTGTATCTAACCCCGTTCTGAACCTGTCCTGGGAGTGTTTGATGGGGACAGTGTAGAGGGAGCTTTACTTTGTATCTAACCCTGTGCTGTACCTGTCCTGGGAGTGTTTAATAGGGACAGTGTCGAGTGAGCTTTACTCTCTATCTATCCCCATGCTGTACCTGTCCTGGGAGTTTTTGATGGGGACTTTGTGGAGGAAGATTTACTCTGTATCTAACCCCGTGCTGTGCTTGTCCTGGGAGTGTTTGATAGGGACTTTGTAGAGGAAGATTTACTCTGTATCTGAACCTGTGCTATAGCTGTCCTGCGATTGTTTAATGGGGACAGTTTTGAGGGAGGTTTACCCTGTTGTTAACCCTGTGCTGTAACTGTGCTGGGAGTGTTTGATGGGGACAGTGTCGAGTGAGATTTACTTTGCATCTAACCCCGTGCTGTATCTGTGCTGGGAGTGTTTGATGGGCACAGTGTAGAGTGAGATTTACTCTGCATCTAACCCTGTGCTGTACCTGCCCTGGCAGTGTTTGATGGAGACAGCGTAGAGGGATCTTTACTCTGTATCTAACTCCTTGCTGTACCTTTCCTGGGGGTCTTTGATTGGGACAGTGTAGAGCGAGCTTTACTCTGTATCTAACCCCATGCTGTATCTTTCCTGGGAGTGTTTGTTTGGGACAGTGTAGAGGTAGATTAACTCTTTACCTGAACCCAAACATTACCTGTGCTGCTAGTGTTTGATGGCGACAGTGTAGTGGGGAATTTACTCTCTATCTATCCCCATGCAGTATCTGTCCAGGGTGTGTTTGATGGGAACTGTGTAGAGGGAGGTTTACTCTGTTGTTAACCCTGTGCTGTACCGGTGCTGGGAGTGTTTGATGGGGACTGTGTAGAAGGAGATTTACTCTGTATCTAACCCCGTGTTGTACCTGTTTTGGGAGTGTTTGATGGGGATAGTGTAGAGGGAGATTTAATCTGTGTCTAAACCCGTGCTGTACCTTTTCTGGGAGTGTTTAATAGGGACAGTGTAGAAGGAGCTTTACACTATATCTAACCCCGTGCTGTACATGTCCTGGGAGTGTTTGTTGGGGTCTTTGTAGAGGAAGATTTTCTCTGTATCTGTACCAGTTCTGTACCTGTCCTGTGAGTCTTTTTTGGAGACGGTATAGAGGGAGATTTAGTCTGTCTCTGATCCCATGCTGTGCCTGTCCTCGGAGTGTTTGATGGGGACAGTATAAAGGGATATTTACTCTGTATCTAACCCTGTGTTGTACCTGTCCTGGGAGTGTTTGATGGGGTCAGTGTAGAGGCAGATTTACTCTGTATCTAACCCCGTGCTGTGCCTGTCCTGGGATGGTTTAATGGGGACAATGTAGAAGGAGTTTACTCTGTATCTAACGCCGTGCTGTACCTGTTTTGGGAGTGTTTGATGGGGTCAGTGTAGAGGGAGATTTAATCTGTGTCTAAACCCGTGCTGTACCTGTCCTGGGAGTGTTTAATAGGGACAGCGTAGAGGGAGCATTACTCTATATCTAACCCCGTGCTGTACATGTCCTGGGAGTGTTTGTTGGTGTCTTTGTAGAGGGAGATTTACTCTGTATCTGTACCAGTTCTGTACCTGTCCTGTGAGTCTTTGATGGAGACGGTATAGAGGGAGATTTAGTCTGTCTCTGATCCCATGCTGTGCCTGTCCTCGGAGTGTTTGATGGGGACGGTATAGAGGGATATTTCCTCTGTATCTAACCCTGTGCTGTACCTGTGCTGGGACTGTTTAATGGGTACAGTGTGGTGTGAGCTTTACTCTGAATGTAACCCTGTGCTGTACGTAGCCTGGGAGTGTTTGATGGGAACGGTGTATAGTGGGATCTGCTCTTTATTTACCCCCGTGCTGTAGCTGTCCAGGGTGTGTTTGATGGGGACTGTGTTGAGGGAGATTTTCTCTATATCTCACCTCATGCTGTACCTGTCCTGGGAGCGTTTGATGGGGACAGTGTAGAGGGAGATTTTTTTTGTATTTAACCCCGTTCTGCACCTATCGTGGGAGTGTTTGATTGGGACATGATTTCTGCATTTAATCTGAATCTAACCCTGTGCTGTATCTGTTCTGGGAGCGTTTCATGGGGAGAGTGTAGTGGGTGATTTTCTCTGCATCTTTCCCTGTGCTGTACCTGACCTAGGAGTGTTGATGGGGACAGTGTAGAGGGAGCTTTACTCTGTATCTAAACCCGTGCTGTACCTGTCCTGGGAGTGTTTAATAGGGACAGTCTAGAGGCAGCTTTACTCTCTATCTATCCCCTCGCTGTACCTGTCCTGGGAGTTTTTGATGGGGACTTTGTGGAGGAAGATTTACTCTGTATCTAACCCCGTGCTGTGCTTGTCCTGGGAGTGTTTGATAGGGACTTTGTAGAGGAAGATTTACTCTGTATCTGAACCCGTGCTATAGCTGTCCTGCGATTGTTTAATGGGGACAGTTTTGAGGGAGGGTTACCCTGTTGTTAACCCTGTGCTGTAACTGTGCTGGGTGTGTTTCATGGGGACAGTGTGGAGGGAGCTTTATTCTGTGTCTAACCCCGTGCTGTACCTGTCCTGAGTGTGTTTAATGCGGACAATGTAGAGCGAGCTTTACTCTGTATCTAACCCTGTGCTGTACCTGTGCTGGGAGTGTTTGATGGGGACAGTGCAGAGGGAGCTTTACACTGTATCTAACTCCATGCTTGTCTGTCCTGGGAGTGTTTAACGGGGACTGTGTAGAGGGAGGTTTACCCTGTTGTTAACCCTGTGCGGTACCTGTGCTGGCAGTGTTTGATGGGGACAGTGTAGAGGGTGGTTTACTCTGTTTTTAACCCTGTGGGGTACCTGTGCTGGGAGTGTTTGATGAGGACAGTGTAGAGAGAGATTTAGTCTGTATCTAACCGCGTGCTATACCTATCCTGAGTATGTTTAATGGGGACTGTGTAGAGGGAGCTTTACTCTGTATCTAATCCTGGGCTGTCCCTGTCCTGGGAATGTTTGATGGGGACTTTGTAGATGAAGATTTACTCTGTATCTGTTCCTGCGCTGTACCTGTCTTGTGAGTCTTTGATGGAGACGGTATAGAGGGAGATTTAGTCTGTCACTGATCCCACGCTGTGCCTGTCCTCGGAGTGTTTGATGGGGATGCTATAGAGGGGCTATTTCCTCTGTATCTAACCCTGTGCTGTACCTTGCTGGGACTGTTTAACGGGGACAGTGTAGTGTGAGCTTTACTCTGAATGTAACCCTGTGCTGTACGTAGCCTGGGAGTGTTTGATGGGAACAATGTATAGTGGGATCTGCTCTTTATATAACCCCGTGCTGTACCTGTCCAGGTTGTGTTTGATGGGGACTGTGTAGAAGGAGATTTCCTTTGTATGTAACCCCGTGCTGTACCTTTCCTGGGAGTGTTTGATTGGGACAGTGTAGAGGTAGATTTACTCTTTACCTGAACCCATACTGTACCTGTGCTGCTAGTGTTTGATGGGGACAGTGTAGTGGGGAATTTACTCTCTATCTATCCCCGTGCAGTACCTGTTTAGGGTGTGTTTGATGGGGACAGTGTAGTGGGGGATTTCCTCTGTATCTAAACCCGTGCTGTTCCTATCGTGGGAGTGTTTGATTGGGACATGAATTCTGGATTTACTCTGTATCTAACCCCGTGCTGTACCTGTGCTGGGACTGTTTAATGGGGACAGTGTGGTGTGAGCTTTACTCTGAATGTAACCCTGTGCTGTACGTAGCCTGGGAGTGTTTGATGGGGACAGTGTATAGTGGGATCTGCTCTTTATCTAACCCCGTGCTGTAGCTGTCCAGGGTGTATTTGATGGGGACAGCTTAGAGGGAGATTTTCTCTGTATCTAACCCCGTGCTGTACCTGTCGTGGGAGTGTTTGATTCGGGCATGAACTCTGCAATTACTCCGAATCTAACCCTGTGCTGTACCTGTTCTGGGCGCGTTTCATGGGGACAGTGTAGTGGGTGATTTCCTCTGTATCTTTCCCTGTGCTGTACCTGACCTAGGAGTGTTGATGGGGACAGTGTAGAGGGAGATTTACTCTGTATCTAACCCCGTGCTGTACCTTTCCTGGAAGTGTTTGATCGGGACAGTGTAGAGGTAGATTTACTCTTTACCTGAACCCATACAGTACTTGTGCTGCTAGTGTTTGATGGGGACAGTGTAGTGGGAAATTTACTCTGTATCGAATCCCGTGCTGTACCTTTCCTGGGACTGTTTAATGGGGACAGTGTAGAGGGAGGTTTACTCTGTTGTTTACCCTGTGCTGTACCTGTGCTGGGAGTATTTGATGGGGACAGTGTCGAGTGAGATTTACTTTGCATCTAACCCCGTGCTGTATCTGTGCTGGGAGTGTTTGATGGACACAGTGTAGAGTGAGATTTACTCTGCATCTAACCCTGTGCTGTACCTGTGCTGGGCGTGTTGGATGGGGACAGTGTAGAGGGAGAATTACTCTGTATCTAACCCTGTGCTGTACCTTTCCTGGAAGTGTTTGATCGGGACAGTGTAGAGGTAGATTTACTCTTTAACTGAACCCATACAGTACCTGTGCTGCTAGTGTTTGATGGGGACAGTGTAGTTGGAAATTTACTCTGTATCTATCCCCGTGCTGTACCTGTCCTGGGACTGTTTAATGGGGACAGTGTAGAGGGAGGTTTACTCTGTTGTTTACCCTGTGCTGTACCTGTGCTGGGAGTATTTGATGGGGACAGTGTCGAGTGAGATTTACTTTGCATCTAACCCCGTGCTGTATCTGTGCTGGGAGTGTTTGATGGAGACAGTGTAGAGTGAGATTTACTCTGCATCTAACCCTGTGCTGTACTTGTGCTGGGAGTGTTTGATGGGGACAGTGTAGAGGGAGCTTTACTCTGTATCTGTACCCATACTGTGCCTGTGCTGCTAGTGTCTGATGGGGACAGCATTGTGGGGGATTTACTCTCTATCTATCCCCGTGCAGTACCTGTCCAGTATCTGTTTGATGGTGACAGTGTGGAGTGATCTTTACTCTGTATCTAACCCTGTGCTGTACCTGTGCTGGGACTGTTTAATAGGGACAGAGTAGAGGGAGCTTTAGTCTATATTTTACCCGTGCTGTACCTGTCCTCGGAGTGTTTGATGGGGACTTTGTAGAGGAAGTTTTAGTCTGTATCTTTACCCTTGCTGTACCTGTCCTGTGAGTCTTTGAAGGGGACAGTATAGCGGGAGATTTATTCTGTATCTAACCCTGTGCTGTTTGTGTCCTGGGACTGTTTAATGGGGACAGTGAAGTGTGAGCTTTACTCTGTATCTAACCCCGTGCTGCACTTGTCCTGGGAGCGTTTGATGTGGATGGAGCAGAGGGATCTTTACTCCATATCTCACCCCTCGTTGTACCTGTCAAGGGTGTGTTTAATGGGTCGGTGTAGAGGGAGCTTTAGTCGGTCTCTAATCCTGTGCTGTACCTGTCCAGGGAGTGTTTGATGGGGACAGTGTAGAGGGAGCTTTAAACTGTACCTAACCATGTGCTGTATTTGTCCTGGGATTGTTTAATGGGGACAGTGTAGTGTGAGCTTTACTCTGAATCTAACCCTATGCTGTACATAGCCTGGGAGTGTTTGATGGGAACAGTGTAGAGGGAGCTTTGCTCTCTATCTATCCCCTTGCTGTACCTGTCCTGGGAGTTTTTGATGGGGACTTTGTGGAGGAAGATTTACTCTGTATCTAACCCCGTGCTGTGCCTGTCCTGGGAGTGTTTGATAGGGACTTTGTAGAGGAAGATTTACTCTGTATCTCAACCCGTGCTATAGCTGTCCTGCGATTGTTTAATGGGGACAGTTTTGAGGGAGGTTTACCCTGTTGTTAACCCTGTGAGCTTTACTCTGTATCTAACCATGTGCTGTACCTGTCGTGAGAGTGTTTAATGGGGACAGTGTAGAAGGAGATTTACTCTGTATCTAACTCCGTGCTATACCTATCCTGGGAGTGTTTGATGGGGACAATGTAGTTGGAGCTTTATTCTGTATCTAACTCTGTGCTGTACCTGTTGTGAGAGTGTTTGATGGGGAGAGTGTAGAGTGACATTTTCTCTGTATCTCAACCCTTGCTATGCCTGTCCTGTGAGTGTTTGATGGGGACAGTATATTGTGGGATTTACTCTGTATCTAACCCTGTGCTGTACCTGACCTGGGAGTGTTTGATGGGGACAGTGTAGAGGGAGCTTTACTCTGTATCTAAACCCATGCTATAGCTGTCCTCGGACTGTTTAATAGGGATTTTGTGGAGGAAGATTTACTCTGTATCTGAACCCATGCTGTACCTGTCCTGTGAGTGATTGATGGAAAGGGTATAGAGCGAGATTTACTCTGTATCTAACCCTGTGCTGTTCCTGTCCTGGGACTTTTTAATGGGCACAGTGTAACTCTGTACCTCAGCCCGTGCTGTGGCTGCAGTGGGTGTGTTTGATGGGGACAGTGTAGAGGGAGGTTTACTCTGTTGTTAACCCTGCGCTGTACCTGTCCTGGGAGGGTTTAATGGGGACGGTGTAGAGGGAGCTTTAGTCTGTATCTAACCCTGTGCTGTACCTGTCCTGGGATTGTTTGATGGGGACAGTGTAGAGGGAGCTTTACTCTGTATCTAACCCCTTGCTGTACCTCTCCTGGAATTGTTTGATGGGGACAGTGTAGAGGGAGATGTACTCTGTATCTAACACTGTGCTGCATCTGTGCTGCGAGTGTTTGATGGGGACAGTGTAGAGGAAGCTTTACTCTGTATCTAACCCTGTGCTGTACCTGTCCTGGGAGTGTTTGATGGGGACAGTGTAGAGGGAGGTTTACTTTCTTGTTAACCCTGTGCTGTACTAGTGCTGGGAGTGTTTGAGTGGGACAGTGTAGAGTGAGATTTACTCTGTATCTCACCCCGTGCTGTACCTGTCCTGTGAGTGTTTGATGGGGACAGTGTATTGTGGGATTTGCTCTGTATCTAACTCCATGCTGTACTTGTCCTGAGTGTGTTTAATGGGGTCTGTGAAGAGGGAGATTTTCTCTGTAACTCACCCCGTGCAGCAACTCTCCTCGGAGTGTTTGATGTGGACAGTGTAGTGGGGGATTTCCTCTGTATCTAACCCTGTGCTGTACCTGTCCTGGGGGTGTTTAATGGGGACAGTGTAGAAGGAGAGTTACTCTGTATCTAACCCCTTGCTATACCTGTCCTGGGAGTGTTTGATGGGGACAATGTAGTTGGAGCTTTATTCTGTATCTAACTCTGTGCTGTACCTGTCATGAGAGTATTTGATGGGGAGAGTGTAGAGAGACATTTACTCTGTATATAAACCCTTGCTATGCCTGTCCTGTGAGTGTTTGATGGGGACAGTATATTGTGGGATTTACTCTGTATCTAACCCTGTGTTGTACCTGACCTGGGAGTGTTTAATGGGGACAGTGTAGAGAGAGATTTAGTCTGTATCTAACCCTGTGCTGTACCTTTCCTTGGAGTGTTTGATGGTGATAGTGTAGAGAGTGCTTTACTCTATATCTAACCCTGTGCTATACCTGTCCTGGGAATGTTTGATACGGAGAGGGTTTTGTGAGATTTACTCTGTATCTAACACCGTGCTGTCCCTGTCCACGGTGTATTTGATGGGGATAGTATAGAGGGAGATTTTCTCTGTATCTAACCTTGTGCTGTACCTGTCCTGTGACTGTTTGATGGTGATAGTGTAAAGAATGCTTTACTCTGTATCTAACCCTGTGCTATTCCTGACCTGGGATTGTTTGATTCGGAGAGTGTTTTGTGGGATTTACTCTGTATCTAACCCTGTGCTGTACCTGTCCTATGAGTGTTTGATGGGAACAAATTAGTGGGAGCTTTACTCTGTACGTAACCCCGTGCTGTACCTGTCCTGGGAGTGTTTGATGGGGACGGTGTAGAGGGAGATTTACTTTGTATCTAACCCTGTGCTGTACCTCTCCTGGGAGTGTTTGATAAGGAAGGTGTAGAGAGAGCTTTACCCTGTATCTACCCTCTACTGTACCTGCCCTGAGAGTGTTTGAAGGTGACAGTGTAGAGGGAGCTTTATTCTGTTGTTAACCCTGTGTTGTACCTGTGCTCCGAGTGTTTGATGGGGACAATGTAGAGGAAGAGTTACTCTGTATCTAACCCCATGCTGTACCTGTCCTGAGTGTGTTTAATGGGTACTGTGTAGAGGGAGCTTTACTCTGTATCTCACCTGCTGCTGTACCTGTCCTCAGAGTATTAGATGGGGACGGTGCAGAGGTAGGCTCACTATGTATCTCACCCCGTGCTCTACCTGTCCTGGGAGTGTTTGATGGGGACGGTGTAGATGGAGCTTTAACTGTATCTTACCCTGTGCTACATCTGTCCTGGGAGTGTTTGATGGGGATGATG
Source organism: Isurus oxyrinchus (assembly GCA_026770705.1). Taxonomy (NCBI): domain Eukaryota; kingdom Metazoa; phylum Chordata; class Chondrichthyes; order Lamniformes; family Lamnidae; genus Isurus; species Isurus oxyrinchus. The sequence goes on from JANJGN010000111.1 coordinate 367,334, forward strand.
TAGAGGGAGGTTTACTTTGTGTCTAACCCCGTGTTGTACCTGCGCTGAGTGTGTTTGATGGGGATGTTGTAGAGGGAGCGTTACTCTATATCTAACCCCGTGCTGTACCTGTCCTGGGACTGTTTGATTGGGACAGTGTAGAGGGAGCTTTACTCTGTATCTAACCCCGTGCTGTACCTGTCCTGGGAGTTTTTGATTGGGACGGTGTAGAGGGAGCTTCATTCTGTTTCTAACCCTTGATGCGCCTGTCCTGCGAGTGTTTGATGGGGACTTTGCAGTGTGAGCATTACTCTGCATCTAACCCCATGCTGTACCTGTCCTGGGAGTGTTTGATGGGGACAGTGTAGATGGAGCTTTACTCCGTATCTAACCCGTGCTGTATCTGTGCTGGGAGTGTTTGATGGGGACAGTGTAGAAGGAACTTTACTCTGAATCTAATCACATGCTGTACCTGTCCTGGGACTGTTTAATGGGGGCAGTGTAAGGGGTTCTTTACTCTGTATGTCAGCCCGTGCTGTACCTGTCCTGGGAGTGTTTGATGAGGCCGGTGTAGAGGGAGCTTTAATCTGTATCTAACCCCGTGCTGTACCTGTCCTGGGAGTGTTTGATGGGGACAGTGTAGAGGGAGCTTTACTATGTATCAAACCTCGTGCAGTACCTGTCCTGGGAGTGTTTATAGGGGACCGTGCTGAGGGAGCTATGTCTAACCAGTGCTCTACCTGTCCTGGGAGTGTTTGCTGGGCACAGTGTAGAGGGACTTTCATTCTGTTTCTAACACCGTGCTGTACCTGTCCTGGGACTTTTTGATGGGGATTGTGTAGAGGGAGCTTTACTCTGTATCTTAACCCATGCTTTCCGTGTCCAGGGTGTGTTTGATGGGTATAGTATAGAGGGAGATTTTCTCTGTATTTAACCGTGTGCTGTACCTGTCCTGGGAGTGTTTGATAGGGAAAATGAACTGGGATCTTTACTCTGTATCTAACCCCATGCTGTAGCTGTCCTGGACTGTGTAATGGGGAGAGTGTAGGTGGAGCATTACCCTGTATCTCATTTGTGCTGTACCTGTCCTGGGAGTGTTTGATGGTGATGGTGGAGAGGGAGCTTTACTCTGTATCTAACCCTGTGCTGTACCTGTCCTGGGAGTGTTTGATGGGGATAGTGTAGAGAGTGCTTTACTCTATATCTAACCCTGTGCTATACCTGTCCTGGGATTGTGTGATACGGAGAGTGTTTTGTGGGATTTACTCTGTATCTAACACCGTGCTGTCCCTGTCCAGGGTGTGTTTGATGGGGATAATATAGAGGGAGATTTTCTCTGTATCTAACCGCGTGCTGAACCTGTCCTAGGAGGGTTTGATTGGGACAATGAAGTGGGAGCTTTTATCTGTATCTAACCCCATGCTGTACCTGTCCTGCGAATCTTTAATGGACACGGTATAGAGGGAAATTTCCTCTGTATCTAACCCTATGCTGTACCTGTCCTGGGAGTATTTGATACGAAGAATATTTTGTGGGATTGACTCTGTATCTAACACCGTGCTGTCCCTTTCCAGGGTGTGTTTGATGGGGATAGTATAGAGGGATATTTTCTCAGTATCTGACTGCGTGTCCTGGGAGTGTTTGATTGGGGCAATGACGTTGGAGCTTTATTCTGTATCTAACTCTGTGCTGTACCTGTCGTGAGAGTGTTTGATGGGGAGAGTGTAGAGAGACATATACTCTGTATATAAACCCTTGCTGTGCCTGTCCTGGGAGTGTTTGATGGGGGCAGTGTATTGTGGGATTTACTCTTAACCTAACCCCGTGCTGTACCTGTCCTGGGAGTATTTGATGGGGACAGTATAGAGGGAGATTTACTCTGTATCTAACCCCGTGCTCTACCTGTCCTGGGAGTGTTTGATGGGGACAGTTTAGAGGGAGCTTTACTCTGTATCTTACCCCGTGCTGTACCTGTCCTGGGAGTGTTTGATGGGGACAGTGTAGAGGGAGCTTTACTATGTATCAAACCTCGTGCAGTACCTGTCCTGGGAGTGTTTATAGGGGACCGTGCTGAGGGAGCTATGTCTAACCAGTGCTCTACCTGTCCTGGGAGTGTTTGCTGGGCACAGTGTAGAGGGACTTTCATTCTGTTTCTAACACCGTGCTGTACCTGTCCTGGGACTTTTTGATGGGGATTGTGTAGAGGGAGCTTTACTCTGTATCTTAACCCATGCTTTCCGTGTCCAGGGTGTGTTTGATGGGTATAGTATAGAGGGAGATTTTCTCTGTATTTAACCGTGTGCTGTACCTGTCCTGGGAGTGTTTGATAGGGAAAATGAACTGGGATCTTTACTCTGTATCTAACCCCATGCTGTAGCTGTCCTGGACTGTGTAATGGGGAGAGTGTAGGTGGAGCATTACCCTGTATCTCATTTGTGCTGTACCTGTCCTGGGAGTGTTTGATGGTGATGGTGGAGAGGGAGCTTTACTCTGTATCTAACCCTGTGCTGTACCTGTCCTGGGAGTGTTTGATGGGGATAGTGTAGAGAGTGCTTTACTCTATATCTAACCCTGTGCTATACCTGTCCTGGGATTGTGTGATACGGAGAGTGTTTTGTGGGATTTACTCTGTATCTAACACCGTGCTGTCCCTGTCCAGGGTGTGTTTGATGGGGATAATATAGAGGGAGATTTTCTCTGTATCTAACCGCGTGCTGAACCTGTCCTAGGAGGGTTTGATTGGGACAATGAAGTGGGAGCTTTTATCTGTATCTAACCCCATGCTGTACCTGTCCTGCGAATCTTTAATGGACACGGTATAGAGGGAAATTTCCTCTGTATCTAACCCTATGCTGTACCTGTCCTGGGAGTATTTGATACGAAGAATATTTTGTGGGATTGACTCTGTATCTAACACCGTGCTGTCCCTTTCCAGGGTGTGTTTGATGGGGATAGTATAGAGGGATATTTTCTCAGTATCTGACTGCGTGTCCTGGGAGTGTTTGATTGGGGCAATGACGTTGGAGCTTTATTCTGTATCTAACTCTGTGCTGTACCTGTCGTGAGAGTGTTTGATGGGGAGAGTGTAGAGAGACATATACTCTGTATATAAACCCTTGCTGTGCCTGTCCTGGGAGTGTTTGATGGGGGCAGTGTATTGTGGGATTTACTCTTAACCTAACCCCGTGCTGTATCTGTCCTGGGAGTGTTTGATGGGGACGGTGTAGAGGGAGATTTACTCTGTATCTAACCCTGTGTTGTACCTGTCCTGGGAGTGTTTGATAAGGAAGGTGTAGAGAGAGCTTTACTCTGTATCTACCCTCTACTGTACCTGCCCTGAGAGTGTTTGAAGGTGACAGTGTAGAGGGAGCTTTATTCTGTTGTTAACCCTGTGTTGTACCTGTGCTGCGAGTGTTTGATGGGGACAATGTAGAGGAAGAGTTACTCTGTATCTAACCCCGTGCTGTACCTGTCCTGAGTGTGCTTAATGGGTACTGTGTAGAGGGAGCTTTACTCTGTATCTGACCTGCTGCTGTACCTGTCCTCGGAGTGTTTGATGAGGACGGTGTAGATGGAGCTTTAACTGTATCTAACCCTGTGCTTCATCATTCCTGGGAGTGTTTGGTTGGGATGATGTAGAGGGAGGTTTACTCTGTGTCTAACCCTGTGTTGTACCTGTGCTGAGAGTGTTTGATGGGGACAGTGTAGAGGGAGCTTTACTCTATATCTAACCCCGTGCTGTATCTGTTCTGTGAGTGTTTGATGGGGACAGTGTAGAAGGAGCTTTACTCTGTATCTAATCCAATGCTGTACCTGTCCTGGGACTGTTTAATGGGTCAGTGTAAGGAGATCTTTACTCTGTATGTCAGCCCGTGCTGTACCTGTCCTGGGAGTGTTTATAGGGGACCGTGCCGGAGGGAGCTATGTCTAACCAGTGCTCTACCTGTCCTGGGAGTGTTTGATGGGGACAGTGTAGAGGGAGCTTCATTCTGTTTCTAACACCGTGCTGTACCTGTCCTGGGACTGTTTGATGGAAATGGTGTAGAGGGAGCTTTACTCTGTATCTAACCCCGTGCTCTACCTGTCCTAGGAGTGTTTGATATGGAGAGTTTATTATGGGATTTACTCTGTATCTAACCCCGTGCTGTCCCTGTCCAGCGTGTGTTTGTTGGGTATAGTATAGAGGGAGATTTTCTCCGTATTTAACCATTTGCTGTACCTGTCCTGGGAGTGTTTGATAGGGAAAATGAACTGGGATCTTTACTCTGTATCTAACCCCACGCTGTAGCTGTCCTGGACTGTGTAATGGGGAGAGTGTAGGTGGAGCATTACACTGTATTTCACTTTGTGCTGTACCTATCCTGGGAGTGTTTGATGGAGAGAGTGTATTGTGGGATTTACTCTGTATCTAACCCCATGCTGTAGCTGTGCTGGAATGTGTAATGGGGAGAGTGTAGGTGGAGCATTACACTGTATCTCACTTTGTGCTGTACCTGTCCTGGGAGTGTTTGATGTGGAGAGTGTATTGTGGGAATTCCTCTGTATCTAACCCCGTGCTGTACCTGTCCTTGGAGTGTTTGATGGGGACGGTGTAGAGGGAGCTTTTCTCTGTATCTGATCCCATGCTGTACCTGTCCTGGGAGTGTTTGATGGGGATGGTGTAGAGGGAGCTTTTCTCTGTATCTGATCCTGTGCTGTACCTGTTCTGGGAGTGTTTGATACGGAGAGTGTATTGTGGGATTTACTCTGTAATTGACCCCGTTCTGCATTGCCCAGGGTGTGTTTGATGGGGACAGTATCAAGCGAGATTTTCTATGCATATAAATCTGTTCTCTACCTGTGCTGGGAATGTTTGATGGGGTCAGTGTTGTGGGGGATTACCTCTGTATCTAACCCCATGCTGTACCTATTGTGCGAGTGTTTGATTGGGACAGTGAATTCTGGAGTTATTATGTATCTAACCCTGTGCTATACGTGACCTGGGAGTGTTCGATGGGGACAGTGTAGAGGGAGTTTTACTCTGTATCTAACTGCGTGTTGTACCTGTCCTGGGTGTGTTTAATGGGGACAGTGTAGAGGGAGCTTTACTCTGTATCTAACCCCGTGCTGTACCTGTCCTGGCAGTTTTGGTTAGGAACGGTATAGCGTGAGATTTACTCTGTATCTAACCCTGTGCTGTACCTGTCCCGGGACTGTTGAATGGGGACAGTGTAGTGGGAGAATTACTCTATATCTAACACTGTGCTGTACCTGCCCTGGGAGTGTTTGATGGGGACAGTGCATTTTGGGATTTATTCTGTATCTATCCCCAAGCTGTACCTGTCCTGGGAGTGTTTAATGGGGACTGTGTAGAGGGAGATTTACTCTGTATCTAATGTCGTGCTTTATCTGTCCTGGAACTGTTTAATGGGGACAGTGTAGTGGGAGAATTACTCTGTATCTAACCCTGTGCTGTGCCTGCCCTGGGAGTGGTTGATGGGGACAGTGTAGAAGGAGATTTACACTTTATCTGAACCCGTACTGTACCTGTGCTGCTAGTGTTTGACGGGGACAGTATAGTGGGGGATTTGCACTCTATCTATCCCCGTGCAGTACCTGTCCAGTATGTGTTTGATGGGGACGGTGTAGAGGCAGCTTTACTCTGTATCTCACCCTGTGCTGTACCTGTCCAGAAGAGTGTGTTTGATGGGGACGGTGTAGAGGGAGTTTACTCTATATCTAACCCTGTGCTCTACATGACCTGGGAGTGTTTGATCGGGACAGTGTAGATGGATCTTTACTCTGTATGTAACCCCGTGCTCTACCAGTCCTGTGCGTGTTTGATGGGCATTATGAAGAGGGAGCTTTACTCTTTATCTAACCCTGTGCTGTATCTGCCCTAGGAGTGTTTGATGGGGACCGTGTATAAGGGGCTTTTCTGTATCTAAGCCCGTGCTGCATCTGTCCTGGGAGTGTTTGACACGGAGATTGTATTGTGGGATTTACTCTGTAACTAACCCCGTGCTGTACCTGTCCTAAGTTTGTTTAATGCGGACGGTGCAGAGGGAGATTTACTCTGTATCTAACACCGTGCTGTACCTGTCCTGAGTGTGTTGAATGGGTACTGTGTAGAGGGAGCTTTACTCTATATCTCACCTGCTGCTGTACCTGCCCTCGGAGTGTTTGATGCAGACCGTGTAGATGGAGCTTTAACTGTATCTAACCCCGTGCTACATCTGTCCTGGGAGTGTTTGGTGGGGATGATGTAGAGGGAAGTTTTCTCTGTGTCTAACCCTGTGTTGTACCTGCGCTGAGAGTGTTTGATGGGGACGTTGTAGAGGGAGCTTTATTCTATATCTAACCCCGTGCTGTACCTGTCCTGGGAGTGTTTGTTTGGGACAGTGTAGAGGGAGCTTTACTCTGTATCTAACCCCGTGCTGTATCTGTGCTGTGAGTGTTTGATGGGGACAGTGTAGAAGGAGCTTTACTCTGTATCTAATCACATGCTGTACCTGTCCTGGGACTGTCTAATGGGGACAATGTAAGGGGATCTTTACTCTGTATGTCAGCCCGTGCTGTACCTGTCCTGGAACTGTTTAATGGGGATAGTGTAGTGGGAGAATTACTCTGTATCTAACCCTGTGCTGTGCCTGCCCTGGGAGTGGTTGATGGGGACAGTGTAGAAGGAGATTTACACTTTATCTGAACCCGTAATGTACCTGTGCTGCTAGTGTTTGACGGGGACAGTATAGTGGGGGATTTGCACTCTATCTATCCCCGTGCAGTACCTGTCCAGTTTGTGTTTGATGGGGACGGTGTAGAGGCAGCTTTACTCTGTATCTCACCCTGTGCTGTACCTGTCCAGGGATTGTTTGATGGGGACGGTGTAGAGGGAGCTTTAGTCTGTATCTCACCACTTGCAGTACCTGTCCAGAGTGTGTTTGATGGGGACGGTGTAGAGGGAGCTTTACTCTGTACCTAACCCTGTGCTCTACATGACCTGGGAGTGTTTGATGGGGACAGTGTAGATGGATCTTTACTCTGTATGTAACCCCGTGCTCTACCTGTCCTGTGAGTGTTTGATGGGGATTATGAAGAGCGAGCTTTACTCTTTATCTAACCCTGTGCTGTACCTGTCCTGGGAGTGTTTGATGGGGACCGTGTATAAGGGGCTTTTCTGTATCTAAGCCCGTGCTGCATCTGTCCTGGGAGTGTTTGACACGGAGATTGTATTGTGGGATTTACTCTGTATCTAACCCCGTGCTGTCCCTGTCCAGGTTGTGTTTGACGGGTATTGTATAGAGGGAGATTTTCTTTGAATCTAACGGTGTGCTGTTCCTGTCCTGCGAGTCTTTGCTGGGAACGGTATTGAGGGAAATTTGCTCTGTATCTAACCCCGTTCTGTACCTGTCCTGGGACTGTGTAATGGGGAGAGTGTAGAGGGAGCATTATAGTGTATCTCACTATGTGCTCTACCTGTTCTGCGAGTGTTTGATAAGGAGGGTGTAGAGGGAGCTTTACTCTGTATATAACCCATCGCTGTACCTCTCCTGGGGGTGTTTGATGGAGACGGTATCGATGGAGATTTACTCTGTATATAACCCTGTTCTGTTCCTGTCCTGGGACTGTTTAATGGGGACAGTGTAGTGGGAGCTTTACTCTGTATCTAACCTCGTGCTTTACCTGTCCAGGAACTGTTTAATGGGGACAGCGTAGTGGGAGGATTACTCTGTATCTAACCCTGTGCAGTACCTTTGCTGCTAGTGTTTGATGGGGACAGTATAGTGGGGGATTTACTCTCTATCTAACCCTGTGCTGTACCTGTCCTGGGAGTGTTTGATGTGGACAGTGTAGAGGGAGCTTTCCCTGTTGTTAACCCTGTGCTCTACCTGTGCTGGGAGTGTTTGATGGGGACAGTGTAGAGGGAGCTTTACTCTGTATCTAACCCTGCGCTGTACCTGTCCTGGGACTGTTTAATGGGGACAGTGCAGAGGGAGATTTACTCTGTATCTAACTGCAAGTTGTACCTGTCCTGAGTATATTTAATGGGGACTGTGTAGATTGTGCTTTACTCTGTATCTAACCCCGTGCTGTACCTGTCCTGGGACTGTTGAATGGGGACAGTGTAGTGGGCGAATTACTCTGTATCTAACACTGTGCTGTACCAGCCCTGGGAGTGTTTGATGGGGACAGTGTATTTTGGGATTTACTCTGTATCTAACCCCATGCTGTACCTGTCCTGAGTGTGTTTAATGGGGACTGTGTAGAGGGAGATTTACTCTGTATCTAACGTCGTGCTTTACCTGTCCTGGAACTGTTTAATGGGGACAGTGTAGTGGGAGAATTACTCTGTATCTAACCCTTTGATGTGCCTGACCTGGGAGTGGTTGATGGGGGCAGTGTAGAAGGAGATTTACACTTTATCTGAACCCGCACTGTACCTTTGCTGCTAGTGTTTGATGGGGACAGTATAGTGTAGGATTTACTCTCTATCTATTGGCATGCAGTACCTATCCAGTGTGTGTTTGATGGCGACAGTGTAGAGGGAGCTTTACTCTGTATCTCACCCCGTGCTGTACCTGTCCAGGGTGTGTTTGATGGGGCTGGTGTAGAGGGAGCTTTACTGAGTATCTCACCCCGTGTTGTACCTGTCCAGGGTGTGATTGATGGGGACGGTGTAGAGGGAGCTTTACTCTATATCTAACCCTGTGCTTTACCTGTCCTGTGAGTGTTTGATGGGGATTATGAAGAGGGAGCTTTACTCTCTATCTAACCCCGTGCTGTACCCATCCTGGGAATGTTTGACCGTGTGTAAGGGGCTTTTTTGTATCTTAGCCCGTGCTGTATCTGTCCTGGGAGTGTTTGACACAGAGAGTGTATTGTGGGATTTACTCTGTATCTAACCCAGTGCTGTCCCTGTCCAGGTTGTGTTTGACAGGGATTGTATAGAAGGAGATTTTCTCTGAATCTAACCGCGTGCTGTTCCTGTCCTGCGAGTCTTTCATGGGAACAGTATAGAGGGAAATTCACTCTGTATCTAACCCCGTTCTGTACCTGTCCTTGGACTGTGTAATGGGGAGAGTGTAGAGGGAGCATGATAGTGTATCTCACTTTGTGCTCTATCTGTTCTGCGAGTGTTTGATAGGGAGGGTGTAGAGGGAGCTTCACTCTGTATATAACCCCGTGCTGTACCTCTCCTGTGAGTGTTTGATGGGGACGGTATAGAAGGAAATTTACTCTGTATCTAACCCTGTGCTGTTCCTGTCCTGGGATTGTTTGATGTGGACAGTGTACAAGGAAATTTACTCTTTATCTAACCTCGTGCTTTAGCTCTCCTGGAACTGTTTAATCCGGACAGTGTAGTGGTAGGATTACTCTGTATCTAATCCATGCTGTACCTGCCCTGAGAGTGTTTGATGGGAACGTTGTAGAGGGAGCTTTACTATGTATCTAACCCGTGCTGGGTCTGTGTAATGGTGAGAATGTAGAGGGAGCTGTACTGTATCTCTAACCCTGTGCTGTACCTGTCCTAGGAGTATTTGATGGGGACAGTGTAGAGGGAGCTTTACTCTTTATCTAACTTGTGCTGTACCTGTGGTGGGAGTGTTTGATGGGGACAGTGTAGGGGGAGCTTTACTCTGTATCTAACCCCATGCTGAACCTGTCCATGGACTGTTTAATGGGGACAGTGTAGAGGGAGGTTTACCCTCTTGTTAACCCTGTGCTGTACCTGTGCTGGGAGAGTTTGATGGGGACAGTGTAGAGGGAACTTTACTCTGTATCTAACCCTGTGCTGTACCTGCCCTGGGAGTGTTTCATGGGGACAGTGTATTTTGGGATTTACTCTGTATCTCACCCCGTGCTGTACCTGTCCTGAGTGTGTTTAATGGGGACTGTGTAGAGGGAGATTTACTCTGTATCTAACGTCGTGCTTTACCTGTCCTGGAACTGTTTAATGGGGACAGTGTAGTGGGAGAATTACTCTGTATCTAACCCTGTGCTGTGCCTGCCCTGGGAGTCGTTGATAGGGACCGTGTAGAAGGAGATTTACACTTTACCTGAACACGTACTGTACCTGTGCTGCTAGTGTTTGATGGAGACAGTATAGTGTGGGATTTACTCTCTATCTATCCCCGTGCAGTACCTGTCCAGTGTGTGTTTGATGGTGACTGTAAAGGGAGCTTTACTCTGTATCTTAACCCATGCTGTACCTGTCCAGGGTGTGTTTGATGGGGATGGTGTGGAGGGAGATTTACTCTGTATCTAACCCCGTGCTCTACCTGTCGTGTGAGTGTTTGATTGGGACAGTGTAGAGGGACCTTTATTCTGTATCTAACCCTGTGCTTTACCTGTGCTGCGAGTGTTTGATGGCTACATTGTAGTGGGGGTTTTACTCTGTATTTAATCCCGTGCTGTACCTGTGCAGGGAGTGTTTGATGGGGACTGTGTAGATGGATCTTTACTCTGTATCTAACCCCATGCTCTACCAGTCCTGGGAGTGTTTGATGGAGACAATTAAGTGGGAGCTTTATTCTGTATCTAACCCCGTGCTGTACCTGTCCTGGGAGTGTTTGTTTGGGAATGTATAGAGGGAGCTTTATTCTGTTTCTAACCCCGTGATGTACCTGTCCTGGGAGTGTTTGATGGGGATAGTGTAGAGGGAGCTGTTCTCTATATCTAACCCCATGCTGTACCTGCCCTCAGAGTGTTTGATACGGAGAGTGTATTGTGGGATTTACTCTCTATCTAATTCTGTGCTTTACCTGTCCATGGTGTGTTTGATGGGGACAGTATACAGCGAGATTTTCTCTCTATCTAACCCTTTGCTGTACCTGTCCTGGGAGTGTTTGATGGGGACAGAGTGGAGGGAGCTTTACTCTGTATCTAAACCCGTGCTGTACCTGTGTGGGAGTGTTTGATGGTTACAGTGTAGTGGGAGATTTAGTTTGTATCTAACCCCATGCTGTACCTATCCTGGGAGTGTCTGATGGGAACAGTGTATTGTGGGATTTGGTCTGTATCTAAACCCGTGCTGTACATGTCCTGGGAGTGATTGATGGGGACAGGTTAGAGAGAGCTTTACTCTATATCTAACCCCATGCTGTAACTGTCCTGGGAGTGTTTGACACGGAGAAGGTATTGTGGGATTTACTCTGTATCTAACCCCGTGCTGTACCTGTCCAGGGAGTGTTTGATGGGGACAACGTAGTTGGATCTTTACTCTGTATCTAACCCTGTGCTCTCCCTGTCCTGTGAGTGTTTGATGGGGATGCTATAGAGGGATCTTTACTCTGTGTCTAACCCCATGTTGTACCTACCCTGAGAGTGTTTGATGGGGACGTTGTAGAGGGAGCTTTACTCTATATCTAACCCCGTGCTGTACCTGTCCTGGGAGTGTTTGATGGGGACAGTGTAGAGGGAGCTTTACTCTGTATCTAACCCCATGCTGTACCTGTCCTGGGAGTGTTTGATGGGGACAGTGTAGAGGGAGCTTTACTCTATATCTAACCCCGTGCTGTACCTGTCCTGGGAGTGTTTGATGGGGACAGTGTAGAGGGAGCTTTACTCTATATCTAACCCCGTGCTGTACCTGTCCTGGGAGTGTTTGATGGGGACAGTGTAGAGGGAGCTTTACTCTATATCTAACCCCGTGCTGTACCTGTCCTGGGAGTGTTTGATGGTTACAGTGTAGTGGGGGATTTAGTTTGTATCTAACACCGTACTGTACGTAGCCTGGGAGTGTCTGATGGGAACAGTGTATTGTGGGATTTGGTCTGTATCTAAACCCGTGCTGTACATGTCCTGGGAGTGTTTGAGTGGGACAGTGACTTTTGGATTTACTCTGTATCTAACACCGTGCTGTACCTGTCCTGGGAGTGTTTGATGGGGACAGGGTAGAGAGAGCTTTACTCTATATCTAACCCCGTGCTGTACCTGTCCTGGGAGTGTTTGATACGGAGAGTGTATTGTGGGATTTACTCTGTATCTAATCCCGTGCTGTCCCTGTCTATGGTGTGTTTGATTGGGACAGTGTAGGGGGAGATTTTCTCTCTATTTAACCCTGTGCTGTACCTGTGCTGGGAGTGTTTGATGGGGACAGAGTGGAGGGAGCTTTACTCTGTATCTAAACCCGTGCTGTACCTGTCCTGGGAGTGTTTGATGGGGACAGCGTAGTGGGGGATTTACTCTGTATGTAACCCCATGCTGTACCGATCCTGGGAGTGTTTGATGGGAACAGGGTATTGTGGGATTTGGTCTGTATCTAACCCTGTGCTGTACATGTCCTGGGAGTGTTTGATATGGAGAGTGTATTGTGGGATTTACTCTGTATCTAATCCCGTGCTGTCCCTGTCTATGGTGTGTTTGATTGGGACAGTATAGGGGGAGATTTTCTCTCTATTTAACCCTGTGCTGTACCTGTCCTGGGAGTGTTTGATGGGGACAGAGTGGAGGGAGCTTTACTCTGTATCTAAACCCGTGCTGTACCTGTCCTGGAAGTGTTTGATGGGGACAGTATAGAGGGAGCTTTACTCTGTATGTAACCCCATGTTGTACCTGTCCTGGGAGTGTTTGATGGGGATAATGTAGAGAGAGCTTTACTCTATATTTAACCCCGTGCTGTCCCTGCCATTGGAGTGTTTGATGCGGAGAGGGTATTGTGAGATTCACTCCGTATGTAACCCCATGTAGTACCTGTCTGGGAGTAGTTGATGGGTACAATGTATTGGGGATTTACTCTATATCTAACCCCATGCTGTACCTGTCCAGGGTGTGTTTGGTCGTGCCAGTGTTGAGGGAGATTTTGTCTGTATCTAACCCTGTGTTGTATCTGTCCTGGCAGTGTTTGATGGGGACACTGTAGAGGGATCTTAATTCTGTATCTAATCCCGTGCTGTACCTATCCTTGGACTGTTTAATGGGGCGGTGTAGAGAGGGCTTTACTCTGTTGGTAACCCTGTGCTGGACCTGTGCTGAGGAAGTTCGATGGGGACTGTGTAGAGGGAGCTTTACTCTGTATCTAACGCCGTGCTGCACCGGTCCTGGGAGTGTTTGATACGGAGTGTGTATTGTGGGATTTACTCTGTATCTTACCCCGTGCTGTCCCTGTCCAGGGTGTGTTTGATGGGTACAGTGTAGAGGGAGCTTTACTCTGTATCCAAACCCATGCCGTACCTGTCCTGGGAGTCTTTGATGGGCCAGTGTAGATGGATCTTTACTCTGTATCTAACCCCGTGCTCTACCTGTCCTGGGAGTGTTTGCTGTGGTTGGTGTAAGACAGCTTCAGTCTGTGTCTGACCCCATGTTGTACCTGCCCTGAGAATGCTTGATGGCGACGTTGTAGCGGGAGCTTTACTCTGTATCTAACCCCGTGCTGTACCTGTCCTGGGAGTGTTTGATGGGGACAGTGAAGTGGGAGATTTACTCTGTATCTTACCCTGGGGTATACCTGTCCTGGGAGTGTTTGATGGGGATAGTGTAGAGAGAGCTTTACTCTATATCTAACCCCGTGCTGTAGCTGCCCTGGGAGTGTTTGATACGGACAAGGTATTGTGGGATTTACTCTGTATCTAACCCCGTGCTGTCCCTGTCCTGAGAGTGTTTGATGGGGACAGTATAGAGGGAGATTTCCTCTGTATCTAACCCCGTGCTGTCCCAGTCTTGGGACTGCTTGATGAGGACGGTGTAGAGGGATATTTCCTCTGTTTCTAACCATGTGCTGTACCTGCTTTGCAAGTGCTTGATAAGAAAAGTGTATAGAGAGCTTTACTCAGTATCTAACACTGTGTTGTCCCTGTCCAGGGTGTGTTTGATGGGGACCGTATAGAGGGAGATTTTCTCTGTATCTAACCCCGTACTGTACCTTTCATAGGAGCGTTTAATTGCGACAGTGTAGAGGGAACTTTACTCTGTATCTAACTCCATGCTCTACCTGTCCTGGGAGTGTTTGATGGGGCAGTGTAGAGGGAGATTTAATTTGTATCTAACCCCGTGCTGTACTTGCCCTGGGAGTGTATGATACGGAGAGTGTATTGTGGGATTTACTCTGTATCTAACCCCATACTGTAACTGTCCAGGGTGTGTTTGATGGGCTCAGTATACAGCGAGATGTTCTCTGTATTTAACCCTTTGCTGTACCTGTCCTGGGAGTGTTTGATGGGGACAGAATGGAGGGAGCTTTACTCGGTATCTAACCCCATGCTGTACTTGTCCTGGGAGTGTTTGATGGGTACAGTGTAGAGGGAGCTTTACTCTGTATCTAACCCGATGCTGTACCTGTCCTGGGAGTGTTTGATGGGGACAGTGAATTGTGGATTTACGCTGTATCTAACCCTGTGCTCTACCTGTCATGGGGTGTTTGATGGGGAAGGTATAGGGGGAGCTTAACTCTGTATCTAACCCTGTGCTGTACCTGCCCTGGGAGTGCTTGATACGGAGTGTTTATTGTGGGATTTACTCTGTATGTAACCCCATGCTGTACCTGTCCTGGAACTGTTTAATGGGGACAGTATAGAGGGATATTTTCTCTGTATCTAACACCGTGCTGTACCTGTCTGTGGAGTGTTTGATGGGGACAGTGTAGATGGATCTTTACTCTGTAACTAAACCTGTGCTGTACCTGCACTGCGAGTGTTTGATGGGGACGGTGTAGAGGGAGATTTAATCTGTATATAACCCCATGCTGTACCTGTCCTGGAACTGTTTAATGGGAACGGTGTAGAAAGAGCTTTACACTATATCTAACCCCGTGCTGTACCTGTCCTGGGAGTGTTTGATGGGGACAGTGTAGAGGGAGCTTTACTCTGTATCTAACCCCGTGCTGTACCTGTCCTGGGAGTGTTTGATGGGGACAGTGTAGAGGGAGCTTTACTCTGTATCTAACCCCGTGCTCTACCTGTCCTGGGAGTGTTCGATGGGGACAGTGTAGAGGGAGCTTTACTCTGTATCTAACCCTGTGCTGTTCCAGTCCTGGGAGTGTTTGATGGGGACAGTGGAGAGGGAGCTTTACTCTGTATCTAACCCTGTGCTGTTCCAGTCCTGGGAGTGTTTGATGGGGACAGTGTAGAGGGAGCTTTACTCTGTATCAAACCCTGTGCTGTACCTGTCCAGGGTGTGTTTGATGGGGACAGTGTAGATGGATCTTTACTGTGTATCTTAATCCGTGCTCTCCCCGTTCTGTGAGTGTTTGATGTGGACGGTGTAGAGGGAGATTTACTCTAGATCTGACCCTGTGCTGTACCTGTCCAGGGTGTGTTTGAATGGGCCAGTGTTGAGGGAGATTTTGTCTGTATCTAACCCGATGCTGTTCATGTCCGGGGCATGTATGATGGAGATGGTGTAGAGGGAGCTTTACTCTGTATCTAACCCTGTGCTGTTCCAGTCCAGGGAGTGTTTGATGGGGATGGTGTGGAGGGAGATTTACTCTAGATCTAACCCTGTGCTGTACCTGTCCAGGGTGTGTTTGATGGGGACAGTGTAGATGGATCTTTACTGTGTATCTTAATCCGTGCTCTCCCCGTTCTGTGAGTGTTTGATGTGGATGGTGTAGAGGGAGATTTACTCTAGATCTAACCCTGTGCTGTACCTGTCCAGGGTGTGTTTGAATGGGCCAGTGTTGAGGGAGATTTTGTCTGTATCTAACCCGATGCTGTTCATGTCCGGGGCATGTATGATGGGGACGGTGTAGAGGGAGCTTTACTCTGTATCTAACCTCGTGATGTACCTGTCCTGGGAGTGTTTGATGAGAACAGTGTATTGTGGGACTTTTCCTGTACTGGGACTTTTTAATGGGGACAGTGTAGAGGGAGGTTTACCCTGTTGTTAACCCTGTGCTGTACCTGTCCTGGGAGTGTTTGATGGGGACAGTGTAGAGGGAGATTTACTCTGTATCTAACACTGTGCTATACCTGAGCTCTGAGTGTTTGATGGGAACAATGTAGGGGGAGCTTTGCACTGTGTTTAACTCCTTGCTGTACCTGTCCTGAGAGTATTTGATTGGGATAGTGTAGAGGGAGCTTTACTCTATATCTCAGCCCATGCTGTACCTGCCCTGGGAGTGTTTGATACGGAGAGTGTATTGTGGGATTTACTCTGTATCTAACCCTGTGCTGTACCTGTCCTGGAACTGTTTAATGTGGAAAGTAGAGAGGGATATTTTCTCTCTATCTAACCCCGTGCTGTACCTGCCCTGGGAGTGTTTCATACGGAGAGGGTATTGTGGGATTTACTCTGTATCTAACCCCGTGCTGTCCCTGTCCAGGGTGTGTTTGATGGGGTCAGTTTTGAGGGAGATTTTGTCTGTATCTAACCCCGTGTTGTCCCTGTCCTTGGAGTGTTTGATGGTGACACTGCAGAGTGATCTTTATTCTGTATCTAATCCCATGCTGTACCTGTCCTTGGACTGTTTAATGGGGCAGTGTAGAGGGAGCTTTACTCTGTTGGTAACCCTGTGCTGTACGTGTACTGGGAGTGTGGATGGAGACAATTAAGTGGGAGCTTTACTCTGTATCTCACCTGGTGCTGTAACTGACCAGGGAGTGTTTGATGGGGACGGTGATGAGAGAGATTGACTCTATA
This sequence comes from Isurus oxyrinchus, assembly GCA_026770705.1. Lineage (NCBI taxonomy): Eukaryota > Metazoa > Chordata > Chondrichthyes > Lamniformes > Lamnidae > Isurus > Isurus oxyrinchus. Next base: position 383,867 of record JANJGN010000111.1, read on the forward strand.
TCTAACACCGTGCTGTACCTGTCCTGGGAGTGTTTGATGGGGACAGTGTAGAGCGAGATTTACTCTCTATCTAACCCCGTGCTGGACCTGTCCAGGGTGTGCTTAATCAGGCCAGTGAAGAGGGAGATTTTGTCTGTATCTAACCCCGTGCTGTACCTGTCCTGGGAGTGTTTGATGGGGACAGTGTCGAGGGTGATTTATTCTGTTTCCAACCCCGTGTTTTCCCTGTCTTGACAGTGTTTCATGGGGACAGTGTAGAGGGATCTTTATTCAGTATCTATGGTGTACCTGTCCTTGCACTGTTTAATGGGGACGGTGCAGAGGGAGATTTACTCTGTATCTAACCCTGTGCGGTAGCTGCTCTGGGAGTGTTTGATGGGGACAGTGTAGAGTGATCTTTACTCTGTATCTAACCCTGTGCTCTACCTGTCCTGGGAGTGTTTGTTTGGGAAAGTGTAGAGAGACATTTACTCTGTATCTAACCCCGTGCTGTACCTGTCCTGGGAGTGTTTGATGGGGACAGTGTAGAGGGAGATTTACTCTGTATCTAACCCTGTGCGGTAGCTGCTCTGGGAGTGTTTGATGGGGATAGTGTATTGTGGGATTTGCACTATATCTAATCCCGTGCCATACATGTCCTCGGAGTGTTTCATGGGGACATTATAGAGGGAGCTTTACTCTGTATCTAACCCCGTGCTGTAACTGCCCTGCGTGTGTTCGGTGGGGTCGTTGTAGAGGGGACTTTACTCTGTATCTAACCCCGTGCTGTACCTGTCCTGAGAGTGTTTGATGGGGCCGGTTTGAGGGAGTTTTACTCTGCATCTAAACCTGTGCTCTACCTGTCCTGGGAATGTTTGATGGGGACAGTGTCGAGGGTGATTTACTCTGTTTCCAACCCCGTGTTTTCCCTGTCCTGAGAGTGTTTCATGGGGACAGTGTAGAGGGATCTTTATTCTGTATCTATGGTGTACCTGTCCTTGGACTGTTTAATGGGGACGGTGCAGAGGGAGATTTACTCTGTATCTAACCCTGTGTGGTAGCTGCCCTGGCAGTGTTTGATGGGGACAGTATCGAGGGATCTTTACTCTATCTAACCCTGTGCTCTACCTGTCCTGGGAGTGTTTGATGGGGACAGTGTAGAGGGAGATTCACTCTGTATCTAACCCTGTGCTGTACCTGTCCTAGGAGTGTTTGTTTGGGAAAGCGTAGGGAGACATTTACTCTCTATCTAACCCCGTGCTGTACCTGTCCTGGGAGTGTTTGATGGGGACAGTGTAGAGGGAGCTTTACTCTGAAATAACCCCGTGCTGTACCTGTCCTGGGAGTGTTTGATGGGGACAGTGTAGAGGGAGCTTTACTCTGTATCTAACCCAGTGCTGTACCTGTCCTGGGAGTGTTTGATGGGGACATTGTAGAGGGAGATTCACTCTGTATCTAACCCCGTGCTGTACCTGTCCAGAGTGTGTTTGATGGGGACAGTGTCACGGGATCTTTATTCTTTACCTAAACCTGTTATGTACCTCTCCAGGGTGTGTTTGATGGGGACTGTGTAGAGGGAGATTTTCTCTGTATCTTACCCCGTGCTGTACTGTCCTGGGAGTGTTTGATGGGGACTGTGTAGAGGGAGATTTTCTCTGTATCTTACCCCGTGCTGTACATGTCCTGGGAGTGTTTGATGGGAACAGTGTATTGTGGGATTTGCACTATATCTAATCCCGTGCTGTACATGTCCTGGGAGTTTTCATGGGGACGTTATAGAGGGAGCTTTACTCTGTATCTAACTCCGTGCTGTGCCTGTCCTGTGAGTGTTTGATGGGGATAGTGTAGAGGGAGATTTACTCTGTGTCTAACCCCATGCTGTACCTGCCCTCCGTGTGTTCGGTGGGGTCGTTGTAGAGGGGACTTTACTCTGTATCTAACCCCGTGCTGTACCTGTCCTGAGAGTGTTTGATGGGGCCGGTTTGAGGGAGTTTTACTCTGCATCTAAACCTGTGCTCTCCCTGTCCTGGGAATGTTTGATGGGGACAGTGTCGAGGGTGATTTACTCTGTTTCCAACCCCGTGTTTTCCCTGTCCTGAGAGTGTTTAATGGGGACAGTGTAGAGGGATCTTTATTCTGTATCTATGGTGTACCTGTCCTTGGACTGTTTAATGGGGACACTGCAGAGGGAGATTTACTCTGTATCTAACCCTGTGTGGTAGCTGCCCTGGCAGTGTTTGATGGGGACAGTGTGGGGGAGATTCACTCTGTATCTAACCCTGTGCTGTACCTGTCCTGGGAGTGTTTGCTTGGGAAAGCGTAGGGAGACATTTACTCTGTATCTAACCCCGTGCTGTACCTGTCCTGGGAGTGTTTGATGGGGACAGTGTAGAGGGAGCTTTACTCTGTATCTAACCCCGTGCTGTACCTGTCCTGGGAGTGTTTGATGGGGACAGTGTAGAGGGAGATTCACTCTGTATCTAACCCCGTGCTGTACCTGTCCTGGGAGTGTTTGATGGGGACAGTGTAGAGGGAGGTTCACTCTGTATCTAACCCCGTGCTGTACCTGTCCAGGGTGTGTTTGATGGGGACAGTGTCACGGGATCTTTATTCTTTACCTAAACCTGTTATGTCCCTCTCCAGGGTGTGTTTGATGGGGACTGTGTAGAGGGAGATTTTCTCTGTATCTTACCCCGTGCTGTACTGTCCTGGGAGTGTTTGATCGGGACAGAGTAGAGTGAGCTTTACTCTGTCTCTAAACCCATGCTGTACATGTCCTGGGAGTGTTTGTTGGGAACAGTGTATTGTGGGATTTGCACTATATCTAACCCCGTGCTGTACATGTCCTGGGAGTTTTCATGGGGATGTTATAGAGGGAGCTTTACTCTGTATCTAACCCCGTGCTGTGCCTGTCCTGTGAGTGTTTGATGGGGATAGTGTAGAGGGAGATTTACTCTGTGTCTAACCCCATGCTGTACCTGCCCTGCATGTGTTCGGTGGGGTCGTTGTAGAGGGGACTTTACTCTGTATCTAACCCCGTGCTGTACCTGTCCTGGGAGTATTTGATGGGGACAGTATAGAGGGAGATTTACTCTGTATCTAACCCCGTGCTCTACCTGTCCTGGGAGTGTTTGATGGGGACAGTTTAGAGGGAGCTTTACTCTGTATCTTACCCCGTGCTGTACCTGTCCTGGGAGTGTTTGATGGGGACAGTGTAGAGGGAGATTCACTCTGTATCTAACCCCGTGCTGTACCTGTCCAGGGTGTGTTTGATGGGGACAGTGTCACGGGATCTTTATTCTTTACCTAAACCTGTTATGTACCACTCCAGGGTGTGTTTGATGGGGACTGTGTAGAGGGAGATTTTCTCTGTATCTTACCCCGTGCTGTACCTGTACTGGGAGTGTTTGATGGGGACAGAGTAGAGGGAGCTTTACTCTGTCTCTAAACCCATGCTGTACATGTCCTGGGAGTGTTTGATGGGAACAGTGTATTGTGGGATTTGCACTATATCTAATCCCGTGCCATACATGTCCTGGGAGTGTTTCATGGGGACGTTATAGAGGGAGCTTTACTCTGTATCTAACCCCGTGCTGTGCCTGTCCTGTGAGTGTTTGATGGGGATAGTGTAGAGGGAGATTTACTCTGTGTCTAACCCCATGCTGCACCTGCCCTGCGTGTGTTCGGTGGGGTCGTTGTAGAGGGGACTTTACTCTGTATCTAACCCCGTGCTGTACCTGTCCTGAGAGTGTTTGATGGGGCCGGTTTGAGGGAGTTTTACTCTGCATCTAAACCTGTGCTCTACCTGTCCTGGGAATGTTTGATGGGGACAGTGTCGAGGGTGATTTACTCTGTTTCCAACCCTGTGTTTTCCCTGTCCTGAGAGTGTTTCATGGGGACAGTGTAGAGGGATCTTTATTCTGTATCTATGGTGTACCTGTCCTGGGAGTGTTTGATGGGGACAGAATCGAGGGAGATTTACTCTGTATTGAACATTGTGCTTTTGCTATCCTGGGACTCTTTAATGGGGAAGGTTTAGAGGGAGGGTTACTCTGTATCTAACCCTGTGATGTACCTGTCCTGGGACTGTTTGATGGGGTGGTGTAGATGGAGCTTTACTCTGTATCTAACACTGTGCTGTGCCTGTCCTGGGACTGTTTAATGAGGACAGTGTAGAAGGACCTTTACTCTGTACCTAACCCAGTGATCTAATGCTCCTGATACTGTTTGATAGGGGCCGTGTAGAGGGAGCGTTACTCTGTATCTCACCCTGTGCTGTACCGACCTTGAAAGTTTTGATGGGTACATTATAGAGGGAGCTTTACTCTGTATCTATTCCCGTGCTGCACCTGTCCTGGGAGTGTTTGATGGGGACAGTGTAGAGGGACCTTTACTCTGTATCTAACCCCGTGCTGTACCTGTCCTGGGAGTGTTTGATGTGGACGGTGTAGAGCGAGCTATACTCTGTATCTATTCCCGTGCTGTACCAGTCCTAGGAGTGTTTGATGGGGACAGTGTAGAGCGAGCTATACTCTGTATCTAACCCCGTGCTGTACCTGTCCTGGGAGTGTTTGATGGGGACAGTGTAGAGGGACCTTTACTCTGTATCTAACCCCATGCTGTACCGTCCTGGGAGTGTTTGATGTGGACGGTGTAGAGCGAGCTATACTCTGTATCTATCCCCGTGCTGTCCCTGTCCTGGGAGTGTTTGATGTGGACGGTGTAGAGCGAGCTATACTCTGTATCTATCCCCGTGCTGTCCCTGTCCTGGGAGTGTTTGATGGGGGCAGTGTAGAGGGACCTTTACTCTGTATCTAACCCCGTGCTGTACCTGTCCTGGGAGTGTTTGATGGGGACAGTGTAGAGGGACCTTTACTCTGTATCTATCCCCGTGCTGTCCCTGTCCTGGGAGTGTTTGATGTGGACGGTGTAGAGCGAGCTATACTCTGTATCTATCCCCGTGCTGTCCCTGTCCTGGGAGTGTTTGATGTGGACGGTGTAGAGCGAGCTATACTCTGTATCTATCCCCGTGCTGTCCCTGTCCTGGGAGTGTTTGATGGGGACAGTGTAGAGGGAGCTATACTCTGTATCTATCCCCGTGCTGTCCCTGTCCTGGGAGTGTTTGATGTGGACGGTGTAGAGCGAGCTATACTCTGTATCTATCCCCGTGCTGTCCCTGTCCTGGGAGTGTTTGATGGGGACAGTGTAGAGGGAGCTTTACTCTGTATCTATCCCCGTGCTGTCCCTGTCCTGGGAGTGTTTGATGTGGACGGTGTAGAGCGAGCTATACTCTGTATCTATCCCCGTGCTGTCCCTGTCCTGGGAGTGTTTGATGGGGACAGTGTAGAGGGAGCTTTACTCTGTATCTATCCCCGTGCTGTCCCTGTCCTGGGAGTGTTTGATGGGGACAGTGTAGAGCGAGCTATACTCTGTATCTATCCCCGTGCTGTCCCTGTCCTGGGTGTGTTTAATGGCGACAGTGTAGAGGGAGCTTTACTCTGTATCTGACACGGGGCTTTACCTGTCATGTGACTGTTTGAGGGGAATGAGTAGAGGGAGTTTTACTCTGTATCTCACCCCGTGCCGTTCCTATCCTGTGAGTGTTTGATGGGGACAGTGCAGAGGTAGCATTTCCCTGTATCTAACCTGTGCTGTACCTGTCCTGTGAGTGTTTGATGGGGACAGTGTAGAGGTAGCATTTCTCTGTATCTAACCCCGTGCTGTACCTGTCCTGGGAGTGTTTGATGGGGACGATGTAGAGAGAGCTTTACTCTGTATCTAACCCCGTGCTGTACCTGTCCAGGGTGTGTTTAATGGCGACAGTGTAGAGGGAGCTTTACTCTGTATCTAACCCTGTGCTGTACCTGGCTTCGGAGAGTTTGATTGGGACGATGTAGAGAGAGCTTTACTCTGTATCTAACTCCATGATGCACCTACCCTGAGAGTGTTTGATAGAGACGGTGTAGAGGGAGCTTTTCCCTGTATCTATCCCTGTGCTGTACCATTGCTCGGTGTGTTTGATGGGACAGTGTAGAGGTAGCTTTACTCTGTGTCTAATCCTCTGATGTACCTTTCCTGGGAGTGCTTGATGGGGACATTGCAGAGGGAGCTTTACTCTGTTCCTAACACCGTGCTGCACCTGTTCTGGGAGTGTTTGATGGGGACAGAATCGAGGGAGCTTTATTCTGTATCTAACTCTGTGCTTTTCCTGACCTGGTAATATTTAATGGGGACACTTTGGAGGGAGCTTTTCTCTGTATCTAACCTGTGCTGTACCTGTCCTGGGACTGTTTAATGGGGAAGGTTTAGAGGGGGGGTTGCTCTATATCTAAACCCTTGCTGTACCTGTCATGGGATTGTGTAATGGTCAAAGTGTAGAGGTAGCTTTACTCTGTGTCTAAGTCTGAGCTGTCCATGTCCTGGGACTGTTGATGGGGAGGTGTAGAGGGAGCTTTACTCTGTATCTAACCCCGTGCTGTACCTGCCCTGAGAGTTTTTGATGGGTACATTGCTGAGGGAGCTTTACTCTGTATCTAAACCCGCCCTGCACCTGTCCTGGGAGTGTTTGATGGGGACAGATTAGATGGAGCTTTACTCTGTATCTAACCCTGTGCTTTACCTGTCCTGGGAGTATTTGATTGGGACAGTATAAAGGTAGATTTACACTGTATCTAACCCTGTGCTGTACCTGTCCTGGGAGTCATTGATGGGGATGTTGTAGAGGCAGCTTTTCTCTACATCTAACCCTGTGATGTACCAGTCCAGGGGGTGTTTGATGGGGACAGTGTAGAGGGAGCTTTACTCTGTATCTAACCCCATGCTGTACCAGTCCAGGGGGTGTTTGATGGGGACAGTGTAGAGAGAGCTTTACTCTGTATCTAACCCCGTGCTGTACCTGTCCTTGGGGTGTTTGATGGGTGCGGTGTAGAGGGAACTTTACTCTGTCTCTAATCCCGTTCTGTACCTGTCCTGGGAGTGTTTGATGGAGACGGTGTAGAGGGAGATTTACTCTGTATCTAACTCTGTGCTGTACCTGTCCTGGGAGGGTTTGATGGGGACAGCATAGAGGGAGCTTTACTCTGTATCTAACCACATCCTGTACCTGTCCTGTGAGTGTTTTTGGGCACAGTGTAGAGGGAGGATTTCTCAGTATCTAAACCTTTGCTCTACCTGTCTTGGGAATGTTTGATGGGGACAGTGTCGAGGGAGTTTTACTCCGTTTCTAACCTCGTGCTTTAATTGTCCTGGGAGTGTTTGATGGGGACAGTGTAGAGGGAGATTTACTCTGTATCGAACCCTGTGCTTTTCCTGTCCTGGGAATGTTTAATGGGGAAGGTTTAGAGGGAGGGTTGCTCTCTATCTAAACCCTTGCTGTACCTTTCCTGGGACTGTTTAATTGGGACAGTATAGAGGGTGCCTTACTCTGTATTTAACCATGTTCTGTACCTGTTCTGGGAGTGTTTGATGGGGACATTGTAGAGGGAGCTTTTTTCTGTATCTAATGCCGTGTTGTATCTAACCTGGGACTGTTTAATGAGGACAGTGTAGAAGGACCTTTACTCTGTACCTAACCCAGTGATCTAATGCTCCTGATACTGTTTGATAGGGGCCGTGTAGAGGGAGCGTTACTCTGTATCTCACCCTGTGCTGTACCGACATTGAAAGTTTTTGATGGGTACATTATAGAGGGAGCTATACTCTGTATCTATCCCCGTGCTGTCCCTGTCCTGGGAGTGTTTGATGTGGACGGTGTAGAGCGAGCTTTACTCTGTATCTATCCCCGTGCTGTCCCTGTCCTGGGAGTGTTTGATGTGGACGGTGTAGAGCGAGCTATACTCTGTATCTATCCCCGTGCTGTCCCTGTCCTGGGAGTGTTTGATGGGGACAGTGTAGAGGGAGCTTTACTCTGTATCTATCCCCGTGCTGTCCCTGTCCTGGGAGTGTTTGATGTGGACGGTGTAGAGCGAGCTATACTCTGTATCTATCCCCGTGCTGTACCTGTACTGGGAGTGTTTGATGGGGACGATGTAGAGAGAGCTTTACTCTGTATCTAACCCTGTGCTGTACCTGGCTTCGGAGAGTTTGATTGGGACGATGTAGAGAGAGCTTTACTCTGTATCTAACTCCATGATGCACCTACCCTGAGAGTGTTTGATAGGGACGGTGTAGCGGGAGCTTTACTCTGTATCTAAACCTGCTCTGTACCTATCCTGGGACTGGTTTATTGGGACAGTGCATAAGGGCTTTTCTGTATCTAACTCCGTGCTGTACCTGCTCTGAGAGTGTTTCATGGGGACGGTGTTGATGGAGATTTATTCTGTATCTAACCCCGTGCTGTACCTGTCCTGGTAATGTTTGATGGAGACAGTGTAGAGGGTGATTTACTCTGTATCTAAGCCCGTGCTATACCTGTCCTGGGATTGTTTGATGGAGACGATGTACAGGGAGAATTACTCTTTATCTAACCCCGTGCTGTACCTGTCCTGGGAGTGTTTGATGGGGACAGTGTAGAGGGAGATTTTCTCTGTATCTTACCCCGTGCTGTACTGTCCTGGGAGTGTTTGATGGGGACAGAGTAGAGTGAGCTTTACTCTATCTCTAAACCCATGCTGTACATGTCCTGGGAGTGTTTGATGGGAACAGTGTATTGTGGGATTTGCACTATATCTAATCCTGTGCTGTACATGTCCTGGGAGTTTTCATGCGGACGTTATAGTGGGAGCTTTACTCTGTATCTAACCCTGTGCTGTGCCTGTCCTGTGAGTGTTTGATGGGGATAGTGTAGAGGGAGATTTACTCTGTGTCTAACCCCATGCTGTACCTGCCCTGCATGTGTTCGGTGGGGTCATTGTAGAGGGGACTTTACTCTGTATCTAACCCCGCGCTGTACCTGTCCTGGGAGTGTTTGATGGGGACAGTATAGGGGGAGATTTACTCTGTATCTAACCCCGTGCTGTACCTGTCCTGGGAATGTTTGATGGGGACAGTGTAGAGGGAGCTTTACTCTGTATCTAACCCCGTGCTGTACCTGTCCTGGGAGTGTTTGATGGGGCCAGTGTTGAGGGAGCTTTACTCTCTATCTTACCCCGTGCTGTACCTGTCCTGGGAGTGTTTGATGGGAACGGTGTAGTGGGAACTTTACTCTGTCTCTAACCACGTGCTGTACCTGTCCTGCGTGTGTTTGTGCGCACAGTGTAGAGGAAGCTTTACTCTGTATCTAACCCCGTACTGTACCTGCCCTGAGAGTGTTTGATGGGGACGGTGTAGTGGGAGATTTACTCTGTATCTAACCCCATGCTGCACCTGTCCTGGGAGGGTTAGTTGTGGCAGCATACTGGGAGATTTACTCTGTATCTAACCCTTTGCTGTACCTGTCCTGGGAGTGTTTGATGGGAACGGTGTAGTGGGAACTTTACTCTGTCTCTAACCACGTGCTGTACCTGTCCTGCGTGTGTTTGTGCGCACAGTGTAGAGGAAGCTTTACTCTGTATCTAACCCCGTACTGTACCTGCCCTGAGAGTGTTTGATGGGGACGGTGTAGTGGGAGATTTACTCTGTATCTAACCCCATGCTGCACCTGTCCTGGGAGGGTTAGTTGTGGCAGCATACTGGGAGATTTACTCTGTATCTAACCCTTTGCTGTACCTGTCCTGGGAGTGTTTGATGGGGACGGTGTAGTGGGAGATTTACTCTGTATCTAACCCCATGCTGCACCTGTCCTGGGAGGGTTAGTTGTGGCAGCATACTGGGAGATTTACTCTGTATCTAACCCCGTGCTGTACCTGTCCTGGGAGTGTTTGATGGGGACAGTGTAGAGGGAGCTTTACTCTGTATCTAACCCCATGCTGTACCTGTCCTGGGAGTGTTTGATGGGGACAGCGTAGAGGGTGATTTACTCTCTATCAAACCCTGTGCTTTACCTGTCCTGGGAGTGTTTATGGGGACAGGGTAGAGGGAGCTTTACTCTGTATCTAACCACGTGCTGTACCTGCCCTGAGAGTGTTTGATGGGGACGGTATAGAGGGAGCTTTACTCTGTATCTAACCCCGTGCTCTACCTGCCCTGAGAGTGTTTGATGGGGACGGTGTAGAGGGAGCTTTACTCTGTATCTAACCCCGTACTGTACCTGCCCTGAGAGTGTTTGATTTTGGACGGTGAAGTGGGAGATTTACTCTGTATCTAACCCCGTGCTGCACCTGTGCTGGGAGGGTCAGTTGTGGCAGCATACTGGGAGATTTACTCTGTATCTGACCCTTTGCTGTACCTGTCCTGGGAGTGTTTGATGGGGACAGCGTAGAGGGTGATTTACTCTGTATCTAACCATGTGCTGTACCTGTCCTGGGAATGTTGATGGGGACGGTGTAGAAGGAGCTTTACTCTGTATCTAACCCCGTGCTGTACCTGCCCTGAGAATCTTTGATGGGTACGTTGTTGAGGGAGCTTTACTCTGTATCTAACACCGTGCTGCACCTGTGCTGGGAGTGTTTGATGGGGACAGTGTAACGGGTGCTTTACTCTTGATCTAAACCTTTGCTGTGCCTTTCCTGGGAATGTTTGATGGGGACAGTGTAGAGGAAGCTTTACTCTGTATCTAACCCCGTGCTGTAACTGTGCTGGGAGTGTTTGATGGGGACGGTGTAGAGGGAGTTTCTCTCTATATCTAACCCTGTGCTGTACCTGTCCAGGGTGTGTTTGATGGGGGCAGTGTAGCGGGTGCTTTACTCTTGATCTAAACCTTTGCTGTGCCTGTCCATGGAGGGTTTGATGGGGACAGTGTAGAGGGAGATTTAATCTGTATCTAATTCCCGTGCTGTAACAGTGCTGGGAGTGTTGATGGGGACGGTGTAGAGGGAGCTTTTCGCTGTGTCTAACCACGTGCTGTACCTATCCTGGGAGTGTTTGATGGGGACAACATAGAGGAAGCTTTTCGCTGTATCTAACCCCGTGCTGTACCTGTCCTACGAGTGTTTGATAGGGACAGTGTAGCAGGAGATTTACTCTGTATCTAAGCACGTGCTGTACCTGTCCTGCGAGTGGTTTTGGGCACAGTGGAGAGGGAGGATTTCTCTGTCTCTAAACCTTTGCTGTACCTGTCCAAGGAGTGTTTGACGGGGACGGTGTAGTGGGAGCTTTACTCTGTATCTAACCGTGTGCTGTACCTGGCCTGCGTGTGTTTATGCGGACAGTGTAGAGGAAGCTTTTCTCTGTGTCTAACCACATGCTGTACCTATCCTGGGAGTGTTTGACGGGGACAACATAGAGGAAGATTTACTCTGTATCTAAGCCCGTGCTATACCTGTCCTGGGATTGTTTGATGGAGACGGTGTACAGGGAGAATTACTCTTTATCTAACCCCGTGCTGTACCTGTCCTGGGAGTGTTTGATGGGGACAGTGTAGAGGGAGCTTTACTCTGTATCTAACAATGTGCTGTACCTGTCCTGCGAGTGTTTTTGAGCACAGTGGAGAGGGAGATTTTCTCTGTATCTAAACTTATGCTGTACCTGTCCAAGGAGTGTTTGACGGGGATGGTGTCGTGGGAACTTTACTCTGTACCCAACCCCGTGCTGTACCTGCCCTGAGAGTGTTTGATGGGGACAGTGTAGAGGGAGCTTTACTCTGTATCTAACCACGTGCTGTACCTGTTCTGCGTGTGTTTATGCGGACAGTGTAGAGGAAGCTTTACTCTGTATCTAACCACGTGCTGTACCTGTCCTGGGAGTGTTTGATGGGGACAGTGTAGAGGGAGCTTTACTCTGTATCTAACCACGTGCTGTACCTATCTTGGGAGTGTTTTTGGGCACAGTGGAGAGGGAGGGTTTCTCTGTATCTAAACCCCGTGCTGTACCTGTCCAAGGACTTTTTGACGGGGATGGTGTAGCGGGAGCTTTACTCTGTATCTAACCCCGTGTTGTACCCGCCCTGAGAGTGTTTGATGGGGACGGTGTAGAGGGAGACTTACTGTGTATCTAACCCCATGCTGCACCTGTCCTGGGAGGGTTTGATGGGGATAACATAGAGGGCAATTTACTCTGTATCTAACCCCGTGCTGTACCTGCCCTGAGAGTGTTTGATGGGGACGGTGTAGTGGGAGATTTACTCTGTATCTAACCCCGTGCTGTACCTGTCCAAAGATTGTTTGCCGGGGACGGTGTAGTGGGAACTTTACTCTGTATCTAACCCCGTGCTCTACCTGCCCTGGGAGGGTTAGTTGTGGCAGCATACTGGGAGATTTACTCTGTATCTAACCCTTTGCTGTACCTGTCCTGGGAGTGTTTGATGGGGACAGCATAGAGGGTGATTTACTCTCTATCTAACCCTGCGCTTTACCTGTCCTGGGAGTGTTTATGGGGACAGGGTAGAGGGAGCTTTACTCTGTATCTAACCCCGTGATGTACCTGTCCTGGGAGTATTTGATGGTGACGGTATAGAGGGAGATTTACTCTGTATCTAACCATGTGCTGTACCTGTCCTGGGAATGTTGATGGGGACGGTGTAGAAGGAGCTTTACTCTGTATCTAACCCCGTGCTGTGCCTGCCCTGAGAATCTTTGATGGGTACGTTGTTGAGGGAGCTTTACTCTGTATCTAACCCCGTGCTGCACCTGTCTTGAGTGTGTGTGATGGGGACGGCGTAGATGGAGCTTTACTCTTTATCTAACCCCGTGCTGTACCTGTCCTGGGAGTCATTGATGGGGATGATGTAGAGGGAGCTTTACTCTGTATCTAACCCCGTGCTGTACCTCTCCAGGGTGTGTTTGATGGGGACAGTGTAACGGGTGCTTTACTCTTGATCTAAACCTTTGCTGTGCCTTTCCTGGGAATGTTTGATGGGGACAGAGTAGAGGGAGCTTTACTCTGTATCTAACCCTGTGCTGTAACTGTGCTGGGAGTGTTTGATGGGGACGGTGTAGAGGGAGTTTCTCTCTATATCTAACCCTGTGCTGTACCTGTCCAGGGTGTGTTTGATGGGGACAGTGTAGCGGGTGCTTTCTTCTTGATCTAAACCTTTGCTGTAACAGTGCTGGGAGTGTTGATGGGGACGGTGTAGAGGGAGCTTTACTCTGTATCTAACCCCGTGCTGTTCCTGTCCTGCGTTTGTTTATGCGGACAGTGTAGAGGAAGCTTTTCGCTGTGTCTAACCACGTTCTGTACCTATCCTGGGAGTGTTTGATGGGGACAACATAGAGGAAGATTTACTCTGTATCTAACCCCGTGCTGTACCTGTCCTACGAGTGTTTGATAGGGACTGTGTAGCAGTAGATTTACTCTGTATCTAAGCACGTGCTGTACCTGTCCTGCGAGTGTTTGGGCACAGTGGAGAGGGAGGATTTCTCTGTTTCTAAACCTTTGCTGTACCTGTCCAAGGAGTGTTTGACGGGGATGGTGTAGTGGGACATTTACTCTGTATCTAACCGCGTGTTGTACCCGCCCTGAGAGTGTTTGATGGGGACGGTGTAGAGATAGATTTACTCTGTATCTAACCCCGTGCTGCATTGTCCTACGAGTGTTTGATGGGAACAGTGTAGAGGAAGCTTTAAACTGTATCTAACCCTTTGCTGTATTTGTCCTGGGAGTGTTTGATGGGGACAGCGTAGAGGGAGCTTTACTCTGTATCTAACCACGTGCTGTACCTGTCCTGGGTGTGTTTGATGGGGACGGTGTAGAGGGAGCTTTACTCTGTATCTAACCCCGTGCTGTACCTGTCCTGGGTGTGTTTGATGGGGACAGTGTAGCGGGTGCTTTACTCTTTATCTAAACCTTTGCTGTGCCTTTCCTGGGAGTGTTTGATGGGGACAGTGTAGAGGGAGCTTTAAACTGTATCTAACACTTTGCTGTACCTGTCCTGGGAGCGTTTGATGGGGACGGTGTAGTGGGAGATTTACTCTGTATCTAACCCCATGCTGCACCTGTCCTGGGAGGGTTTGATGGGAACCATGTAGAGGGAGCTTTAAACTGTATCTAACCCTTTGCTGTACTTGTCCTGGGAGTGTTTGATGGGGACAGTGTCGAGGGAGTTTTACTCCGTTTCTAACCTCGTGCTTTAATTGTCCTGGGAGTGTTTGATGGGGACAGTGTAGAGGGAGATTTACTCTGTATCGAACCCTGTGCTTTTCCTGTCCTGGGAATGTTTAATGGGGAAGGTTTAGAGGGAGGGTTGCTCTCTATCTAAACCCTTGCTGTACCTTTCCTGGGACTGTTTAATGGGGACAGTGTAGAGGGTGCCTTACTCTGTATCTAACCACGTGCTGTACCTGTCCTGGGAGTGTTTGATAGGGACAGTGTAGAGGGAGATTTTCCCTGTATCTAACGCCGTGTTGTACCTGTCCTGGGAGTGTTTGATAGGGACAGTGTAGAGGGAACTTTACTCTGTATCTAACCCCGTGCTGTACCGTCCTGGGAGTGTTTGATAGGGACAGAATAGAGGGAGATTTACTCTGTATCTAACCCCGTGCTGTACCTGTCCAGGGAGTGTTTGATGGGGACAGTGTAGAGGGAGATTTACTCTGTATCGAACCCTTTGCTTTTCCTGTCCTGGGACTGTTTAATGGGCAAGGTTTAGAGGGAGTGTTGCTCTATATCTAAACCCTTGCTGTACCTTTCCTGGGACTGTTTAATGGGCAAGGTTTAGAGGGAGGGTTGCTCTATATCTAAACCCTTGCTGTACCTTTCCTGGGACTGTTTAATGGGGAAGGTTTAGAGGGAGGGTTGCTCTATATCTAAACCCTTGCTGTACCTTTCCTGGGACTGTTTAATGGGGACATTGTAGAGGGTGCCTTACTCTGTATTTAACCATGTGCTGTGCCTGTTCTGGGAGTGTTTGAAGGGGACAGTGCAGAGGGAGCTTTACTCTGTATCTAACCCCGTGTTGTATCTGTCCTGGGACTGTTTAATGAGGACAGTGTAGAAGGACCTTTACTCTGTACCTAACCCAGTGATCTAATGCTCCTGATACTGTTTGATAGGGGCCGTGTAGAGGGAGCGTTACTCTGTATCTCACCCTGTGCTGTACCGACATTGAAAGTTTTTGATGGGTACATTATAGAGGGAGCTATACTCTGTATCTATCCCCGTGCTGTCCCTGTCCTGGGAGTGTTTGATGGGTACATTATAGAGGGAGCTTTACTCTGTATCTAACCCCGTGCTGTACCTGTCCTGGGAGTGTTTGATGGGGACCGTGTAGAGGGAGATTTACTCTGTATCTAACACTGTGCTGTACCTGTCCTGGGAGTGTTTGATGGGGACGGTGTAGAGGGAGCTTTACTCTGTATCTAACCCCGTGCTGTACCTGTCCTGGGAGTGTTTGATGGGGACCGTGTAGAGGGAGATTTACTCTGTATCTAACCCCGTGCTGTACCTGTCCTGGGAGTGTTTGATGGCGACAGTGTAGAGGGAGATTTACTCTGTATCTATCCCCGTGCTGGACCTGTCCTGGGAGTGTTTGATGTGGACGGTGTAGAGCGAGCTATACTCTGTATCTATCCCCGTGCTGTCCCTGTCCTGGGAGTGTTTAATGGCGACAGTGTAGAGGGAGCTTTACTCTGTATCTAACCCCGTGCTGTACCTGTCCTGGGAGTGTTTGATGGGGACAGTGTAGAGGGAGATTTACTCTGTATCTAACCCTGTGCTGTCCCTGTCCTGGGAGTGTTTGATGGCGACAGTGTAGAGGGAGCTTTACTCTGTATCTATCCCCGTGCTGTCCCTGTCCTGGGTGTGTTTAATGGCGACAGTGTAGAGGGAGCTTTACTCTGTATCTGACACGGGGCTTTACCTGTCATGTGACTGTTTGAGGGGAATGAGTAGAGGGAGTTTTACTCTGTATCTCACCCCGTGCCGTTCCTATCCTGTGAGTGTTTGATGGGGACAGTGCAGAGGTAGCATTTCCCTGTATCTAACCTGTGCTGTACCTGTCCTGGGAGTGTTTGATGGGGACGATGTAGAGAGAGCTTTACTCTGTATCTAACCCTGTGCTGTACCTGGCTTCGGAGAGTTTGATTGGGACGATGTAGAGAGAGCTTTACTCTGTATCTAACTCCATGATGCACCTACCCTGAGAGTGTTTGATAGAGACGGTGTAGAGGGAGCTTTTCCCTGTATCTATCCATGTGCTGTACCGTTGCTCGGTGTGTTTGATGGGACAGTGTAGAGGTAGCTTTACTCTGTCTCTAACCCCGTGCTGTACCTATCCTGGGAGTGTTTGATGGGGACAGTGTAGAGGTAGCTTTACTCTGTCTCTAACCCCGTGCTGTACCTATCCTGGGAGTGTTTGATGGGGACAGTCTAGAGGGAGATTTAATCTGTATCTAACCCTGTGCTGTACCTGTCCTGGGAGTGTTTGATGGGGACAGTGTAGAGGGAGCTTTACTCTGCATCTAACCCTGTGCTGTAACAGCCCTGAGAATTTTTGATGGGTACGTTGTTGAGGGAGCTTTACTCTGTATCTAACCCTGTACTGCACCTGTCTTGAGAGTGTGTGATGGGGACAGCGTAGATGGAGCTTTACTCTTTATCTAACCCCGTGCTGTACCTGTCCTGGGAGTCATTGATGGGGATGGTGTAGAGGGAGCTTTACTCTGTATCTAACCCTGTGCTGTATCTGTCCTGGGAGTGTTTGATGGGGACAGTGTAGCGGGTGCTTTACTCTGTATCTAAACCTTTGCTGTGCCTTTCCTGGGAGTGTTTGATGGGGACAGTGTAGAGGGAGCTTTAAACTGTATCTAACCCTTTGCTTTACCTGTCCTGGGAATGTTTGGTGGGGACAGTGTAGAGGGCGATTTACTCTGTATCTAACCCCGTGCTGTATCTGTCCTGGGAGTGTTTGATGGGGACAGTGTAGAGGGAGCTTTACTCTGTATCTAACCCTGTGCTTTACCTGTCCTGGGAGTGTTTGATGGGGACGGTGTAGAGGGAGCTTTACTCTGTATCTAACCCCGTGCTGTACTTGTCCTGGGAGTGTTTGATGGGGAGGATGTATTGGGAGATTTACTCTGTATCTAACCCCGTGTTGTACCCGCCCTGAGAGTGTTTGATGGGGACGGTGTAGAGATAGATTTACTCTGTATCTGACCCCGTGCTGCACCTGTCCTGGAAGGGTTTGATGGGAACCATGTAGAGGGAGCTTTAAACTGTATCTAACCCTTTGCTGTACCTGTCCTGGGAGTGTTTGATGGGGAAGGTTTAGAAGGAGGGTTGCTCTCTATCTAAACCCTTGCTGTACTTTTCCTGGGACTGTTTAATGGGGACAGTGTAGAGGGAGATTTTCCCTGTATCTAACCCCGTGCTGTACCTGTCCTGGTAATCTTTGATGGAGACAGTGTAGTGGGAGATTTACTCTGTATCTAAGCCCGTGCTATACCTTTCCTGGGATTGTTTGATGGAGACGGTATAGAGGGAGAATTACTCTGTATCTAACGCTGTGCCGTACCTGTCCTGGGAGTGTTTGATGGGAACGGTGTAGAGGGAGCTTTACTCTGTATCTAACCGTGTCCTGTACCTGGCCTGCTTGTGTTTATGCGGACAGTGTAGAGGAAGCTTTTCTCTGTGTCTAACCACATGCTGTACCTATCCTGGGAGTGTTTGATGGGGACAACATAGAGGAAGATTTACTCTGTATCTAACCCGTGCTGTACCTGTCCTGGGAGTGTTTGATAGGGACGGTGTAGCGGGAGCTTTACTCTGTATCTAAACCTGCTCTGTACCTATCCTGGGACTGGTTTATTGGGACAGTGCACAAGGGCTTTTCTGTATCTAACTCCATGCTGTACCTGCTCTGAGAGTGTTTCATGGGGACGGTTTTGATGGAGATTAATTCTGTATCGAACCCCGTGCTGTACCTGTCCTGGTAATGTTTGATGGAGACGGTGTACAGGGAGAATTACTCTGTATCTAACCCCATGCTGTACCTGTCCTGGGAGTGTTTGATGGGGACAGCGTAGAGGGTGATTTACTGTGTATCTAACCCCATCCTGAACCTGTCCTGGGAGTGTTTGATGGGGACAGCGTAGAGGGTGATTTACTCTCTATCTAACCCTGCGCTTTACCTGTCCAGGGAGTGTTTATGGGGACAGGGTAGAGGGAGCTTTACTCTGTATCTAACCCCGTGCTGTACCTGTCCTGGGAGTGTTTGATGGAGACGGTATAGAGGGAGATTTACTCTGTATCTAACCATGTGCTGTACCTGCCCTGAGAGTGTTTGATGGGGACAGTGTAGAGGGAGCTTTACTCTGTATCTAACCCTGTGCTGTACCTGTCCTGGGAGTGTTTGATGGGAACGGTGTAGTGGGAACTTAACTCTGTATCTAACCCCGTGCTGTACCTGTCCTGCGTGTGTTTATGCGGACAGTGTAGAGGAAGCTTTACTCTGTATCTAACCACGTGCTGTACCTATCTTGGGAGTGTTTTTGGGCACAGTGGAGAGGGAGGATTTCTCTGTATCTAATCCCCGTGCTGTACCTGTCCAAAGTGTGTTTGACGGGGATGGTGTAGCGGGAGCTTTACTCTGTATCTAACCCCGTGTTGTACCCGCCCTGAGAGTGTTTGATGGGGACGGTGTAGAGGGAGACTTACTCTGTATCTAACCCCGTTTTGTACCCGCCCTGAGAGGGTTTGATGGTGACGGTGTAGAGATAGATTTATTCTGTATCTAACCCCATGCTGCACCTGTCCTGGGAGGGTTTGATGGGGAGCACATAGAGGGCAATTTACTCTGTATCTAACCCCGTGCTGTAGCTGCCCTGAGAGTGTTTGACGGGGATGGTGTAGTGGGAACATTACTCTGTCTCTAATCCCGTGCTGTACCTGCCCTGAAAGTGCTTGATGGGGACGGTGTAGAGGGAGCTTTACTGTGTATCTAACCCCGTACTGTACCTGCCCTGAGAGTGTTTGATGGGGACGGTGTAGTGGGAGATTTACTCTGTATCTAACCCCGTGCTGCACCTGTCCTGGGAGGGTTAGTTGTGGCAGCATAATGGGAGTTTTACTCTGTATCTAACCCCATGCTGTACCTGTACTGGGAGTGTTTGATGCGGACAGCATAGAGGGTGATTTACTCTCTATCAAACCCTGCGCTTTACCTGTCCTGGGAGTGTTTATGGGGACAGGGTAGAGGGAGCTTTACTCTGTATCTAACCCCGTGCTGTACCTGTCCTGGGAGTATTTGATGGAGACGGTATAGAGGGAGATTTACTCTGTATCTAACCATGTGCTGTACCTGTCCTGGGAATGTTGATGGGACGGTGTAGAAGGAGCTTTACTCTGTATCTAACCCCGTGCTGTACCTGCCCTGAGAATCTTTGATGGGTACGTTGTTGAGGGAGCTTTACTCTGTATCTAACCCCGTGCTGCACCTGTCTTGAGAGTGTGTGATGGGGACGGTGTAGAGGGAGCTTTAATCTTTATCTAACCCCGTGCTGTACCTGTCCTGGGAGTGTTTGATGGGGATGATGTAGAGGGAGCTTTTCTCTATATCTAACCCTGTGCTGTACCTGTCCAGGGTGTGTTTGATGGGGACAGTGTAGCGGGTGCTTTACTCTTGATCTAAACCTTTGCTGTGCCTGTCCTGGGAGTGTTTGATGGGGACAGTGTAGAGGGATCTTTACTCTGTAACTAACCCCGTGTTGTACCTGTCCTGGGACTGTTGATGGGGACGGTGTAGAGGGAGCTTTACTCTGTATCTAACCCCGTGCTGTACCTGTCCTGGGAGTGTTGATGGGGACGGTGTAGAGGGAGCTTTACTCTGTATCTAACCCTGTGCTGTACCTGTCCTGGGATTGTTGTTGGGGACGGTGTAGAAGGAGCTTTACTCTGTATCTAACCCCGTGCTGTACCTGCCCTGAGAATTTTTGATGGGTACGTTGTTGAGGGAGCTTTACTCTGTATCTAACCCCATGCCGTACCTGTCCTGGGAGTGTTTGATGGGGACGGTGTAGAGGGAGCTTTACTCTGTATCTAACCCCGTGCTGTACCTGTCCTGGGAGTGTTGATGGGGACGGTGTAGAAGGAGCTTTACTCTGTATCTAACCCCGTGCTGTACCTGCCCTGAGAATTTTTGACGGGTACGTTGTTGAGGGAGCTTTACTCTGTATCTAACCCCGTGCTGTACCTGCCCTGGGTGTGTTTGATGGGGACAGTGTAGCGGGTGCTTTACTCTTTATCTAAACCTTTGCTCTGCCTTTCCTGAGAGTGTTTGATGGGGACAGTGTAGAGGAAGCTTTAAACTGTATCTAACCCTTTGCTGTACCTGTCCTGGGAGTGTTTGATGGGGACGGTGTAGAGGGAGCTTTACTTTGTATCTAACCCCGTGCTGTACCTGTCCTGGGAGTGTTTGATGGGGAGGGTGTATTGGGAGATTTACTCTGTATCTAACCCCGTGTTGTACCCGCCCTGAGAGTGTTTGATTGGGACGGTGTAGAGATAGATTTACTCTGTATCTGACCCCGTGCTGCACCTGTCCTGGGAGGGTTTGATGGGAACCATGTAGAGGGAGCTTTAAACTGTATCTAACCCTTTGCTGTACCTGTCCTGGGAGTGTTTGATGGGGACGGTGTAGAGGGAGCTTTAAACTGTATCTAACCCCGTGCTGTACCTGTCCTGGGAGTGTTTGATGGGGACAGTGTCGAGGGCGATTTACTCTGTATCTAACCACGTGCTGTATCTGTCCTGTAAGTATTTGATGGTGACGGTATAGAGGGAGATTTACTCTGTATCTAACCATGTGCTGTAACTGTCCTGGGAGTGTTGATGGGGACGGTGTAATGGGAGTTTTACTCTGTATCTAACCCCTTGCTGTACCCGTCCTGGGAGTGTTGATGGGGACGGTGAAAAGGGAGCTTTACTCTGTATCTAACCCCGTGTAGTATCTGCCCTGCGAATTTTTGATGGGTACGTTGTTGCGGGGGCTTTACTCTGTATCTAACCCCGTGCTGCACCTGTCCTGGGACTGTGTGATGGGGACAGCATAGATGGAGCTTTACTATGTATCTAACCCCGTGCTGTATCTGTACTGGGAGTATTTGATGGTGACGGTATAGAGGGAGATTTACTCTGTATCTAACCATGTGCTTTACCTGTACTGGGAGTGTTGATGGGGACGGTGTAGAGTGAGCTTTACTCTGTATCTAACCCCATGCTGTTCCTGTCCTGGGAGTGTTTGATGGGGACGGTGTAGAAGGAGCTTTACTCTGTATCTAACCCCGTGTTGTACCTGCCCTGAGAATTTTTGATGGGTACGTTGTTGATGGAGCTTTACTCTGTATCTAACTCCGTGCTGCACCTGTCTTGGGAGTGTGTGATGGGGACAGCGTAGATGGAGCTTTACTCTTTATCTAACCCCGTGCTGTACCTGTCCTGGGAGTGTTTGATGATGACGGTATAGAGGGAGATTTACTCTGTATCTAACCATGTGCCGTACCTGTCCTTTGAGTGTTGATGGGGACGGTGTAGAGCGAGCTTTACTCTCTATCTAACACCGTGTTGTACCTGTCCAGGGTGTGTTTGATGGGGACAGTTTAGCGTGTGCTTTACTCTGTATCTAACCCTGTGCTGTACCTGTCCTGGGATTGTTTGATGCTCAATTTTCTACTTAAATTTGAAGGTTATCGCACGTGTAAATGGGATGAACAGCTTGTAGTGATTAAATTGGTATTTGGCTGGGTATTTGGAGATCGATCTAATGGATCAGTTTGGAGTGAAGTGTCATTTATCATTAGGATGTGGACACACAGCAACATCTGGAGCCTTGGCCCTTGTTTCTGGGTATGGCTCGTTGTGCTTTAGAGCGGTCAGTGTCTCCCTGTGTTGTGGAGCGGTCAGCGTCTCCCTGTGGTGTGGAGTGGTCAGTGGCTACCTGTGGTGTGGAGCGGTCAGTGTGTTCCTGTGGTGTGGAGTGGTCAGTGTCTCGCTGTGGTGTGGAGCGGTCAGTGGGTTCCTGTGGTGTGGAGCAGTCAGTGTCTCCCTGTGGTGTGGAGTGGTCAGTGGATACCTGTGGTGTGGAGTGATCAGTAGGCTCCTGTAGTGTGGAGCGGTCAGTGGGTTCCTGTGGTGTGGAGCAGTCAGTGTCTCCCTGTGGTTTAGAGAGATCAGTGGGTTCATGTGGTGTGGAGTGGTCAGTGGGTTCCTGTGGTGTGGAGCGGTCAGTGTCTCCCTGTGGTGTGGAGCCATCACTGGGTCCCTGTGGTGTGGAGCGGTCAGTGGGTTCCTGTGGTTTAGAGCGGTCAGTGGGTCCCTGTTGTGTGGAGCGGTCAGTCTCTCCTTGTGGTGTGGAATGGTTAGTGTCTCCCTGTGGTGTGCGGTCAGTGACTCCCTGTGGTGTGGAGAGGGCAGTGGGTTCCTGTGGTGTGGAGCGGCCAGTGTCTTCCTGTGGTGTGCAGTGGTCAGTGTCTCCCTGTGGTGTGGAGCGGTCAGTGGTTCCCTGTGGTGTGGAGCAGTCAGTGTCTCCCTATCGTGTGGAGCAGTCAGTGTCTCGCTGTGGTGTGGACCGGTCAGTGGGTTACTGTGGTGTGGACTGGTCAGTGGGTTCCTATGGTGTAGAGCGGTCAGTGGGTACCTGTGGTGTGCAGCGGTCAGTGTCTGCTTGTGGTGTGGAGTGGTCAGTGGGTCCTTTAATTTGGAGCAGACAGTGGCTCTCTGTGGTGTTGAGCGGTCAGTGGGTTCCTGTGGTTTGGAGCGGTCAGTGGGTTCCTGTGGTGTGGAGCAGTCAGTGGGTTCCTATGGTGTGGAGCGGTCAGTGGCTCTCTGTGGTGTTGAGCGGTCAGTGGGTTCCTATGGTGTGGAGTGGTCAGTGGGTTCCTGTGGTGTGGAGCGGTCAGGTTTTTCCTCTAGTCTGGAGCGGTCACTGGCTCCCTGTGGTGTGGAGTGGTCAGTGGGATCCTGTGGTGTGGAGCGGTTTTTTCCTCTGATCTGGAGCGTTCAGTGTCTCCCTCTGGTGTTGTGCGGTCAGCCTGTCCCTGTGGTGTGGAGCAGTCAGTGTCTCCCTGTGGTTTGGAGCGGTCAGTGTCACGCTGTGGTGTGGAGCGTTCAGTGGGTTCCTGTGGTGTGGAGCGGTGAGTGGATTCCTGTGGTGTGGAGCGGTCAGTGGGTTTCTGGGGTGTGGAGCGGTCAGTGTCTCCCTGTGGTGTGGAGCGGTCAGTGTCTCCCTGTGGTGTGGAGCGTTCAGTGGGTTTCTGTGGTGTGGAGCGGTGAGTGGATTCCTGTGGTGTGTAGCGGTGAGTGGATTCCTGTGGTGTGGAGCGGTCATTCGGTTCCTCCGGTTTGGAGCGGTCAGTGGCTCTCTGTGGTGTGGAGTGGTCATTCGGTTCCTGTGCTGTGGAGCAATCAGTGTCTCCCTGTGGTGTGGAGTGGTCAGTGTCTCCCTGTGGTGTGGAGCGGTCAGTGGGTTCCTGTGGTGTGGAGCGGTCAGTGTCTCCCTGTGGTGTGGAGCGGTCAGTGGGTTCCTGTGGTGTGGAGCGGTTAGTTTTTTCCTCTGATCTGGAGCGTTCAGTGTCTCCCTCTGGTGTTGTGCGGTCAGTCTGTCTCTGTGGTGTGGAGCGGTCAGTGGGTCCCTGTGCTGTGGAGCAGTCAGTGGGGCACTGTGGTTTGGAGCGGTCAGTGTCTCCCTGTGGTGTGGAGCGTTCAGTGGGTTCCTGTGGTGTGGAGCGGTGAGTGGATTCCTGTGGTGTGGAGTGGTCAGTGTCTCCCTGTGGTGTGGAGCGTTTAGTGGGTTTCTGTGGTGTGGAGCGGTGAGTGGATTCCTGTGGTGTGTAGCGGTGAGTGGATTCCTGTGGTGTGGAGCGGTCATTCGGTTCCTCCGGTTTGGAGCGGTCAGTGGCTCTCTGTGGTGTGGAGTGGTCATTCTGTTCCTGTGCTGTGGAACAATCAGTGTCTCCCTGCGGTGTGGAGTGGTCAGTGTCTCCCTGTGGTGTGGAGCGGTCAGTGGGTTCCCGTGGTGTGGAGCGGTCAGTGTTTCCCTGTGGTGTGGAGCGCTCAGTTGGTCCCTATGGCGTGGAGCGGTCAGTGTCTCCCTGTGGTGTTGAGTGGTCAGGGTCTCCCTGTGGTGTGGCATGGTCAGTGGGTGCCTGTGGTGTGGAGCGGTCAGTGTCTCCCTGTGGTGTGGAGCGGTCAGTGGCTCGCTGTGGTGTGGAGCGGTCAGTGGATTCCTGTGGTGTGGAGCGGTCAGTGTCTCCCTGTGGAGTGGAGCAGTCAGTGGCTCCCTGTGGTGTGGAGTGGTCAGTGTCACACTGTGGTGTGGAGTGGTCAGTGTCTCCCTGTGGTGTGGAGTGGTCAGTGTGTTCCAGTGGTGTGGAGCGGTCCGTGTCTCCCTGTGGTGTGGAGCGGTCATTGTCACCCTGTGGTGTCGAGCGGTCAGTATGTCCCTGTGGTGTGGAGCGGTCAGTGGGTTACTGTGGTTTGGAGCGGTCAGTGTCTCCCTGTGGTGTGGAGCGGTCAGTGTCTCCCTGTGGTGTGGAGCGTTCAGTGGTTTCCTGTGGTGTGGAGCGGTGAGTGGGTTCCTGTGGTGTGGTGTGGTCAGTGGGTTTCTGTGGTGTGGAGCGGTCAGTGTCTCCCTGTGGTGTGGAGTGGTCAGCGGGTTCCTGCGGTGTGGAGCTGTCAGTGTCTCCCTGTGATGTGGAGAGGTCATTGGGTTCCTGTGGTGTGGAGCTGTCAGTGTCTCTCTGTGATGTGAAGAGGTCAGTGGGTTCCTGTGGTGTGGAGCGGTCAGTGGGTTCCTGTGGTGTGGTGCGGTCAGTTTCTACCTGGGGTGTGGAGCGGTCAGTGTCTCTATGTGAGGTGCAGCGATCAGTGTCTCCCTGTGGTGTGGAGCGGTCAGTGGCTCCCTGTGGTGTGGAGCTGTCAGTGTCTCCCTGTGGTGTGGAGCGGACAGTGTCTCCCTGTGGTGTGGAGCGTTCAGTGGGTTCCTGTGGTGTGGAGCGGTGAGTGGGTCCCTGTGGTGTGGAGTGGTCAGTGGGTTTCTGGGGTGTGGAGCGGTCAGTGTCTCCCTGTGGTGTGGAGTGGTCAGTGGGTTCCTGCGGTGTGGAGCGGTCAGTGTCTCTGTGTGACGTGGATCGGTCAGTGTCTCCCTTGGTGTGGTGCGGTCAGTGTCTCCCTGTGGTGTGGAGTGTTCAGTGTCTCCCTGTGGTGTGGAGCGGTCCGTGGGTTTCTGGGGTGTGGAGCGGTCAGTGTCTCCCTGTGGTGTGGAGTGGTCAGTGGGTTCCTGCGATGTGGAGTGGTGAGTGGCTCCCTGTGATGTGGAGAGGTCATTGGGTTCCTGTGATGTGGAGTGGTCAGTGTCTCTGTGTGACGTGGATCGGTCAGTGTCTCCCTTGGTGTGGTGCGGTCAGTGTCTCCCTGTGGTGTGGAGTGTTCAGTGTCTCCCTGTGGTGTGGAGCGGTCCGTGGGTTTCTGGGGTGTGGAGCGGTCAGTGTCTCCCTGTGGTGTGGAGTGGTCAGTGGGTTCCTGCGATGTGGAGTGGTGAGTGGCTCCCTGTGATGTGGAGAGGTCATTGGGTTCCTGTGATGTGAAGTGGTCAGTGTCTTCCTGTGGGGTCGTGCAGTCAGTGTCTACCTGTGGTGTGGAGCGGTCAGTGTCTCTGTGTGATGTGGAGCGGTCAGTGTCTCCCTGTGGTGTGGAGCGGTCAGTGGCTCACTGCGGTGTTGAGCAGTGAGTGTGTTCCTGTGGTGTGGTGCGGTCAGTATCTCCCTGTGGTGTGGAGCGGTGAGTGGGTTCCTGTGGTGTGGAGCGGTCAGTGCGTTCCTGTGGTTTTGAGCGGTCGGTGTCTCCCCGTAGTGTGGAGTAGTCATTGTCTCTCTGTGGTTTGGAGCGGTCAGTGTCTCCCTGTGGTGTGGAGTGGTCAGTGTCTCCCTGTGGTGTTGAGCACTCAGTGGGTTCCTGTGGTGTGCAGCGGTCAGTGGATCCCTGTGGTGTGGAGCAGTCAGTGCCTCCATGTGCTGTGGAGCGGTCAGTGTCTCCCTGTGGATTGGAGCGGTCAGATTCTCCCTTTGGTGTGGAGCGGTCAGTAGGTTCCTGTGGTGTGGAGCGCTCAGTTGGTCCCTGTGGCGTTGAGCCGTCAGTGTCTGCCTGTGGTGTGGAGCGGTCAGGGTCTCCCTATGGTGTGGAGCGGTCAGTGGATCCCTGTGGTGTGGAGTGGTCAGTGGCTCCCTGTGGTGTGGAGTGGTCAGTGGGTTCCTGTGGAGCGGTGCGGTCAGTATCTCCCTGTGGTGTGGAGTGGTCCGTGTCTCCCTGTGGTGTGGAGCAGTCAGTGCATTCCTGTGGTGTGGAGCGGTCAGTGTCTCCCTGTGGTGTGGAGCGTTCAGTGGGTTTCTGTGGTGTGGAGCGGTGAGTGGATTCCTGTGGTGTGTAGCGGTGAGTGGATTCCTGTGGTGTGGAGCAGTCATTCGGTTCCTCCGGTTTGGAGCGGTCAGTGGCTCTCTGTGGTGTGGAGTGGTCATTCGGTTCCTGTGCTGTGGAACAATCAGTGTCTCCCTGCGGTGTGGAGTGGTCAGTGCCTCCCTGTGGTGTGGAGTGGTCAGTGGGTTCCCGTGGTGTGGAGCGGTCAGTGTTTCCCTGTGGTGTGGAGCGCTCAGTTGGTCCCTATGGCGTGGAGCGGTCAGTGTCTCCCTGTGGTGTTGAGTGGTCAGGGTCTCCCTGTGGTGTGGCATGGTCAGTGGGTGCCTGTGGTGTGGAGCGGTCAGAGTCTCCCTGTGGTGTGGAGCGGTCAGTGTCTCCCTGTGGAGTGGAGCAGTCAGTGGCTCCCTGTGGTGTGGAGTGGTCAGTGTCACACTGTGGTGTGGAGTGGTCAGTGTCTCCCTGTGGTGTGGAGTGGTCAGTGTGTTCCAGTGGTGTGGAGCGGTCTGTGTCTCCCTGTGGTGTGGAGCGGTCATTGTCACCCTGTGGTGTCGAGCGGTCAGTATGTCCCTGCGGTGTGGAGCGGTCAGTGGGTTCCTGTGGTTTGGAGCGGTCAGTGTCTCCCTGTGGTGTGGAGCGGTCAGTGTCTCCCTGTGGTGTGGAGCGTTCAGTGGTTTCCTGTGGTGTGGAGCGGTGAGTGGGTTCCTGTGGTGTGGAGTGGTCAGTGGGTTTCTGTGGTGTGGAGCAGTCAGTGTCTCCCTGTGGTGTGGTGTGGTCAGCGGGTTCCTGCGGTTTGGAGCGGTCAGTGTCTCCCTGTGATGTGGAGAGGTCATTGGGTTCCTGTGGTGTGGAGCTGTCAGTGTCTCTCTGTGATGTGAAGAGGTCAGTGGGTTCCTGTGGTGTGGAGCGGTCAGTGGGTTCCTGTGGTGTGGTGCGGTGAGTTTCTACATGGGGTGTGGAGCGGTCAGTGTCTCTGTGTGATGTGCAGCGATCAGTGTCTCCCTGTGGTGTGGAGCGGTCAGTGTCTCCCTGTGGTGTGGAGCTGTCAGTGTCTCCCTGTGGTGTGGAGCGGTCAGTGTCTCCCTGTGGTGTGGAGCGTTCAGTGGGTTCCTGTGGTGTGGAGCGGTGAGTGGGTCCCTGTGGTGTGGAGCGGTGAGTGGGTTTCTGGGGTGTGGAGCGGTCAGTGGGTTTCTGGGGTGTGGAGCGGTCAGTGTCTCCCTGTGGTGTGGAGTGGTCAGTGGGTTCCTGCGGTGTGGAGCGGTCCGTGGGTTTCTGGGGTGTGGAGCGGTCAGTGTCTCCCTGTGGTGTGGAGTGGTCAGTGGGTTCCTGCGATGTGGAGTGGTGAGTGGCTCCCTGTGATATGGAGAGGTCATTGGGTTCCTGTGATGTGGAGCGGTCAGTGTCTTCCTGTGGGGTCGTGCAGTCAGTGTCTACCTGTGGTGTGGAGCGGTCAGTGTCTCTGTGTGATGTGGAGCGTTCAGTGTCTCCCTGTGGTGTGGAGCGGTCAGTGGCTCACTGCGGTGTTGAGCAGTGAGTGTGTTCCTGTGGTATGGTGCGGTCAGTATCTCCCTGTGGTGTGGAGCGGTGAGTGGGTTCCTGTGGTGTGGAGCGGTCAGTGCGTTCCTGTGGTTTTGAGCGGTCGGTGTCTCCCCGTAGTGTGGAGTAGTCATTGTCTCTCTGTGGTTTGGAGCGGTCAGTGTCTCCCTGTGGTGTGGTGTGGTCAGCGGGTTCCTGCGGTTTGGAGCGGTCAGTGTCTCCCTGTGATGTGGAGAGGTCATTGGGTTCCTGTGGTGTGGAGCTGTCAGTGTCTCTCTGTGATGTGAAGAGGTCAGTGGGTTCCTGTGGTGTGGAGCGGTCAGTGGGTTCCTGTGGTGTGGTGCGGTGAGTTTCGACCTGGGGTGTGGAGTGGTCAGTGTCTCTGTGTGACGTGCAGCGATCAGTGTCTCCCTGTGGTGTGGAGCGGTCAGTGTCTCCCTGTGGTGTGGTGCTGTCAGTGTCTCCCTGTGGTGTGGAGCGGTCAGTGTCTCCCTGTGGTGTGGAGCGTTCAGTGGGTTCCTGTGGTGTGGAGCGGTGAGTGGGTCCCTGTGGTGTGGAGCGGTGAGTGGGTTTCTGGGGTGTGGAGCGGTCAGTGGGTTTCTGGGGTGTGGAGCGGTCAGTGTCTCCCTGTGGTGTGGAGTGGTCAGTGGGTTCCTGCGGTGTGGAGCGGTCAGTGTCTCTGTGTGACGTGGATCGGTCAGTGTCTCCCTTGGTGTGGTGCGGTCAGTGTCTCCCTGTGGTGTGGAGTGTTCAGTGTCTCCCTGTGGTGTGGAGCGGTCCGTGGGTTTCTGGGGTGTGGAGCGGTCAGTGTCTCCCTGTGGTGTGGAGTGGTCAGTGGGTTCCTGCGATGTGGAGTGGTGAGTGGCTGCCTGTGATATGGAGAGGTCATTGGGTTCCTGTGACGTGGAGCGGTCAGTGTCTTCCTGTGGGGTCGTGCAGTCAGTGTCTACCTGTGGTGTGGAGCGGTCAGTGTCTCTGTGTGATGTGGAGCGGTCAGTGTCTCCCTGTGGTGTGGAGCGGTCAGTGGCTCACTGCGGTGTTGAGCAGTGAGTGTGTTCCTGTGGTATGGTGCGGTCAGTATCTCCCTGTGGTGTGGAGCGGTGAGTGGGTTCCTGTGGTGTGGAGCGGTCAGTGCGTTCCTGTGGTTTTGAGCGGTCAGTGTCTCCCCGTAGTGTGGAGTAGTCATTGTCTCTCTGTGGTTTGGAGCGGTCAGTGTCTCCCTGTGGTGTGGAGTGGTCAGTGTCTCCCTGTGGTGTTGAGCACTCAGTGGGTTCCTGTGGTGTGGAGCGGTCAGGGAATCCCTGTGGTGTGGAGCAGTCAGTGCCTCCATGTGCTGTGGAGCGGTCAGTGTCTTCCTGTGGATTGGAGCGGTCAGTTTCTCCCTTTGGTGTGGAGCAGTCAGTAGGTTCCTGTGGTGTGGAGCGCTCAGTTGGTCCCTGTGGCGTTGAGCCGTCAGTGTCTGCCTGTGGTGTGGAGCGGTCAGTGGCTCACTGCGGTGTTGAGCAGTGAGTGCGTTCCTGTGGTATGGTGCGGTCAGTATCTCCCTGTGGTGTGGAGCGGTGAGTGGGTTCCTGTGGTGTGGAGCGGTCAGTGCGTTCCTTTGGTTTTGAGCGGTCAGTGTCTCCCCGTAGTGTGGAGTAGTCATTGTCTCTCTGTGGTTTGGAGCGGTCAGTGTCTCCCTGTGGTGTGGAGTGGTCAGTGTCTCCCTGTGGTGTTGAGCACTCAGTGGGTTCCTGTGGTGTGGAGCGGTCAGTGGATTCCTGTGGTGTGGAGCGGTCAGTGTCTCCCTGTGGAGTGGAGCAGTCAGTGGCTCCCTGTGGTGTGGAGTGGTCAGTGTCACACTGTGGTGTGGAGTGGTCAGTGTCTCCCTGTGGTGTGGAGTGGTCAGTGTGTTCCAGTGGTGTGGAGCGGTCCGTGTCTCCCTGTGGTGTGGAGCGGTCATTGTCACCCTGTGGTGTCGAGCGGTCAGTATGTCCCTGTGGTGTGGAGCGGTCAGTGGGTTACTGTGGTTTGGAGCGGTCAGTGTCTCCCTGTGGTGTGGAGCGGTCAGTGTCTCCCTGTGGTGTGGAGCGTTCAGTGGTTTCCTGTGGTGTGGAGCGGTGAGTGGGTTCCTGTGGTGTGGTGTGGTCAGTGGGTTTCTGTGGTGTGGAGCAGTCAGTGTCTCCCTGTGGTGTGGAGTGGTCAGCGGGTTCCTGCGGTGTGGAGCTGTCAGTGTCTCCCTGTGATGTGGAGAGGTCATTGGGGTCCTGTGGTGTGGAGCTGTCAGTGTCTCTCTGTGATGTGAAGAGGTCAGTGGGTTCCTGTGGTGTGGAGCGGTCAGTGGGTTCCTGTGGTGTGGTGCGGTCAGTTTCTACCTGGGGTGTGGAGCGGTCAGTGTCTCTATGTGAGGTGCAGCGATCAGTGTCTCCCTGTGGTGTGGAGCGGTCAGTGGCTCCCTGTGGTGTGGAGCTGTCAGTGTCTCCCTGTGGTGTGGAGCGGTCAGTGTCTCCCTGTGGTGTGGAGCGTTCAGTGGGTTCCTGTGGTGTGGAGCGGTGAGTGGGTCCCTGTGGTGTGGAGTGGTCAGTGGGTTTCTGGGGTGTGGAGCGGTCAGTTTCTCCCTGTGGTGTGGAGTGGTCAGTGGGTTCCTGCGGTGTGGAGCGGTCAGTGTCTCTGTGTGACGTGGATCGGTCAGTGTCTCCCTTGGTGTGGTGCGGTCAGTGTCTCCCTGTGGTGTGGAGTGTTCAGTGTCTCCCTGTGGTGTGGAGCGGTCCGTGGGTTTCTGGGGTGTGGAGCGGTCAGTGTCTCCCTGTGGTGTGGGGTGGTCAGTGGGTTCCTGCGATGTGGAGTGGTGAGTGGCTCCCTGTGATGTGGAGAGGTCATTGGGTTCCTGTGATGTGGAGTGGTCAGTGTCTTCCTGTGGGGTCGTGCAGTCAGTGTCTACCTGTGGTGTGGAGCGGTCAGTGTCTCTGTGTGATGTGGAGCGGTCAGTGTCTCCCTGTGGTGTGGAGCGGTCAGTGGCTCACTGCGGTGTTGAGCAGTGAGTGTGTTCCTGTGGTGTGGTGCGGTCAGTATCTCCCTGTGGTGTGGAGCGGTGAGTGGGTTCCTGTGGTGTGGAGCGGTCAGTGCATTCCTGTGGTTTTGAGCGGTCGGTGTCTCCCCGTAGTGTGGAGTAGTCATTGTCTCTCTGTGGTTTGGAGCGGTCAGTGTCTCCCTGTGGTGTGGAGTGGTCAGTGTCTCCCTGTGGTGTTGAGCACTCAGTGGGTTCCTGTGGTGTGGAGCGGTCAGTGGATCCCTGTGGTGTGGAGCAGTCAGTGCCTCCATGTGCTGTGGAGCGGTCAGTGTCTCCCTGTGGATTGGAGCGGTCAGATTCTCCCTTTGGTGTGGAGCGGTCAGTAGGTTCCTGTGGTGTGGAGCGCTCAGTTGGTCCCTGTGGCGTTGAGCCGTCAGTGTCTGCCTGTGGTGTGGAGCGGTCAGGGTCTCCCTATGGTGTGGAGCGGTCAGTGGATCCCTGTGGTGTGGAGTGGTCAGTGGCTCCCTGTGGTGTGGAGTGGTCAGTGGGTTCCTGTGGAGCGGTGCGGTCAGTATCTCCCTGTGGTGTGGAGTGGTCCGTGTCTCCCTGTGGTGTGGAGCAGTCAGTGCATTCCTGTGGTGTGGAGCGGTCAGTGTCTCCCTGTGGTGTGGAGCGTTCAGTGGGTTTCTGTGGTGTGGAGCGGTGAGTGGATTCCTGTGGTGTGTAGCGGTGAGTGGATTCCTGTGGTGTGGAGCAGTCATTCGGTTCCTCCGGTTTGGAGCGGTCAGTGGCTCTCTGTGGTGTGGAGTGGTCATTCTGTTCCTGTGCTGTGGAACAATCAGTGTCTCCCTGCGGTGTGGAGCGGTCAGTGTCTCCCTGTGGTGTGGAGCTGTCAGTGTCTCCCTGTGGTGTGGAGCGGTCAGTGTCTCCCTGTGGTGTGGAGCGTTCAGTGGGTTCCTGTGGTGTGGAGCGGTGAGTGGGTTTCTGTGGTGTGGAGCGGTCAGTGGGTTTCTGGGGTGTGGAGCGGTCAGTGTCTCCCTGTGGTGTGGAGTGGTCAGTGGGTTCCTGCGGTGTGGAGCGGTCAGTGTCTCTGTGTGACGTGGATCGGTCAGTGTCTCCCTTGGTGTGGTGCGGTCAGTGTCTCCCTGTGGTGTGGAGTGTTCAGTGTCTCCCTGTGGTGTGGAGCGGTCCGTGGGTTTCTGGGGTGTGGAGCGGTCAGTGTCTCCCTGTGGTGTGGAGTGGTCAGTGGGTTCCTGCGATGTGGAGTGGTGAGTGGCTCCCTGTGATATGGAGAGGTCATTGGGTTCCTGTGATGTGGAGTGGTCAGTGTCTTCCTGTGGGGTCGTGCAGTCAGTGTCTACCTGTGGTGTGGAGCGGTCAGTGTCTCTGTGTGATGTGGAGCGTTCAGTGTCTCCCTGTGGTGTGGAGCGGTCAGTGGCTCACTGCGGTGTTGAGCAGTGAGTGTGTTCCTGTGGTATGGTGCGGTCAGTATCTCCCTGTGGTGTGGAGCGGTGAGTGGGTTCCTGTGGTGTGGAGCGGTCAGTGCGTTCCTGTGGTTTTGAGCGGTCAGTGTCTCCCCGTAGTGTGGAGTAGTCATTGTCTCTCTGTGGTTTGGAGGGGTCAGTGTCTCCCTGTGGTGTGGTGTGGTCAGCGGGTTCCTGCGGTTTGGAGCGGTCAGTGTCTCCCTGTGATGTGGAGAGGTCATTGGGTTCCTGTGGTGTGGAGCTGTCAGTGTCTCTCTGTGATGTGAAGAGGTCAGTGGGTTCCTGTGGTGTGGAGCGGTCAGTGGGTTCCTGTGGTGTGGTGCGGTGAGTTTCGACCTGGGGTGTGGAGCGGTCAGTGTCTCTGTGTGACGTGCAGCGATCAGTGTCTCCCTGTGGTGTGGAGCGGTCAGTGTCTCCCTGTGGTGTGGTGCTGTCAGTGTCTCCCTGTGGTGTGGAGCGGTCAGTGTCTCCCTGTGGTGTGGAGCGTTCAGTGGGTTCCTGTGGTGTGGAGCGGTGAGTGGGTCCCTGTGGTGTGGAGCGGTGAGTGGGTTTCTGGGGTGTGGAGCGGTCAGTGGGTTTCTGGGGTGTGGAGCGGTCAGTGTCTCCCTGTGGTGTGGAGTGGTCAGTGGGTTCCTGCGGTGTGGAGCGGTCAGTGTCTCTGTGTGACGTGGATCGGTCAGTGTCTCCCTTGGTGTGGTGCGGTCAGTGTCTCCCTGTGGTGTGGAGTGTTCAGTGTCTCCCTGTGGTGTGGAGCGGTCCGTGGGTTTCTGGGGTGTGGAGCGGTCAGTGTCTCCCTGTGGTGTGGAGTGGTCAGTGGGTTCCTGCGATGTGGAGTGGTGAGTGGCTGCCTGTGATATGGAGAGGTCATTGGGTTCCTGTGACGTGGAGCGGTCAGTGTCTTCCTGTGGGGTCGTGCAGTCAGTGTCTACCTGTGGTGTGGAGCGGTCAGTGTCTCTGTGTGATGTGGAGCGGTCAGTGTCTCCCTGTGGTGTGGAGCGGTCAGTGGCTCACTGCGGTGTTGAGCAGTGAGTGTGTTCCTGTGGTATGGTGCGGTCAGTATCTCCCTGTGGTGTGGAGCGGTGAGTGGGTTCCTGTGGTGTGGAGCGGTCAGTGCGTTCCTGTGGTTTTGAGCGGTCAGTGTCTCCCCGTAGTGTGGAGTAGTCATTGTCTCTCTGTGGTTTGGAGCGGTCAGTGTCTCCCTGTGGTGTGGAGTGGTCAGTGTCTCCCTGTGGTGTTGAGCACTCAGTGGGTTCCTGTGGTGTGGAGCGGTCAGTGGATCCCTGTGGTGTGGAGCAGTCAGTGCCTCCATGTGCTGTGGAGCGGTCAGTGTCTTCCTGTGGATTGGAGCGGTCAGTTTCTCCCTTTGGTGTGGAGCAGTCAGTAGGTTCCTGTGGTGTGGAGCGCTCAGTTGGTCCCTGTGGCGTTGAGCCGTCTGTGTCTGCCTGTGGTGTGGAGCGGTCAGGGTCTCCCTATGGTGTGGAGCGGTCAGTGGATCCCTGTGGTGTGGAGCGGTCCGTGGCTCCCTGTGGTGTGGAGTGGTCAGTGGGTTCCTGTGGTGCGGTGCGGTCAGTATCTCCCTGTGGTGTGGAGTGGTCCGTGTCTCCCTGTGGTGTGGAGCAGTTAGTGCATTCCTGTGGTGTGGAGCGGTCAGTGTCTCCCTGTGGTGTGGAGCGGTCATTGTCACCCTCTGGTGTCGAGCGGTCAGTGGGTTCCTGTAGTGTGGAGCGGTCAGTGGGTTCCTGTGGTGTGGAGCGGTCAGTGTCTCCCTTTGGTGTGGAGCTGTCAGTGGGTTCCTGTGGTGTGCAGTGGTCAGTATCTCCCTTTGGTGTCGAGCGGTCAGTGGGTTCCTGTGGTGTGGAGTGGTCAGTGTCTCCCTGTGGTGTGGAGACATCACTGTGTCCCTGTGGTGTTGAGCGGTCAGTGGGTTCCTGTATTGTGGAGCGGTCAGTGGGTTCCTGTGGTGTGGAGCGGTCAGTATCTCCCTTTGGTGTGGAGCGGTCAGTGTCTCCCTGTGGTGTGGATCGGGCAGTGGGTTCCTGTGGTGTGTAGCGGTCTGTGTCTCTCTGTGGTGTGGTGCGGGCAGTGGGTTCCTGTGGTGTGTAGCAGTCAGTGTCTCCCTATGGTCTGGAGCCGTAGGTGGGTTCCTGCGGTGTGGAGTGGTCAGTGTCTCCCTGTGGTGTGGAGTGGTCAGTGATTCCCTGTGGCGTGGAGCGGTCAGTGTCTCCCTGTCATGTGGAGCAGTCAGTGTCTCCCTGTGGTGTGGAGCGGTCAGTGGGTTCCTGTGGTGTAGAGCGGTCAGTGGGTACCTGTGGTCTGGAGCGGTCAGTGTCTCCTTGTGGTGTGGATCGGGCAGTGGGTCCTTTGGTTTGGAGCAGTCAGTGTCTCTCTGTGGTGTGGAGCGGGCAGTGGGTTCCTGTGGTGTGGAGCAGTCAGTGGGTTCCTGTGGTGTGGAGCGGTCAGTGGATACCTGTGGTGTGGAGCGATCAGTAGGCTCCTGTAGTGTGGAGCGGTCAGTGGGTTCCTGCTGTGTGGAGCAGTCAGTGTCTCCCTGTGGTGTAGAGGGATCAGTGGTTTCATGTGGTGTGGAGCAGTCAGTGGGTCCCTGTGGTGTGGAGCGGTCAGTGGGTTCCTGTGGTGTGGAGCGGTCAGAGTGTTCCTCTGGTGTGGAGCGGTCAGTGGGTTCCTGTGGTGTGGAGCGTCAGTGGGTTCTTGTGGTGTGAAGTGGTCAGTGGGTTCCTGTGGTGTGGAGCGGTCAGTGTCTCCCTGTGGTGTGGAGCCATCACTGGGTCCCTGTGGTGTGGAGAGGTCAGTGGGTTCCTGTGATTTAGAGCGGTCAGTGGGTCCCTGTTGTGTGGAGCGGTCAGTCTCTCCTTGTGGTGTGGAATGGTTAGTGTCTCCCTGTGGTGTGCAGTGGTCAGTGCCTCCTTGTGGTGTGGAGCGGTCAGTGGGTTCCTGTGATGTGGAGCGGTCAGTATCTCCCTTTGGTGTGGAGCGATCAGTGGGTTCCTGTGGTGTGGAGTGGTCAGTATCTCCCTTTGGTGTGGAGCGGTCAGTGGGTTCCTGTGGTGTGGAGCGGTCAATGTCTCCCTGTGGTGTAGAGTGGTCAGTGTCTCCCTTTGGCGTGGAGCGGTGAGTGTCTCCCTTTGGTGTGGAGTGGTCAGTGTCTCCCTGTGGTGTGGAGCGGTCAGTGGGTTCCTGTGGTGTGGAGCGGTCAGTGTCTCCCTATGGTGTGGAGCGGCAGTGTGTTCCTGCGGTTTGGAGCGGTCAGTGTCTCCCTGTTGTGTGGAGTGGTCAGTGCGTTCCTTTGGTTTTGAGCGGTCAGTGTCTCCCCGTAGTGTGGAGTAGTCATTGTCTCTCTGTGGTTTGGAGCGGTCAGTGTCTCCCTGTGGTGTGGAGTGGTCAGTGTCTCCCTGTGGTGTTGAGCACTCAGTGGGTTCCTGTGGTGTGGAGCGGTCAGTGGATTCCTGTGGTGTGGAGCGGTCAGTGTCTCCCTGTGGAGTGGAGCAGTCAGTGGCTCCCTGTGGTGTGGAGTGGTCAGTGTCACACTGTGGTGTGGAGTGGTCAGTGTCTCCCTGTGGTGTGGA
This sequence comes from Isurus oxyrinchus, assembly GCA_026770705.1. NCBI lineage: Eukaryota > Metazoa > Chordata > Chondrichthyes > Lamniformes > Lamnidae > Isurus > Isurus oxyrinchus. The sequence continues at coordinate 419,749 of JANJGN010000111.1, forward strand.
GTGGTCAGTGTGTTCCAGTGGTGTGGAGCGGTCCGTGTCTCCCTGTGGTGTGGAGCGGTCATTGTCACCCTGTGGTGTCGAGCGGTCAGTATGTCCCTGTGGTGTGGAGCGGTCAGTGGGTTACTGTGGTTTGGAGCGGTCAGTGTCTCCCTGTGGTGTGGAGCGGTCAGTGTCTCCCTGTGGTGTGGAGCGTTCAGTGGTTTCCTGTGGTGTGGAGCGGTGAGTGGGTTCCTGTGGTGTGGTGTGGTCAGTGGGTTTCTGTGGTGTGGAGCAGTCAGTGTCTCCCTGTGGTGTGGAGTGGTCAGCGGGTTCCTGCGGTGTGGAGCTGTCAGTGTCTCCCTGTGATGTGGAGAGGTCATTGGGGTCCTGTGGTGTGGAGCTGTCAGTGTCTCTCTGTGATGTGAAGAGGTCAGTGGGTTCCTGTGGTGTGGAGCGGTCAGTGGGTTCCTGTGGTGTGGTGCGGTCAGTTTCTACCTGGGGTGTGGAGCGGTCAGTGTCTCTATGTGAGGTGCAGCGATCAGTGTCTCCCTGTGGTGTGGAGCGGTCAGTGGCTCCCTGTGGTGTGGAGCTGTCAGTGTCTCCCTGTGGTGTGGAGCGGTCAGTGTCTCCCTGTGGTGTGGAGCGTTCAGTGGGTTCCTGTGGTGTGGAGCGGTGAGTGGGTCCCTGTGGTGTGGAGTGGTCAGTGGGTTTCTGGGGTGTGGAGCGGTCAGTTTCTCCCTGTGGTGTGGAGTGGTCAGTGGGTTCCTGCGGTGTGGAGCGGTCAGTGTCTCTGTGTGACGTGGATCGGTCAGTGTCTCCCTTGGTGTGGTGCGGTCAGTGTCTCCCTGTGGTGTGGAGTGTTCAGTGTCTCCCTGTGGTGTGGAGCGGTCCGTGGGTTTCTGGGGTGTGGAGCGGTCAGTGTCTCCCTGTGGTGTGGGGTGGTCAGTGGGTTCCTGCGATGTGGAGTGGTGAGTGGCTCCCTGTGATGTGGAGAGGTCATTGGGTTCCTGTGATGTGGAGTGGTCAGTGTCTTCCTGTGGGGTCGTGCAGTCAGTGTCTACCTGTGGTGTGGAGCGGTCAGTGTCTCTGTGTGATGTGGAGCGGTCAGTGTCTCCCTGTGGTGTGGAGCGGTCAGTGGCTCACTGCGGTGTTGAGCAGTGAGTGTGTTCCTGTGGTGTGGTGCGGTCAGTATCTCCCTGTGGTGTGGAGCGGTGAGTGGGTTCCTGTGGTGTGGAGCGGTCAGTGCATTCCTGTGGTTTTGAGCGGTCGGTGTCTCCCCGTAGTGTGGAGTAGTCATTGTCTCTCTGTGGTTTGGAGCGGTCAGTGTCTCCCTGTGGTGTGGAGTGGTCAGTGTCTCCCTGTGGTGTTGAGCACTCAGTGGGTTCCTGTGGTGTGGAGCGGTCAGTGGATCCCTGTGGTGTGGAGCAGTCAGTGCCTCCATGTGCTGTGGAGCGGTCAGTGTCTCCCTGTGGATTGGAGCGGTCAGATTCTCCCTTTGGTGTGGAGCGGTCAGTAGGTTCCTGTGGTGTGGAGCGCTCAGTTGGTCCCTGTGGCGTTGAGCCGTCAGTGTCTGCCTGTGGTGTGGAGCGGTCAGGGTCTCCCTATGGTGTGGAGCGGTCAGTGGATCCCTGTGGTGTGGAGTGGTCAGTGGCTCCCTGTGGTGTGGAGTGGTCAGTGGGTTCCTGTGGAGCGGTGCGGTCAGTATCTCCCTGTGGTGTGGAGTGGTCCGTGTCTCCCTGTGGTGTGGAGCAGTCAGTGCATTCCTGTGGTGTGGAGCGGTCAGTGTCTCCCTGTGGTGTGGAGCGTTCAGTGGGTTTCTGTGGTGTGGAGCGGTGAGTGGATTCCTGTGGTGTGTAGCGGTGAGTGGATTCCTGTGGTGTGGAGCAGTCATTCGGTTCCTCCGGTTTGGAGCGGTCAGTGGCTCTCTGTGGTGTGGAGTGGTCATTCGGTTCCTGTGCTGTGGAACAATCAGTGTCTCCCTGCGGTGTGGAGCGGTCAGTGTCTCCCTGTGGTGTGGAGCTGTCAGTGTCTCCCTGTGGTGTGGAGCGGTCAGTGTCTCCCTGTGGTGTGGAGCGTTCAGTGGGTTCCTGTGGTGTGGAGCGGTGAGTGGGTTTCTGTGGTGTGGAGCGGTCAGTGGGTTTCTGGGGTGTGGAGCGGTCAGTGTCTCCCTGTGGTGTGGAGTGGTCAGTGGGTTCCTGCGGTGTGGAGCGGTCAGTGTCTCTGTGTGACGTGGATCGGTCAGTGTCTCCCTTGGTGTGGTGCGGTCAGTGTCTCCCTGTGGTGTGGAGTGTTCAGTGTCTCCCTGTGGTGTGGAGCGGTCCGTGGGTTTCTGGGGTGTGGAGCGGTCAGTGTCTCCCTGTGGTGTGGAGTGGTCAGTGGGTTCCTGCGATGTGGAGTGGTGAGTGGCTCCCTGTGATATGGAGAGGTCATTGGGTTCCTGTGATGTGGAGTGGTCAGTGTCTTCCTGTGGGGTCGTGCAGTCAGTGTCTACCTGTGGTGTGGAGCGGTCAGTGTCTCTGTGTGATGTGGAGCGTTCAGTGTCTCCCTGTGGTGTGGAGCGGTCAGTGGCTCACTGCGGTGTTGAGCAGTGAGTGTGTTCCTGTGGTATGGTGCGGTCAGTATCTCCCTGTGGTGTGGAGCGGTGAGTGGGTTCCTGTGGTGTGGAGCGGTCAGTGCGTTCCTGTGGTTTTGAGCGGTCAGTGTCTCCCCGTAGTGTGGAGTAGTCATTGTCTCTCTGTGGTTTGGAGGGGTCAGTGTCTCCCTGTGGTGTGGTGTGGTCAGCGGGTTCCTGCGGTTTGGAGCGGTCAGTGTCTCCCTGTGATGTGGAGAGGTCATTGGGTTCCTGTGGTGTGGAGCTGTCAGTGTCTCTCTGTGATGTGAAGAGGTCAGTGGGTTCCTGTGGTGTGGAGCGGTCAGTGGGTTCCTGTGGTGTGGTGCGGTGAGTTTCGACCTGGGGTGTGGAGCGGTCAGTGTCTCTGTGTGACGTGCAGCGATCAGTGTCTCCCTGTGGTGTGGAGCGGTCAGTGTCTCCCTGTGGTGTGGTGCTGTCAGTGTCTCCCTGTGGTGTGGAGCGGTCAGTGTCTCCCTGTGGTGTGGAGCGTTCAGTGGGTTCCTGTGGTGTGGAGCGGTGAGTGGGTCCCTGTGGTGTGGAGCGGTGAGTGGGTTTCTGGGGTGTGGAGCGGTCAGTGGGTTTCTGGGGTGTGGAGCGGTCAGTGTCTCCCTGTGGTGTGGAGTGGTCAGTGGGTTCCTGCGGTGTGGAGCGGTCAGTGTCTCTGTGTGACGTGGATCGGTCAGTGTCTCCCTTGGTGTGGTGCGGTCAGTGTCTCCCTGTGGTGTGGAGTGTTCAGTGTCTCCCTGTGGTGTGGAGCGGTCCGTGGGTTTCTGGGGTGTGGAGCGGTCAGTGTCTCCCTGTGGTGTGGAGTGGTCAGTGGGTTCCTGCGATGTGGAGTGGTGAGTGGCTGCCTGTGATATGGAGAGGTCATTGGGTTCCTGTGACGTGGAGCGGTCAGTGTCTTCCTGTGGGGTCGTGCAGTCAGTGTCTACCTGTGGTGTGGAGCGGTCAGTGTCTCTGTGTGATGTGGAGCGGTCAGTGTCTCCCTGTGGTGTGGAGCGGTCAGTGGCTCACTGCGGTGTTGAGCAGTGAGTGTGTTCCTGTGGTATGGTGCGGTCAGTATCTCCCTGTGGTGTGGAGCGGTGAGTGGGTTCCTGTGGTGTGGAGCGGTCAGTGCGTTCCTGTGGTTTTGAGCGGTCAGTGTCTCCCCGTAGTGTGGAGTAGTCATTGTCTCTCTGTGGTTTGGAGCGGTCAGTGTCTCCCTGTGGTGTGGAGTGGTCAGTGTCTCCCTGTGGTGTTGAGCACTCAGTGGGTTCCTGTGGTGTGGAGCGGTCAGTGGATCCCTGTGGTGTGGAGCAGTCAGTGCCTCCATGTGCTGTGGAGCGGTCAGTGTCTTCCTGTGGATTGGAGCGGTCAGTTTCTCCCTTTGGTGTGGAGCAGTCAGTAGGTTCCTGTGGTGTGGAGCGCTCAGTTGGTCCCTGTGGCGTTGAGCCGTCTGTGTCTGCCTGTGGTGTGGAGCGGTCAGGGTCTCCCTATGGTGTGGAGCGGTCAGTGGATCCCTGTGGTGTGGAGCGGTCCGTGGCTCCCTGTGGTGTGGAGTGGTCAGTGGGTTCCTGTGGTGCGGTGCGGTCAGTATCTCCCTGTGGTGTGGAGTGGTCCGTGTCTCCCTGTGGTGTGGAGCAGTTAGTGCATTCCTGTGGTGTGGAGCGGTCAGTGTCTCCCTGTGGTGTGGAGCGGTCATTGTCACCCTCTGGTGTCGAGCGGTCAGTGGGTTCCTGTAGTGTGGAGCGGTCAGTGGGTTCCTGTGGTGTGGAGCGGTCAGTGTCTCCCTTTGGTGTGGAGCTGTCAGTGGGTTCCTGTGGTGTGCAGTGGTCAGTATCTCCCTTTGGTGTCGAGCGGTCAGTGGGTTCCTGTGGTGTGGAGTGGTCAGTGTCTCCCTGTGGTGTGGAGACATCACTGTGTCCCTGTGGTGTTGAGCGGTCAGTGGGTTCCTGTATTGTGGAGCGGTCAGTGGGTTCCTGTGGTGTGGAGCGGTCAGTATCTCCCTTTGGTGTGGAGCGGTCAGTGTCTCCCTGTGGTGTGGATCGGGCAGTGGGTTCCTGTGGTGTGTAGCGGTCTGTGTCTCTCTGTGGTGTGGTGCGGGCAGTGGGTTCCTGTGGTGTGTAGCAGTCAGTGTCTCCCTATGGTCTGGAGCCGTAGGTGGGTTCCTGCGGTGTGGAGTGGTCAGTGTCTCCCTGTGGTGTGGAGTGGTCAGTGATTCCCTGTGGCGTGGAGCGGTCAGTGTCTCCCTGTCATGTGGAGCAGTCAGTGTCTCCCTGTGGTGTGGAGCGGTCAGTGGGTTCCTGTGGTGTAGAGCGGTCAGTGGGTACCTGTGGTCTGGAGCGGTCAGTGTCTCCTTGTGGTGTGGATCGGGCAGTGGGTCCTTTGGTTTGGAGCAGTCAGTGTCTCTCTGTGGTGTGGAGCGGGCAGTGGGTTCCTGTGGTGTGGAGCAGTCAGTGGGTTCCTGTGGTGTGGAGCGGTCAGTGGATACCTGTGGTGTGGAGCGATCAGTAGGCTCCTGTAGTGTGGAGCGGTCAGTGGGTTCCTGCTGTGTGGAGCAGTCAGTGTCTCCCTGTGGTGTAGAGGGATCAGTGGTTTCATGTGGTGTGGAGCAGTCAGTGGGTCCCTGTGGTGTGGAGCGGTCAGTGGGTTCCTGTGGTGTGGAGCGGTCAGAGTGTTCCTCTGGTGTGGAGCGGTCAGTGGGTTCCTGTGGTGTGGAGCGTCAGTGGGTTCTTGTGGTGTGAAGTGGTCAGTGGGTTCCTGTGGTGTGGAGCGGTCAGTGTCTCCCTGTGGTGTGGAGCCATCACTGGGTCCCTGTGGTGTGGAGAGGTCAGTGGGTTCCTGTGATTTAGAGCGGTCAGTGGGTCCCTGTTGTGTGGAGCGGTCAGTCTCTCCTTGTGGTGTGGAATGGTTAGTGTCTCCCTGTGGTGTGCAGTGGTCAGTGCCTCCTTGTGGTGTGGAGCGGTCAGTGGGTTCCTGTGATGTGGAGCGGTCAGTATCTCCCTTTGGTGTGGAGCGATCAGTGGGTTCCTGTGGTGTGGAGTGGTCAGTATCTCCCTTTGGTGTGGAGCGGTCAGTGGGTTCCTGTGGTGTGGAGCGGTCAATGTCTCCCTGTGGTGTAGAGTGGTCAGTGTCTCCCTTTGGCGTGGAGCGGTGAGTGTCTCCCTTTGGTGTGGAGTGGTCAGTGTCTCCCTGTGGTGTGGAGCGGTCAGTGGGTTCCTGTGGTGTGGAGCGGTCAGTGTCTCCCTATGGTGTGGAGCGGCAGTGTGTTCCTGCGGTTTGGAGCGGTCAGTGTCTCCCTGTTGTGTGGAGTGGTCAGTGATTCCCTGTGGTGTGGAGCGGTTAGTGTCTCCCTGTGGTGTGGAGCGGTCAGTGGGTTCCTATGGTGTAGAGCGGTCAGTGGGTACCTGTGGTGTGGAGCAGTCAGTGGCTTCCTGTAGTGTGGAGCGGTCAGTGGGTTCATGTGGTGTGGAGCGGTCTGTGTCTCCCTGCGGTGTGGAGCGGTCAGTGACTCCCTGTGGTGTGGAGAGGGCAGTGGGTTCCTGTGGTGTGGAGCGGCCAGTGTCTCCCTGTGGTGTGCAGTGGTCAGTGTCTCCCTGTGGTGTGGAGCGGTCAGTGGTTCCCTGTGGTGTGGAGCAGTCAGTGTCTCCCTATCGTGTGGAGCAGTCAGTGTCTCGCTGTGGTGTGGACCGGTCAGTGGGTTACTGTGGTGTGGACTGGTCAGTGGGTTCCTGTGGTGTAGAGCGGTCAGTGGGTACCTGTGGTGTGCAGCGGTGAGTGTCTCCCTGTTGTGTGGAGTGGTCAGTGATTCCCTGTGGTGTGGAGCGGTTAGTGTCTCCCTGTGGTGTGGAGCGGTCAGTGGGTTCCTATGGTGTAGAGCGGTCAGTGGGTACCTGTGGTGTGGAGCAGTCAGTGGCTCCATGCGGTGTGGAGTGGTCAGTGGGTTCCTATGGTGTGGAGCGGTCAGGTTTTTCCTCTAGTCTGGAGCGGTCACTGGCTCCCAGTGGTGTGGAGTGGTCAGTGGGATCCTGTGGTGTGGAGCGGTTAGTTTTTTCCTCTGATCTGGAGCGTTCAGTGTCTCCCTCTGGTGTTGTGCGGTCAGTCTGTCTCTGTGGTGTGGAGCGGTCAGTGGGTCCCTGTGGTGTGGAGCAGTCAGTGGGGCACTGTGGTTTGGAGCGGTCAGTGTCTCCCTGTGGTGTGGAGTGTTCAGTGGGTTCCTGTGGTGTGGAGCGGTGAGTGGATTCCTGTGGTGTGGAGTGGTCAGTGGGTTTCTGGGGTGTGGAGTGGTCAGTGTCTCCCTGTGGTGTGGAGCGTTCAGTGGGTTTCTGTGGTGTGGAGCGGTGAGTGGATTCCTGTGGTGTGTAGCGGTGGGTGGATTCCTGTGGTGTGGAGCGGTCATTCGGTTCCTCCGGTTTGGAGCGGTCAGTGGCTCTCTGTGGTGTGGAGTGGTCATTCGGTTCCTGTGCTGTGGAGCAATCAGTGTCTCCCTGCGGTGTGGAGCGGTCAGTGTCTCCCAGTGGTGTGGAGCGGTCAGTGGGTTCCTGTGGTGTGGAGCGGTTAGTTTTTTTCCTCTGATCTGGAGCGTTCAGTGTCTCCCCCTGGTGTTGTGCGGTCAGTCTGTCTCTGTGGTGTGGAGCGGTCAGTGGGTCCCTGTGGTGTGGAGCAGTCAGTGGGGCACTGTGGTTTAGAGCGGTCAGTGTCTCCCTGTGGTGTGGAGCGTTCAGTGGGTTCCTGTGGTGTGGAGCGGTCAGTGTCTCCCTGTGGTGTTGAGTGGTCAGGGTCTCCCTGTGGTGTGGCATGGTCAGTGGGTGCCTGTGGTGTGGAGCGGTCAGTGTCTCCCTGTGGTGTGGAGCGGTCAGTGGCTCGCTGTGGTGTGGAGCGGTCAGTGGATTCCTGTGGTGTGGAGCGGTCAGTGTCTCCCTGTGGAGTGGAGCAGTCAGTGGCACCCTGTGGTGTGGAGTGGTCAGTGTCACCCTGTGGTGTCGAGCGGTCAGTATGTCCCTGTGGTGTGGAGCGGTCAGTGGGTTCCTGTGGTTTGGAGCGGTCAGTCTCTCCCTGTGGTGTGGAGCGGTCAGTGTCTCCCTGTGGTGTGGAGCATTCAGTGGTTTCCTGTGGTGTGGAGCGGTGAGTGGGTTCCTGTGGTGTGGAGTGGTCAGTGGGTTTCTGTGGTGTGGAGCGGTCAGTGTCTCCCTGTGGTGTGGAGTGGTCAGTGGGTTCCTGCGATGTGGAGTGGTGAGTGGCTCCCTGTGATGTGAAGAGGTCATTGGGTTCCTGTGGTGTGGAGCGGTCAGTGTCTTCCTGTGGGGTCGTGCAGTCAGTGTCTACCTGTGGTGTGGAGCAGTCAGTGTCTCTGTGTGATGTGGAGCGGTCAGTGTCTCCCTGTGGTGTGGAGCGGTCAGTGGCTCACTGCGGTGTTGAGCAGTGAGTGTGTTCCTGTGGTGTGGTGCGGTCAGTATCTCCCTGTGGTGTGGAGCAGTGAGTGGGTTCCTGTGGTGTGGAGCGGTCAGTGCATTCCTGTGGTTTTGAGCGGTCGGTGTCTCCCCGTAGTGTGGAGTAGTCATTGTCTCTCTGTGGTTTGGAGCGGTCAGTGTCTCCCTGTGGTGTGGAGTGGTCAGTGTCTCCCTGTGGTGTTGAGCACTCAGTGGGTTCCTGTGGTGTGGAGCGGTCAGTTGATCCCTGTGGTGTGGAGCAGTCAGTGCCTCCATGTGCTGTGGAGCGGTCAGTGTCTCCCTGTGGATTGGAGCGGTCAGTTTCTCCCTTTGGTGTGGAGCGGTCAGTAGGTTCCTGTGGTGTGAAGTGCTCAGTTGGTCCCTGTGGCGTTGAGCCGTCAGTGTCTGCCTGTGGTGTGGAGCGGTCAGGGTCTCCCTATGGTGTGGAGCGGTCAGTGGATCCCTGTGGTGTGGAGTGGTCAGTGGCTCCCTGTGGTGTGGAGTGGTCAGTGGGTTCCTGTGGAGCGGTGCGGTCAGTATCTCCCTGTGGTGTGGAGTGGTCCGTGTCTCCCTGTGGTGTGGAGCAGTCAGTGCATTCCTGTGGTGTGGAGCGGTCAGTGTCTCCCTGTGGTGTGGAGCGTTCAGTGGGTTTCTGTGGTGTGGAGCGGTGAGTGGATTCCTGTGGTGTGTAGCGGTGAGTGGTTTCCTGTGGTGTGGAGCAGTCATTCGGTTCCTCCGGTTTGGAGCGGTCAGTGGCTCTCTGTGGTGTGGAGTGGTCATTCGGTTCCTGTGCTGTGGAACAATCAGTGTCTCCCTGCGGTGTGGAGTGGTCAGTGTCTCCCTGTGGTGTGGAGCGGTCAGTGGGTTCCCGTGGTGTGGAGCGGTCAGTGTCTCCCTGTGGTGTTGAGTGGTCAGGGTCTCCCTGTGGTGTGGCATGGTCAGTGGGTGCCTGTGGTGTGGAGCGGTCAGTGTCTCCCTGTGGTGTGGAGCGGTCAGTGTCTCCCTGTGGAGTGGAGCGGTCAGTGTCTCCCTGTGGAGTGGAGCAGTCAGTGGCTCCCTGTGGTGTGGAGTGGTCAGTGTCACACTGTGGTGTGGAGTGGTCAGTGTCTCCCTGTGGTGTGGAGTGGTCAGTGTGTTCCAGTGGTGTGGAGCGGTCCGTGTCTCCCTGTGGTGTGGAGCTGTCATTGTCACCCTGTGGTGTCGAGCGGTCAGTATGTCCCTGCGGTGTGGAGCGGTCAGTGGGTTCCTGTGGTTTGGAGCGGTCAGTGTCTCCCTGTGGTGTGGAGCGGTCAGTGTCTCCCTGTGGTGTGGGGCGTTCAGTGGTTTCCTGTGGTGTGGAGCGGTGAGTGGGTTCCTGTGGTGTGGAGTGGTCAGTGGGTTTCTGTGGTGTGGAGCGGTCAGTGTCTCCCTGTGGTGTGGAGTGGTCAGCGGGTTCCTGCGGTGTGGAGCGGTCAGTGTCTCCCTGTGATGTGGAGAGGTCATTGGGTTCCTGTGGTGTGGAGCTGTCAGTGTCTCTCTGTGATGTGAAGAGGTCAGTGGGTTCCTGTGGTGTGGAGCGTTCAGTGGGTTCCTGTGGTGTGGAGCGGTGAGTGGGTCCCTGTGGTGTGGAGTGGTCAGTGGGTTTCTGGGGTGTGGAGCGGTCAGTGTCTCCCTGTGGTGTGGAGCGTTCAGTGGGTTCCTGTGGTGTGGAGCGGTGAGTGGGTCCCTGTGGTGTGGAGTGGTCAGTGGGTTTCTGGGGTGTGGAGCGGTCAGTGTCTCCCTGTGGTGTGGAGTGGTCAGTGGGTTCCTGCGGTGTGGAGCGGTCAGTGTCTCTGTGTGACGTGGATCGGTCAGTGTCTCCCTTGGTGTGGTGCGGTCAGTGTCTCCCTGTGGTGTGGAGCGGTCCGTGGGTTTCTGGGGTGTGGAGCGGTCAGTGTCTCCCTGTGGTGTGGAGTGGTCAGTGCGTTCCTGTGGTTTTGAGCGGTCGGTGTCTCCCCGTAGCGGTCAGTGTCTCTGTGCGACGTGGATCGGTCAGTGTCTCCCTTGGTGTGGTGCGGTCAGTGTCTCCCTGCGATGTGGAGTGGTCAGTGGCTCCCTGTGATATGGAGAGGTCATTGGGTTCCTGTGATGTGGAGCGGTCAGTGTCTTCCTGTGGGGTCGTGCAGTCAGTGTCTGCTGTGGTGTGGAGCGGTCAGTGTCTCTGTGTGATGTGGAGCGGTCAGTGTCTCCTTGTGGTGTGGAGCAGTCAGTGGCTCACTGCGGTGTTGAGCAGTGGGTGTGTTCCTGTGGTGTGGAGCGGTCAGTATCTCCCTGTGGTGTGGAGCGGTGAGTGGGTTCCTGTGGTGTGGAGCGGTCAGTGCCTCCATGTGCTGTGGAGCGGTCAGTGTCTTCCTGTGGTTTGGAGCGGTCAGTGTCTCCCTGTGGTGTGGAGTGGTCAGTGTCTCCCTGTGGTGTTGAGCACTCAGTGGGTTCCTGTGGTGTGGAGCGGTCAGTGGATCCCTGTGGTGTGGAGCAGTCAGTGCCTCCATGTGCTGTGGAGCGGTCAGTGTCTTCCTGTGGATTGGAGCGGTCAGTTTCTCCCTTTGGTGTGGAGCGGTCAGTAGGTTCCTGTGGTGTGGAGCGCTCAGTTGGTCCCTGTGGCGTTGAGCCGTCAGTGTCTGCCTGTGGTGTGGAGCGGTCAGGGTCTCCCTATGGTGTGGAGCGGTCAGTGGATCCCTGTGGTGCGGTGCGGTCAGTATCTCCCTGTGGTGTGGAGTGGTCCGTGTCTCCCTGTGGTGTGGAGCAGTTAGTGCATTCCTGTGGTGTGGAGCGGTCAGTGTCTCCCTGTGGTGTGGAGCGGTCATTGTCACCCTCTGGTGTCGAGCGGTCAGTGGGTTCCTGTATTGTGGAGCGCTCAGTGGGTTCCTGTGGTGTGGAGCGGTCAGTGTCTCCCTTTGGTGTGGAGCTGTCAATGGGTTCCTGTGGTGTGCAGTGGTCAGTATCTCCCTTTGGTGTCGAGCGGTCAGTGGGTTCCTGTGGTGTGGAGTGGTCAGTGTCTCCCTGTGGTGTGGAGACATCACTGTGTCCCTGTGGTGTTGAGCGGTCAGTGGGTTCCTGTATTGTGGAGCGGTCAGTGGGTTCCTGTGGTGTGGAGCGGTCAGTATCTCCCTTTGGTGTGGAGCGGTCAGTGTCTCCCTGTGGTGTGGATCGGGCAGTGGGTTCCTGTGGTGTGTAGCGGTCAGTGTCTCTCTGTGGTGTGGTGCGGGCAGTGGGTTCCTGTGGTGTGTAGCGGTCAGTGTCTCCCTATGGTGTGGAGCCGTAGGTGGGTTCCTGCGGTTTGGAGTGGTCAGTGTCTCCCTGTGGTGTGGAGTGGTCAGTGATTCCCTGTGGCGTGGAGCGGTCAGTGTCTCCCTGTCATGTGGAGCAGTCAGTGTCTCCCTGTGGTGTGGAGCGGTCAGTGGGTTCCTGTGGTGTAGAGCGGTCAGTGGGTACCTGTGGTCTGGAGCGGTCAGTGTCTCCTTGTGGTGTGGATCGGGCAGTGGGTCCTTTGGTTTGGAGCAGTCAGTGTCTCTCTGTGGTGTGGAGCGGGCAGTGGGTTCCTGTGGTGTGGAGCAGTCAGTGGGTTCCTGTGGTGTGGAGCGGTCAGTGGATACCTGTGGTGTGGAGCGATCAGTAGGCTCCTGTAGTGTGGAGCGGTCAGTGGGTTCCTGCTGTGTGGAGCAGTCAGTGTCTCCCTGTGGTGTAGAGGGATCAGTGGTTTCATGTGGTGTGGAGCGGTCAGTGGGTCCCTGTGGTGTGGAGCGGTCAGTGGGATCCTGTGGTGTGGAGCGGTCAGAGTGTTCCTCTGGTGTGGAGCGGTCAGTGGGTTCCTGTGGTGTGGAGCGTCAGTGGGTTCTTGTGGTGTGAAGTGGTCAGTGGGTTCCTGTGGTGTGGAGCGGTCAGTGTCTCCCTGTGGTGTGGAGCCATCACTGGGTCCCTGTGGTGTGGAGAGGTCAGTGGGTTCCTGTGATTTAGAGCGGTCAGTGGGTCCCTGTTGTGTGGAGCAGTCAGTCTCTCCTTGTGGTGTGGAATGGTTAGTGTCTCCCTGTGGTGTGCAATGGTCAGTGCCTCCTTGTGGTGTGGAGCGGTCAGTGGGTTCCTGTGATGTGGAGCGGTCAGTATCTCCCTTTGGTGTGGAGCGATCAGTGGGTTCCTGTGGTGTGGAGTGGTCAGTATCTCCCTTTGGTGTGGAGCGGTCAGTGGGTTCCTGTGGTGTGGAGCGGTCAATGTCACCCTGTGGTGTAGAGCGGTCAGTGTCTCCCTTTGGCGTGGAGCGGTGAGTGTCTCCCTTTGGTGTGGAGCGGTCAGTGTCTCCCTGTGGTGTGGAGCAGGCAGTGGGTTCCTGTGGTGTGGAGCGGTCAGTGTCTCCCTATGGTGTGGAGCGGCAGTGGGTTCCTGCGGTTTGGAGCGGTCAGTGTCTCCCTGTTGTGTGGAGTGGTCAGTGATTCCCTGTGGTGTGGAGCGGTTAGTGTCTCCCTGTGGTGTGGAGCGGTCAGTGGGTTCATGTGGTGTGGAGCGGTCTGTGTCTCCCTGTGGTGTGGAGCGGTCAGTGACTCCCTGTGGTGTGGAGAGGGCAGTGGGTTCCTGTGGTGTGGAGCGGCCAGTGTCTCCCTGTGGTGTGCAGTGGTCAGTGTCTCCCTGTGGTGTGGAGCGGTCAGTGGTTCCCTGTGGTGTGGAGCAGTCAGTGTCTCCCTATCGTGTGGAGCAGTCAGTGTCTCACTGTGGTGTGGACCGGTCAATGGGTTACTGTGGTGTGGACTGGTCAGTGGGTTCCTGTGGTGTAGAGCGGTCAGTGGGTACCTGTGGTGTGCAGCGGTGAGTGTCTCCCTGTTGTGTGGAGTGGTCAGTGATTCCCTGTGGTGTGGAGCGGTTAGTGTCTCCCTGTGGTGTGGAGCAGTCAGTGGGTTCCTATGGTGTAGAGCGGTCAGTGGGTACCTGTGGTGTGGAGCAGTCAGTGGCTCCCTGTGGTGTGGAGCGGTCAGTGGGTTCATGTGGTGTGGAGCGGTCTGTGTCTCCATGCGGTGTGGAGTGGACAGTGGGTTCCTATGGTGTGGACCGGTCAGGTTTTTCCTCAAGTCTGGAGCGGTCACTGGCTCCCTGTGGTGTGGAGTGGTCAGTGGGATCCTGTGGTGTGGAGCGGTTAGGTTTTTCCTCTGATCTGAAGCGTTCAGTGTCTCCCTCTGGTGTTGTGCGGTCAGTCTGTCTCTGTGGTGTGGAGCGGACAGTGGGTCCCTGTGGTGTGGAGCAGTCAGTGGGGCACTGTGGTTTGGAGCGGTCAGTGTCTCCCTGTGGTGTGGAGCGTTCAGTGGGTTCCTGTGGTGTGGTGCGGTGAGTGGATTCCTGTGGTGTGGAGTGGTCAGTGGGTTTCTGGGGTGTGGAGTGGTCAGTGTCTCCCTGTGGTGTGGATGCGGTGAGTGGATTCCTGTGGTGTGTAGCGGTGAGTGGATTCCTGTGGTGTGGAGCGGTCATTCGGTTCCTCCGGTTTGGAGCGGTCAGTGGCTCTCTGTGGTGTGGAGCGGTCAGTGTCTCCCAGTGGTGTGGAGCGGTCAGTGGGTTCCTGTGGTGTGGAGCGGTTAGTTTTTCCCTCTGATCTGGAGCGTTCAGTGTCTCCCCCTGGTGTTGTGCGGTCAGTCTGTCTCTGTGGTGTGGAGCGGTCAGTGGGTCCCTGTGGTGTGGAGCAGTCAGTGGGGCACTGTGGTTTAGAGCAGTCAGTGTCTCCCTGTGGTGTGGAGCGGTCAGTGTCTCCCTGTGGTGTGGAGCGTTCAGTGGGTTCCTGTGATGTGGAGCGGTGAGTGGATTCCTGTGGTGTGGAGTGGTCAGTGGGTTTCTGGGGTGTGGAGCGGTCAGTGTCTCCCTGTGGTGTGGAGCGTTCAGTGGGTTTCTGTGGTGTGGAGCGGTGAGTGGATTCCTGTGGTGTGTAGCGGTGAGTGGATTCCTGTGGTGTGGAGCAGTCATTCGGTTCCTCCGGTTTGGAGCGGTCAGTGGCTCTCTGTGGTGTGGAGTGGTCATTCGGTTCCTGTGCTGTGGAACAATCAGTGTCTCCCTGCGGTGTGGAGTGGTCAGTGTCTCCCTGTGGTGTGGAGCGATCAGTGGGTTACTGTGGTGTGGAGTGGTCAGTGTCTCCCTGTGGTGTTGAGTGGTCAGGGTCTCCCTGTGGTGTGGCATGGTCAGTGGGTGCCTGTGGTGTGGAGCGGTCATTGTCTCCCTGTGGTGTGGAGCGGTCAGTGGATTCCTGTGGTGTGGAGCGGTCAGTGTCTCCCTGTGGAGTGGAGCAGTCAGTGGCTCCCTGTGGTGTGGAGTGGTCAGTGTCACACTGTGGTGTGGAGTGGTCAGTGTCTCCCTGTGGTGTGGAGTGGTCAGTGTGTTCCAGTGGTGTGGAGCGGTCCGTGTCTCCCTGTGGTGTGGAGCTGTCATTGTCACCCTGTGGTGTCGAGCGGTCAGTATGTCCCTGCGGTGTGGAGCGGTCAGTGGGTTCCTGTGGTTTGGAGAGGTCAGTGTCTCCCTGTGGTGTGGAGCGGTCAGTGTCTCCCTGTGGTGTGGAGCGTTCAGTGGTTTCCTGTGGTGTGGAGCGGTGAGTGGGTTCCTGTGGTGTGGAGTGGTCAGTGGGTTTCTGTGGTGTGGAGCGGTCAGTGTCTCCCTGTGGTGTGGAGTGGTCAGTGGGTTCCTGCGGTGTGGAGCGGTCAGTGTCTCCCTGTGATGTGGAGAGGTCATTGGGTTCCTGTGGTGTGGAGCTGTCAGTGTCTCTCTGTGATGTGAAGAGGTCAGTGGGTTCCTGTGGTGTGGAGCGGTCAGTGGGTTCCTGTGGTGTGGTGCGGTCAGTTTCTACCTGGGGTGTGGAGCGGTCAGTGTCTCTGTGTGACGTGCAGCGATCAGTGTCTCCCTGTGGTGTGGAGCGGTCAGTGTCTCCCTGTGGTGTGGAGCTGTCAGTGTCTCCCTGTGGTGTGGATCGGTCAGTGTCTCCCTGTGGTGTGGAGCGTTCAGTGCGTTCCTGTGGTGTGGAGCGGTGAGTGGGTCCCTGTGGTGTGGAGTGGTCAGTGGGTTTCTGGGGTGTGGAGCGGTCAGTGTCTCCCTGTGGTGTGGAGTGGTCAGTGGGTTCCTGCGGTGTGGAGCGGTCAGTGTCTCTGTGTGACGTGGATCGGTCAGTGTCTCCCTTGGTGTGGTGCGGTCAGTGTCTCCCTGTGGTGTGGAGCGGTCCGTGGGTTTCTGGGGTGTGGAGCGGTCAGTGTCTCCCTGTGGTGTGGAGTGGTCAGTGCGTTCCTGTGGTTTTGAGCGGTCGGTGTCTCCCCGTAGCGGTCAGTGTCTCTGTGTGACGTGGATCAGTCAGTGTCTCCCTTGGTGTGGTGCGGTCAGTGTCTCCCTGCGATGTGGAGTGGTCAGTGGCTCCCTGTGATATGGAGAGGTCATTGGGTTCCTGTGATGTGGAACGGTCAGTGTCTTCCTGTGGGGTCGTGCAGTCAGTGTCTACCTGTGGTGTGGAGCGGTCAGTGTCTCTGTGTGATGTGGAGCGGTCAGTGTCTCCTTGTGGTGTGGAGCGGTCAGTGGCTCACTGCGGTGTTGAGCAGTGAGTGTGTTCCTCTGGTGTGGAGCGGTCAGTATCTCCCTGTGGTGTGGAGCGGTGAGTGGGTTCCTGTGGTGTGGAGCGGTGAGTGCGTTCCTGTGGTTTTGAGCGGTCGGTGTCTCCCCGTAGTGTGGAGTAGTCATTGTCTCTCTGTGGTTTGGAGCGGTCAGTGTCTCCCTGTGGTGTGGAGTGGTCAGTGTCTCCCTGTGGTGTTGAACACTCAGTGGGTTCCTGTGGTGTGGAGCGGTCAGTGGATCCCTGTGGTATGGAGCAGTCAGTACCTCCATGTGCTGTGGAGCGGTCAGTGTCTTCCTGTGGATTGGAGCGGTCAGTTTCTCCCTTTGGTGTGGAGCGGTCAGTAGGTTCCTGTGGTGTGGAGCGCTCAGTTGGTCCCTGTGGAGTTGAGCCGTCAGTGTCTGCCTGTGGTGTGGAGCGGTCAGGGTCTCCCTATGGTGTGGAGCGGTCAGTGGATCCCTGTGGTGTGGAGCAGTCAGTGGCTCCCTGTGGTGTGGAGTGGTCAGTGGGTTCCTGTGGTGCGGTGCGGTCAGTATCTCCCTGTGGTGTGGAGTGGTCCGTGTCTCCCTGTGGTGTGGAGCAGTCAGTGCATTCCTGTGGTGTGGAGCGGTCAGTGTCTCCCTGTGGTGTGGAGTGGTCATTGTCACCCTCTGGTGTCGAGCGGTCAGTGGGTTCCTGTATTGTGGAGCGGTCAGTGGGTTCCTGTGGTGTGGAGCGGTCAGTGTCTGCCTTTGGTGTGGAGCTGTCAATGGGTTCCTGTGGTGTGCAGTGGTCAGTATCTCCCTTTGGTGTCGAGCGGTCAGTGGGTTCCTGTGGTGTGGAGTGGTCAGTGTCTCCCTGTGGTGTGGAGACATCACTGTGTCCCTGTGGTGTTGAGCGGTCAGTGGGTTCCTGTATTGTGGAGCGGTCAGTGGGTTCCTGTGGTGTGGAGCGGTCAGTATCTCCCTTTGGTGTGGAGCGGTCAGTGTCTCCCTGTGGTGTGGATCGGGCAGTGGGTTCCTGTGGTGTGTAGCGGTCAGTGTCTCTCTGTGGTGTGGTGCGGGCAGTGGGTTCCTGTGGTGTGTAGCGGTCAGTGTCTCCCTATGGTGTGGAGCCGTAGGTGCGTTCCTGCGGTGTGGAGTGGTCAGTGTCTCCCTGTGGTGTGGAGTGGTCAGTGATTCCCTGTGGCGTGTTGCGGTCAGTGTCTCCCTGTCATGTGGAGCAGTCAGTGTCTCCCTGTGGTGTGGAGCGGTCAGTGGGTTCCTGTGGTGTAGAGCGGTCAGGGGGTACCTGTGGTCTGGAGCAGTCAGAGTCTCCTTGTGGTGTGGATCGGTCAGTGGGTCCTTTGGTTTGGAGCAGTCAGTGTCTCTCTGTGGTGTGGAGCGGTCAGTGGGTTCCTTTGGTGTGGAGCGGGCAGTGGGTTCCTGTGGTGTGGAGCGGTCAGTGGGTTCCTGTGGTGTGGAGCGGTCAGTGGATCCCTGTGGTGTGGAGCAGTCAGTGCCTCCATGTGCTGTGGAGCGGTCAGTGTCTCCCTGTGGATTGGAGCGGTCAGTTTCTCCCTTTGGTGTGGAGCGGTCAGTAGGTTCCTGTGTTGTGGAGCGCTCAGTTGGTCCCTGTGGCGTTGAGCCGTCATTGTCTCCCTATGGTGTGGAGCGGTCAGGGTCTCCCTATGGTGTGGAGCGGTCAGTGGATCCCTGTGGTGTGGAGCGGTCAGTGGCTCCCTGTGGTGTGGAGCGGTCAGTGGGTTCCTGTGGAGCGGTGCGGTCAGTATCTCCCTGTGGTGTGGAGTGGTCCGTGTCTCCCTGTGGTGTGGAGCAGTCACTGCATTCCTGTGGTGTGGAGCGGTCAGTGTCTCCCTGTGGTGTGGAGCGGTCATTGTCACCCTCTGGTGTCGAGCGGTCAGTGGGTTCCTGTATTGTGGAGCGGTCAGTGGGTTCCTGTGGTGTGCAGCGGTCAGTGTCTCCCTTTGGTGTGGAGCTGTCAGTGGGTTCCTGTGGTGTGCAGTGGTCAGTATCTCCATTTGGTGTCGAGCGGTCAGTGGGTTCCTGTGGTGTGGAGCGGTCAGTGTCTCCCTGTGGTGTGGAGACATCACTGGGTCCCTGTGGTGTTGAGCGGTCAGTGGGTTCCTGTATTGTGGAGCGGTCAGTGGGTTCCTGTGGCGTGGAGCGGTCAGTATCTCCCTTTGTTGTGGAGCAGTCAGTGTCTCCCTGTGGTGTGGAGTGGGCAGTGGGTTCCTGTGGTGTATAGCGGTCAGTGTCTCCCTTTGGTGTGGAGCCGTAGGTGGGTTCCTGCGGTGTGGAGTGGTCAGTGTCTCCCTGTGGTGTGGAGTGGTCAGTGGGTTTCTGGGGTGTGGAGCGGTCAGTGTCTCCCTGTGGTGTGGAGCGGTCAGTGGGTTCCTGTGGTGTAGAGCGGTCAGTGGGTACCTGTGGTGTGGAGCGCTCAGTGTCTCCTTGTGGTGTGGATCGGTCAGTAGGTCCTTTGGTTTGGAGCAGTCAGTGTCTCTCTGTGGTGTGGAGCGGTCAGTGGGTTCCTTTGGTGTGGAGCGGGCAGTGGGTTCCGGTGGTGTGGAGCGGTCAGTGGGTTCCTGTGGTGTGAAGCGGTCAGTGTCTCCCTGTGGTGTGGAGCGGGCAGTGGGTTCCTGTGGTGTGGAGTGGTCAGTGGCTCCCTGTGGTGTGGAGCGGTCAGTGGGTTCCTGTGGTGTGGAGAGGGCAGTGGGTTCCTGCGGTGTGGAGCGGTCAGTGGCTCCCTGTGGTGTGAAGCGGTCAGTGGGTTCATGTGGTGTGGAGCGGTCTGTGTCTCCCTTCAGTGTGGAGCGGTCAGTGGCTCCCTGTGGTGTGGAGCGGTCAGTGGCTCCCTGTGGTGTGGAGCGGTCAGTGGGTTCTTGTGGTGTGGAGTGGCCAGCGTCTCCCTGTGGTGTGCAGTGGTCAGTGTCTCCCTGTGGTGTGGAGTGGTCAGTGGTTCCCTGTGGTGTGGAGCGGTTAGTGTCTCCCTATCGTGTGGAGAAGTCAGTGTCTCCCTGTGGTGTGGACTGGTCAGTGGGTTCCTGTGGTGTAGAGCGGTCAGTGGGTACCTGCGGTGTGCAGCGGTCAGTGTCTCCTTGTTGTGTGGAACGGTCAGTGTCTCACTGTGTTGTGGAGCGGTTAGAGGGTCCTTTGGTTTGGAGCAGTCAGTGGCTCTCTGTGGTGTTGAGCGGTCAGTGGGTTGCTATGGTGTGGAGTGGTCAGTGGGTTCCTATGGTGTGGAGCGGTCAGGTTTTTCCTCTAGTCTGGAGCAGTCCATGGCTCCCTGTGGTGTGGAGTGGTCAGTGGGATCCTGTGGTGTGGAGCGGTTAGTTTTTTCCTCTGATCTGGAGCGTTCAGTCTTGCCCTCTGGTCTTGTGCGGTCAGTCTGTCTCTGTGGTGAGGAGCGGTCAGTGGGTCCCTGTGGCATGGAGCGGTCAGTGGGGCACTGTGGTTTGGAGCGGTCAGTGTCTCCCTGTGGTCTGGAGCGTTCAGTGGGTTCCTGTGGTGTGGAGCGGTGAGTGGATACCTGTGGTGTGGAGTGGTCAGTGGGTTTCTGGGATGTGGAGCGGTCAGTGTCTCCCTGTGGTGTGGAGCGGTCAGTGTGTCCCTGTGGTGTGGAGCAGTCAGTGGCTCCCTGTGGTGTGGAGTGGTCAGTGTCTCCCTGTGGTGTGGAGCAGTCAGTGTCTCCCAGTGGTGTGGCACGGTCAGTGTCTCCCTGTGGTGTGGACTAGTCAGTTGGTTCCTGTGGGGCGGAGCGGTCAGTGGGTTCCTGTGGTGTGGAGCGGTCATTGGGTTCCTCCGGTTTGGAGCGGTCAGTATCTCCCTTTGGTGTCGAGCGGTCAGTGGGTTCCTGTGGTGTGGAGCGGTCAGTGTCTCCCTGTGGTGTGGAGACATCACTGTGTCCCTGTGGTGTTGAGCGGTCAGTGGGTTCCTGTATTGTGGAGCGGTCAGTGGGTTCCTGTGGTGTGGAGCGGTCAGTATCTCCCTTTGGTGTGGAGCGGTCAGTGTCTCCCTGTGGTGTGGATCGGGCAGTGGGTTCCTGTGGTGTGTAGCGGTCAGTGTCTCTCTGTGGTGTGGTGCGGGCAGTGGGTTCCTGTGGTGTGCAGCGGTCAGTGTCTCCCTATGGTGTGGAGCCGTAGGTGGGTTCCTGCGGTGTGGAGCGATCAGTGTCTCCCTGTGGTGTGGAGTGGTCAGTGATTCCCTTTGGCGTGGAGTGGTCAGTGTCTCCCTGTCATGTGGAGCAGTCAGTGTCTCCCTGTGGTGTGGAGCGGTCAGTGGGTTCCTGTGGTGTAGAGCGGTCAGTGGGTACCTGTGGTCTGGAGTGGTCAGTGTCCCCTTGTGGTGTGGATCGGTCAGTGGGTCCTTTGGTTTGGAGCAGTCAGTGTCTCTCTGTGGTATTGAGCGGTCAGTGGGTTCCTTTGGTGTGGAGCGGGCAGTGGGTTCCTGTGGTGTGGAGCGGTCAGTGGGTTCCTGTGGTGTGGAGCAATCAGTGGATCCCTGTGGTGTGGAGCAGTCAGTGCCTCCATGTGCTGTGGAGCGGTCAGTGTCTCCCTGTGGATTGGAGCGGTCAGTTTCTCCCTTTGGTGTGGAGCGGTCAGTAGGTTCCTGTGTTGTGGAGCGCTCAGTTGGTCCTTGTGGCGTTGAGCCGTCAGTGTCTCCTTATGGTGTGGAGCCGTCAGCGTCTCCCTATGGTGTGGAGCGGTCAGTGGATCCCTGTGGTGTGGAGCGGTCATTGTCACCCTCTGGTGTCGAGCGGTCAGTGGGTTCCTGTATTGTGGAGCTGTCAGTGGGTTCCTGTGGTGTGCAGTGGTCAGTATCTGCCTTTGGTGTGGAGAGGGCAGTGGGTTCCTGTGGTGTGGAGCGGCCAGTGTCTCCCTGTGGTGTGCAGTGGTCAGTGTCTCCCTGTGGTGTGGAGCGGTCAGTGGTTCCCTGTGGTGTGGAGCAGTCAGTGTCTCCCTATCGTGTGGAGCAGTCAGTGTCTCGCTGTGGTGTGGACCTGTCAGTGGGTTACTGTGGTGTGGACTGGTCAGTGGGTTCCTGTGGTGTAGAGCGGTCAGTGGGTACCTGTGGTGTGCAGCGGTGAGTGTCTCCCTGTTGTGTGGAGTGGTCAGTGATTCCCTGTGGTGTGGAGCGGTTAGTGTCTCCCTGTGGTGTGGAGCGGTCAGTGGGTTCCTATGGTGTAGAGCGGTCAGTGGGTACCTGTGGTGTGGAGCAGTCAGTGGCTCCCTGTGGTGTGGAGCGGTCAGTGGGTTCATGTGGTGTGGAGCGGTCTGTGTCTCCCTGCGGTGTGGAGTGGTCAGTGGGTTCCTATGGTGTGGAGCGGTCAGGTTTTTCCTCTAGTCTGGAGCGGTCACTGGCTCCCTGTGGTGTGGAGTGGTCAGTGGGATCCTGTGGTGTGGAGCGGTTAGTTTTTTCCTCTGATCTGGAGCGTTCAGTGTCTCCCTCTGGTGTTGTGCGGTCAGTCTGTCTCTGTGGTGTGGAGCGGTCAGTGGGTCCCTGTGGTGTGGAGCAGTCAGTGGGGCACTGTGGTTTGGATCAGTCAGTGTCTCCCTGTGGTGTGGAGCGTTCAGTGTCTCCCTGTGGTGTGGAGCGGTCAGTGGGTTCCTGTGGTGTGGAGCGGTGAGTGGATTCCTGTGGTGTGGAGTGGTCAGTGGGTTTCTGGGGTGTGGAGTGGTCAGTGTCTCCCTGTGGTGTGGAGCGTTCAGTGGGTTTCTGTGGTGTGGAGCGGTGAGTGGATTCCTGTGGTGTGTAGCGGTGAGTGGATTCCTGTGGTGTGGAGCGGTCATTCGGTTCCTCCGGTTTGGAGCGGTCAGTGGCTCTCTGTGGTGTGGAGTGGTCATTCGGTTCCTGTGCTGTGGAGCAATCAGTGTCTCCCTGCGGTGTGGAGCGGTCAGTGTCTCCCAGTGGTGTGGAGCGGTCAGTGGGTTCCTGTGGTGTGGAGCGGTTAGTTTTTTCCTCTGATCTGGAGCGTTCAGTGTCTCCCCCTGGTGTTGTGCGGTCAGTCTGTCTCTGTGGTGTGGAGCGGTCAGTGGGTCCCTGTGGTGTGGAGCAGTCAGTGGGGCACTGTGGTTTGGAGCGGTCAGTGTCTCCCTGTGGTGTGGAGCGTTCAGTGGGTTCCTGTGGTGTGGAGCGGTGAGTGGATTCCTGTGGTGTGGAGTGGTCAGTGGGTTTCTGGGGTGTGGAGCGGTCAGTGTCTCCCTGTGGTGAGGAGCGTATAGTGGGTTTCTGTGGTGTGGAGCGGTGAGTGGATTCCTGTGGTGTGTAGCGGTGAGTGGATTCCTGTGGTGTGTAGCGGTGAGTGGATTCCTGTCGTGTGGAGCGGTCATTCGGTTCCTCCGGTTTGGAGCGGTCAGTGGTTCTCTGTGGTGTGGAGTGGTCATTCGGTTCCTGTGCTGTGGAACAATCAGTGTCTCCCTGCGGTGTGGAGTGGTCAGTGTCTCCCTGTGGTGTGGAGTGGTCAGTGGGTTCCCGTGGTGTGGAGCGGTCAGTGTTTCCCTGTGGTGTGGAGCGCTCAGTTGGTCCCTATGGCGTGGAGCGGTCAGTGTCTCCCTGTGGTGTTGAGTGGTCAGGGTCTCCCTGTGGTGTGGCATGGTCAGTGGGTGCCTGTGGTGTGGAGCGGTCAGTGTCTCCCTGTGGTGTGGAGCGGTCAGTGGCTCGCTGTGGTGTGGAGCAGTCACTGGATTTCTGTGGTGTGGAGCGGTCAGTGTCTCCCTGTGGAGTGGAGCAGTCAGTGGCACCCTGTGGTGTGGAGTGGTCAGTGTCACCCTGTGGTGTCGAGCGGTCAGTATGTCCCTGTGGTGTGGAGCGGTCAGTGGGTTCCTGTGGTTTGGAGCGGTCAGTGTCTCCCTGTGGTGTGGAGCGGTCAGTGTTTCCCTGTGGTGTGGAGCGTTCAGTGGTTTCCTGTGGTGTGGAGCGGTGAGTGGGTTCCTGTGGTGTGGAGTGGTCAGTGGGTTTCTGTGGTGTGGAGCGGTCAGTGTCTCCCTGTGGTGTGGAGTGGTCAGCGGGTTCCTGCGGTGTGGAGCGGTCAGTGTCTCCCTGTGATGTGGAGAGGTCATTGGGTTCCTGTGGTGTGGAGCTGTCAGTGTCTCTCTGTGATGTGAAGAGGTCAGTGGGTTCCTGTGGTGTGGAGCGGTCAGTGGGTTCCTGTGGTGTGGTGCGGTGAGTTTCTACATGGGGTGTGGAGCGGTCAGTGTCTCTGTGTGATGTGCAGCGATCAGTGTCTCCCTGTGGTGTGGAGCGGTCAGTGTCTCCCTGTGGTGTGGAGCTGTCAGTGTCTCCCTGTGGTGTGGAGCGGTCAGTGTCTCCCTGTGGTGTGGAGCGTTCAGTGGGTTCCTGTGGTGTGGAGCGGTGAGTGGATTCCTGTGGTGTGGAGTGGTCAGTGGGTTTCTGGGGTGTGGAGCGGTCAGTGTCTCCCTGTGGTGAGGAGCGTATAGTGGGTTTCTGTGGTGTGGAGCGGTGAGTGGATTCCTGTGGTGTGTAGCGGTGAGTGGATTCCTGTCGTGTGGAGCGGTCATTCGGTTCCTCCGGTTTGGAGCGGTCAGTGGTTCTCTGTGGTGTGGAGTGGTCATTCGGTTCCTGTGCTGTGGAACAATCAGTGTCTCCCTGCGGTGTGGAGTGGTCAGTGTCTCCCTGTGGTGTGGAGTGGTCAGTGGGTTCCCGTGGTGTGGAGCGGTCAGTGTTTCCCTGTGGTGTGGAGCGCTCAGTTGGTCCCTATGGCGTGGAGCGGTCAGTGTCTCCCTGTGGTGTTGAGTGGTCAGGGTCTCCCTGTGGTGTGGCATGGTCAGTGGGTGCCTGTGGTGTGGAGCGGTCAGTGTCTCCCTGTGGTGTGGAGCGGTCAGTGGCTCGCTGTGGTGTGGAGCAGTCACTGGATTTCTGTGGTGTGGAGCGGTCAGTGTCTCCCTGTGGAGTGGAGCAGTCAGTGGCACCCTGTGGTGTGGAGTGGTCAGTGTCACCCTGTGGTGTCGAGCGGTCAGTATGTCCCTGTGGTGTGGAGCAGTCAGTGGGTTCCTGTGGTTTGGAGCGGTCAGTGTCTCCCTGTGGTGTGTAGCGGTCAGTGTTTCCCTGTGGTGTGGAGCGTTCAGTGGTTTCCTGTGGTGTGGAGCGGTGAGTGGGTTCCTGTGGTGTGGAGTGGTCAGTGGGTTTCTGTGGTGTGGAGCGGTCAGTGTCTCCCTGTGGTGTGGAGTGGTCAGCGGGTTCCTGCGGTGTGGAGCGGTCAGTGTCTCCCTGTGATGTGGAGAGGTCATTGGGTTCCTGTGGTGTGGAGCTGTCAGTGTCTCTCTGTGATGTGAAGAGGTCAGTGGGTTCCTGTGGTGTGGAGCGGTCAGTGGGTTCCTGTGGTGTGGTGCGGTGAGTTTCTACATGGGGTGTGGAGCGGTCAGTGTCTCTGTGTGATGTGCAGCGATCAGTGTCTCCCTGTGGTGTGGAGCGGTCAGTGTCTCCCTGTGGTGTGGAGCTGTCAGTGTCTCCCTGTGGTGTGGAGCGGTCAGTGTCTCCCTGTGGTGTGGAGCGTTCAGTGGGTTCCTGTGGTGTGGAGCGGTGAGTGGGTCCCTGTGGTGTGGAGTGGTCAGTGGGTTTCTGGGGTGTGGAGCGGTCAGTGTCTCCCTGTGGTGTGGAGTGTTCAGTGTCTCCCTGTGGTGTGGAGCGGTCCGTGGGTTTCTGGGGTGTGGAGCGGTCAGTGTCTCCCTGTGGTGTGGAGTGGTCATTGGGTTCCTGCGATGTGGAGTGGTGATTGGCTCCCTGTGATGTGGAGAGGTCATTGGGTTCCTGTGATGTGGAGCGGTCAGTGTCTTCCTGTGGGGTCGTGCAGTCAGTGTCTACCTGTGGTGTGGAGCGGTCAGTGTCTCTGTGTGATGTGGAGCGGTCAGTGTCTCCCTGTGGTGTGGAGCGGTCAGTGGCTCACTGCGGTGTTGAGCAGTGAGTGTGTTCCTGTGGTGTGGTGCGGTCAGTATCTCCCTTTGGTGTGGAGCGGTGAGTGGGTTCCTGTGGTGTGGAGCGGTCAATGTCTCCCTGTGGTGTAGAGCGGTCAGTGTCTCTCTTTGGCGTGGAGCGGTGAGTGTCTCCCTTTGGTGTGGAGCGGTCAGTGTCTCCCTGTGGTGTGGAGCGGGCAGTGGGTTCCTGTGGTGTGGAGCGGTCAGTGTCTCCCTGTTGTGTGGAGTGGTCAGTGATTCCCTGTGGTGTTGAGCGGTTAGTGTCTCCCTGTGGTGTGGAGCGGTCAGTGGGTTCCTATGGTGTAGAGCGGTCAGTGGGTACCTGTGGTGTGGAGCAGTCAGTGGCTCCCTGTAGTGTGGAGCGGTCAGTGGGTTCATGTGGTGTGGAGCGGTCTGTGTCTCCCTGCGGTGTGGAGCGGTCAGTGACTCCCTGTGGTGTGGAGAGGGCAGTGGGTTCCTGTGGTGTGGAGCGGCCAGTGTCTCCCTGTGGTGTGCAGTGGTCAGTGTCTCCCTGTGGTGTGGAGCGGTCAGTGGTTCCCTGTGGTGTGGAGCAGTCAGTGTCTCCCTATCGTGTGGAGCAGTCAGTGTCTCGCTGTGGTGTGGACCGGTCAGTGGGTTACTGTGGTGTGGACTGGTCAGTGGGTTCCTGTGGTGTAGAGCGGTCAGTGGGTACCTGTGGTGTGCAGCGGTGAGTGTCTCCCTGTTGTGTGGAGTGGTCAGTGATTCCCTGTGGTGTGGAGCGGTTAGTGTCTCCCTGTGGTGTGGAGCGGTCAGTGGGTTCCTATGGTGTAGAGCGGTCAGTGGGTACCTGTGGTGTGGAGCGTTCAGTGGGTTCCTGTGGTGTGGAGCGGTGAGTGGATTCCAGTGGTGTGGAGTGGTCAGTGGGTTTCTGGGGTGTGGAGCGGTCAGTGTCTCCCTGTGGTGTGGAGCGTTCAGTGGGTTTCTGTGGTGTGGAGCGGTGAGTGGATTCCTGTGGTGTGGAGTGGTCAGTGGGTTTCTGGGGTGTGGAGCGGTCAGTGTCTCCCTGTGGTGTGGAGCGGTGAGTGGATTCCTGTGGTGTGGAGCGGTCATTCGGTTCCTCCGGTTTGGAGCGGTCAGTATCTCTCTGTGGTGTGGAGTGGTCATTCGGTTCCTGTGCTGTGGAGCAAACAGTGTCTCCCTGCGGTGTGGAGCGGTAAGTGTCTCCCAGTGGTGTGGAGCGGTCAGTGGGTTCCTGTGGTGTGGAGCGGTTAGTTTTTTCCTCTGATCTGGAGCGTTCAGTGTCTCCCCCTGGTGTTGTGCGTTCAGTCTGTCTCTGTGGTGTGGAGCGGTCAGTGGGTCCCTGTGGTGTGGAGCAGTCAGTGGGGCACTGTGGTTTGGAGTGGTCAGTGTCTCCCTGTGGTGTGGAGCGGTCAGTGTCTCCCTGTGGTGTGGAGCTGTCAGTGTCTCCCTGTGGTGTGGAGCGGTCAGTGTCTCCCTGTGGTGTGGAGCGTTCAGTGGGTTCCTGTGGTGTGGAGCGGTGAGTGGATTCCTGTGGTGTGGAGTGGTCAGTGGGTTTCTGGGGTGTGGAGCGGTCAGTGTCTCCCTGTGGTGTGGAGCGTTTAGTGGGTTTCTGTGGTCTGGAGCGGTGAGTGGATTCCTGTGGTGTGTAGCGGTGAGTGGATTCCTGTGGTGTGGAGCAGTCATTCGGTTCCTCCGGTTTGGAGCGGTCAGTGGCTCTCTGTGGTGTGGAGTGGTCATTCGGTTGCTGTGCTGTGGAACAATCAGTGTCTCCCTGCGGTGTGGAGTGGTCAGTGTCTCCCTGTGGTGTGGAGCGGTCAGTGGGTTCCCGTGGTGTGGAGCGGTCAGTGTTTCCCTGTGGTGTGGAGCGCTCAGTTGGTCCCTATGGCGTGGAGCGGTCAGTGTCTCCCTGTGGTGTTGAGTGGTCAGGGTCTCCCTGTGGTGTGGCATGGTCAGTGGGTGCCTGTGGTATGGAGCGGTCAGTGTCTCCCTGTGGTGTGGAGCGGTCAGTGGGTTCCTGTGGTGTGGAGCGGTGAGACGATTCCTGTGGTGTGGAGTGGTCAGTGGGTTTCTGGGGTGTGGAGCGGTCAGTGTCTCCCTGTGGTGTGGAGCGTTTAGTGGGTTTCTGTGGTGTGGAGCGGTGAGTGGATTCCTGTGGTGTGTAGCGGTGAGTGGATTCCTGTGGTGTGGAGCGGTCAGTGTCTCCCTGTGGTGTGGAGCGGTCAGTGGCTCGCTGTGGTGTGGAGCGGTCACTGGATTCCTGTGGTGTGGAGTGGTCAGTGTCTCCCTGTGGAGTGGAGCAGTCAGTGGCACCCTGTGGTGTGGAGTGGTCAGTGTCACCCTGTGGTGTCAAGCGGTCAGTATGTCCCTGTGGTGTGGAGCGGTCAGTGTCTCCCTGTGGTTTGGAGCGGTCAGTGTCTCCCTGTGGTGTGGAGCGGTCAGTGTCTCCCTGTGGTGTGGAGCGTTCAGTGGTTTCCTGTGGTGTGGAGCGGTGAGTGGGTTCCTGTGGTGTGGAGTGGTCAGTGGGTTTCTGTGGTGTGGAGCGGTCAGTGTCTCCCTGTGGTGTGGAGTGGTCAGCGGGTTCCTGCGGTGTGGAGCGGTCAGTGTCTCCCTGTGATGTGGAGAGGTCATTGGGTTCCTGTGGTGTGGAGCTGTCAGTGTCTCTCTGTGATGTGAAGAGGTCAGTGTCTCCCTGTGGTGTGGAGCTGTCAGTGTCTCCCTGTGGTGTGGAGCTGTCAGTGTCTCCCTGTGGTGTGGAGCGGTCAGTGTCTCCCTGTGGTGTGGAGCGTTCAGTGGGTTCCTGTGGTGTGGAGCGGTGAGTGGGTCCCTGTGGTGTGGAGTGGTCAGTGGGTTTCTGGGGTGTGGAGTGTTCAGTGTCTCCCTGTGGTGTGGAGCGGTCCGTGGGTTTCTGTGGTGTGGAGCGGTCAGTGTCTCCCTGTGGTGTGGAGCGTTTAGTGGGTTTCTGTGGTCTGGAGCGGTGAGTGGATTCCTGTGGTGTGTAGCGGTGAGTGGATTCCTGTGGTGTGGAGCAGTCATTCGGTTCCTCCGGTTTGGAGCGGTCAGTGGCTCTCTGTGGTGTGGAGTGGTCATTCGGTTGCTGTGCTGTGGAACAATCAGTGTCTCCCTGCGGTGTGGAGTGGTCAGTGTCTCCCTGTGGTGTGGAGCGGTCAGTGGGTTCCCGTGGTGTGGAGCGGTCAGTGTTTCCCTGTGGTGTGGAGCGCTCAGTTGGTCCCTATGGCGTGGAGCGGTCAGTGTCTCCCTGTGGTGTTGAGTGGTCAGGGTCTCCCTGTGGTGTGGCATGGTCAGTGGGTGCCTGTGGTATGGAGCGGTCAGTGTCTCCCTGTGGTGTGGAGCGGTCAGTGGGTTCCTGTGGTGTGGAGCGGTGAGACGATTCCTGTGGTGTGGAGTGGTCAGTGGGTTTCTGGGGTGTGGAGCGGTCAGTGTCTCCCTGTGGTGTGGAGCGTTTAGTGGGTTTCTGTGGTGTGGAGCGGTGAGTGGATTCCTGTGGTGTGGAGCGGTGAGTGGATTCCTGTGGTGTGGAGCGGTCAGTGTCTCCCTGTGGTGTGGAGCGGTCAGTGGCTCGCTGTGGTGTGGAGCGGTCACTGGATTCCTGTGGTGTGGAGTGGTCAGTGTCTCCCTGTGGAGTGGAGCAGTCAGTGGCACCCTGTGGTGTGGAGTGGTCAGTGTCACCCTGTGGTGTCGAGCGGTCAGTATGTCCCTGTGGTGTGGAGCGGTCAGTGGGTTCCTGTGGTTTGGAGCGGTCAGTGTCTCCCTGTGGTGTGGAGCGGTCAGTGGGTTCCTGTGGTTTGGAGCGGTCAGTGTCTCCCTGTGGTGTGGAGCGGTCAGTGTCTCCCTGTGGTGTGGAGCGTTCAGTGGTTTCCTGTGGTGTGGAGCGGTGAGTGGGTTCCTGTGGTGTGGAGTGGTCAGTGGGTTTCTGTGGTGTGGAGCGGTCAGTGTCTCCCTGTGGTGTGGAGTGGTCAGCGGGTTCCTGCGGTGTGGAGTGGTCAGTGTCTCCCTGTGATGTGGAGAGGTCATTGGGTTCCTGTGGTGTGGAGCTGTCAGTGTCTCTCTGTGATGTGAAGAGGTCAGTGGGTTCCTGTGGTGTGGAGCGGTCAGTGGGTTCCTGTGGTGTGGTGCGGTGAGTTTCTACCTGGGGTGTGGAGCGGTCAGTGTCTCTGTGTGACGTGCAGCGATCAGTGTCTCCCTGTGGTGTGGAGCGGTCAGTGTCTCCCTGTGGTGTGGAGCGGTCAGTGTCTCCCTGTGGTGTGGAGCTGTCAGTGTCTCCCTGTGGTGTGGAGCGGTCAGTGTCTCCCTGTGGTGTGGAGCGTTCAGTGGGTTCCTGTGGTGTGGAGCGGTGAGTGGGTCCCTGTGGTGTGGAGTGGTCAGTGGGTTTCTGGGGTGTGGAGCGGTCAGTGTCTCCCTGTGGTGTGGAGTGTTCAGTGTCTCCCTGTGGTGTGGAGCGGTCCGTGGGTTTCTGGGGTGTGGAGCGGTCAGTGTCTCCCTGTGGTGTGGAGTGGTCATTGGGTTCCTGCGATGTGGAGTGGTGATTGGCTCCCTGTGATGTGGAGAGGTCATTGGGTTCCTGTGATGTGGAGCGGTCAGTGTCTTCCTGTGGGGTCGTGCAGTCAGTGTCTACCTGTGGTGTGGAGCGGTCAGTGTCTCTGTGTGATGTGGAGCGGTCAGTGTCTCCCTGTGGTGTGGAGCGGTCAGTGGCTCACTGCGGTGTTGAGCAGTGAGTGTGTTCCTGTGGTGTGGTGCGGTCAGTATCTCCCTTTGGTGTGGAGCGGTGAGTGGGTTCCTGTGGTGTGGAGCGGTCAATGTCTCCCTGTGGTGTAGAGCGGTCAGTGTCTCCCTTTGGCGTGGAGCGGTGAGTGTCTCCCTTTGGTGTGGAGCGGTCAGTGTCTCCCTGTGGTGTGGAGCGGGCAGTGGGTTCCTGTGGTGTGGAGCGGTCAGTGTCTCCCTGTTGTGTGGAGTGGTCAGTGATTCCCTGTGGTGTTGAGCGGTTAGTGTCTCCCTGTGGTGTGGAGCGGTCAGTGGGTTCCTATGGTGTAGAGCGGTCAGTGGGTACCTGTGGTGTGGAGCAGTCAGTGGCTCCCTGTAGTGTGGAGCGGTCAGTGGGTTCATGTGGTGTGGAGCGGTCTGTGTCTCCCTGCGGTGTGGAGCGGTCAGTGACTCCCTGTGGTGTGGAGAGGGCAGTGGGTTCCTGTGGTGTGGAGCGGCCAGTGTCTCCCTGTGGTGTGCAGTGGTCAGTGTCTCCCTGTGGTGTGGAGCGGTTAGTGGTTCCCTGTGGTGTGGAGCAGTCAGTGTCTCCCTATCGTGTGGAGCAGTCAGTGTCTCGCTGTGGTGTGGACCGGTCAGTGTCTCCCTGTGGTGTAGAGCGGTCAGTGGGTACCTGTGGTGTGCAGCGGTGAGTGTCTCCCTGTTGTGTGGAGTGGTCAGTGATTCCCTGTGGTGTGGAGCGGTTAGTGTCTCCCTGTGGTGTGGAGCGGTCAGTGGGTTCCTATGGTGTAGAGCGGTCAGTGGGTACCTGTGGTGTGGAGCGTTCAGTGGGTTCCTGTGGTGTGGAGCGGTGAGTGGATTCCAGTGGTGTGGAGTGGTCAGTGGGTTTCTGGGGTGTGGAGCGGTCAGTGTCTCCCTGTGGTGTGGAGCGTTCAGTGGGTTTCTGTGGTGTGGAGCGGTGAGTGGATTCCTGTGGTGTGTAGCGGTGAGTGGATTCCTGTGGTGTGGAGCGGTCATTCGGTTCCTCCGGTTTGGAGCGGTCAGTATCTCTCTGTGGTGTGGAGTGGTCATTCGGTTCCTGTGCTGTGGAGCAAACAGTGTCTCCCTGCGGTGTGGAGCGGTAAGTGTCTCCCAGTGGTGTGGAGCGGTCAGTGGGTTCCTGTGGTGTGGAGCGGTTAGTTTTTTCCTCTGATCTGGAGCGTTCAGTGTCTCCCCCTGGTGTTGTGCGTTCAGTCTGTCTCTGTGGTGTGGAGCGGTCAGTGGGTCCCTGTGGTGTGGAGCAGTCAGTGGGGCACTGTGGTTTGGAGTGGTCAGTGTCTCCCTGTGGTGTGGAGCGGTCAGTGTCTCCCTGTGGTGTGGAGCTGTCAGTGTCTCCCTGTGGTGTGGAGCGGTCAGTGTCTCCCTGTGGTGTGGAGCGTTCAGTGGGTTCCTGTGGTGTGTAGCGGTGAGTGGATTCCTGTGGTGTGGAGCAGTCATTCGGTTCCTCCGGTTTGGAGCGGTCAGTGGCTCTCTGTGGTGTGGAGTGGTCATTCGGTTGCTGTGCTGTGGAACAATCAGTGTCTCCCTGCGGTGTGGAGTGGTCAGTGTCTCCCTGTGGTGTGGAGCGGTCAGTGGGTTCCCGTGGTGTGGAGCGGTCAGTGTTTCCCTGTGGTGTGGAGCGCTCAGTTGGTCCCTATGGCGTGGAGCGGTCAGTGTCTCCCTGTGGTGTTGAGTGGTCAGGGTCTCCCTGTGGTGTGGCATGGTCAGTGGGTGCCTGTGGTATGGAGCGGTCAGTGTCTCCCTGTGGTGTGGAGCGGTCAGTGGGTTCCTGTGGTGTGGAGCGGTGAGACGATTCCTGTGGTGTGGAGTGGTCAGTGGGTTTCTGGGGTGTGGAGCGGTCAGTGTCTCCCTGTGGTGTGGAGCGTTTAGTGGGTTTCTGTGGTGTGGAGCGGTGAGTGGATTCCTGTGGTGTGTAGCGGTGAGTGGATTCCTGTGGTGTGGAGCGGTCAGTGTCTCCCTGTGGTGTGGAGCGGTCAGTGGCTCGCTGTGGTGTGGAGCGGTCACTGGATTCCTGTGGTGTGGAGCGGTCAGTGGATTCCTGTGGTGTGGAGCGGTCAGTGTCTCCCTGTGGAGTGGAGCAGTCAGTGGCACCCTGTGGTGTGGAGTGGTCAGTGTCACCCTGTGGTGTCGAGCGGTCAGTATGTCCCTGTGGTGTGGAGCGGTCAGTGGGTTCCTGTGGTTTGGAGCGGTCAGTGTCTCCCTGTGGTGTGGAGCGGTCAGTGTCTCCCTGTGGTGTGGAGCGTTCAGTGGTTTCCTGTGGTGTGGAGCGGTGAGTGGGTTCCTGTGGTGTGGAGTGGTCAGTGGGTTTCTGTGGTGTGGAGCGGTCAGTGTCTCCCTGTGGTGTGGAGTGGTCAGCGGGTTCCTGCGGTGTGGAGCGGTCAGTGTCTCCCTGTGATGTGGAGAGGTCATTGGGTTCCTGTGGTGTGGAGCTGTCAGTGTCTCTCTGTGATGTGAAGAGGTCAGTGGGTTCCTGTGGTGTGGAGCGGTCAGTGGGTTCCTGTGGTGTGGTGCGGTGAGTTTCTACCTGGGGTGTGGAGCGGTCAGTGTCTCTGTGTGACGTGCAGCGATCAGTGTCTCCCTGTGGTGTGGAGCGGTCAGTGTCTCCCTGTGGTGTGGAGCTGTCAGTGTCTCCCTGTGGTGTGGAGTGGTCAGTGTCTCCCTGTGGTGTGGAGCGTTCAGTGGGTTCCTGTGGTGTGGAGCGGTGAGTGGGTCCCTGTGGTGTGGAGTGGTCAGTGGGTTTCTGGGGTGTGGAGCGGTCAGTGTCTCCCTGTGGTGTGATGCGGTCAGTGTCTCCCTGTGGTGTGGAGTGTTCAGTGTCTCCCTGTGGTGTGGAGCGGTCCGTGGGTTTCTGGGGTGTGGAGCGGTCAGTGTCTCCCTGTGGTGTGGAGTGGTCAGTGGGTTCCTGCGATGTGGAGTGGTGAGTGGCTCCCTGTGATGTGGAGAGGTCATTGCGTTCCTGTGATGTGGAGCGGTCAGTGTCTTCCTGTGGGGTCGTGCAGTCAGTGTCTACCTGTGGTGTGGAGCGGTCAGTGTCTCTGTGTGATGTGGAGCGGTCAGTGTCTCCCTGTGGTGTGGAGCGGTCAGTGGCTCACTGCGGTGTTGAGCAGTGAGTGTGTTCCTGTGGTGTGGTGCGGTCAGTATCTCCCTTTGGTGTGGAGCGGTCAGTGGGTTCCTGTGGTGTGGAGCGGTCAATGTCTCCCTGTGGTGTAGAGTGGTCAGTGTCTCCCTTTGGCGTGGAGCGGTGAGTGTCTCCCTTTGGTGTGGAGCGGTCAGTGTCTCCCTGTGGTGTGGAGCGGGCAGTGGGTTCCTGTGGTGTAGAGCGGTCAGTGTCTCCCTATGGTGTGAAGCGGCAATGGGTTCCTGCGGTGTGGAGCGGTCAGTGTCTCCCTGTTGTGTGGAGTGGTCAGTGATTCCCTGTGGTGTGGAGCGGTAAGTGTCTCCCTGTGGTGTGGAGCGGTCAGTGGGTTCCTATGGTGTAGAGCGGTCAGTGGGTACCTGTGGTGTGGAGTGGTCATTCGGTTCCTGTGCTGTGGAGCAATCAGTGTCTCCCTGCGGT
This sequence comes from Isurus oxyrinchus, assembly GCA_026770705.1. NCBI lineage: Eukaryota > Metazoa > Chordata > Chondrichthyes > Lamniformes > Lamnidae > Isurus > Isurus oxyrinchus. Next base: position 452,518 of record JANJGN010000111.1, read on the forward strand.
GTGGAGCGGTCAGTGTCTCCCAGTGGTGTGGAGCGGTCAGTGGGTTCCTGTGGTGTGGAGCGGTCAGTGTCTCCCTGTGGTGTGGAGCGGTCAGTGGGTTCCTGTGGTGTGGAGCGGTTAGTTTTCTCCTCTGATCTGGAGCGTTCAGTGTCTCCCCCTGGTGTTGTGCGGTCAGTCTGTCTCTGTGGTGTGGAGCGGTCAGTGTCTCCCTGTGGTGTGGAGCGGTCAGTGTCTCCCTGTGGTGTGGAGCTGTCAGTGTCTCCCTGTGGTGTGGAGCGGTTAGTGTCTCCCTGTGGTGTGGAGCGTTCAGTGGGTTCCTGTGGTGTGGAGTGGTCAGTGGGTTTCTGGGGTGTGGAGCGGTCAGTGTCTCCCTGTGGTGTGGAGCGTTTAGTGTGTTTCTGTGGTGTGGAGCGGTGAGTCGATTCCTGTGGTGTGGAGCAGTCATTCGGTTCCTCCGGTTTGGAGCGGTCAGTGGCTCTCTGTGGTGTGGAGTGGTCATTCGGTTCCTGTGCTGTGGAACAATCAGTGTCTCCCTGCGGTGTGGAGTGGTCAGTGTCTCCCTGTGGTGTGGAGCGGTCAGTGGGTTCCCGTGGTGTGGAGCGGTCAGTGTTTCCATGTGGTGTGGAGCGCTCAGTTGGTCCCTATGGCGTGGAGCGGTCAGTGTCTCCCTGTGGTGTTGAGTGGTCAGGGTCTCCCTGTGGTGTGGCATGGTCAGTGGGTGCCTGTGGTGTGGAGCGGTCAGTGTCTCCCTGTGGTGTGCAGCGGTCAGTGGCTCGCTGTGGTGTGGAGCGGTCACTGGATTCCTGTGGTGTGGAGCGGTCAGTGTCTCCCTGTGGAGTGGAGCAGTCAGTGGCACCCTGTGGTGTGGAGTGGTCAGTGTCACCCTGTGGTGTCGAGCGGTCAGTATGTCCCTGTGGTGTGGAGCGGTCAGTGGGTTCCTGTGGTTTGGAGCGGTCAGTGTCTCCCTGTGGTGTGGAGCGGTCAGTGTCTCCCTGTGGTGTGGAGCGTTCAGTTTGTTTCCTGTGGTGTGGAGCGGTGAGTGGGTTCCTGTGGTGTGGAGTGGTCAGTGGGTTTCTGTGGTGTGGAGCGGTCAGTGTCTCCCTGTGGTGTGGAGTGGTCAGCGGGTTCCTGCGGTGTGGAGCGGTCAGTGTCTCCCTGTGATGTGGAGAGGTCATTGGGTTCCTGTGGTGTGGAGCTGTCAGGGTCTCTCTGTGATGTGAAGAGGTCAGTGGGTTCCTGTGGTGTGGAGCGGTCAGTGGGTTCCTGTGGTGTGGTGCGGTGAGTTTCTACCTGGGGTGTGGAGCGGTCAGTGTCTCTGTATGACGTGGAGCGGTCAGTGGCTCCCTGCGGTGTTGAGCAGTCAGTGTGTTCCTGTGGTGTGGTGCGGTCATTGTCTCCCTGTGGTGTGGAGTGGTCAGTGGGTTTCTGGGGTGTGGAGCGGTCAGTGTCTCCCTGTGGTGTGGAGTGGTCATTGGGTTCCTGCGGTGTGGAGCGGTCAGTGTCTCCGTGTGATGTGGAGCGGTCAGTGTCTCACTGTGGTGTGGAGTGGTCAGTGTATCCCTGTGTTGTGGAGTGGTCAGTGCATTCCTGTGGTGTGGAGCGGTCAGTGGGTCCCTGTGGTGTGGAGCGGTCAGTTTCTCCCTGTGGACTGGAGTAGTCAGTGTCTCCCTGTGGTGTGGACCGGTCAGTGTCTCCCTGTGGTGTGGAGCAGTCAGTGGCTCCCTGTGGTGTGGAGTGGTCAGTGTCTCCCTGTGGTGTGGAGTGGTCTGTGTGTTCCAGTGGTGTGGAGCGGTCTGTGTCTCACGATGGTGTGGAGCGGTCAGTGGTGTCCTGTGGTATGGAGCGGTCAGTGTCTCCTTGTGGTGTGGAGCGGTCATTGTCACCCTGTTGTGTCGAGCAGTCAGTGGGTTTCTGTGGTGTAGAGCAGTCAGTGTATCCCTATGGTGTGGTCTGGTCAATGTCTCCCTCTGGTGTAGAGCGGTCAGTGTCTCCCTTTGGAGTGGAGCGTTCAGTGGGGTCCTGTGGTGTGGAGCGGGTAGTGGGTTCCTGTGGTGTGGAGCGGTCTGTGCCTCCCTCTGGTGTGGAGCGGTCAGTGGGTTGCTGTGGTGTGGAGCGGTCAGTGCGATCCTGTGGTTTTGAGCGGTCAGTGTCTCCCTGTATTGTGGAGTAGTCAGTGTCTCCCTGTGGTGTGGAGTGGTCAGTGCCTCCATTTGGTGTGGAGCGGTCAGTTTCTCCAGGTGGATTGGAGCGGTCAGTGTTTCCCTGTGGTGTGGAGCAGTCAGTGTCTCCCTGTGGTATGGAGCAGTCAGTGTCTCCGTGTGGTGTGGAGTGGTCAGTGTTTCCCTGTGGTGTGGAGCAGTCAGTGTCTCGCTGTGGTGTGGAGTGGTCAATGTCACCCTGTGGTGTGGAGTGGTCAGTGTCTCCCTGTGGTGTGGAGTGGTCAGTGTGTTCCAGTGGTGTGGAGCATTCTGTGTCTCCCTGTGGTGTGGAGCGGTCAGTGGAGTCCTGTGGTGTGGAGCGGTCAGTGTCTCCCTATGGTGTCGAGCAGTCAGTGTCTCCCTGTGGTGTGGAGCAGTCAGTGTCTCCCTGTGGTGTGGAGTGGTCAATGTCACCCTGTGGTGTGAAGTGGTCAGTGTCTCCCTGTGGTGTGGAGTGGTCAGTGTCTCCCTGTGGTGTGGAGCTGTCAGTGGGTTCCTGTGGTGTGCAGTGGTCAGTATCTCCCTTTGGTGTCGAGCGGTCAGTGGGTTCCTGTGGTTTGGAGCGGTCAGTGTCTCCCTGTTGTGTGTAGACATCACTGGGTCCCTGTGGTGTTGAGCAGTCAGTGGTTCCTGTATTGTGGAGCGGTCAGTGGGTTCCTGTGGTGTGGAGCGGTCAGTATCTCCCTTTGGTGTGGAGCAGTCAGTGTCTCCCTGTGGTGTGGATCGGGCAGTGGGTTCCTGTGGTGTGTAGCGGTCAGTGTCTCTCTGTGGTTTGGTGCGGGCAGTGGGTTCCTGCGGTGTGGAGCGGTCAGTGTCTCCCTGTGGTGTGGAGTGGTCAGTGATTCCCTGTGGTGTGGAGCGGTGAGTGTCTCCCTGTCATGTGGAGCAGTCAGTGTCTCCCTGTGGTGTGGAGCGGTCAGTGGGTTCCTGTGGTGTAGAGCGGTCAGTGGGTACCTGTGGTGTGGAGCACTCAGTGTCTCCTTGTGGTGTGGATCGGTCAGTGGGTCCTTTGGTTTGGAGCAGTCAGTGTCTCTCTGTGGTGTGGAGCGGTCAGTGGGTTCCTTTGGTGTGGAGCGGGCAGTGGGTTCCTGTGGTGTGGAGCGGTCAGTGGGTTCCTGTGGTGTGAAGCGGTCAGTGTCTCCCTGTGGTGTGGAGCGTTTAGTGGGTTTCTGTGGTGTGGAGCGGTGAGTGGATTCCTGTGGTGTGTAGCGGTGAGTGGATTCCTGTGGTGTGGAGCGGTCAGTGTCTCCCTGTGGTGTGGAGCGGTCAGTGGCTCGCTGTGGTGTGGAGCGGTCACTGGATTCCTGTGGTGTGGAGTGGTCAGTGTCTCCCTGTGGAGTGGAGCAGTCAGTGGCACCCTGTGGTGTGGAGTGGTCAGTGTCACCCTGTGGTGTCGAGCGGTCAGTATGTCCCTGTGGTGTGGAGCGGTCAGTGGGTTCCTGTGGTTTGGAGCGGTCAGTGTCTCCCTGTGGTGTGGAGCGGTCAGTGTCTCCCTGTGGTGTGGAGCTGTCAGTGTCTCCCTGTGGTGTGGAGTGGTCAGTGTCTCCCTGTGGTGTGGAGCGTTCAGTGGGTTCCTGTGGTGTGGAGCGGTGAGTGGGTCCCTGTGGTGTGGAGTGGTCAGTGGGTTTCTGGGGTGTGGAGCGGTCAGTGTCTCCCTGTGGTGTGATGCGGTCAGTGTCTCCCTGTGGTGTGGAGTGTTCAGTGTCTCCCTGTGGTGTGGAGCGGTCCGTGGGTTTCTGGGGTGTGGAGCGGTCAGTGTCTCCCTGTGGTGTGGAGTGGTCAGTGGGTTCCTGCGATGTGGAGTGGTGAGTGGCTCCCTGTGATGTGGAGAGGTCATTGCGTTCCTGTGATGTGGAGCGGTCAGTGTCTTCCTGTGGGGTCGTGCAGTCAGTGTCTACCTGTGGTGTGGAGCGGTCAGTGTCTCTGTGTGATGTGGAGCGGTCAGTGGCTCCCTGTGGTGTGGAGCGGTCAGTGGCTCACTGCGGTGTTGAGCAGTGAGTGTGTTCCTGTGGTGTCGTGCGGTCAATGTCTCCCTGTGGTGTAGAGTGGTCAGTGTCTCCCTTTGGCGTGGAGCGGTGAGTGTCTCCCTTTGGTGTGGAGCGGTCAGTGTCTCCCTGTGGTGTGGAGTGGGCAGTGGGTTCCTGTGGTGTGGAGCGGTCAGTGTCTCCCTATGGTGTGGAGCGGCAGTGGGTTCCTGCGGTGTGGAGCGGTCAGTGTCTCCCTGTTGTGTGGAGTGGTCAGTGATTACCTGTGGTGTGGAGCGGTAAGTGTCTCCCTGTGGTGTGGAGCGGTCAGTGGGTTCCTATGGTGTAGAGCGGTCAGTGGGTACCTGTGGTGTGGAGTGGTCATTCGGTTCCTGTGCTGTGGAGCAATCAGTGTCTCCCTGCGGTGTGGAGCGGTCAGTGTCTCCCAGTGGTGTGGAGCGGTCAGTGGGTTCCTGTGGTGTGGAGCGGTCAGTGTCTCCCTGTGGTGTGGAGCGGTCAGTGGGTTCCTGTGGTGTGGAGCGGTTAGTTTTCTCCTCTGATCTGGAGCGTTCAGTGTCTCCCCCTGGTGTTGTGCGGTCAGTCTGTCTCTGTGGTGTGGAGCGGTCAGTGTCTCCCTGTCGTGTGGAGCGGTGAGTGGATTCCTGTGGTGTGTAGCGGTGAGTGGATTCCTGTGGTGTGGAGCAGTCATTCGGTTCCTCCGGTTTGGAGCGGTCAGTGGCTCTCTGTGGTGTGGAGTGGTCATTCGGTTGCTGTGCTGTGGAACAATCAGTGTCTCCCTGCGGTGTGGAGTGGTCAGTGTCTCCCTGTGGTGTGGAGCGGTCAGTGGGTTCCCGTGGTGTGGAGCGGTCAGTGTTTCCCTGTGGTGTGGAGCGCTCAGTTGGTCCCTATGGCGTGGAGCGGTCAGTGTCTCCCTGTGGTGTTGAGTGGTCAGGGTCTCCCTGTGGTGTGGCATGGTCAGTGGGTGCCTGTGGTATGGAGCGGTCAGTGTCTCCCTGTGGTGTGGAGCGGTCAGTGGGTTCCTGTGGTGTGGAGCGGTGAGACGATTCCTGTGGTGTGGAGTGGTCAGTGGGTTTCTGGGGTGTGGAGCGGTCAGTGTCTCCCTGTGGTGTGGAGCGTTTAGTGGGTTTCTGTGGTGTGGAGCGGTGAGTGGATTCCTGTGGTGTGTAGCGGTGAGTGGATTCCTGTGGTGTGGAGCGGTCAGTGTCTCCCTGTGGTGTGGAGCGGTCAGTGGCTCGCTGTGGTGTGGAGCGGTCACTGGATTCCTGTGGTGTGGAGTGGTCAGTGTCTCCCTGTGGAGTGGAGCAGTCAGTGGCACCCTGTGGTGTGGAGTGGTCAGTGTCACCCTGTGGTGTCGAGCGGTCAGTATGTCCCTGTGGTGTGGAGCGGTCAGTGGGTTCCTGTGGTTTGGAGCGGTCAGTGTCTCCCTGTGGTGTGGAGCGGTCAGTGTCTCCCTGTGGTGTGGAGCGTTCAGTGGTTTCCTGTGGTGTGGAGCGGTGAGTGGGTTCCTGTGGTGTGGAGTGGTCAGTGGGTTTCTGTGGTGTGGAGCGGTCAGTGTCTCCCTGTGGTGTGGAGTGGTCAGCGGGTTCCTGCGGTGTGGAGTGGTCAGTGTCTCCCTGTGATGTGGAGAGGTCATTGGGTTCCTGTGGTGTGGAGCTGTCAGTGTCTCTCTGTGATGTGAAGAGGTCAGTGGGTTCCTGTGGTGTGGAGCGGTCAGTGGGTTCCTGTGGTGTGGTGCGGTGAGTTTCTACCTGGGGTGTGGAGCGGTCAGTGTCTCTGTGTGACGTGCAGCGATCAGTGTCTCCCTGTGGTGTGGAGCGGTCAGTGTCTCCCTGTGGTGTGGAGCTGTCAGTGTCTCCCTGTGGTGTGGAGCTGTCAGTGTCTCCCTGTGGTGTGGAGCGGTCAGTGTCTCCCTGTGGTGTGGAGCGTTCAGTGGGTTCCTGTGGTGTGGAGCGGTGAGTGGGTCCCTGTGGTGTGGAGTGGTCAGTGGGTTTCTGGGGTGTGGAGCGGTCAGTGTCTCCCTGTGGTGTGGAGTGTTCAGTGTCTCCCTGTGGTGTGGAGCGGTCCGTGGGTTTCTGGGGTGTGGAGCGGTCAGTGTCTCCCTGTGGTGTGGAGTGGTCATTGGGTTCCTGCGATGTGGAGTGGTGATTGGCTCCCTGTGATGTGGAGAGGTCATTGGGTTCCTGTGATGTGGAGCGGTCAGTGTCTTCCTGTGGGGTCGTGCAGTCAGTGTCTACCTGTGGTGTGGAGCGGTCAGTGTCTCTGTGTGATGTGGAGCGGTCAGTGTCTCCCTGTGGTGTGGAGCGGTCAGTGGCTCACTGCGGTGTTGAGCAGTGAGTGTGTTCCTGTGGTGTGGTGCGGTCAGTATCTCCCTTTGGTGTGGAGCGGTGAGTGGGTTCCTGTGGTGTGGAGCGGTCAATGTCTCCCTGTGGTGTAGAGCGGTCAGTGTCTCCCTTTGGCGTGGAGCGGTGAGTGTCTCCCTTTGGTGTGGAGCGGTCAGTGTCTCCCTGTGGTGTGGAGCGGGCAGTGGGTTCCTGTGGTGTGGAGCGGTCAGTGTCTCCCTGTTGTGTGGAGTGGTCAGTGATTCCCTGTGGTGTTGAGCGGTTAGTGTCTCCCTGTGGTGTGGAGCGGTCAGTGGGTTCCTATGGTGTAGAGCGGTCAGTGGGTACCTGTGGTGTGGAGCAGTCAGTGGCTCCCTGTAGTGTGGAGCGGTCAGTGGGTTCATGTGGTGTGGAGCGGTCTGTGTCTCCCTGCGGTGTGGAGCGGTCAGTGACTCCCTGTGGTGTGGAGAGGGCAGTGGGTTCCTGTGGTGTGGAGCGGCCAGTGTCTCCCTGTGGTGTGCAGTGGTCAGTGTCTCCCTGTGGTGTGGAGCGGTCAGTGGTTCCCTGTGGTGTGGAGCAGTCAGTGTCTCCCTATCGTGTGGAGCAGTCAGTGTCTCGCTGTGGTGTGGACCGGTCAGTGGGTTACTGTGGTGTGGACTGGTCAGTGGGTTCCTGTGGTGTAGAGCGGTCAGTGGGTACCTGTGGTGTGCAGCGATGAGTGTCTCCCTGTTGTGTGGAGTGGTCAGTGATTCCCTGTGGTGTGGAGCGGTTAGTGTCTCCCTGTGGTGTGGAGCGGTCAGTGGGTTCCTATGGTGTAGAGCGGTCAGTGGGTACCTGTGGTGTGGAGCGTTCAGTGGGTTCCTGTGGTGTGGAGCGGTGAGTGGATTCCAGTGGTGTGGAGTGGTCAGTGGGTTTCTGGGGTGTGGAGCGGTCAGTGTCTCCCTGTGGTGTGGAGCGGTGAGTGGATTCCTGTGGTGTGGAGCGGTCATTCGGTTCCTCCGGTTTGGAGCGGTCAGTATCTCTCTGTGGTGTGGAGTGGTCATTCGGTTCCTGTGCTGTGGAGCAAACAGTGTCTCCCTGCGGTGTGGAGCGGTAAGTGTCTCCCAGTGGTGTGGAGCGGTCAGTGGGTTCCTGTGGTGTGGAGCGGTTAGTTTTTTCCTCTGATCTGGAGCGTTCAGTGTCTCCCCCTGGTGTTGTGCGTTCAGTCTGTCTCTGTGGTGTGGAGCGGTCAGTGGGTCCCTGTGGTGTGGAGCAGTCAGTGGGGCACTGTGGTTTGGAGTGGTCAGTGTCTCCCTGTGGTGTGGAGCTGTCAGTGTCTCCCTGTGGTGTGGAGCGGTCAGTGTCTCCCTGTGGTGTGGAGCGTTCAGTGGGTTCCTGTGGTGTGGAGCGGTGAGTGGATTCCTGTGGTGTGGAGTGGTCAGTGGGTTTCTGGGGTGTGGTGCGGTCAGTGTCTCCCTGTGGTGTGGAGCGTTTAGTGGGTTTCTGTGGTCTGGAGCGGTGAGTGGATTCCTGTGGTGTGTAGCGGTGAGTGGATTCCTGTGGTGTGGAGCAGTCATTCGGTTCCTCCGGTTTGGAGCGGTCAGTGGCTCTCTGTGGTGTGGAGTGGTCATTCGGTTGCTGTGCTGTGGAACAATCAGTGTCTCCCTGCGGTGTGGAGTGGTCAGTGTCTCCCTGTGGTGTGGAGCGGTCAGTGGGTTCCCGTGGTGTGGAGCGGTCAGTGTTTCCCTGTGGTGTGGAGCGCTCAGTTGGTCCCTATGGCGTGGAGCGGTCAGTGTCTCCCTGTGGTGTTGAGTGGTCAGGGTCTCCCTGTGGTGTGGCATGGTCAGTGGGTGCCTGTGGTATGGAGCGGTCAGTGTCTCCCTGTGGTGTGGAGCGGTCAGTGGGTTCCTGTGGTGTGGAGCGGTGAGACGATTCCTGTGGTGTGGAGTGGTCAGTGGGTTTCTGGGGTGTGGAGCGGTCAGTGTCTCCCTGTGGTGTGGAGCGGTCAGTGTCTCCCTGTGGTGTTGAGTGGTCAGGGTCTCCCTGTGGTGTGGCATGGTCAGTGGGTGCCTGTGGTATGGAGCGGTCAGTGTCTCCCTGTGGTGTGGAGCGGTCAGTGGGTTCCTGTGGTGTGGAGCGGTGAGACGATTCCTGTGGTGTGGAGTGGTCAGTGGGTTTCTGGGGTGTGGAGCGGTCAGTGTCTCCCTGTGGTGTGGAGCGTTTAGTGGGTTTCTGTGGTGTGGAGCGGTGAGTGGATTCCTGTGGTGTGTAGCGGTGAGTGGATTCCTGTGGTGTGGAGCGGTCAGTGTCTCCCTGTGGTGTGGAGCGGTCAGTGGCTCGCTGTGGTGTGGAGCGGTCACTGGATTCCTGTGGTGTGGAGTGGTCAGTGTCTCCCTGTGGAGTGGAGCAGTCAGTGGCACCCTGTGGTGTGGAGTGGTCAGTGTCACCCTGTGGTGTCGAGCGGTCAGTATGTCCCTGTGGTGTGGAGCGGTCAGTGGGTTCCTGTGGTTTGGAGCGGTCAGTGTCTCCCTGTGGTGTGGAGCGGTCAGTGTCTCCCTGTGGTGTGGAGCGTTCAGTGGTTTCCTGTGGTGTGGAGCGGTGAGTGGGTTCCTGTGGTGTGGAGTGGTCAGTGGGTTTCTGTGGTGTGGAGCGGTCAGTGTCTCCCTGTGGTGTGGAGTGGTCAGCGGGTTCCTGCGGTGTGGAGCGGTCAGTGTCTCCCTGTGATGTGGAGAGGTCATTGGGTTCCTGTGGTGTGGAGCTGTCAGTGTCTCTCTGTGATGTGAAGAGGTCAGTGGGTTCCTGTGGTGTGGAGCGGTCAGTGGGTTCCTGTGGTGTGGTGCGGTGAGTTTCTACCTGGGGTGTGGAGCGGTCAGTGTCTCTGTGTGACGTGCAGCGATCAGTGTCTCCCTGTGGTGTGGAGCGGTCAGTGTCTCCCTGTGGTGTGGAGCTGTCAGTGTCTCCCTGTGGTGTGGAGTGGTCAGTGTCTCCCTGTGGTGTGGAGCGTTCAGTGGGTTCCTGTGGTGTGGAGCGGTGAGTGGGTCCCTGTGGTGTGGAGTGGTCAGTGGGTTTCTGGGGTGTGGAGCGGTCAGTGTCTCCCTGTGGTGTGATGCGGTCAGTGTCTCCCTGTGGTGTGGAGTGTTCAGTGTCTCCCTGTGGTGTGGAGCGGTCCGTGGGTTTCTGGGGTGTGGAGCGGTCAGTGTCTCCCTGTGGTGTGGAGTGGTCAGTGGGTTCCTGCGATGTGGAGTGGTGAGTGGCTCCCTGTGATGTGGAGAGGTCATTGCGTTCCTGTGATGTGGAGCGGTCAGTGTCTTCCTGTGGGGTCGTGCAGTCAGTGTCTACCTGTGGTGTGGAGCGGTCAGTGTCTCTGTGTGATGTGGAGCGGTCAGTGTCTCCCTGTGGTGTGGAGCGGTCAGTGGCTCACTGCGGTGTTGAGCAGTGAGTGTGTTCCTGTGGTGTGGTGCGGTCAGTATCTCCCTTTGGTGTGGAGCGGTCAGTGGGTTCCTGTGGTGTGGAGCGGTCAATGTCTCCCTGTGGTGTAGAGTGGTCAGTGTCTCCCTTTGGCGTGGAGCGGTGAGTGTCTCCCTTTGGTGTGGAGCGGTCAGTGTCTCCCTGTGGTGTGGAGCGGGCAGTGGGTTCCTGTGGTGTAGAGCGGTCAGTGTCTCCCTATGGTGTGAAGCGGCAATGGGTTCCTGCGGTGTGGAGCGGTCAGTGTCTCCCTGTTGTGTGGAGTGGTCAGTGATTCCCTGTGGTGTGGAGCGGTAAGTGTCTCCCTGTGGTGTGGAGCGGTCAGTGGGTTCCTATGGTGTAGAGCGGTCAGTGGGTACCTGTGGTGTGGAGTGGTCATTCGGTTCCTGTGCTGTGGAGCAATCAGTGTCTCCCTGCGGTGTGGAGCGGTCAGTGTCTCCCAGTGGTGTGGAGCGGTCAGTGGGTTCCTGTGGTGTGGAGCGGTCAGTGTCTCCCTGTGGTGTGGAGCGGTCAGTGGGTTCCTGTGGTGTGGAGCGGTTAGTTTTCTCCTCTGATCTGGAGCGTTCAGTGTCTCCCCCTGGTGTTGTGCGGTCAGTCTGTCTCTGTGGTGTGGAGCGGTCAGTGTCTCCCTGTGGTGTGGAGCGGTCAGTGTCTCCCTGTGGTGTGGAGCTGTCAGTGTCTCCCTGTGGTGTGGAGCGGTTAGTGTCTCCCTGTGGTGTGGAGCGTTCAGTGGGTTCCTGTGGTGTGGAGTGGTCAGTGGGTTTCTGGGGTGTGGAGCGGTCAGTGTCTCCCTGTGGTGTGGAGCGTTTAGTGTGTTTCTGTGGTGTGGAGCGGTGAGTCGATTCCTGTGGTGTGGAGCAGTCATTCGGTTCCTCCGGTTTGGAGCGGTCAGTGGCTCTCTGTGGTGTGGAGTGGTCATTCGGTTCCTGTGCTGTGGAACAATCAGTGTCTCCCTGCGGTGTGGAGTGGTCAGTGTCTCCCTGTGGTGTGGAGCGGTCAGTGGGTTCCCGTGGTGTGGAGCGGTCAGTGTTTCCATGTGGTGTGGAGCGCTCAGTTGGTCCCTATGGCGTGGAGCGGTCAGTGTCTCCCTGTGGTGTTGAGTGGTCAGGGTCTCCCTGTGGTGTGGCATGGTCAGTGGGTGCCTGTGGTGTGGAGCGGTCAGTGTCTCCCTGTGGTGTGCAGCGGTCAGTGGCTCGCTGTGGTGTGGAGCGGTCACTGGATTCCTGTGGTGTGGAGCGGTCAGTGTCTCCCTGTGGAGTGGAGCAGTCAGTGGCACCCTGTGGTGTGGAGTGGTCAGTGTCACCCTGTGGTGTCGAGCGGTCAGTATGTCCCTGTGGTGTGGAGCGGTCAGTGGGTTCCTGTGGTTTGGAGCGGTCAGTGTCTCCCTGTGGTGTGGAGCGGTCAGTGTCTCCCTGTGGTGTGGAGCGTTCAGTTTGTTTCCTGTGGTGTGGAGCGGTGAGTGGGTTCCTGTGGTGTGGAGTGGTCAGTGGGTTTCTGTGGTGTGGAGCGGTCAGTGTCTCCCTGTGGTGTGGAGTGGTCAGCGGGTTCCTGCGGTGTGGAGCGGTCAGTGTCTCCCTGTGATGTGGAGAGGTCATTGGGTTCCTGTGGTGTGGAGCTGTCAGGGTCTCTCTGTGATGTGAAGAGGTCAGTGGGTTCCTGTGGTGTGGAGCGGTCAGTGGGTTCCTGTGGTGTGGTGCGGTGAGTTTCTACCTGGGGTGTGGAGCGGTCAGTGTCTCTGTATGACGTGGAGCGGTCAGTGGCTCCCTGCGGTGTTGAGCAGTCAGTGTGTTCCTGTGGTGTGGTGCGGTCATTGTCTCCCTGTGGTGTGGAGTGGTCAGTGGGTTTCTGGGGTGTGGAGCGGTCAGTGTCTCCCTGTGGTGTGGAGTGGTCATTGGGTTCCTGCGGTGTGGAGCGGTCAGTGTCTCCGTGTGATGTGGAGCGGTCAGTGTCTCACTGTGGTGTGGAGTGGTCAGTGTATCCCTGTGTTGTGGAGTGGTCAGTGCATTCCTGTGGTGTGGAGCGGTCAGTGGGTCCCTGTGGTGTGGAGCGGTCAGTTTCTCCCTGTGGACTGGAGTAGTCAGTGTCTCCCTGTGGTGTGGACCGGTCAGTGTCTCCCTGTGGTGTGGAGCAGTCAGTGGCTCCCTGTGGTGTGGAGTGGTCAGTGTCTCCCTGTGGTGTGGAGTGGTCTGTGTGTTCCAGTGGTGTGGAGCGGTCTGTGTCTCACGATGGTGTGGAGCGGTCAGTGGTGTCCTGTGGTATGGAGCGGTCAGTGTCTCCTTGTGGTGTGGAGCGGTCATTGTCACCCTGTTGTGTCGAGCAGTCAGTGGGTTTCTGTGGTGTAGAGCAGTCAGTGTATCCCTATGGTGTGGTCTGGTCAATGTCTCCCTCTGGTGTAGAGCGGTCAGTGTCTCCCTTTGGAGTGGAGCGTTCAGTGGGGTCCTGTGGTGTGGAGCGGGTAGTGGGTTCCTGTGGTGTGGAGCGGTCTGTGCCTCCCTCTGGTGTGGAGCGGTCAGTGGGTTGCTGTGGTGTGGAGCGGTCAGTGCGATCCTGTGGTTTTGAGCGGTCAGTGTCTCCCTGTATTGTGGAGTAGTCAGTGTCTCCCTGTGGTGTGGAGTGGTCAGTGCCTCCATTTGGTGTGGAGCGGTCAGTTTCTCCAGGTGGATTGGAGCGGTCAGTGTTTCCCTGTGGTGTGGAGCAGTCAGTGTCTCCCTGTGGTATGGAGCAGTCAGTGTCTCCGTGTGGTGTGGAGTGGTCAGTGTTTCCCTGTGGTGTGGAGCAGTCAGTGTCTCGCTGTGGTGTGGAGTGGTCAATGTCACCCTGTGGTGTGGAGTGGTCAGTGTCTCCCTGTGGTGTGGAGTGGTCAGTGTGTTCCAGTGGTGTGGAGCATTCTGTGTCTCCCTGTGGTGTGGAGCGGTCAGTGGAGTCCTGTGGTGTGGAGCGGTCAGTGTCTCCCTATGGTGTCGAGCAGTCAGTGTCTCCCTGTGGTGTGGAGCAGTCAGTGTCTCCCTGTGGTGTGGAGTGGTCAATGTCACCCTGTGGTGTGAAGTGGTCAGTGTCTCCCTGTGGTGTGGAGTGGTCAGTGTCTCCCTGTGGTGTGGAGCTGTCAGTGGGTTCCTGTGGTGTGCAGTGGTCAGTATCTCCCTTTGGTGTCGAGCGGTCAGTGGGTTCCTGTGGTTTGGAGCGGTCAGTGTCTCCCTGTTGTGTGTAGACATCACTGGGTCCCTGTGGTGTTGAGCAGTCAGTGGTTCCTGTATTGTGGAGCGGTCAGTGGGTTCCTGTGGTGTGGAGCGGTCAGTATCTCCCTTTGGTGTGGAGCAGTCAGTGTCTCCCTGTGGTGTGGATCGGGCAGTGGGTTCCTGTGGTGTGTAGCGGTCAGTGTCTCTCTGTGGTTTGGTGCGGGCAGTGGGTTCCTGCGGTGTGGAGCGGTCAGTGTCTCCCTGTGGTGTGGAGTGGTCAGTGATTCCCTGTGGTGTGGAGCGGTCAGTGTCTCCCTGTCATGTGGAGCAGTCAGTGTCTCCCTGTGGTGTGGAGCGGTCAGTGGGTTCCTGTGGTGTAGAGCGGTCAGTGGGTACCTGTGGTGTGGAGCACTCAGTGTCTCCTTGTGGTGTGGATCGGTCAGTGGGTCCTTTGGTTTGGAGCAGTCAGTGTCTCTCTGTGGTGTGGAGCGGTCAGTGGGTTCCTTTGGTGTGGAGCGGGCAGTGGGTTCCTGTGGTGTGGAGCGGTCAGTGGGTTCCTGTGGTGTGAAGCGGTCAGTGTCTCCCTGTGGTGTGGAGCGTTTAGTGGGTTTCTGTGGTGTGGAGCGGTGAGTGGATTCCTGTGGTGTGTAGCGGTGAGTGGATTCCTGTGGTGTGGAGCGGTCAGTGTCTCCCTGTGGTGTGGAGCGGTCAGTGGCTCGCTGTGGTGTGGAGCGGTCACTGGATTCCTGTGGTGTGGAGTGGTCAGTGTCTCCCTGTGGAGTGGAGCAGTCAGTGGCACCCTGTGGTGTGGAGTGGTCAGTGTCACCCTGTGGTGTCGAGCGGTCAGTATGTCCCTGTGGTGTGGAGCGGTCAGTGGGTTCCTGTGGTTTGGAGCGGTCAGTGTCTCCCTGTGGTGTGGAGCGGTCAGTGTCTCCCTGTGGTGTGGAGCGTTCAGTGGTTTCCTGTGGTGTGGAGCGGTGAGTGGGTTCCTGTGGTGTGGAGTGGTCAGTGGGTTTCTGTGGTGTGGAGCGGTCAGTGTCTCCCTGTGGTGTGGAGTGGTCAGCGGGTTCCTGCGGTGTGGAGCGGTCAGTGTCTCCCTGTGATGTGGAGAGGTCATTGGGTTCCTGTGGTGTGGAGCTGTCAGTGTCTCTCTGTGATGTGAAGAGGTCAGTGGGTTCCTGTGGTGTGGAGCGGTCAGTGGGTTCCTGTGGTGTGGTGCGGTGAGTTTCTACCTGGGGTGTGGAGCGGTCAGTGTCTCTGTGTGACGTGCAGCGATCAGTGTCTCCCTGTGGTGTGGAGCGGTCAGTGTCTCCCTGTGGTGTGGTGTGGTCAGCGGGTTCCTGCGGTGTGGAGCAGTCAGTGTCTCCCTGTGATGTGGAGAGGTCATTGGGTTCCTGTGGTGTGGAGCTGTCAGTGTCTCTCTGTGATGTGAAGAGGTCAGTGGGTTCCTGTGGTGTGGAGCGGTCAGTGGGTTCCTGTGGTGTGGTGCGGTGAGTTTCTACCTGGGGTGTGGAGCGGTCAGTGTCTCTGTGTGACGTGCAGCGATCAGTGTCTCCCTGTGGTGTGGAGCGGTCAGTGTCTCCCTGTGGTGTGGAGCTGTCAGTGTCTCCCTGTGGTGTGGAGTGGTCAGTGTCTCCCTGTGGTGTGGAGCGTTCAGTGGGTTCCTGTGGTGTGGAGCGGTGAGTGGGTCCCTGTGGTGTGGAGTGGTCAGTGGGTTTCTGGGGTGTGGAGCGGTCAGTGTCTCCCTGTGGTGTGATGCGGTCAGTGTCTCCCTGTGGTGTGGAGTGTTCAGTGTCTCCCTGTGGTGTGGAGCGGTCCGTGGGTTTCTGGGGTGTGGAGCGGTCAGTGTCTCCCTGTGGTGTGGAGTGGTCAGTGGGTTCCTGCGATGTGGAGTGGTGAGTGGCTCCCTGTGATGTGGAGAGGTCATTGCGTTCCTGTGATGTGGAGCGGTCAGTGTCTTCCTGTGGGGTCGTGCAGTCAGTGTCTACCTGTGGTGTGGAGCGGTCAGTGTCTCTGTGTGATGTGGAGCGGTCAGTGGCTCCCTGTGGTGTGGAGCGGTCAGTGGCTCACTGCGGTGTTGAGCAGTGAGTGTGTTCCTGTGGTGTCGTGCGGTCAATGTCTCCCTGTGGTGTAGAGTGGTCAGTGTCTCCCTTTGGCGTGGAGCGGTGAGTGTCTCCCTTTGGTGTGGAGCGGTCAGTGTCTCCCTGTGGTGTGGAGTGGGCAGTGGGTTCCTGTGGTGTGGAGCGGTCAGTGTCTCCCTATGGTGTGGAGCGGCAGTGGGTTCCTGCGGTGTGGAGCGGTCAGTGTCTCCCTGTTGTGTGGAGTGGTCAGTGATTACCTGTGGTGTGGAGCGGTAAGTGTCTCCCTGTGGTGTGGAGCGGTCAGTGGGTTCCTATGGTGTAGAGCGGTCAGTGGGTACCTGTGGTGTGGAGTGGTCATTCGGTTCCTGTGCTGTGGAGCAATCAGTGTCTCCCTGCGGTGTGGAGCGGTCAGTGTCTCCCAGTGGTGTGGAGCGGTCAGTGGGTTCCTGTGGTGTGGAGCGGTCAGTGTCTCCCTGTGGTGTGGAGCGGTCAGTGGGTTCCTGTGGTGTGGAGCGGTTAGTTTTCTCCTCTGATCTGGAGCGTTCAGTGTCTCCCCCTGGTGTTGTGCGGTCAGTCTGTCTCTGTGGTGTGGAGCGGTCAGTGTCTCCCTGTGGTGTGGAGCGGTCAGTGTCTCCCTGTGGTGTGGAGCTGTCAGTGTCTCCCTGTGGTGTGGAGCGGTCAGTGTCTCCCTGTGGTGTGGAGCGTTCAGTGGGTTCCTGTGGTGTGGAGTGGTCAGTGGGTTTCTGGGGTGTGGAGCGGTCAGTGTCTCCCTGTGGTGTGGAGCGTTTAGTGGGTTTCTGTGGTGTGGAGCGGTGAGTCGATTCCTGTGGTGTGGAGCAGTCATTCGGTTCCTCCGGTTTGGAGCGGTCAGTGGCTCTCTGTGGTGTGGAGTGGTCATTCGGTTCCTGTGCTGTGGAACAATCAGTGTCTCCCTGCAGTGTGGAGTGGTCAGTGTATCCCTGTGGTGTGGAGCGGTCAGTGGGTTCCCGTGGTGTGGAGCGGTCAGTGTTTCCATGTGGTGTGGAGTGGTCAGTGGGTTTCTGTGGTGTGGAGCGGTCAGTGTCTCCCTGTGGTGTGGAGTGGTCAGCGGGTTCCTGCGGTGTGGAGCGGTCAGTGTCTCCCTGTGATGTGGAGAGGTCATTGGGTTCCTGTGGTGTGGAGCTGTCAGGGTCTCTCTGTGATGTGAAGAGGTCAGTGGGTTCCTGTGGTGTGGAGCGGTCAGTGGGTTCCTGTGGTTTGGAGCGGTCAGTGTCTCCCTGTGGTGTGGAGCGGTCAGTGTCTCCCTGTGGTGTGGAGCGTTCAGTGGTTTCCTGTGGTGTGGAGCGGTGAGTGGGTTCCTGTGGTGTGGAGTGGTCAGTGGGTTTCTGTGGTGTGGAGCGGTCAGTGTCTCCCTGTGGTGTGGAGTGGTCAGCGGGTTCCTGCGGTGTGGAGCGGTCAGTGTCTCCCTGTGATGTGGAGAGGTCATTGGGTTCCTGTGGTGTGGAGCTGTCAGGGTCTCTCTGTGATGTGAAGAGGTCAGTGGGTTCCTGTGGTGTGGAGCGGTCAGTGGGTTCCTGTGGTGTGGTGCGGTCAGTTTCTACCTGGGGTGTGGAGCGGTCAGTGTCTCTGTGTGACGTGCAGCGATCAGTGTCTCCCTGTGGTGTGGAGCGGTCAGTGTCTCCCTGTGGTGTGGAGCTGTCAGTGTCTCCCTGTGGTGTGGAGTGGTCAGTGTCTCCCTGTGGTGTGGAGCGTTCAGTGGGTTCCTGTGGTGTGGAGCGGTGAGTGGGTCCCTGTGGTGTGGAGTGGTCAGTGGGTTTCTGGGGTGTGGAGCGGTCAGTGTGTCCCTGTGGTGTGGAGTGGTCAGTGGGTTCCTGCGGTGTGGAGCGGTCAGTGTCTCTGTGTGACGTGGATCGGTCAGTGTCTCCCATGGTGTGGTGCGGTCAGTGTCTCCCTGTGGTGTGGAGTGTTCAGTGTCTCCCTGTGGTGTGGAGCGGTCCGTGGGTTTCTGGGGTGTGGAGTGGTCAGTGTCTCCCTGTGGTGTGGAGTGGTCAGTGGGTTCCTGCGATGTGGAGTGGTGAGTGGCTCCCTGTGATGTGGAGAGGTCATTGGGTTCCTGTGATGTGGAGTGGTCAGTGGGTTCCTGTGGTGTGGTGCGGTCAGTTTCTACCTGGGGTGTGGAGCGGTCAGTGTCTCTGTATGACGTGGAGCGGTCAGTGGCTCCCTGCGGTGTTGAGCAGTCAGTGTGTTCCTGTGGTGTGGTGCGGTCATTGTCTCCCTGTGGTGTGGAGTGGTCAGTGGGTTTCTGGGGTGTGGAGCGGTCAGTGTCTCCCTGTGGTGTGGAGTGGTCATTGGGTTCCTGCGGTGTGGAGCGGTCAGTGTCTCCGTGTGATGTGGAGCGGTCAGTGTCTCACTGTGGTGTGGAGTGGTCAGTGTATCCCTGTGTTGTGGAGTGGTCAGTGCATTCCTGTGGTGTGGAGCGGTCAGTGGGTCCCTGTGGTGTGGAGCGGTCAGTTTCTCCCTGTGGACTGGAGTAGTCAGTGTCTCCCTGTGGTGTGGACCGGTCAGTGTCTCCCTGTGGTGTGGAGCAGTCAGTGGCTCCCTGTGGTGTGGAGTGGTCAGTGTCTCCCTGTGGTGTGGAGTGGTCTGTGTGTTCCAGTGGTGTGGAGCGGTCTGTGTCTCACGATGGTGTGGAGCGGTCAGTGGTGTCCTGTGGTATGGAGCGGTCAGTGTCTCCTTGTGGTGTGGAGCGGTCATTGTCACCCTGTTGTGTCGAGCAGTCAGTGGGTTTCTGTGGTGTAGAGCAGTCAGTGTATCCCTATGGTGTGGTCTGGTCAATGTCTCCCTCTAGTGTAGAGCGGTCAGTGTCTCCCTTTGGAGTGGAGCGTTCAGTGGGGTCCTGTGGTGTGGAGCGGGTAGTGGGTTCCTGTGGTGTGGAGCGGTCTGTGCCTCCCTCTGGTGTGGAGCGGTCAGTGGGTTGCTGTGGTGTGGAGCGGTCAGTGCGATCCTGTTGTTTTGAGCGGTCAGTGTCTCCCTGTATTGTGGAGTAGTCAGTGTCTCCCTGTGGTGTGGAGTGGTCAGTGCCTCCATTTGGTGTGGAGCGGTCAGTTTCTCCAGGTGGATTGGAGCGGTCAGTGTTTCCCTGTGGTGTGGAGCAGTCAGTGTCTCCCTGTGGTATGGAGCAGTCAGTGTCTCCGTGTGGTGTGGAGTGGTCAGTGTTTCCCTGTGGTGTGGAGCAGTCAGTGTCTCGCTGTGGTGTGGAGTGGTCAATGTCACCCTGTGGTGTGGAGTGGTCAGTGTCTCCCTGTGGTGTGGAGTGGTCAGTGTGTTCCAGTGGTGTGGAGCATTCTGTGTCTCCCTGTGGTGTGGAGCGGTCAGTGGAGTCCTGTGGTGTGGAGCGGTCAGTGTCTCCCTATGGTGTCGAGCAGTCAGTGTCTCCCTGTGGTGTGGAGCAGTCAGTGTCTCCCTGTGGTGTGGAGTGGTCAATGTCACCCTGTGGTGTGAAGTGGTCAGTGTCTCCCTGTGGTGTGGAGTGGTCAGTGTCTCCCTGTGGTGTGGAGCTGTCAGTGGGTTCCTGTGGTGTGCAGTGGTCAGTATCTCCCTTTGGTGTCGAGCGGTCAGTGGGTTCCTGTGGTTTGGAGCGGTCAGTGTCTCCCTGTTGTGTGTAGACATCACTGGGTCCCTGTGGTGTTGAGCAGTCAGTGGTTCCTGTATTGTGGAGCGGTCAGTGGGTTCCTGTGGTGTGGAGCGGTCAGTATCTCCCTTTGGTGTGGAGCAGTCAGTGTCTCCCTGTGGTGTGGATCGGGCAGTGGGTTCCTGTGGTGTGTAGCGGTCAGTGTCTCTCTGTGGTTTGGTGCGGGCAGTGGGTTCCTGCGGTGTGGAGCGGTCAGTGTCTCCCTGTGGTGTGGAGTGGTCAGTGATTCCCTGTGGTGTGGAGCGGTGAGTGTCTCCCTGTCATGTGGAGCAGTCAGTGTCTCCCTGTGGTGTGGAGCGGTCAGTGGGTTCCTGTGGTGTAGAGCGGTCAGTGGGTACCTGTGGTGTGGAGCACTCAGTGTCTCCTTGTGGTGTGGATCGGTCAGTGGGTCCTTTGGTTTGGAGCAGTCAGTGTCTCTCTGTGGTGTGGAGCGGTCAGTGGGTTCCTTTGGTGTGGAGCGGGCAGTGGGTTCCTGTGGTGTGGAGCGGTCAGTGGGTTCCTGTGGTGTGAAGCGGTCAGTGTCTCCCTGTGGTGTGGAGCGTTTAGTGGGTTTCTGTGGTGTGGAGCGGTGAGTGGATTCCTGTGGTGTGTAGCGGTGAGTGGATTCCTGTGGTGTGGAGCGGTCAGTGTCTCCCTGTGGTGTGGAGCGGTCAGTGGCTCGCTGTGGTGTGGAGCGGTCACTGGATTCCTGTGGTGTGGAGTGGTCAGTGTCTCCCTGTGGAGTGGAGCAGTCAGTGGCACCCTGTGGTGTGGAGTGGTCAGTGTCACCCTGTGGTGTCGAGCGGTCAGTATGTCCCTGTGGTGTGGAGCGGTCAGTGGGTTCCTGTGGTTTGGAGCGGTCAGTGTCTCCCTGTGGTGTGGAGCGGTCAGTGTCTCCCTGTGGTGTGGAGCGTTCAGTGGTTTCCTGTGGTGTGGAGCGGTGAGTGGGTTCCTGTGGTGTGGAGTGGTCAGTGGGTTTCTGTGGTGTGGAGCGGTCAGTGTCTCCCTGTGGTGTGGAGTGGTCAGCGGGTTCCTGCGGTGTGGAGCGGTCAGTGTCTCCCTGTGATGTGGAGAGGTCATTGGGTTCCTGTGGTGTGGAGCTGTCAGTGTCTCTCTGTGATGTGAAGAGGTCAGTGGGTTCCTGTGGTGTGGAGCGGTCAGTGGGTTCCTGTGGTGTGGTGCGGTCAGTTTCTACCTGGGGTGTGGAGCGGTCAGTGTCTCTGTGTGACGTGCAGCGATCAGTGTCTCCCTGTGGTGTGGAGCGGTCAGTGTCTCCCTGTGGTGTGGAGCTGTCAGTGTCTCCCTGTGGTGTGGAGTGGTCAGTGTCTCCCTGTGGTGTGGAGCGTTCAGTGGGTTCCTGTGGTGTGGAGCGGTGAGTGGGTCCCTGTGGTGTGGAGAGGTCAGTGGGTTTCTGGGGTGTGGAGCGGTCAGTGTCTCACTGTGGTGTGATGCGGTCAGTGTCTCCCTGTGGTGTGGAGCGGTCAGTGTCTCCCTGTGGTGTGGAGCGGTCCGTGGGTTTCTGGGGTGTGGAGCGGTCAGTGTCTCCCTGTGGTGTGGAGTGGTCAGTGGGTTCCTGCGATGTGGAGTGGTGAGTGGCTCCCTGTGATGTGGAGAGGTCATTGCGTTCCTGTGATGTGGAGCGGTCAGTGTCTTCCTGTGGGGTCGTGCAGTCAGTGTCTACCTGTGGTGTGGAGCGGTCAGTGTCTCTGTGTGATGTGGAGCGGTCAGTGGCTCCCTGTGGTGTGGAGCGGTCAGTGGCTCACTGCGGTGTTGAGCAGTGAGTGTGTTCCTGTGGTGTCGTGCGGTCAATGTCTCCCTGTGGTGTAGAGTGGTCAGTGTCTCCCTTTGGCGTGGAGCGGTGAGTGTCTCCCTTTGGTGTGGAGCGGTCAGTGTCTCCCTGTGGTGTGGAGTGGGCAGTGGGTTCCTGTGGTGTGGAGCGGTCAGTGTCTCCCTATGGTGTGGAGCGGCAGTGGGTTCCTGCGGTGTGGAGCGGTCAGTGTCTCCCTGTTGTGTGGAGTGGTCAGTGATTCCCTGTGGTGTGGAGCGGTAAGTGTCTCCCTGTGGTGTGGAGCGGTCAGTGGGTTCCTATGGTGTAGAGCGGTCAGTGGGTACCTGTGGTGTGGAGTGGTCATTCGGTTCCTGTGCTGTGGAGCAATCAGTGTCTCCCTGCGGTGTGGAGCGGTCAGTGTCTCCCAGTGGTGTGGAGCGGTCAGTGGGTTCCTGTGGTGTGGAGCGGTCAGTGTCTCCCTGTGGTGTGGAGCGGTCAGTGGGTTCCTGTGGTGTGGAGCGGTTAGTTTTCTCCTCTGATCTGGAGCGTTCAGTGTCTCCCCCTGGTGTTGTGCGGTCAGTCTGTCTCTGTGGTGTGGAGCGGTCAGTGTCTCCCTGTGGTGTGGAGCGGTCAGTGTCTCCCTGTGGTGTGGAGCTGTCAGTGTCTCCCTGTGGTGTGGAGCGGTCAGTGTCTCCCTGTGGTGTGGAGCGTTCAGTGGGTTCCTGTGGTGTGGAGTGGTCAGTGGGTTTCTGGGGTGTGGAGCGGTCAGTGTCTCCCTGTGGTGTGGAGCGTTTAGTGGGTTTCTGTGGTGTGGAGCGGTGAGTCGATTCCTGTGGTGTGGAGCAGTCATTCGGTTCCTCCGGTTTGGAGCGGTCAGTGGCTCTCTGTGGTGTGGAGTGGTCATTCGGTTCCTGTGCTGTGGAACAATCAGTGTCTCCCTGCAGTGTGGAGTGGTCAGTGTCTCCCTGTGGTGTGGAGCGGTCAGTGGGTTCCCGTGGTGTGGAGCAGTCAGTGTTTCCATGTGGTGTGGAGCGCTCAGTTGGTCCCTATGGCGTGGAGCGGTCAGTGTCTCCCTGTGGTGTTGAGTGGTCAGGGTCTCCCTGTGGTGTGGCATGGTCAGTGGGTGCCTGTGGTGTGGAGCGGTCAGTGTCTCCCTGTGGTGTGGAGCGGTCAGTGGCTCGCTGTGGTGTGGAGCGGTCACTGGATTCCTGTGGTGTGGAGCGGTCAGTGTCTCCCTGTGGAGTGGAGCAGTCAGTGGCACCCTGTGGTGTGGAGTGGTCAGTGTCACCCTGTGGTGTCGAGCGGTCAGTATGTCCCTGTGGTGTGGAGCGGTCAGTGGGTTCCTGTGGTTTGGAGCGGTCAGTGTCTCCCTGTGGTGTGGAGCGGTCAGTGTCTCCCTGTGGTGTGGAGCGTTCAGTGGTTTCCTGTGGTGTGGAGCGGTGAGTGGGTTCCTGTGGTGTGGAGTGGTCAGTGGGTTTCTGTGGTGTGGAGCGGTCAGTGTCTCCCTGTGGTGTGGAGTGGTCAGCGGGTTCCTGCGGTGTGGAGCGGTCAGTGTCTCCCTGTGATGTGGAGAGGTCATTGGGTTCCTGTGGTGTGGAGCTGTCAGGGTCTCTCTGTGATGTGAAGAGGTCAGTGGGTTCCTGTGGTGTGGAGCGGTCAGTGGGTTCCTGTGGTGTGGTGCGGTCAGTTTCTACCTGGGGTGTGGAGCGGTCAGTGTCTCTGTGTGACGTGCAGCGATCAGTGTCTCCCTGTGGTGTGGAGCGGTCAGTGTCTCCCTGTGGTGTGGAGCTGTCAGTGTCTCCCTGTGGTGTGGAGTGGTCAGTGTCTCCCTGTGGTGTGGAGCGTTCAGTGGGTTCCTGTGGTGTGGAGCGGTGAGTGGGTCCCTGTGGTGTGGAGTGGTCAGTGGGTTTCTGGGGTGTGGAGCGGTCAGTGTGTCCCTGTGGTGTGGAGTGGTCAGTGGGTTCCTGCGGTGTGGAGCGGTCAGTGTCTCTGTGTGACGTGGATCGGTCAGTGTCTCCCATGGTGTGGTGCGGTCAGTGTCTCCCTGTGGTGTGGAGTGTTCAGTGTCTCCCTGTGGTGTGGAGCGGTCCGTGGGTTTCTGGGGTGTGGAGTGGTCAGTGTCTCCCTGTGGTGTGGAGTGGTCAGTGGGTTCCTGCGATGTGGAGTGGTGAGTGGCTCCCTGTGATGTGGAGAGGTCATTGGGTTCCTGTGATGTGGAGTGGTCAGTGTCTTCCTGTGGGGTCGTGCAGTCAGTGTCTACCTGTGGTGTGGAGCGGTCAGTGTCTCTGTGTGATGTGGAGCGGTCAGTGTCTCCCTGTGGTGTGGAGCGGTCAGTGGCTCACTGCGGTGTTGAGCAGTGAGTGTGTTCCTGTGGTGTGGTGCGGTCAGTATCTCCCTGTGGTGTGGAGCGGTGAGTGGGTTCCTGTGGTGTGGAGCGGTCTGTGCGTTCCTGTGGTGTTGAGCGGTCGGTGTCTCCCCGTAGTGTGGCGTAGTCATTGTCTCTCTGTGGTTTGGAGCGGTCAGTGTCTCCCTGTGGTGTGGAGTGGTCAGTGTCTCCCTGTGGTGTTGAGCACTCAGTGGGTTCCTGTGGTGTGGAGCGGTCAGTGGATCCCTGTGGTGTGGAGCAGTCAGTGCCTCCATGTGCTGTGGAGCGGTCAGTGTCTCCCTGTGGATTGGAGCGGTCAGTTTCTCCCTTTGGTGTGGAGCGGTCAGTAGGTTCCTGTGGTGTGGAGCGCTCAGTTGGTCCCTGTGGCGTTGAGCCGTCAGTGTCTGCCTGTGGTGTGGTGCGGTCAGGGTCTCCCTATGGTCTGGAGCGGTCAGTGGATCCCTGTGGTGTGGAGTGGTCAGTGGCTCCCTGTGGTGTGGAGTGGTCAGTGGGTTCCTGTGGAGCGGTGTGGTCAGTATCTCCCTGTGGTGTGGAGTGGTCCGTGTCTCCCTGTGGTGTGGAGCAGTCGGTGCATTCCTGTGGTGTGGAGCTGTCAGTGTCTCCCTGTGGTGTGGAGCGTTCAGTGGGTTTCTGTGGTGTGGAGCGGTGAGTGGATTCCTGTGGTGTGTAGCGGTGAGTGGATTCCTGTGGTGTGGAGCAGTCATTCGGTTCCTCCGGTTTGGAGCGGTCAGTGGCTCTCTGTGGTGTGGAGTGGTCATTCGGTTCCTGTGCTGTGGAACAATCAGTGTCTCCCTGCGGTGTGGAGTGGTCAGTGTATCCCTGTGGTGTGGAGCGGTCAGTGGGTTCCCGTGGTGTGGAGCGGTCAGTGTCTCCCTGTGGTTTTGAGTGGTCAGGGTCTCCCTGTGGTGTGGCATGGTCAGTGGGTGCCTGTGGTGTGGAGCGGTCAGTGTCTCCCTGTGGTGTAAAGCGGTCAGTGGATTCCAGTGGTGTGGAGCGGTCAGTGTCTCCCTGTGGAGTGGAGCAGTCAGTGGCTCCCTGTGGTGTGGAGTGGTCAGTGTCACACTGTGGTGTGGAGTGGTCAGTGTCTCCCTGTGGTGTGGAGTGGTCAGTGTGTTCCAGTGGTGTGGAGCGGTCCGTGTCTCCCTGTGGTGTGGAGCTGTCATTGTCACCCTGTGGTGTCGAGCGGTCAGTATGTCCCTGCGGTGTGGAGCGGTCAGTGGGTTCCTGTGGTTTGGAGCGGTCAGTGTCTCCCTGTGGTGTGGAGCGGTCAGTGTCTCCCTGTGGTGTGGAGCGTTCAGTGGTTTCCTGTGGTGTGGAGCGGTGAGTGGGTTCCTGTGGTGTGGAGTGGTCAGTGGGTTTCTGTGGTGTGGAGCGGTCAGTGTCTCCCTGTGGTGTGGAGTGGTCAGCGGGTTCCTGCGGTGTGGAGCGGTCAGTGACTCCCTGTGATGTGGAGAGGTCATTGGGTTCCTGTGGTGTGGAGCTGTCAGTGTCTCTCTGTGATGTGAAGAGGTCAGTGGGTTCCTGTGGTGTGGAGAGGTCAGTGGGTTCCTGTGGTGTGGTGCGGTCAGTTTCTACCTGGGGTGTGGAGCGGTCAGTGTCTCTGTGTGACGTGCAGCGATCAGTGTCTCCCTGTGGTGTGGAGCGGTCAGTGTCTCCCTGTGGTGTGGAGGTGTCAGTGTCTCCCTGTGGTGTGGAGCGGTCAGTGTCTCCCTGTGGTGTGGAGCGTTCAGTGGGTTCCTGTGGTGTGGAGCGGTGAGTGGGTCCCTGTGGTGTGGAGTGGTCAGTGGGTTTCTGGGGTGTGGAGCGGTCAGTGTCTCCCTGTGGTGTGGAGTGGTCAGTGGGTTCCTGCAGTGTGGAGCGGTCAGTGTCTCTGTGTGACGTGGATCGGTCAGTGTCTCCCTTGGTGTGGTGCGGTCAGTGTCTCCCAGTGGTGTGGAGTGTTCAGTGTCTCCCTGTGGTGTGGAGCGGTCCGTGGGTTTCTGGGGTGTGGAGCGGTCAGTGTCTCCCTGTGGTGTGGAGTGGTCAGTGGGTTCCTGCGATGTGGAGTGGTGAGTGGCTCCCTGTGATATGGAGAGGTCATTGGGTTCCTGTTATGTGGAGTGGTCAGTGTCTTCCTGTGGGGTCGTGCAGTCAGTGTCTACCTGTGATGTGGAGCGGTCAGTGTCTCTGTGTGATGTGGAGCGGTCAGTGTCTCCCTGTGGTGTGGAGCGGTCAGTGGCTCACTGCGGTGTTGAGCAGTGAGTGTGTTCCTGTGGTGTGGTGCGGTCAGTATCTCCCTGTTGTGTGGAGCGGTGAGTGGGTTCCTGTGGTGTGGAGCGGCCAGTGTCTCCCTGTGGTGTGCAGTGGTCAGTGTCTCCCTGTGGTGTGGAGCGGTCAGTGGGTACCTGTGGTGTGCAGCGGTGAGTGTCTCCCTGTTGTGTGGAGTGGTCAGTGATTCCCTGTTTTGTGGAGCGGTTAGTGTCTCCCTGTGGTGTGGAGCGGTCAGTGGGTTCCTATGGTGTAGAGCGGTCAGTGGGTACCTGTGGTGTGGAGCAGTCAGTGGCTCCCTGTGGTGTGGAGCGGTCAGTGGGTTCATGTGGTGTGGAGCGGTCTGTGTCTCCCTGCTGTGTGGAGTGGTCAGTGGGTTCCTATGGTGTGGAGCGGTCAGGTTTTTCCTCTAGTCTGGAGCGGTCACTGGCTCCCTGTGGTGTGGAGTGGTCAGTGGGATCCTGTGGTGTGGAGCGGTTAGTTTTTTCCTCTGATCTGGAGCGTTCAGTGTCTCCCTCTGGTGTTGTGCGGTCAGTCTGTCTCTGTGGTGTGGAGCGGTCAGTGGGTCCCTGTGGCGTGGAGCAGTCAGTGGGGCACTGTGGTTTGGAGCGGTCAGTGTCTCCCTGTGGTGTGGAGCGTTCAGTGGGTTCCTGTGGTGTGGAGCGGTGAGTGGATTCCTGTGGTGTGGAGCGGTCAGTGGGTTTCTGGAGTGTGGAGCGGTCAGTGTCTCCCTGTGGTGTGGAGCGTTTAGTGGGTTCCTGTGGTGTGGAGCGGTCAGTGGGTTCCTGTGGTGTGGAGCGGTCAGTGTCTCCCTGCGGTGTGGAGCGGTCAGTGGGTTCCTGTGGTGTGGAGCGGTTAGTTTTCTCCTCTGATCTGGAGCGTTCAGCGTCTCCCCCTGGTGTTGTCCGGTCAGTCTGTCTCTGTGGTGTGGAGCGGTCAGTGGGTCCCTGTGGTGTGGGGCAGTCAGTGGGGCACTGTGGTTTGGAGCGGTCAGTGTGTCCCTCTGGTGTGGAGCGGTCAGTGTCTCCCTGTGGTGTGGAGCTGTCATTGTCTCCCTGTGGTGTGGAGCGGTCAGTGTCTCCCTGTGGTGTGGAGCGGTCAGTGTCTCCCTGTGGTGTGGAGCGGTCAGTGGGTTCCTGTGGTGTGGAGCGGTGAGTGGATTCCTGTGGTGTGGAGTGGTCAGTGGGTTTCTGGGGTGTGGAGCGGTCAGTGTCTCCCTGTGGTGTGGAGCGGTCAGTGGGTTCCTGTGGTGTGGAGCGGTGAGTGGATTCCTGTGGTGTGGAGTGGTCAGTGGGTTTCTGGGGTGTGGAGCGGTCAGTGTCTCCCTGTGGTGTGGAGCGTTTAGTGGGTTTCTGTGGTGTGGAGCGGTGAGCTGATTCCTGTGGGGTGTAGCGGTGAGTGGATTCCTGTGGTGTGGAGCAGTCATTCGGTTCCTCCGGTTTGGAGCGGTCAGTGGCTCTCTGTGGTGTGGAGTGGTCATTCGGTTCCTGTGCTGTGGAACAATCAGTGTCTCCCTGCGGTGTGGAGTGGTCAGTGTCTCCCTGTGGTGTGGAGCGGTCAGTGGGTTCCCGTGGTGTGGAGCGGTCAGTGTTTCCCTGTGGTGTGGAGCGCTCAGTTGGTCCCTATGGCGTGGAGCGGTCAGTGTCTCCCTGGTGTGTTGAGTGGTCAGGGTCTCCCTGTGGTGTGGCATGGTCAGTGGGTGCCTGTGGTGTGGAGCGGTCAGTGTCTCCCTGTGGTGTGGAGCGGTCAGTGGCTCGCTGTGGTGTGGAGCGGTCACTGGATTCCTGTGGTGTGGAGCGGTCAGTGTCTCCCTGTGGAGTGGAGCAGTCAGTGGCACCCTGTGGTGTGGAGTGGTCAGTGTCACCCTGTGGTGTCGAGCGGTCAGTATGTCCCTGTGGTGTGGAGCGGTCAGTGGGTTCCTGTGGTTTGGAGCGGTCAGTGTCTCCCTGTGGTGTGGAGCGGTCAGTGTCTCCCTGTGGTGTGGAGCGTTCAGTGGTTTCCTGTGGTGTGGAGCGGTGAGTGGGTTCCTGTGGTGTGGAGTGGTCAGTGGGTTTCTGTGGTGTGGAGCGGTCAGTGTCTCCCTGTGGTGTGGAGTGGTCAGCGGGTTCCTGCGGTGTGGAGCGGTCAGTGTCTCCCTGTGATGTGGAGAGTTCAGCGGGTTCCTGTGGTGTGGAGCTGTCAGTGTCTCTCTGTGATGTGAAGAGGTCAGTGGGTTCCTGTGGTGTGGAGCGGTCAGTGGGTTCCTGTGGTGTGGTGCGGTCAGTTTCTACCTGGGGTGTGGAGCGGTCAGTGTCTCTGTGTGACGTGCAGCGATCAGTGTCTCCCTGTGGTGTGGAGCGGTCAGTGTCTCCCTGTGGTGTGGAGCTGTCAGTGTCTCCCTGTGGTGTGGAGCGGTCAGTGTCTCCCTGTGGTGTGGAGCGTTCAGTGGGTTCCTGTGGTGTGGAGCGGTGAGTGGGTCCCTGTGGTGTGGTGCGGTCAGAATCTCCCTGTGGTGTGGAGCGGTGAGTGGGTTCCTGTGGTGTGGAGCGGTCAGTGCATTCCTGTGGTTTTGAGCGGTCAGTGTCTCCCCGTAGTGTGGAGTAGTCATTGTCTCTCTGTGGTTTGGAGCGGTCAGTGTCTCCCTGTGGTGTGGAGTGGTCAGTGTCTCCCTGTGGTGTTGAGCACTCAGTGGGTTCCTGTGGTGTGGAGCGGTCAGTGGATCCCTGTGGTGTGGAGCAGTCAGTGCCTCCATGTGCTGTGGAGTGGTCAGTGTCTCCCTGTGGATTGGAGCGGTCAGTTTCTCCCTTTGGTGTGGAGCGGTCAGTAGGTTCCTGTGGTGTGGAGCGCTCAGTTGGTCCCTGTGGCGTTGAGCCGTCAGTGTCTGCCTGTGGTGTGGAGCGGTCAGGGTCTCCCTATGGTGTGGAGCGGTCAGTGGATCCCTGTGGTGTGGAGTGGTCAGTGGCTCCCTGTGGTGTGGAGTGGTCAGTGGGTTCCTGTGGAGCGGTGCGGTCAGTATCTCCCTGTGGTGTGGAGTGGTCCGTGTCTCCCTGTGGTGTGGAGCAGTCAGTGCATTCCTGTGGTGTGGAGCGGTCAGTGTCTCCCTGTGGTGTGGAGCGTTCAGTGGGTTTCTGTGGTGTGGAGCGGTGAGTGGATTCCTGTTGTGTGTAGTGGTGAGTGGATTCCTGTGGTGTGTAGCGGTGAGTGGATTCCTGTGGTGTGGAGCAGTCATTCGGTTCCTCCGGTTTGGAGCGGTCAGTGGCTCTCTGTGGTGTGGAGTGGTCATTCGGTTCCTGTGCTGTGGAACAATCAGTGTCTCCCTGCGGTGTGGAGTGGTCAGTGTCTCCCTGTGGTGTGGAGCGGTCAGTGGGTTCCCGTGGTGTGGAGCGGTCAGTGTCTCCCTGTGGTGTTGAGTGGTCAGGGTCTCCCTGTGGTGTGGCATGGTCAGTGGGTGCGTGCGGTGTGGAGCGGTCAGTGTCTCCGTGTGGTGTGGAGCGGTCAGTGGATTCCTGTGGTGTGGAGCGGTCAGTGTCTCCCTGTGGAGTGGAGCAGTCAGTGGCTCCCTGTGGTGTGGAGTGGTCAGTGTCACACTGTGGTGTGGAGTGGTCAGTGTCTCCCTGTGGTGTGGAGTGGTCAGTGTGTTCCAGTGGTGTGGAGCGGTCCGTGTCTCCCTGTGGTGTGGAGCTGTCATTGTCACCCTGTGGTGTTGAGCGGTCAGTATGTCCCTGCGGTGTGGAGCGGTGAGTGGGTTCCTGTGGTTTGGAGCGGTCAGTGTCTCCCTGTGGTGTGGAGCGGTCAGTGTCTCCCTGTGGTGTGGAGCGTTCAGTGGGTTCCTGTGGTGTGGAGCGGTGAGTGGGTCCCTGTGGTGTGGAGTGGTCAGTGGGTTTCTGGGGTGTGAAGCGGTCAGTGTCTCCCTGTGGTGTGGAGTGGTCAGTGGGTTCCTGCGGTGTGGAGCGGTCAGTGTCTCTGTGTGACGTGGATCGGTCAGTGTCTCCCTTGGTGTGGTGCGGTCAGTGTTTCCCTGTGGTGTGGAGTGTTCAGTGTCTCCCTGTGGTGTGGAGCGGTCCGTGGGTTCCTGCGATGTGGAGTGGTGAGTGGCTCCCTGTGATATGGAGAGGTCATTGGGTTCCTGTGATGTGGAGCGGTCAGTGTCTTCCTGTGGGGTCGTGCAGTCAGTGTCTACCTGTGGTGTGGAGCGGTCAGTGTCTCTGTGTGATGTGGAGCGGTCAGTGTCTCCCTGTGGTTTGGAGTGGTCAGTGGCTCACTGCGGTGTTGAGCAGTGAGTGTGTTCCTGTGGTGTGGTGCGGTCAGTATCTCCCTGTGGTGTGGAGCGGTGAGTGGGTTCCTGTGGTGTGGAGCGGTCAGTGCGTTCCTGTGGTTTTGAGCGGTCGGTGTCTCCCCGTAGTGTGGAGTAGTCATTGTCTCTCTGTGGTTTGGAGCGGTCAGTGTCTCCCTGTGGTGTGGAGTGGTCAGTGTCTCCCTGTGGCGTTGAGCCGTCAGTGTCTGCCTGTGGTGTGGAGCGGTCAGGGTCTCCCTATGGTGTGGAGCGGTCAGTGGATCCCTGTGGTGTGGAGTGGTAAGTGGCTCCCTGTGGTGTGGAGTGTTCAGTGGGTTCCTGTGGTGCGGTGCGGTCAGTATCTCCCTGTGGTGTGGAGTGGTCCGTGTCTCCCTGTGGTGTGGAGCGGTCATTGTCACCCTCTGGTGTCGAGCGGTCAGTGGGTTCCTGTATTGTGGAGCGGTCAGTGGGTTCCTGTGGTGTGGAGCGGTCAGTGTCTCCCTTTGGTGTGGAGCTGTCAGTGGGTTCCTGTGGTGTGCAGTGGTCAGTATCTCCCTTTGGTGTCGAGCGGTCAGTGGGTTCCTGTGGTGTGGAGCGGTCAGTGTCTCCCTGTGGTGTGGAGACATCACTGTGTCCCTGTGGTGTTGAGCGGTCAGTGGGTTCCTGTATTGTGGAGCGGTCAGTGGGTTCCTGTGGTGTGGAGCGGTCAGTATCTCCCTTTGGTGTGGAGCGGTCAGTGTCTCCCTGTGGTGTGGATCGGGCAGTGGGTTCCTGTGGTGTGTAGCGGTCAGTGTCTCTCTGTGGTGTGGTGCGGGCAGTGGGTTCCTGTGGTGTGTAGCGGTCAGTGTCTCCCTATGGTGTGGAGCCGTAGGTGGGTTCCTGCGGTGTGGTGTGGTCAGTGTCTCCCTGTGGTGTGGAGTGATCAGTGATTCCCTGTGGCGTGGAGCGGTCAGTGTCTCCCTGTCATGTGGAGCAGTCAGTGTCTCCCTGTGGTGTGGAGCGGTCAGTGGGTTCCTGTGGTGTAGAGCGGTCAGTGGGTACCTGTGGTCTGGAGCGGTCTGTGTCCCCTTGTGGTGTGGATCGGTCAGTGGGTCCTTTGGTTTGGAGCAGTCAGTGTCTCTCTGTGGTGTTGAGCGGTCAGTGGGTTCCTTTGGTGTGGAGCGGGCAGTGGGTTCCTGTGGTGTGGAGCGGTCAGTGGGTTCCTGTGGTGTGGAGCGGTCAGTGGATCCCTGTGGTGTGGAGCAGTCAGTGCCTCCATGTGCTGTGGAGCGGTCAGTGTCTCCCTGTGGATTGGAGCGGTCAGTTTCTCCCTTTGGTGTGGAGCGGTCAGTAGGTTCCTGTGTTGTGGAGCGCTCAGTTGGTCCCTGTGGCGTTGAGCCGTCAGTGTCTCCCTATGGTGTGGAGCGGTCAGGGTCTCCCTATGGTGTGGAGCGGTCAGTGGATCCCTGTGGTGTGGAGCGGTCAGTGGCTCCCTGTGGTGTGGAGTGGTCAGTGGGTTCCTGTGGAGCGGTGCGGTCAGTATCTCCCTGTGGTGTGGAGTGGTCCGTGTCTCCCTGTGGTGTGGAGCAGTCACTGCATTCCTGTGGTGTGGAGCGGTCAGTGTCTCCCTGTGGTGTGGAGCGGTCATTGTCACCCTCTGGTGTCGAGCGGTCAGTGGGTTCCTGTATTGTGGAGCGGTCAGTGGGTTCCTGTGGTGTGGAGCGGTCAGTGTCTCCCTGTGGAGTGGAGCAGTCAGTGGCACCCTGTGGTGTGGAGTGGTCAGTGTCACCCTGTGGTGTCGAGCGGTCAGTATGTCCCTGTGGTGTGGAGCGGTCAGTGGGTTCCTGTGGTTTGGAGCGGTCAGTGTCTCCCTGTGGTGTGGAGCGGTCAGTGTCTCCCTGTGGTGTGGAGCGTTCAGTGGTTTCCTGTGGTGTGGAGCGGTGAGTGGGTTCCTGTGGTCTGGGGTGGTCAGTGGGTTTCTGTGGTGTGGAGCGGTCAGTGTCTCCCTGTGGTGTGGAGTGGTCAGCGGGTTCCTGCGGTGTGGAGCGGTCAGTGTCTCCCTGTGATGTGGAGAGGTCATTGGGTTCCTGTGGTGTGGAGCTGTCAGTGTCTCTCTGTGATGTTAAGAGGTCAGTGGGTTTCTGTGGTGTGGAGCGGTCAGTGGGTTCCTGTGGTGTGGTGCGGTCAGTTTCTACCTGGGGTGTGGAGCGGTCAGTGTCTCTGTGTGACGTGCAGCGATCAGTGTCTCCCTGTGGTGTGGAGCGGTCAGTGGCTCCCTGTGGTGTGGAGTTGTCAGTGTCTCCCTGTGGTGTGGAGCGGTCAGTGTCTCCCTGTGGTGTGGAGCGTTCAGTGGGTTCCTGTGGTGTGGAGCGGTGAGTGGGTCCCTGTGGTGTGTAGCGGTCAGTGTCTCTCTGTGGTGTCGTGCGGGCAGTGGGTTCCTGTGGTGTGCAGCGGTCAGTGTCTCCCTATGGTGTGGAGCCGTAGGTGGGTTCCTGTGGTGTGGAGTGGTCAGTGTCTCCCTGTGGTGTGGAGTGGTCAGTGATTCCCTGTGGCGTGGAGCGGTCAGTGTCTCCCTGTCATGTGGAGCAGTCAGTGTCTCCCTGTGGTGTGGAGCGGTCAGTGGGTTCCTGTGCTGTTTATCGGGCAGTGGGTCCTTTGGTTTGGAGCAGTCAGTGTCTCTCTGTGGTGTTGAGCGGTCAGTGGGTTCCTTTGGTGTGGAGCGGGCAGTGGGTTCCTGTGGTGTGGAGCGGTCAGTGGGTTCCTGTGGTGTGGAGCGGTCAGTGGATCCCTGTGGTGTGGAGCAGTCAGTGCCTCCATGTGCTGTGGAGCGGTCAGTGTCTCCCTGTGGATTGGAGCGGTCAGTTTCTCCCTTTGGTGTGGAGCGGTCAGTAGGTTCCTGTGTTGTGGAGCGATCAGTTGGTCCCTGTGGCGTTGAGCCGTCAGTGTCTCCCTATGGTGTGGAGCGGTCAGGGTCTCCCTATGGTGTGGAGCGGTCAGTGGATCCCTGTGGTGTGGAGCGGTCAGTGGCTCCCTGTGGTGTGGAGCGGTCAGTGGGTTCCTGTGGAGCGGTGCGGTCAGTATCTCCCTGTGGTTTGGAGTGGTCCGTGTCTCCCTGTGGTGTGGAGCAGTCACTGCATTCCTGTGGTGTGGAGCGGTCAGTGTCTCCCTGTGGTGTGGAGCGGTCATTGTCACCCTCTGGTGTCGAGCGGTCAGTGGGTTCCTGTATTGTGGAGCGGTCAGTGGGTTCCTGTGGTGTGCAGCGGTCAGTGTCTCCCTTTGGTGTGGAGCTGTCAGTGGGTTCCTGTGGTGTGCAGTGGTCAGTATCTCCCTTTGGTGTCGAGCGGTCAGTGGGTTCCTGTGGTGTGGAGCGGTCAGTGTCTCCCTGTGGTGTGGAGACATCACTGGGTCCCTGTGGTGTTGAGCGGTCATGGGTTCCTGTATTGTGGAGTGCTCAGTGGGTTCCTGTGGCGTGGAGCGGTCAGTATCTCCCTTTGTTGTGGAGCAGTCAGTGTCTCCCTGTGGTGTGGATTGGGCAGTGGGTTCCTGTGGTGTGTAGCGGTCAGTGTCTCCCTTTGGTGTGGAGCCGTAGGTGGGTTCCTGCGGTGTGGAGTGGTCAGTGTCTCCCTGTGGTGTGGAGTGGTCAGTGGGTTTCTGGGGTGTGGAGCGGTCAGTGTCTCCCTGTGGTGTGGAGCGGTCAGTGGGTTCCTGTGGTGTAGAGCGGTCAGTAGGTACCTGTGGTGTGGAGCGCTCAGTGTCTCCTTGTGGTGTGGATCGGTCAGTGGGTCCTTTGGTTTGGAGCAGTCAGTGTCTCTCTGTGGTGTGGAGCGGTCAGTGGGTTCCTTTGGTGTGGAGCGGGCAGTGGGTTCCTGTGGTGTGGAGCAGTCAGTGGGTTCCTGTGGTGTGAAGCGGTCAGTGTCTCCCTGTGGTGTGGAGCGGGCAGTGGGTTCCTGTGGTGTGGAGCGGTCAGTGGCTCCCTGTGGTGTGGTGCGGTCAGTGGGTTCCTGTGGTGTGGAGAGGGCAGTGGGTTCCTGCGGTGTGCAGTGGTCAGTGTCTCCCTGTGGTGTGGAGTGGTCAGTGGTTCCCTGTGGTGTGGAGCGGTTAGTGTCTCCCTATCGTGTGGAGAAGTCAGTGTCTCCCTGTGGTGTGGACTGGTCAGTGGGTTCCTGTGGTGTAGAGCGGTCAGTGGGTACCTGCGGTGTGCAGCGGTCAGTGTCTCCCTATGGTGTGGAGCCGTCGGTGGGTTCCTGCGGTGTGGTGTGGTCAGTGTCTCCCTGTGGTGTGGAGTGATCAGTGATTCCCTGTGGCGTGGAGCGGTCAGTGTCTCCCTGTCATGTGGAGCAGTCAGTGTCTCCCTGTGGTGTGGAGCGGTCAGTGGGTTCCTGTGGTGTAGAGCGGTCAGTGGGTACCTGTGGTCTGGAGCGGTCTGTGTCCCCTTGTGGTGTGGATCGGTCAGTGGGTCCTTTGGTTTGGAGCAGTCAGTGTCTCTCTGTGGTGTTGAGCGGTCAGTGGGTTCCTTTGGTGTGGAGCGGGCAGTGGGTTCCTGTGGTGTGGAGCGGTCAGTGGGTTCCTGTGGTGTGGAGCGGTCAGTGGATCCCTGTGGTGTGGAGCAGTCAGTGCCTCCATGTGCTGTGGAGTGGTCAGTGTCTCCCTGTGGATTGGAGCGGTCAGTTTCTCCCTTTGGTGTGGAGCGGTCAGTAGGTTCCTGTGGTGTGGAGCGCTCAGTTGGTCCCTGTGGCGTTGAGCCGTCAGTGTCTGCCTGTGGTGTGGAGCGGTCAGGGTCTCCCTATGGTGTGGAGCGGTCAGTGGATCCCTGTGGTGTGGAGCGGTCAGTGGCTCCCTGTGGTGTGGAGTGGTCAGTGGGTTCCTGTGGAGCGGTGCGGTCAGTATCTCCCTGTGGTGTGGAGTGGTCAGTGTCTCCCTGTGGTGTTGAGCACTCAGTGGGTTCCTGTGGTGTGGAGCGGTCAGTGGATCCCTGTGGTGTGGAGCAGTCAGTGCCTCCATGTGCTGTGGAGTGGTCAGTGTCTCCCTGTGGATTGGAGCGGTCAGTTTCTCCCTTTGGTGTGGAGCGGTCAGTAGGTTCCTGTGGTGTGGAGCGCTCAGTTGGTCCCTGTGGCGTTGAGCCGTCAGTGTCTGCCTGTGGTGTGGAGCGGTCAGGGTCTCCCTATGGTGTGGAGCGGTCAGTGGATCCCTGTGGTGTGGAGTGGTCAGTGGCTCCCTGTGGTGTGGAGTGGTCAGTGGGTTCCTGTGGAGCGGTGCGGTCAGTATCTCCCTGTGGTGTGGAGTGGTCCGTGTCTCCCTGTGGTGTGGAGCAGTCAGTGCATTCCTGTGGTGTGGAGCGGTCAGTGTCTCCCTGTGGTGTGGAGCGTTCAGTGGGTTTCTGTGGTGTGGAGCGGTGAGTGGATTCCTGTTGTGTGTAGTGGTGAGTGGATTCCTGTGGTGTGTAGCGGTGAGTGGATTCCTGTGGTGTGGAGCAGTCATTCGGTTCCTCCGGTTTGGAGCGGTCAGTGGCTCTCTGTGGTGTGGAGTGGTCATTCGGTTCCTGTGCTGTGGAACAATCAGTGTCTCCCTGCGGTGTGGAGTGGTCAGTGTCTCCCTGTGGTGTGGAGCGGTCAGTGGGTTCCCGTGGTGTGGAGCGGTCAGTGTCTCCCTGTGGTGTTGAGTGGTCAGGGTCTCCCTGTGGTGTGGCATGGTCAGTGGGTGCGTGCGGTGTGGAGCGGTCAGTGTCTCCGTGTGGTGTGGAGCGGTCAGTGGATTCCTGTGGTGTGGAGCGGTCAGTGTCTCCCTGTGGAGTGGAGCAGTCAGTGGCTCCCTGTGGTGTGGAGTGGTCAGTGTCACACTGTGGTGTGGAGTGGTCAGTGTCTCCCTGTGGTGTGGAGTGGTCAGTGTGTTCCAGTGGTGTGGAGCGGTCCGTGTCTCCCTGTGGTGTGGAGCTGTCATTGTCACCCTGTGGTGTTGAGCGGTCAGTATGTCCCTGCGGTGTGGAGCGGTGAGTGGGTTCCTGTGGTTTGGAGCGGTCAGTGTCTCCCTGTGGTGTGGAGCGGTCAGTGTCTCCCTGTGGTGTGGAGCGTTCAGTGGGTTCCTGTGGTGTGGAGCGGTGAGTGGGTCCCTGTGGTGTGGAGTGGTCAGTGGGTTTCTGGGGTGTGAAGCGGTCAGTGTCTCCCTGTGGTGTGGAGTGGTCAGTGGGTTCCTGCGGTGTGGAGCGGTCAGTGTCTCTGTGTGACGTGGATCGGTCAGTGTCTCCCTTGGTGTGGTGCGGTCAGTGTTTCCCTGTGGTGTGGAGTGTTCAGTGTCTCCCTGTGGTGTGGAGCGGTCCGTGGGTTCCTGCGATGTGGAGTGGTGAGTGGCTCCCTGTGATATGGAGAGGTCATTGGGTTCCTGTGATGTGGAGCGGTCAGTGTCTTCCTGTGGGGTCGTGCAGTCAGTGTCTACCTGTGGTGTGGAGCGGTCAGTGTCTCTGTGTGATGTGGAGCGGTCAGTGTCTCCCTGTGGTTTGGAGTGGTCAGTGGCTCACTGCGGTGTTGAGCAGTGAGTGTGTTCCTGTGGTGTGGTGCGGTCAGTATCTCCCTGTGGTGTGGAGCGGTGAGTGGGTTCCTGTGGTGTGGAGCGGTCAGTGCGTTCCTGTGGTTTTGAGCGGTCGGTGTCTCCCCGTAGTGTGGAGTAGTCATTGTCTCTCTGTGGTTTGGAGCGGTCAGTGTCTCCCTGTGGTGTGGAGTGGTCAGTGTCTCCCTGTGGTGTTGAGCACTCAGTGGGTTCCTGTGGTGTGGAGCAGTCAGTGGATCCCTGTGGTGTGGAGCAGTCAGTGCCTCCATGTGCTGTGGAGCGGTCAGTGTCTTCCTGTGGATTGGAGCGGTCAGATTCTCCCTTTGGTGTGGAGCGGTCAGTAGGTTCCTGTGGTGTGGAGCGCTCAGTTGGTCCCTGTGGCGTTGAGCCGTCAGTGTCTGCCTGTGGTGTGGAGCGGTCAGGGTCTCCCTATGGTGTGGAGCGGTCAGTGGATCCCTGTGGTGTGGAGTGGTAAGTGGCTCCCTGTGGTGTGGAGTGTTCAGTGGGTTCCTGTGGTGCGGTGCGGTCAGTATCTCCCTGTGGTGTGGAGTGGTCCGTGTCTCCCTGTGGTGTGGAGCGGTCATTGTCACCCTCTGGTGTCGAGCGGTCAGTGGGTTCCTGTATTGTGGAGCGGTCAGTGGGTTCCTGTGGTGTGGAGCGGTCAGTGTCTCCCTTTGGTGTGGAGCTGTCAGTGGGTTCCTGTGGTGTGCAGTGGTCAGTATCTCCCTTTGGTGTCGAGCGGTCAGTGGGTTCCTGTGGTGTGGAGCGGTCAGTGTCTCCCTGTGGTGTGGAGACATCACTGTGTCCCTGTGGTGTTGAGCGGTCAGTGGGTTCCTGTATTGTGGAGCGGTCAGTGGGTTCCTGTGGTGTGGAGCGGTCAGTATCTCCCTTTGGTGTGGAGCGGTCAGTGTCTCCCTGTGGTGTGGATCGGGCAGTGGGTTCCTGTGGTGTGTAGCAGTCAGTGTCTCTCTGTGGTGTGGTGCGGGCAGTGGGTTCCTGTGGTGTGTAGCGGTCAGTGTCTCCCTATGGTGTGGAGCCGTAGGTGGGTTCCTGCGGTTTGGTGTGGTCAGTGTCTCCCTGTGGTGTGGAGTGATCAGTGATTCCCTGTGGCGTGGAGCGGTCAGTGTCTCCCTGTCATGTGGAGCAGTCAGTGTCTCCCTGTGGTGTGGAGCGGTCAGTGGGTTCCTGTGGTGTAGAGCGGTCAGTGGGTACCTGTGGTCTGGAGCGGTCTGTGTCCCCTTGTGGTGTGGATCGGTCAGTGGGTCCTTTGGTTTGGAGCAGTCAGTGTCTCTCTGTGGTGTTGAGCGGTCAGTGGGTTCCTTTGGTGTGGAGCGGGCAGTGGGTTCCTGTGGTGTGGAGCGGTCAGTGGGTTCCTGTGGTGTGGAGCGGTCAGTGGATCCCTGTGGTGTGGAGCAGTCAGTGCCTCCATGTGCTGTGGAGCGGTCAGTGTCTCCCTGTGGATTGGAGCGGTCAGTTTCTCCCTTTGGTGTGGAGCGGTCAGTAGGTTCCTGTGTTGTGGAGCGCTCAGTTGGTCCCTGTGGCGTTGAGCCGTCAGTGTCTCCCTATGGTGTGGAGCGGTCAGGGTCTCCCTATGGTGTGGAGCGGTCAGTGGATCCCTGTGGTGTGGAGCGGTCAGTGGCTCCCTGTGGTGTGGAGTGGTCAGTGGGTTCCTGTGGAGCGGTGCGGTCAGTATCTCCCTGTGGTGTGGAGTGGTCCGTGTCTCCCTGTGGTGTGGAGCAGTCACTGCATTCCTGTGGTGTGGAGCGGTCAGTGTCTCCCTGTGGTGTGGAGCGGTCATTGTCACCCTCTGGTGTCGAGCGGTCAGTGGGTTCCTGTATTGTGGAGCGGTCAGTGGGTTCCTGTGGTGTGGAGCGGTCAGTGTCTCCCTGTGGAGTGGAGCAGTCAGTGGCACCCTGTGGTGTGGAGTGGTCAGTGTCACCCTGTGGTGTCGAGCGGTCAGTATGTCCCTGTGGTGTGGAGCGGTCAGTGGGTTCCTGTGGTTTGGAGCGGTCAGTGTCTCCCTGTGGTGTGGAGCGGTCAGTGTCTCCCTGTGGTGTGGAGCGTTCAGTGGTTTCCTGTGGTGTGGAGCGGTGAGTGGGTTCCTGTGGTCTGGGGTGGTCAGTGGGTTTCTGTGGTGTGGAGCGGTCAGTGTCTCCCTGTGGTGTGGAGTGGTCAGCGGGTTCCTGCGGTGTGGAGCGGTCAGTGTCTCCCTGTGATGTGGAGAGGTCATTGGGTTCCTGTGGTGTGGAGCTGTCAGTGTCTCTCTGTGATGTTAAGAGGTCAGTGGGTTTCTGTGGTGTGGAGCGGTCAGTGGGTTCCTGTGGTGTGGTGCGGTCAGTTTCTACCTGGGGTGTGGAGCGGTCAGTGTCTCTGTGTGACGTGCAGCGATCAGTGTCTCCCTGTGGTGTGGAGCGGTCAGTGGCTCCCTGTGGTGTGGAGTTGTCAGTGTCTCCCTGTGGTGTGGAGCGGTCAGTGTCTCCCTGTGGTGTGGAGCGTTCAGTGGGTTCCTGTGGTGTGGAGCGGTGAGTGGGTCCCTGTGGTGTGTAGCGGTCAGTGTCTCTCTGTGGTGTCGTGCGGGCAGTGGGTTCCTGTGGTGTGCAGCGGTCAGTGTCTCCCTATGGTGTGGAGCCGTAGGTGGGTTCCTGTGGTGTGGAGTGGTCAGTGTCTCCCTGTGGTGTGGAGTGGTCAGTGATTCCCTGTGGCGTGGAGCGGTCAGTGTCTCCCTGTCATGTGGAGCAGTCAGTGTCTCCCTGTGGTGTGGAGCGGTCAGTGGGTTCCTGTGCTGTTTATCGGGCAGTGGGTCCTTTGGTTTGGAGCAGTCAGTGTCTCTCTGTGGTGTTGAGCGGTCAGTGGGTTCCTTTGGTGTGGAGCGGGCAGTGGGTTCCTGTGGTGTGGAGCGGTCAGTGGGTTCCTGTGGTGTGGAGCGGTCAGTGGATCCCTGTGGTGTGGAGCAGTCAGTGCCTCCATGTGCTGTGGAGCGGTCAGTGTCTCCCTGTGGATTGGAGCGGTCAGTTTCTCCCTTTGGTGTGGAGCGGTCAGTAGGTTCCTGTGTTGTGGAGCGATCAGTTGGTCCCTGTGGCGTTGAGCCGTCAGTGTATCCCTATGGTGTGGAGCGGTCAGGGTCTCCCTATGGTGTGGAGCGGTCAGTGGATCCCTGTGGTGTGGAGCGGTCAGTGGCTCCCTGTGGTGTGGAGCGGTCAGTGGGTTCCTGTGGAGCGGTGCAGTCAGTATCTCCCTGTGGTTTGGAGTGGTCCGTGTCTCCCTGTGGTGTGGAGCAGTCACTGCATTCCTGTGGTGTGGAGCGGTCAGTGTCTCCCTGTGGTGTGGAGCGGTCATTGTCACCCTCTGGTGTCGAGCGGTCAGTGGGTTCCTGTATTGTGGAGCGGTCAGTGGGTTTCTGGGGTGTGGAGCGGTCAGTGTCTCCCTGTGGTGTGGAGCGGTCAGTGGGTTCCTGTGGTGTAGAGCGGTCAGTAGGTACCTGTGGTGTGGAGCGCTCAGTGTCTCCTTGTGGTGTGGATCGGTCAGTGGGTCCTTTGGTTTGGAGCAGTCAGTGTCTCTCTGTGGTGTGGAGCGGTCAGTGGGTTCCTTTGGTGTGGAGCGGGCAGTGGGTTCCTGTGGTGTGGAGCAGTCAGTGGGTTCCTGTGGTGTGAAGCGGTCAGTGTCTCCCTGTGGTGTGGAGCGGGCAGTGGGTTCCTGTGGTGTGGAGCGGTCAGTGGCTCCCTGTGGTGTGGTGCGGTCAGTGGGTTCCTGTGGTGTGGAGAGGGCAGTGGGTTCCTGCGGTGTGCAGTGGTCAGTGTCTCCCTGTGGTGTGGAGTGGTCAGTGGTTCCCTGTGGTGTGGAGCGGTTAGTGTCTCCCTATCGTGTGGAGAAGTCAGTGTCTCCCTGTGGTGTGGACTGGTCAGTGGGTTCCTGTGGTGTAGAGCGGTCAGTGGGTACCTGCGGTGTGCAGCGGTCAGTGTCTCCCTATGGTGTGGAGCCGTCGGTGGGTTCCTGCGGTGTGGTGTGGTCAGTGTCTCCCTGTGGTGTGGAGTGATCAGTGATTCCCTGTGGCGTGGAGCGGTCAGTGTCTCCCTGTCATGTGGAGCAGTCAGTGTCTCCCTGTGGTGTGGAGCGGTCAGTGGGTTCCTGTGGTGTAGAGCGGTCAGTGGGTACCTGTGGTCTGGAGCGGTCTGTGTCCCCTTGTGGTGTGGATCGGTCAGTGGGTCCTTTGGTTTGGAGCAGTCAGTGTCTCTCTGTGGTGTTGAGCGGTCAGTGGGTTCCTTTGGTGTGGAGCGGGCAGTGGGTTCCTGTGGTGTGGAGCGGTCAGTGGGTTCCTGTGGTGTGGAGCGGTCAGTGGATCCCTGTGGTGTGGAGCAGTCAGTGCCTCCATGTGCTGTGGAGCGGTCAGTGTCTCCCTGTGGATTGGAGCGGTCAGTTTCTCCCTTTGGTGTGGAGCGGTCAGTAGGTTCCTGTGTTGTGGAGCGCTCAGTTGGTCCCTGTGGCGTTGAGCCGTCAGTGTCTCCCTATGGTGTGGAGCGGTCAGGGTCTCCCTATGGTGTGGAGCGGTCAGTGGATCCCTGTGGTGTGGAGCGGTCAGTGGCTCCCTGTGGTGTGGAGTGGTCAGTGGGTTCCTGTGGAGCGGTGCGGTCAGTATCTCCCTGTGGTGTGGAGTGGTCCGTGTCTCCCTGTGGTGTGGAGCAGTCACTGCATTCCTGTGGTGTGGAGCGGTCAGTGTCTCCCTGTGGTGTGGAGCGGTCATTGTCACCCTCTGGTGTCGAGCGGTCAGTGGGTTCCTGTATTGTGGAGCGGTCAGTGGGTTCCTGTGGTGTGGAGCGGTCAGTGTCTCCCTGTGGAGTGGAGCAGTCAGTGGCACCCTGTGGTGTGGAGTGGTCAGTGTCACCCTGTGGTGTCGAGCGGTCAGTATGTCCCTGTGGTGTGGAGCGGTCAGTGGGTTCCTGTGGTTTGGAGCGGTCAGTGTCTCCCTGTGGTGTGGAGCGGTCAGTGTCTCCCTGTGGTGTGGAGCGTTCAGTGGTTTCCTGTGGTGTGGAGCGGTGAGTGGGTTCCTGTGGTCTGGGGTGGTCAGTGGGTTTCTGTGGTGTGGAGCGGTCAGTGTCTCCCTGTGGTGTGGAGTGGTCAGCGGGTTCCTGCGGTGTGGAGCGGTCAGTGTCTCCCTGTGATGTGGAGAGGTCATTGGGTTCCTGTGGTGTGGAGCTGTCAGTGTCTCTCTGTGATGTTAAGAGGTCAGTGGGTTTCTGTGGTGTGGAGCGGTCAGTGGGTTCCTGTGGTGTGGTGCGGTCAGTTTCTACCTGGGGTGTGGAGCGGTCAGTGTCTCTGTGTGACGTGCAGCGATCAGTGTCTCCCTGTGGTGTGGAGCGGTCAGTGGCTCCCTGTGGTGTGGAGTTGTCAGTGTCTCCCTGTGGTGTGGAGCGGTCAGTGTCTCCCTGTGGTGTGGAGCGTTCAGTGGGTTCCTGTGGTGTGGAGCGGTGAGTGGGTCCCTGTGGTGTGTAGCGGTCAGTGTCTCTCTGTGGTGTCGTGCGGGCAGTGGGTTCCTGTGGTGTGCAGCGGTCAGTGTCTCCCTATGGTGTGGAGCCGTAGGTGGGTTCCTGTGGTGTGGAGTGGTCAGTGTCTCCCTGTGGTGTGGAGTGGTCAGTGATTCCCTGTGGCGTGGAGCGGTCAGTGTCTCCCTGTCATGTGGAGCAGTCAGTGTCTCCCTGTGGTGTGGAGCGGTCAGTGGGTTCCTGTGCTGTTTATCGGGCAGTGGGTCCTTTGGTTTGGAGCAGTCAGTGTCTCTCTGTGGTGTTGAGCGGTCAGTGGGTTCCTTTGGTGTGGAGCGGGCAGTGGGTTCCTGTGGTGTGGAGCGGTCAGTGGGTTCCTGTGGTGTGGAGCGGTCAGTGGATCCCTGTGGTGTGGAGCAGTCAGTGCCTCCATGTGCTGTGGAGCGGTCAGTGTCTCCCTGTGGATTGGAGCGGTCAGTTTCTCCCTTTGGTGTGGAGCGGTCAGTAGGTTCCTGTGTTGTGGAGCGATCAGTTGGTCCCTGTGGCGTTGAGCCGTCAGTGTCTCCCTATGGTGTGGAGCGGTCAGGGTCTCCCTATCGTGTGGAGCGGTCAGTGGATCCCTGTGGTGTGGAGCGGTCAGTGGCTCCCTGTGGTGTGGAGCGGTCAGTGGGTTCCTGTGGAGCGGTGCGGTCAGTATCTCCCTGTGGTTTGGAGTGGTCCGTGTCTCCCTGTGGTGTGGAGCAGTCACTGCATTCCTGTGGTGTGGAGCGGTCAGTGTCTCCCTGTGGTGTGGAGCGGTCATTGTCACCCTCTGGTGTCGAGCGGTCAGTGGGTTCCTGTATTGTGGAGCGGTCAGTGGGTTCCTGTGGTGTGCAGCGGTCAGTGTCTCCCTTTGGTGTGGAGCTGTCAGTGGGTTCCTGTGGTGTGCAGTGGTCAGTATCTCCCTTTGGTGTCGAGCGGTCAGTGGGTTCCTGTGGTGTGGAGCGGTCAGTGTCTCCCTGTGGTGTGGAGACATCACTGGGTCCCTGTGGTGTTGAGCGGTCATGGGTTCCTGTATTGTGGAGTGCTCAGTGGGTTCCTGTGGCGTGGAGCGGTCAGTATCTCCCTTTGTTGTGGAGCAGTCAGTGTCTCCCTGTGGTGTGGATTGGGCAGTGGGTTCCTGTGGTGTGTAGCGGTCAGTGTCTCCCTTTGGTGTGGAGCCGTAGGTGGGTTCCTGCGGTGTGGAGTGGTCAGTGTCTCCCTGTGGTGTGGAGTGGTCAGTGGGTTTCTGGGGTGTGGAGCGGTCAGTGTCTCCCTGTGGTGTGGAGCGGTCAGTGGGTTCCTGTGGTGTAGAGCGGTCAGTAGGTACCTGTGGTGTGGAGCGCTCAGTGTCTCCTTGTGGTGTGGATCGGTCAGTGGGTCCTTTGGTTTGGAGCAGTCAGTGTCTCTCTGTGGTGTGGAGCGGTCAGTGGGTTCCTTTGGTGTGGAGCGGGCAGTGGGTTCCTGTGGTGTGGAGCAGTCAGTGGGTTCCTGTGGTGTGAAGCGGTCAGTGTCTCCCTGTGGTGTGGAGCGGGCAGTGGGTTCCTGTGGTGTGGAGCGGTCAGTGGCTCCCTGTGGTGTGGTGCGGTCAGTGGGTTCCTGTGGTGTGGAGAGGGCAGTGGGTTCCTGCGGTGTGCAGTGGTCAGTGTCTCCCTGTGGTGTGGAGTGGTCAGTGGTTCCCTGTGGTGTGGAGCGGTTAGTGTCTCCCTATCGTGTGGAGAAGTCAGTGTCTCCCTGTGGTGTGGACTGGTCAGTGGGTTCCTGTGGTGTAGAGCGGTCAGTGGTTACCTGCGGTGTGCAGCGGTCAGTGTCTCCTTGTTGTGTGGAACGGTCAGTGTCTCACTGTGTTGTGGAGCGGTTAGAGGGTCCTTTGGTTTGGAGCAGTCAGTGGCTCTCTGTGGTGTTGAGCGGTCAGTGGGTTGCTATGGTGTGGAGTGGTCAGTGGGTTCCTATGGTGTGGAGCGGTCAGGTTTTTCCTCTAGTCTGGAGCGGTCCATGGCTCCCTGTGGTGTGGAGTGGTCAGTGGGATCCTGTGGTGTGGAGCGGTTAGTTTTTTCCTCTGATCTGGAGCGTTCAGTCTTGCCCTCGGGTCTTGTGCGGTCAGTCTGTCTCTGTGGTGAGGAGCGGTCAGTGGGTCCCTGTGGCATGGAGCGGTCAGTGGGGCACTGTGGTTTGGAGTGGTCAGTGTCTCCCTGTGGTGTGGAGCGTTCAGTGGGTTCCTGTGGTGTGGAGCGGTGAGTGGATACCTGTGGTGTGGAGTGGTCAGTGGGTTTCTGGGATGTGGAGCGGTCAGTGTCTCCCTGTGGTGTGGAGCGGTCAGTGTGTCCCTGTGGTGTGGAGCAGTCAGTGGCTCCCTGTGGTGTGGAGTGGTCAGTGTCTCCCTGTGGTGTGGAGCAGTCAGTGTCTCCCAGTGGTGTGGCACGGTCAGTGTCTCCCTGTGGTGTGGACTAGTCAGTTGGTTCCTGTGGGGCGGAGCGGTCAGTGGGTTCCTGTGGTGTGGAGCGGTCATTGGGTTCCTCCGGTTTGGAGCGGTCAGTATCTCCCTTTGGTGTCGAGCGGTCAGTGGGTTCCTGTGGTGTGGAGCGGTCAGTGTCTCCCTGTGGTGTGGAGACATCACTGTGTCCCTGTGGTGTTGAGCGGTCAGTGGGTTCCTGTATTGTGGAGCGGTCAGTGGGTTCCTGTGGTGTGGAGCGGTCAGTATCTCCCTTTGGTGTGGAGCGGTCAGTGTCTCCCTGTGGTGTGGATCGGGCAGTGGGTTCCTGTGGTGTGTAGCGGTCAGTGTCTCTCTGTGGTGTGGTGCGGGCAGTGGGTTCCTGTGGTGTGCAGCGGTCAGTGTCTCCCTATGGTGTGGAGCCGTAGGTGCGTTCCTGCGGTGTGGAGCGATCAGTGTCTCCCTGTGGTGTGGAGTGGTCAGTGATTCCCTGTGGCGTGGAGCGGTCAGTGTCTCCCTGTCATGTGGAGCAGTCAGTGTCTCCCTGTGGTGTGGAGCGGTCAGTGGGTTCCTGTGGTGTAGAGCGGTCAGTGGGTACCTGTGGTCTGGAGCGGTCAGTGTCCCCTTGTGGTGTGGATCGGTCAGTGGGTCCTTTGGTTTGGAGCAGTCAGTGTCTCTCTGTGGTGTTGAGCGGTCAGTGGGTTCCTTTGGTGTGGAGCGGGCAGTGGGTTCCTGTGGTGTGGAGCGGTCAGTGGGTTCCTGTGGTGTGGAGCGGTCAGTGGATCCCTGTGGTGTGGAGCAGTCAGTGCCTCCATGTGCTGTGGA
Organism: Isurus oxyrinchus; assembly: GCA_026770705.1. Classification (NCBI taxonomy): domain Eukaryota; kingdom Metazoa; phylum Chordata; class Chondrichthyes; order Lamniformes; family Lamnidae; genus Isurus; species Isurus oxyrinchus. Next base: position 497,289 of record JANJGN010000111.1, read on the forward strand.
GCGGTCAGTGTCTCCCTGTGGATTGGAGCGGTCAGTTTCTCCCTTTGGTGTGGAGCGGTCAGTAGGTTCCTGTGTTGTGGAGCGCTCAGTTGGTCCCTGTGGCGTTGAGCCGTCAGTGTCTCCCTATGGTGTGGAGCGGTCAGGGTCTCCCTATGGTGTGGAGCGGTCAGTGGATCCCTGTGTTGTGGAGCGGTCATTGTCACCCTCTGGTGTCGAGCGGTCAGTGGGTTCCTGTATTGTGGAGCGGTCAGTGGGTTCCTGTGGTGTGCAGCGGTCAGTGTCTCCCTTTGGTGTGGAGCTGTCAGTGGGTTCCTGTGGTGTGCAGTGGTCAGTATCTCCCTTTGGTGTCGAGCGGTCAGTGGGTTCCTGTGGTGTGGAGACATCACTGGGTCCCTGTGGTGTTGAGCGGTCAGTGGGTTCCTGTATTGTGGAGCGGTCAGTGGCTCCCTGTGGTGTGGAGTGGTCAGTGTCTCCCTGTGGTGTGGACTAGTCAGTTGGTTCCTGTGGGGCGGAGCGGTCAGTGGGTTCCTGTGGTGTGGAGCGGTCATTGGGTTCCTGCGGTGTGGAGCGGTCAGTGTCTCCCTGCGGTGTGGAGCGGTCAGTGGCTCCCTGTGGTGAGAACTAGTCAGTTGGTTGCTGTGGTGTGGAGCGGTCAGTGGGTTCCTGTGGTGTGGAGCGGTCAGTGTCTCCCTGTGGTGTGGAGCAGTCAGTGTCTCCCTGTAGTGTGGAGCAGTCAGTGTCTCCCTGTGGTGTGGAGTGGTCAATGCCACCCTGTGGTGTGGAGTGGTCAGTGTCTCCCTGTGGTGTGGAGTGGTCAGTGTGTTCCAGTGGTGTGGAGCATTCTGTGTCTCCCTGTGGTGTGGAGCGGTCAGTGGGGTCCTGTGGTGTGGAGCGGTCAGTGTCTCCCTGTGGTGTGGAGCGTTCAGTGGGTTCCTGTGGTGTGGAGCGGTCAGTGGATTCCTGTGGTGTGGAGAGGTCAGTAGGTTTCTGGGGTGTGGAGCGGTCAGTGTCTCCCTGTGGTGTGGAGCGGTCAATGTCTCCCTGTGATGTGGCACGGTCATTTTCTCCCTGTGGTGTGGAGCGGTGAGTGGATTCCTGTGGTGTGGAGTGGTCAGTGGGTTCCTGCGGTGTGGAGCGGTCAGTGGCTCCCTGTGATGTGGAGAGGTCATGGGTTCCTGTGGTGTGGAGCGGTCAGTATCTCCCTGTGATGTGGAGAGGTCATTGGGTTCCTGTGGTGTGGTGCAGTCAGTGTCGACCTGGGGTGTGGAGCGGTCAGTGTCTCTGTATGACGTGGAGCGGTCAGTGGCTCCCTGCGTTGTTGAGCAGTCAGTGTGTTCCTGTGGTGTGGTGCGGTCATTGTCTCCCTGTGGTGTGGAGTGGTCAGTGGGTTTCTGGGGTGTGGAGCGATCAGTGTCTCCCTGTGGTGTGGAGTGGTCAGTGGGTTCCTGCGGTGTGGAGCGGTCAGTGTCTCCGTGTGATGTGGAGCGGTCAGTGTCTCACTGTGGTGTGGAGTGGTCAGTGTATCCCTGTGTTGTGGAGTGGTCAGTGCATTCCTGTGGTGTGGAGCGGTCAGTGGGTCCCTGTGGTGTGGAGCGGTCAGTTTCTCCCTGTGGACTGGAGTAGTCAGTGTCTCCCTGTGGTGTGGACCGGTCAGTGTCTCCCTGTGGTGTGGAGCAGTCAGTGGCTCCCTGTGGTGTGGAGTGGTCAGTGTCTCCCTGTGGTGTGGAGTGGTCTGTGTGTTCCAGTGGTGTGGAGCGGTCTGTGTCTCACGATGGTGTGGAGCGGTCAGTGGTGTCCTGTGGTATGGAGCGGTCAGTGTCTCCTTGTGGTGTGGAGCGGTCATTGTCACCCTGTTGTGTCGAGCAGTCAGTGGGTTTCTGTGGTGTAGAGCAGTCAGTGTATCCCTATGGTGTGGTCTGGTCAATGTCTCCCTCTAGTGTAGAGCGGTCAGTGTCTCCCTTTGGAGTGGAGCGTTCAGTGGGGTCCTGTGGTGTGGAGCGGGTAGTGGGTTCCTGTGGTGTGGAGCGGTCTGTGCCTCCCTCTGGTGTGGAGCGGTCAGTGGGTTGCTGTGGTGTGGAGCGGTCAGTGCGATCCTGTGGTTTTGAGCGGTCAGTGTCTCCCTGTATTGTGGAGTAGTCAGTGTCTCCCTGTGGTGTGGAGTGGTCAGTGCCTCCATTTGGTGTGGAGCGGTCAGTTTCTCCAGGTGGATTGGAGCGGTCAGTGTTTCCCTGTGGTGTGGAGCAGTCAGTGTCTCCCTGTGGTATGGAGCAGTCAGTGTCTCCGTGTGGTGTGGAGTGGTCAGTGTTTCCCTGTGGTGTGGAGCAGTCAGTGTCTCGCTGTGGTGTGGAGTGGTCAATGTCACCCTGTGGTGTGGAGTGGTCAGTGTCTCCCTGTGGTGTGGAGTGGTCAGTGTGTTCCAGTGGTGTGGAGCATTCTGTGCCTCCCTGTGGTGTGGAGCGGTCAGTGGAGTCCTGTGGTGTGGAGCGGTCAGTGTCTCCCTATGGTGTCGAGCAGTCAGTGTCTCCCTGTGGTGTGGAGCAGTCAGTGTCTCCCTGTGGTGTGGAGTGGTCAATGTCACCCTGTGGTGTGAAGTGGTCAGTGTCTCCCTGTGGTGTGGAGTGGTCAGTGTCTCCCTGTGGTGTGGAGCTGTCAGTGGGTTCCTGTGGTGTGCAGTGGTCAGTATCTCCCTTTGGTGTCGAGCGGTCAGTGGGTTCCTGTGGTTTGGAGCGGTCAGTGTCTCCCTGTTGTGTGTAGACATCACTGGGTCCCTGTGGTGTTGAGCAGTCAGTGGTTCCTGTATTGTGGAGCGGTCAGTGGGTTCCTGTGGTGTGGAGCGGTCAGTATCTCCCTTTGGTGTGGAGCAGTCAGTGTCTCCCTGTGGTGTGGATCGGGCAGTGGGTTCCTGTGGTGTGTAGCGGTCAGTGTCTCTCTGTGGTTTGGTGCGGGCAGTGGGTTCCTGCGGTGTGGAGCGGTCAGTGTCTCCCTGTGGTGTGGAGTGGTCAGTGATTCCCTGTGGTGTGGAGCGGTCAGTGTCTCCCTGTCATGTGGAGCAGTCAGTGTCTCCCTGTGGTGTGGAGCGGTCAGTGGGTTCCTGTGGTGTAGAGCGGTCAGTGGGTACCTGTGGTGTGGAGCACTCAGTGTCTCCTTGTGGTGTGGATCGGTCAGTGGGTCCTTTGGTTTGGAGCAGTCAGTGTCTCTCTGTGGTGTGGAGCGGTCAGTGGGTTCCTTTGGTGTGGAGCGGGCAGTGGGTTCCTGTGGTGTGGAGCGGTCAGTGGGTTCCTGTGGTGTGAAGCGGTCAGTGTCTCCCTGTGGTGTGGAGCAGTCAGTGTCTCCTTGTGCTGTGGATCGGTCAGTGGGTTCCTGTGGTGTGGAGCGGTCAGTGGGTTCCTGTGGTGTGGAGCGGTCAGTGGGTTCCTGTGGTGTGAAGCGGTCAGTGTCTCCATGTGGTGTGGAGCGGGCAGTGGGTTCCTGTGGTGTGGAGTGGTCAGTGGCTCCCTGTGGTGTGGAGCGGTCAGTGGGTTCCTGTGGTGTGGAGAGGGCAGTGGGTTCCTGCGGTGTGGAGCGGTCTGTGTCTCCCTTCAGTGTGGAGCGGTCAGTGGCTCCCTTGTGGTGTGGAGCTGTCAGTGGCTCCCTGTGGTGTGGAGCGGTCAGTGGCTCCCTGTGGTGTGGAGCGGTCAGTGGGTTCTTGTGGTGTGGAGTGGCCAGTGTCTCCCTGTGGTGTGCAGTTGTCAGTGTCTCCCTGTGGTGTGGAGCGGTCAGTGGTTCCCTGTGGTGTGGAGTGGTCAGTGGTTCCCTGTGGTGTGGAGTGGTCAGTGGTTCCCTGTGGTGTGGAGCGGTCAGTGTCTCCCTATCGTGTGGAGAAGTCAGTGTCTCCCTGTGGTGTGGACTGATCAGTGGGTTCCTGTGGTGTGCAGCGGTCAGTGTCTCCTTGTGGTGTGGAACGGTCAGTGTCTCACTGTGTTGTGGAGCGGTTAGAGGGTCCTTTGGTTTGGAGCAGTCAGTGGCTCTCTGTGGTGTTGAGCAGTCAGTGGGTCACTGCGGTTTGGAGCGGTCAGTTGGTTCCTGTGGTGTGGAGCGGTCAGGTTTTTCCTCTAGTCTGGAGCGGTCACTGGCTCCCTGTGGTGTGGAGTGGTCAGTGGGATCCTGTGTTGTGGAGCGGTTAGTTTTTTCCTCTGATCTGGAGCGTTCAGTCTTGACCTCTGGTCTTGTGCGGTCAGTCTGTCTCTGTGGTGAGGAGCGGTCAGTGGGTTCCTGTGGCGTGGAGCGGTCAGTATCTCCCTGTGGTTTGGAGCGGTCAGTGTCTCCCTGTGGTGTGGAGCGTTCACTGGGTTCCTGTGGTGTGGAGCGGTGAGTGGATACCTGTGGTGTGGAGTGGTCAGTGGGTCTCTGGGATGTGGAGCAGTCAGTGTCTCCCTGTGGTGTGGAGCGGTCAGTGTCTCCCTGTGGTGTGGAGCAGTCAGTGGCTTCCTGTGGTGTGGAGTGATCAGTGTCTCCCTGTGGTGTGGAGCAGTCAGTGTCTCCCAGTGGTGTGGCGCGGTCAGTGTCTCCCTGTGGTGTGGACTAGTCAGTTGGTTCCTGTGGGGCGGTGTGGTCAGTGGGTTCCTGTGGTGTGGAGCGGTCATTGGGTTCCTCCGGTTTGGAGCGGTCAGTGTCTCCCTGCGGTGTGGAGCGGTCAGTGGCTCCCTGTGGTGAGGACTAGTCAGTTGGTTCCTGTGGTGTGGAGCGGTCAGTGGGTTCCTGTGGTGTGTAGCGTTCAGTGTCTCCCTGTAGTGTGGAGCGGTCAGTGGGTTCCTGTGGTGTGGAGTGGTCAATGCCACCCTGTGGTGTGGAGTGGTCAGTGTTTCCCTGTGGTGTGGAGCAGTCAGTGTCTCCCTGTAGTGTGGAGCAGTCAGTGTCTCCCTCTGGTGTGGAGTGGTCAATGCCACCCTGTGGTGTGGAGTGGTCAGTATCTCCCTGTGGTGTGGAGTGGTCAGTGTGTTCCAGTGGTGTGGAGCATTCTGTGTCTCCCTGTGGTGTGGAGCGGTCAGTGTCTCCCTGTGGTGTGGAGCGTTCAGTGGGTTCCTGTGGTGTGGAGCGGTCAGTGGATTCCTGTGGTGTGGAGTGGTCAGTGGGTTTCTGGGGTGTGGAGCGGTCAGTGTCTCCCTGTGGTGTGGAGCGGTCAGTGTCTCCCTGTGATGTGGCGCGGTCAGTTTCTCCCTGTGGTGTGGAGCGGTGAGTGGATTCCTGTGGTGTGGAGTGGTCAGTGGGTTCCTGCGGTGTGGAGCGGTCAGTGGCTCCCTGTGATGTGGAGAGGTCATGGGTTCCTGTGGTGTGGAGCGGTCAGTATCTCCCTGTGATGTGGAGAGGTCATTGGGTTCCTGTGGTGTGGTGCGGTCAGTGTCTACCTGGGGTGTGGAGCGGTCAGTGTCTCTGTATGACGTGGAGCGGTCAGTGGCTCCCTGCGGTGTTGAGCAGTCAGTGTGTTCCTGTGGTGTGGTGCGGTCAGTGTCTCCCTGTGGTGTGGAGTGGTCAGTGGGTTTCTGGGGTGTGGAGCGGTCAGTGTCTCCCTGTGGTGTGGAGTGGTCAGTGGGTTCCTGCGGTGTGGAGCGGTCAGTGTCTCCCTGTGATTTGGAGAGGTCTTTGGGTTCCTGTGGTGTGGAGCGGTCAGTGTCTCCCTGTGGTGTGGTGCGGTCAGTGTCTACCTGGGGTGTGGAGCGGTCAGTGTCTCCGTGTGATGTGGAGCGGTCAGTGTCTCACTGTGGTGTGGAGCGGTCAGTGTATCCCTGTGTTGTGGAGCGGTCAGTGCATTCCTGTGGTGTGGACCGGTCAATGTCTCCCTGTGGTGTGGAGCAGTCAGTGGCTCCCTGTGGTGTGGAGTGGTCAGTGTCTCCCTGTGGTGTGGAGTGGTCTGTGTGTTCCAGTGGTGTGGAGTGGTCTGTGTCTCCCGATGGTGTGGAGTGGTCAGTGGGGTCCTGTGGTATGGAGCGGTCAGTGTCTCCTTGTGGTGTGGAGCGGTCATTGTCACCCTGTTGTGTCGAGCAGTCAGTGGGTTCCTGTGGTGTAGAGCAGTCAGTGTATCCCTATGGTGTGGTCTGGTCAATGTCTCCCTCTGGTGAAGAGCGGTCAGTGTCTCCCTTTGGAGTGGAACGTTCAGTGGGGTCCTGTGGTGTGGAGCGGGTAGTGGGTTCCTGTGGTGTGGAGCGGTCTGTGCCCCCCTGTGGTGTGGAGCGGTCAGTGGCTCCTTGTGGTGTGGAATGGTCAGTGTCTCCCTGTGGTGTGGAGCGGGCAGTGTGTTCCTGAGGTGTGGAGTGGTCAGTGTCTCCTTGTGGTGTGGAATGTCAGTGTTTCCCTGTGGTGTGGAGCGGTCAGTGGGTCCTTTGGTTTGGAGCTGTCAGTGGCTCTCTGTGGTGTTGAGCGGTCAGTGGGTTCCTGCGATGTGTTGCGGTCAGTGCGTTCCTGTGCTGTGGAGCAGTCAGTGTCTCCCTGTGGTTTCGAGCGGTTAGTGGTTTCCTGTGGTGTGGAGCGGTCAGTGGTTCCCTGTGACGTGGAGCGGTCAGTATCTCCCTGTGATGTGGAGCGGTCAGTGGCTCACTCCGGTGTTGAGCAGTCAGTGTGTTCCTGTGGTGTGTTGCAGTCAGTATCTCCCTGTGGTGTGGAGCGTTCAGTGGGTTGCTGTGGTGTGGAGCGGTCAGTTTCTCCAGGTGGATTGGAGTGGTCAGTGTCTCCCTGTGGTATGGAGCAGTCAGTGTCTCCCTGTGGTATGGAGCAGTCAGTGTCTCCCTGTGGTGTGGAGTGGTCAGTGTGTTCCAGTGGTGTGGAGCATTCTGTGTCTCCCTGTGGTGTGGAGCGGTCAGTGTCTACCTATGGTGTGGAGCAGTCAGTGTCTCCCTGTGGTATGGAGCAGTCAGTGTCTCCCTGTGGTGTCGAGTGGTGAATGTCACCCTGTGGTGTGGAGTGGTCAGTGTCTCCCTGTGGTGTCGAGTGGTCAATGTCACCCTGTGGTGTGGTTTGGTCAGTGTCTCGCTATGGTGTGGAGTGGTCAGTGTGTTCCAGTGGTGTGGAGCATTCTGTGTCTCCCTGTGGTGTGGAGCGGTCAGTGGGGTCCTGTGGTGTGGAGTGGTCAGTGTCTCCCTATGGTGTGGAGCAGTCAGTGTCTCCCTGTGGTGTGGAGCAGTCAGTGTCTCCCTCTGGTGTGGAGTGGTCAATGCCACCCTGTGGTGTGGAGTGGTCAGTATTTCCCTGTGGTGTGGAGTGGTCAGTGTGTTCCAGTGGTGTGGAGCATTCTGTGTCTCCCTGTGGTGTGGAGCGGTCAGTGTCTCCCTGTGGTGTGGAGCGTTCAGTGGGTTCCTGTGGTGTGGAGCGGTCAGTGGATTCCTGTGGTGTGGAGTGGTCAGTGGGTTTCTGGGGTGTGGAGCGGTCAGTGTCTCCCTGTGGTGTGGAGCGGTCAGTGTCTCCCTGTGATGTGGCGCGGTCAGTTTCTCCCTGTGGTGTGGAGCGGTGAGTGGATTCCTGTGGTGTGGAGTGGTCAGTGGGTTCCTGCGGTGTGGAGCGGTCAGTGGCTCCCTGTGATGTGGAGAGGTCATGGGTTCCTGTGGTGTGGAGCGGTCAGTATCTCCCTGTGATGTGGAGAGGTCATTGGGTTCCTGTGGTGTGGTGCGGTCAGTGTCTACCTGGGGTGTGGAGCGGTCAGTGTCTCTGTATGACGTGGAGCGGTCAGTGGCTCCCTGCGGTGTTGAGCAGTCAGTGTGTTCCTGTGGTGTGGTGCGGTCAGTGTCTCCCTGTGGTGTGGAGTGGTCAGTGGGTTTCTGGGGTGTGGAGCGGTCAGTGTCTCCCTGTGGTGTGGAGTGGTCAGTGGGTTCCTGCGGTGTGGAGCGGTCAGTGTCTCCCTGTGATTTGGAGAGGTCTTTGGGTTCCTGTGGTGTGGAGCGGTCAGTGTCTCCCTGTGGTGTGGTGCGGTCAGTGTCTACCTGGGGTGTGGAGCGGTCAGTGTCTCCGTGTGATGTGGAGCGGTCAGTGTCTCACTGTGGTGTGGAGCGGTCAGTGTATCCCTGTGTTGTGGAGCGGTCAGTGCATTCCTGTGGTGTGGACCGGTCAATGTCTCCCTGTGGTGTGGAGCAGTCAGTGGCTCCCTGTGGTGTGGAGTGGTCAGTGTCTCCCTGTGGTGTGGAGTGGTCTGTGTGTTCCAGTGGTGTGGAGTGGTCTGTGTCTCCCGATGGTGTGGAGTGGTCAGTGGGGTCCTGTGGTATGGAGCGGTCAGTGTCTCCTTGTGGTGTGGAGCGGTCATTGTCACCCTGTTGTGTCGAGCAGTCAGTGGGTTCCTGTGGTGTAGAGCAGTCAGTGTATCCCTATGGTGTGGTCTGGTCAATGTCTCCCTCTGGTGAAGAGCGGTCAGTGTCTCCCTTTGGAGTGGAACGTTCAGTGGGGTCCTGTGGTGTGGAGCGGGTAGTGGGTTCCTGTGGTGTGGAGCGGTCTGTGCCCCCCTGTGGTGTGGAGCGGTCAGTGGCTCCTTGTGGTGTGGAATGGTCAGTGTCTCCCTGTGGTGTGGAGCGGGCAGTGTGTTCCTGAGGTGTGGAGTGGTCAGTGTCTCCTTGTGGTGTGGAATGTCAGTGTTTCCCTGTGGTGTGGAGCGGTCAGTGGGTCCTTTGGTTTGGAGCTGTCAGTGGCTCTCTGTGGTGTTGAGCGGTCAGTGGGTTCCTGCGATGTGTTGCGGTCAGTGCGTTCCTGTGCTGTGGAGCAGTCAGTGTCTCCCTGTGGTTTCGAGCGGTTAGTGGTTTCCTGTGGTGTGGAGCGGTCAGTGGTTCCCTGTGACGTGGAGCGGTCAGTATCTCCCTGTGATGTGGAGCGGTCAGTGGCTCACTCCGGTGTTGAGCAGTCAGTGTGTTCCTGTGGTGTGTTGCAGTCAGTATCTCCCTGTGGTGTGGAGCGTTCAGTGGGTTGCTGTGGTGTGGAGCGGTCAGTTTCTCCAGGTGGATTGGAGTGGTCAGTGTCTCCCTGTGGTATGGAGCAGTCAGTGTCTCCCTGTGGTATGGAGCAGTCAGTGTCTCCCTGTGGTGTGGAGTGGTCAGTGTGTTCCAGTGGTGTGGAGCATTCTGTGTCTCCCTGTGGTGTGGAGCGGTCAGTGTCTACCTATGGTGTGGAGCAGTCAGTGTCTCCCTGTGGTATGGAGCAGTCAGTGTCTCCCTGTGGTGTCGAGTGGTCAATGTCACCCTGTGGTGTGGAGTGGTCAGTGTCTCCCTGTGGTGTCGAGTGGTCAATGTCACCCTGTGGTGTGGTTTGGTCAGTGTCTCGCTATGGTGTAGAGTGGTCAGTGTGTTCCAGTGGTGTGGAGCATTCTGTGTCTCCCTGTGGTGTGGAGCGGTCAGTGGGGTCCTGTGGTGTGGAGTGGTCAGTGTCTCCCTATGGTGTGGAGCAGTCAGTGTCTCCCTGTGGTGTGGAGCAGTCAGTGTCTCCCTGTGGTGTGGAGTGGTCAATGTCACCCTGTGGTGTGGAGTGGTCAGTGTCTCCCTGTGGTGTGGAGTGGTCTGTGTCTCCCTGTAGTGTGGAGTGGTCAGTGTGTTCCAGTGGTGTGGAGCATTCTGTGTCTCCCTGTGGTGTGGAGCGGTCAGTGGGGTCCTGTGGTGTTGAGCGGTCAGTATCTCCCTGTGGTGTGGAGCGTTCAGTGGGTTCCTGTGGTGTGGAGTGGTCAGTGGGTTTCTGGGGTGTGGAGCGGTCAGTGTCTCCCTGTTGTGTGGAGCGGTCAGTGTCTCCCTGTGATGTGGTGCGGTCAGTTTCTCCCTGTGGTGTGGAGAGGTCATTGGGTTCCTGTGGTGTGGTGCGGTCAGTGTCTACCTGGGGTGTGGAGCGGTCAGTGTCTCTGTGTGACGTGGAGAGGTCAGTGGCTCCCTGCGGTGTTGAGCAGTCAGTGTGTTCCTGTGGTGTGGTGCGGTCATTGTCTCCCTGTGGTGTGGAGTGGTCAGTGGGTTTCTGGGGTGTGGAGCGGGCAGTGTCTCCCTGTGGTGTGGAGTGGTCAGTGGGTTCCTGCGGTGTGGAGCGGTCAGTGGCTACCTGTGATTTGAGAGGTCTTTGGGTTCCTGTGGTGTTGAGCGGTCAGTGTGTCCCTGTGGTGTAGTGCGGTCAGTGTCTACCTGGGATGTGGAGCGGTCAGTGTCTCCGTGTGATGTGGAGCGGTCAGTGTCTCACTGTGGTGTGGAGTGGTCAGTGCATTCCTGTGGTGTGGAGTGGTCAGTGTCTCCCTGTGGTGTGGAGCGGTCAGTTTGTCCCTGTGGACTGGAGCGGTCAGTGTCTCCCTGTGGTGTGGACCGGTCAGTGTCTCCCTGTGGTGTGGAGCAGTCAGTGGCTCCTTGTGGTGTGGAGTGGTCAGTGTCACCCTGTGGTGTGGAGTGGTCAGTGTCTCCCTGTCGTGTGGAGTGGTCTGTGTGTTCCAGTGTTGTGGAGCGGTCTGTGTCTCCCTATGGTGTGGAGCGGTCAGTGGGGTCCTGTGGTATGGAGCGGTCAGTGTCTCCTTGTGGTGTGGAGCGGTCATTGTCACCCTGTTGTGTCGAGCAGTCAGTGGGTTCCTGTGGTGTAGAGCAGTCAGTGTATCCCTATGGTGTGGTCTGGTCAATGTCTCCCTCTGGTGTAGAGCGGTCAGTGTCTCCCTTTGGAGTGGAGCGTTCAGTGGGGTCCTGTGGAGTGGAGCGGGTAGTGGGTTCCTGTGGTGTGGAGCGGTCTGTGCCTCCCTGTGGTGTGGAGCGGTCAGTGGCTCCTTGTGGTGTGGAATGGTCAGTGTCTCCCTGTGGTGTGGAGCGGGCAGTGTGTTCCTGAGGTGTGGAGCGGTCAGTGTCTCCTTGTGGTGTGGAATGTCAGTGTTTCCCTGTGGTGTGGAGCGGTCAGTGGGCCCTTTGGTTTGGAGCTGTCAGTGGCTCTCTGTGGTGTTGAGCGGTCAGTGGGTTCCTGCGATGTGGTGCGGTCAGTGCGTTCCTGTGGTGTGGAGCAGTCAGTGTCTCCCTGTGGTGTCGAGCGGTTAGTGGGTTCCTGTGGTGTGGAGCGGTCAGTGGTTCCCTGTGACGTGGAGCGGTCAGTATCTCCCTGTGGTGTGGAGTGGTCAGTGGCTCACTCCGGTGTTGAGCAGTCAGTGTGTTCCTGTGCTGTGGTGCAGTCAGTATCTCCCTGTGGTGTGGAGCGGTCAGTGGGTTGCTGTGGTGTGGAGCGGTCAGTGCAATCCTGTGGTTTTGAGCGGTCAGTGTCTCCCTGTATTGTGGAGTAGTCAGTGTCTCCCTGTGGTGTGGAGCGCTCAAAAGTTCCCTCTAATGTGGAGCGGTCAGTGGGTTCCTGTGGTGTGGAGCGGTCAGTGGGTTCCTGTGGTGTGGAGAGGTCAGTGTCTCCCTGTGGTGTGGAGCGGTCAGAGTCTCCCTGTGGTGTGGAGCGGTCAGTGGGTTCCTGTGGTGTGGAGCGGTCTGTGGGTTCCTGTGGTGGGGAGTGCTCAGTGCCTCCATGTAGAGTGGAGCGGTCAGTTTCTCCAGGTGGATTGGAGCTGTCAGTGTTTCCCTGTGGTGTGGAGTGGTCAATGTCACCCTGTGGTGTGGAGTGGTCAGTGTCTCCCTGTGGTGTGGAGTGGTCAGTGTGTTCCAGTGGTTTGGAGCATTCTGTGTCTCCTGTGGTGTGGAGCGGTCAGTGGGGTCCTGTGGTGTGGAGCGGTCAGTGGGGTCCTGTGGTGTGGAGCGGTCAGTGGATTCCTGTGGTGTGGAGTGGTCAGTGGGTTTCTGGGTTGTGGAGCGGTCAGTGTCTCCCTGTGGTGTGGGGCGGTCAGTGTCCCCCTGTGGTGTGGAGCAGTCAGTGGTCCCTGTGGTGTGGAGCGGTCAGTGGATCCCTGTGGTGTGGAACGGTCAGTGTCTCGCTGTGGTGTGGAGCGGTCAGTGGGTCCCTGTGCTGTGGAGCGGTCAGTGGGTCCCTGTGGTGTGGAGTGGTCAGTGACTCCCTGTGGTGTGGAGCGATCAGTGGGTCCCTGGGGTGTGGAGCGCTCAGTGGGTCCCTGTGGTGTGGAGCGGTCAGTGTCTCCCTGTGGTGTTGAGGGGTCAGTGGGTTCCTGCTGTGTGGAATGGTCAGTGTATCCCTGTGGTGTGGATCGGTCAGTGTCTCCCTGTTGTGTGGAACGGTCAGTGTGTCCCTGTGGTGTGGAGTGGTCAGTGTCTCTCTGTGGTGTGGAGTGGTCAGTTTCTCCCTGTGGTGTGGAGCGGTCAGTGTCTCCCTGTGGTGTGGAGCAGTCAGTGGGTCCCTGTGGTGTGGAGTGGTCAGTGTCTCTCTGTGGTATGGAGTGGTCAGTTTCTCCCTGTGGTGTGGAGTGCTCAGTGTCTCCCTATGGTGTGGAGTGGTCAGTGTCTCCCTGTGGTGTGGAGCGGTTAGTGCGTACCTGTGTTGTGGAGCGGTCAGTGTCTCCTGTGGTGTGGAGCTGTCAGTGAGTGCCTGTGGTGTGGAGCAGTCAGTGGGTTCCTGTGGTGTGGAGCGGTCTGTGTCTCCCTGTGGTGTGGAGCGGTCAGTGTCTCCCTGTGGTGTGGAGCGGTCAGTGGCTGCCTGTGGTGTGGAGCGGTCAGTGTCTCCCTGTGGTGTGGAGCGGTCAGTGGGTTCCTGTGGTACATAGTGGTCAGTGTCTCCCAGTGGTGTGGAGTGGTCAGTGGGTTCCTGTGGTGCGTAGTGGTCAGTGTCTCCCTGTGGTGTGGAGCGGTCAGTGGGTTCCTGTGGTGCATAGTGGTCAGCGTCTCCCAGTGGTGTGTAGCGGTCAGTGGGTTCCTGTGATGTGGAGTGGCCAGTGTCTCCTTGTGGCGTGGAGCGCTCCATGGTTCCTTGTGGTGTGGAGCAGACAGTGGGTTCCTGTGGTGTGGAGTGGTCAGTGTCTCCCTGTAGTGTGGAGCATTCAGTGCGTTCCTGTGGTGTGGGGTGGTCATTGTCTCCCTTTGGTGTGGAGCGGTCAATGTCAACCAGTAGTGTGGGATGGTCAGTGTCTCCCTGTGGTGTGGAGCGGTCAATGTCTCCCTGTTGTGTGGAGGGGTCAGTGGGTTCCTGCTGTGTGGAGCAGTCAGTGTCTCCCTGTTGTGTGGAATGGTCAGTAGGTCCCTGTGGTGTGGAGTGGTCAGTGTCTCCCTGTGGTGTGGAGTGGTCAGTGTCTCCCTGTGGTGTGGAGTGGTCAGTGTCTCCCTGTGGTGTGGAGCAGTTAGTGCGTACCTGTGTTGTGGGGCAGTCAGTGGGTGCCTGTGCTGTGGATGGTCAGTGAGTGTCTGTGGTGTGGAGCAGTCAGTGGGTCCCTGTGGTGTGGAGTGGACAGTGGGTTCCTGTGGTGTGGAGCGGTCAGTGTCTCCCTGTGGTGTGAAGCAGTCAGTGGGTACCTGTGGTGTGGAGTGGTCAGTGGGTACCTGTCGTGTGGAGCAGTCAGTGGGTCCCTGTGGTTTGTAGCGGTCAGTGTCTCCCTGTGGTGTGGAGGGGTCAGTGTCTCCCTGTGGTGTGGAGTGGTCAGTGGGTTCCTGTAATGTGGAGCGGTCAGTGTCTCCTTGTGGTGTGGAGCACTCCATGGTTCCCTGTCGTGAGGAGCGTTCAGTGGGTTCCTATGGTGTGGAGTGGTCAGTGGGTCCCTGTGGTGTGGAGTGGTCAGTGTCTCCCTGTGGTATGGAGTGGTCAGTGTCTCCCTGTGGTGCGGAGTGGTCAGTGTCTCCCTGTGGTGTAGAGCGCTAAGTGGGTTCCTGTGGTGTGCAGCGGTCAGTGTCACCCTGTGGTGTGGAGCAGTCAGCGTCTCTCTGTGGTGTGGAGCGGTCAGTGTCTCCCTGTGGTGTAGAGCGGACAGTGGGTTCCTGTGGTGTGGAGCGGGTGGTGCGTTCCTGCGGTGTGGGGCGGTCAGTGTCTCCCTGTGGTGTGGAGCGGTCAGTGTCTCCCTGTGATGTGGAGCGGTCAGTGGGTTGCAGTGATGTGGAGTGATCAGTGTCTCCCTATGGTGTGGAATGGTCAGTGGGTCCCTGTGGTGTGGAGTGGTCAGTGTCTCCCTGTATAGTGGTCAGTGTCTCCCTGCGGTGTTGAGTGGTCAGTGTCTCCCTGAGTGTTGGAGCGGTCAGTTGGTTCCTGTGGTGTGGAGTGGTCAGTATCTCTGTGGTGTTGAGTGGTCGGTTTCTCCCTGTGGTGTGGAGCGGTCAGTGTCACCCTGTGGTGTGGAGTGGTCAGTGTCTCCCTGTGGTGTGGAGCAGTTAGTGCGTACCTGTGGTGTGGAGCGGTCAGTGTCTCCCTGTGGTGTGGAGCGGTCAGTGAGTGCCTGTGGTGTGGAGCAGTCAGTGGGTTCCTGTGGTGTGGAGCGTTCTGTGTCTCCCTGTGGTGTGGAGCGGTCTTTGTCTCCCTGTGGTGTGGAGCGGTCAGTGGATTCCTGTGGTGTGGAGTGGTCAGTGTCCCCCTGTGGTGTGGAGCGGTCAGTGTCTCCTTGTGGTGTGGAGCATTCAGTGCATTCCTGTGGTGTGGAGCGGTCTGTGTCTCCCTGTGGTGTGGAGCGGTCAGTGTCTCCCTGGGGTGTGGATTGGTCAGTGTCTCCCTGTGATATGGAGTGGTCAGTGGGTTCCTGTGGTGTGGAGCAGTCAGTGTTTCCCTGTGGTGTGGAGCGGTCAGTGTCTCCCTGTGGTGTGGAGCGGTTAGTGTCTCCCTGTGGTGTGGAGCGGTCAGTGTCTCCCTGTGGTGTGGAGCGGTCAGTGTCTCCCTGTGGTGTGGAGCGGTTAGTGTCTCCCTGTGGAGTTAAGTGCTCAGTGGGTTACTGTATTGTGGAGTGGTCTTTGTCTCCCTGTGGTGTGGAGCGGTCAGTCGGTTTCCGTGGTGTGGAGCGGTCAGTGGGCTCCTGTGGTGTGTAGCGGTCAGTGTCTCATAGTGGTGTGGAGCAGTCAGTGTCTCCCTGCGGTGTGGAGCGGTCAGTGTCTCCCAGTGGTGTGGGGCGGTCAGTGGGTACCTGTGGTGTGGAGCGGTCAGTGTCTCCCTGTGGTGTGGAGTGGTCATTGTCTCCCTGTGGTGTGGGATGGTCAGTGTCTCCCTGTGGTGTGGAGCGGTCAGTGTCTCCCTGTGGTGTGGAGCGGTCAGTGTCTCCCTGTAGTGTGGGACGATCAGTGTCTCCCTGTGGTGTGGAGCAGTCAATGTCTCCCTGTGGTGTTGAGGGGTCAGTGGGTTCCTGTGGTGTGGAGCAGTCAGTGGGTTCCTGTGGTGTGGAGCGGTCTGTGTCTCCCTGTGATGTGGAGCGGTCAGTGTCTCCCTGTGGTGTGGAGTGGTCATTGTCTCCCTGTGGTGTGGGATGGTCAGTGTCTCCCTGTGGTGTGGAGCGGTCAGTGTCTCCCTGTGGTGTGGAGCGGTCAGTGTCTCCCTGTAGTGTGGGACGATCAGTGTCTCCCTGTGGTGTGGAGCAGTCAATGTCTCCCTGTGGTGTTGAGGGGTCAGTGGGTTCCTGCTGTGTGGAGCGGTCACTGTCTCCCTGTAGTGTGGAATGGTCAGTGTCTCCCTGTGGTGTGGAGTGGTCAGTTTCTCCCTGTGGTGTGGAGCGGTCAGTGTCTCCCTGTGGTGTGGAGCAGTCAGTGGGTCCCTGTGGTGTGGAGTGGTCAGTGTCTCTCTGTGGTGTGGAGTGGTCAGTTTCTCCCTGTGGTGTGGAGTGGTCAGTGTCTCCCTGTGGTGTGGAGTGGTCAGTGTCTCCCTGTGGTGTGGAGCGGTTAGTGCGTACCTGTGTTGTGGAGCGGTCAGTGTCTCCCTGTGGTGTGGAGCGGTCAGTGAGTGCCTGTGGTGTGGAGCAGTCAGTGGGTTCCTGTGGTGTGGAGCGGTCTGTGTCTCCCTGTGGTGTGGAGCGGTCAGTGTCTCCCTGTGGTGTGGAGCGGTCAGTGGCTGCCTGTGGTGTGGACTGGTCAGTGTCTCCCTGTGGTGTGAAGCGGTCAGTGGGTTCCTGTGGTGCGTAGTTGTCAGTGTCTCCCAGTGGTGTGTAGCGGTCAGTGGGTTCCTGTGGTGTGTAGTGGTCAGTGTCTCCCTGTGGTATGGAGCAGTCAGTGGGTTCCTGTGGTGCGTAGTGGTCAGTGTCTCCCAGTGGTGTGTAGCGGTCAGTGGGTTCCTGTGGTGTGGAGCGGCCAGTGTCTCCTTGTGGCGTGGAGCGCTCCATGGTTCCCTGTGGTGTGGAGCAGACAGTGGGTTCCTGTGGTGTGGAGCAGTCACTGCGTTCCTGTGGTGTGGAGTGGTCAGTGTCTCCCTGTAGTGTGGAGCATTCAGTGCGTTCCTGTGGTGTGTAGCGGTCAGTGTCTCCCTGTGGTGTGGAGTGGTCAGTGTCTCCCTGTGGTGTGGAGCTTTCAGTGCGTTCCTGTGGTGTGGGGTGGTCATTGTCTCCCTGTGGTGTGCAGCGGTCAGTGTCTCCCTGTAGTGTGGGACGGTCAGTGTCTCCCTGTAGTGTGGGACGGTCAGTGTCTCCCTGTGGTGTGGAGCGGTCAGTGTCTCCCTGTGGTGTTGAGGGGTCAGTGGGTTCCTGCTGTGTGGAATGGTCAGTGTATCCCTGTGGTGTGGAGCGGTCAGTGTCTCCCTGTTGTGTGGAACGGTCAGTGTGTCCCTGTGGTGTGGAGTGGTCAGTGTCTCTCTGTGGTGTGGAGTGGTCAGTTTCTCCCTGTGGTGTGGAGCGGTCAGTGTCTCCCTGTGGTGTGGAGCAGTCAGTGGGTCCCTGTGGTGTGGAGTGGTCAGTGTCTCTCTGTGGTATGGAGTGGTCAGTTTCTCCCTGTGGTGTGGAGTGCTCAGTGTCTCCCTATGGTGTGGAGTGGTCAGTGTCTCCCTGTGGTGTGGAGCGGTTAGTGCGTACCTGTGTTGTGGAGCGGTCAGTGTCTCCTGTGGTGTGGAGCTGTCAGTGAGTGCCTGTGGTGTGGAGCAGTCAGTGGGTTCCTGTGGTGTGGAGCGGTCTGTGTCTCCCTGTGGTGTGGAGCGGTCAGTGTCTCCCTGTGGTGTGGAGCGGTCAGTGGCTGCCTGTGGTGTGGAGCGGTCAGTGTCTCCCTGTGGTGTGGAGTGGTCAGTGGGTTCCTGTGGTACATAGTGGTCAGTGTCTCCCAGTGGTGTGGAGTGGTCAGTGGGTTCCTGTGGTGCGTAGTGGTCAGTGTCTCCCTGTGGTGTGGAGCGGTCAGTGGGTTCCTGTGGTGCATAGTGGTCAGCGTCTCCCAGTGGTGTGTAGCGGTCAGTGGGTTCCTGTGATGTGGAGTGGCCAGTGTCTCCTTGTGGCGTGGAGCGCTCCATGGTTCCTTGTGGTGTGGAGCAGACAGTGGGTTCCTGTGGTGTGGAGTGGTCAGTGTCTCCCTGTAGTGTGGAGCATTCAGTGCGTTCCTGTGGTGTGGGGTGGTCATTGTCTCCCTTTGGTGTGGAGCGGTCAATGTCAACCAGTAGTGTGGGATGGTCAGTGTCTCCCTGTGGTGTGGAGCGGTCAATGTCTCCCTGTTGTGTGGAGGGGTCAGTGGGTTCCTGCTGTGTGGAGCAGTCAGTGTCTCCCTGTTGTGTGGAATGGTCAGTAGGTCCCTGTGGTGTGGAGTGGTCAGTGTCTCCCTGTGGTGTGGAGTGGTCAGTGTCTCCCTGTGGTGTGGAGTGGTCAGTGTCTCCCTGTGGTGTGGAGCAGTTAGTGCGTACCTGTGTTGTGGGGCAGTCAGTGGGTGCCTGTGCTGTGGATGGTCAGTGAGTGTCTGTGGTGTGGAGCAGTCAGTGGGTCCCTGTGGTGTGGAGTGGACAGTGGGTTCCTGTGGTGTGGAGCGGTCAGTGTCTCCCTGTGGTGTGAAGCGGTCAGTGGGTACCTGTGGTGTGGAGTGGTCAGTGGGTACCTGTCGTGTGGAGCAGTCAGTGGGTCCCTGTGGTTTGTAGCGGTCAGTGTCTCCCTGTGGTGTGGAGGGGTCAGTGTCTCCCTGTGGTGTGGAGTGGTCAGTGGGTTCCTGTAATGTGGAGCGGTCAGTGTCTCCTTGTGGTGTGGAGCACTCCATGGTTCCCTGTCGTGAGGAGCGTTCAGTGGGTTCCTATGGTGTGGAGTGGTCAGTGGGTCCCTGTGGTGTGGAGTGGTCAGTGTCTCCCTGTGGTATGGAGTGGTCAGTGTCTCCCTGTGGTGCGGAGTGGTCAGTGTCTCCCTGTGGTGTAGAGCGCTAAGTGGGTTCCTGTGGTGTGCAGCGGTCAGTGTCACCCTGTGGTGTGGAGCAGTCAGCGTCTCTCTGTGGTGTGGAGCGGTCAGTGTCTCCCTGTGGTGTAGAGCGGACAGTGGGTTCCTGTGGTGTGGAGCGGGTGGTGCGTTCCTGCGGTGTGGGGCGGTCAGTGTCTCCCTGTGGTGTGGAGCGGTCAGTGTCTCCCTGTGATGTGGAGCGGTCAGTGGGTTGCAGTGATGTGGAGTGATCAGTGTCTCCCTATGGTGTGGAATGGTCAGTGGGTCCCTGTGGTGTGGAGTGGTCAGTGTCTCCCTGTGGAGTGGTCAGTGTCTCCCTGCGGTGTTGAGTGGTCAGTGTCTCCCTGAGTGTTGGAGCGGTCAGTTGGTTCCTGTGGTGTGGAGTGGTCAGTATCTCTGTGGTGTTGAGTGGTCAGTTTCTCCCTGTGGTGTGGAGCGGTCAGTGTCACCCTGTGGTGTGGAGTGGTCAGTGTCTCCCTGTGGTGTGGAGCAGTTAGTGCGTACCTGTGGTGTGGAGCGGTCAGTGTCTCCCTGTGGTGTGGAGCGGTCAGTGAGTGCCTGTGGTGTGGAGCAGTCAGTGGGTTCCTGTGGTGTGGAGCGTTCTGTGTCTCCCTGTGGTGTGGAGCGGTCTTTGTCTCCCTGTGGTGTGGAGCGGTCAGTGGATTCCTGTGGTGTGGAGTGGTCAGTGTCCCCCTGTGGTGTGGAGCGGTCAGTGTCTCCTTGTGGTGTGGAGCATTCAGTGCATTCCTGTGGTGTGGAGCGGTCTGTGTCTCCCTGTGGTGTGGAGCGGTCAGTGTCTCCCTGTGGTGTGGATTGGTCAGTGTCTCCCTGTGATATGGAGTGGTCAGTGGGTTCCTGTGGTGTGGAGCAGTCAGTGTTTCCCTGTGGTGTGGAGCGGTCAGTGTCTCCCTGTGGTGTGGAGCGGTTAGTGTCTCCCTGTGGAGTTAAGTGCTCAGTGGGTTACTGTATTGTGGAGTGGTCTTTGTCTCCCTGTGGTGTGGAGCGGTCAGTCGGTTTCCGTGGTGTGGAGCGGTCAGTGGGCTCCTGTGGTGTGTAGCGGTCAGTGTCTCATAGTGGTGTGGAGCAGTCAGTGTCTCCCTGCGGTGTGGAGCGGTCAGTGTCTCCCAGTGGTGTGGGGCGGTCAGTGGGTACCTGTGGTGTGGAGCGGTCAGTGTCTCCCTGTGGTGTGGAGTGGTCATTGTCTCCCTGTGGTGTGGGATGGTCAGTGTCTCCCTGTGGTGTGGAGCGGTCAGTGTCTCCCTGTGGTGTGGAGCGGTCAGTGTCTCCCTGTAGTGTGGGACGATCAGTGTCTCCCTGTGGTGTGGAGCAGTCAATGTCTCCCTGTGGTGTTGAGGGGTCAGTGGGTTCCTGCTGTGTGGAGCGGTCACTGTCTCCCTGTAGTGTGGAATGGTCAGTGTCTCCCTGTGGTGTGGAGTGGTCAGTTTCTCCCTGTGGTGTGGAGCGGTCAGTGTCTCCCTGTGGTGTGGAGCAGTCAGTGGGTCCCTGTGGTGTGGAGTGGTCAGTGTCTCTCTGTGGTGTGGAGTGGTCAGTTTCTCCCTGTGGTGTGGAGTGGTCAGTGTCTCCCTGTGGTGTGGAGTGGTCAGTGTCTCCCTGTGGTGTGGAGCGGTTAGTGCGTACCTGTGTTGTGGAGCGGTCAGTGTCTCCCTGTGGTGTGGAGCGGTCAGTGAGTGCCTGTGGTGTGGAGCAGTCAGTGGGTTCCTGTGGTGTGGAGCGGTCTGTGTCTCCCTGTGGTGTGGAGCGGTCAGTGTCTCCCTGTGGTGTGGAGCGGTCAGTGGCTGCCTGTGGTGTGGAGTGGTCAGTGTCTCCCTGTGGTGTGGAGCGGTCAGTGGGTTCCTGTGGTGCGTAGTTGTCAGTGTCTCCCAGTGGTGTGTAGCGGTCAGTGGGTTCCTGTGGTGTGTAGTGGTCAGTGTCTCCCTGTGGTATGGAGCAGTCAGTGGGTTCCTGTGGTGCGTAGTGGTCAGTGTCTCCCAGTGGTGTGTAGCGGTCAGTGGGTTCCTGTGGTGTGGAGCGGCCAGTGTCTCCTTGTGGCGTGGAGCGCTCCATGGTTCCCTGTGGTGTGGAGCAGACAGTGGGTTCCTGTGGTGTGGAGCAGTCACTGCGTTCCTGTGGTGTGGAGTGGTCAGTGTCTCCCTGTAGTGTGGAGCATTCAGTGCGTTCCTGTGGTGTGGGGTGGTCATTGTCTCCCTTTGGTGTGGAGCGGTCAATGTCAACCAGTAGTGTGGGACGGTCAGTGTCTCCCTGTGGTGTGGAGCGGTCAGTGTCTCCCTGTTGTGTGGAGGTGTCAGTGGGTTCCTGCTGTGTGGAGCGGTCAGTGTCTCCCTATTGTGTGGAATGGTCAGTAGGTCCCTGTGGTGTGGAGTGGTCAGTGTCTCCCTGTTGTGTGGAGTGGTCAGTGTCTCCGTGTGGTGTGGAGTTGTCAGTTTCTCCCTGTGGTGTGGAGTGGTCAGTGTCTCCCTGTGGTGTGGAGCAGTTAGTGGGTCCCTGTGGTGTGGAGCGGTCAGTGTCTCCCTGTGGTGTGAAGCGGTCAGTGAGTGCCTGTGGTGTGGAGCAGTCAGTGGGTTCCTGTGGTGTGGAGCGTTCTGTGTCTCCCTGTGGTGTGGAGCGGTCTTTATCTCCCTGTGGTGTGGAGCGGTCAGTGGATTCCTGTGGTGTGGAGTGGTCAGTGTCCCCCTGTGGTGTGGAGCGGTCAGTGTCTCCCTGTAGTGTGGAGCATTCAGTGCGTTCCTGTGGTGTGGGGTGGTCATTGTCTCCCTTTGGTGTGGAGCGGTCAATGTCAACCAGTAGTGTGGGACGGTCAGTGTCTCCCTGTGGTGTGGAGTGGTCAGTGTCTCCCTGTTGTGTGGAGAGGTCAGTGGGTTCCTGCTGTGTGGAGCGGTCAGTGGGTACCTGTGGTGTGGAGTGGTCAGTGGGTACCTGTCGTTTGGAGCAGTCAGTGGGTCCCTGTGGTGTGGAGGGGTCAGTGTCTCCCTGTGGTGTGGAGTGGGCAGTGGGTTCCTGTAATGTGGAGCGGTCAGTGTCTCCTTGTGGTGTGGAGCACTCCATGGTTCCCTGTGGTGTGGAGCGTTCAGTGGGTTCCTATGGTGTGGAGTGGTCAGTTGGTCCCTGTGGTGTGGAGTGGTCAGTGTCTCCCTGTGGTATGGAGTGGTCAGTGTCTCCCTGTGGTGTGGAGCGGTCAGTGTCTCCCTGTGGTGTAGAGCGCTAAGTGGGTTCCTGTGGTGCAGAGCGGTCAGTGTCTCCCTGTGGTGTGGAGCAGTCAGCATCTCTCTGTGGTGTGGAGCGGTCAGTGTCTCCCTGTGGTGTAGAGCGGTCAGTGGGTTGCTGTGGTGTGGACCGGGCGGTGCGTTCCTGCGGTGTGGAGCGGTCAGTGTCTCCCTGTGATGTGGAGCGGTCAGTGGGTTCCAGTGATGTGGAGCGGTCAGTGTCTCCCTGTGGTGTGGAATGGTCAGTGGGTCCCTGTGGTGTGGAGTGGTCAGTGTCTCCCTGTGGAGTGGAGTGGTCAGTGTCTCCCTGCGGTGTTGAGTGGTCAGTGTCTCCCTGAGTGTTGGAGCGGTCAGTTGGTTCCTGTGGTGTGGAGTGGTCAGTGTCTCTCTGTGGTGTGGAGTGGTCAGTTTCTCCCTGTGGTGTGGAGCGGTCAGTGTCTCCCTGTGGTGTGGAGCGGTCAGTGTCTCCCTGTGGTGTGGTGCGGTCAGTGAGTGCCTGTGGTGTGGAGCAGTCAGTGGGTTCCTGTGGTGTGGAGCGGTCAGTGTCTCCCTGTGGTGTGGAGCGGTCAGTGGCTTCCTGTGGTGTGGAGCGATCAGTGTTTCCCTGTGGTGTGGAGCGGTCAGTGGGTTCCTGTGGTGCGTAGTGGTCAGTGTCTCCCGGTGGTGTGTAGCGGTCAGTGGGTTCCTGTGGTGTGGAGCAGCCAGTGTCTCCTTGTGGCGTGGAGCGCTCCATGGTTACCTGTGGTGTGGAGCAGTCACTGCGTTCCTGTGGTGTGGAGTGTTCAGTGTCTCCCTGTGGTGTGGAGCATTCAGTGCGTTCCTGTGGTGTGGGGTGGTCATTGTCTCCCTGTGGTGTGGAGCGGTCAGTGTCTCCCTGTTGTGTGGAGGGGTCAGTGGGTTCCTGCTGTGTGGAGCAGTCAGTTTCTCCCTGTTGTGTGGAACGGTCAGTAGGTCCCTGTGGTGTGGAGTGGTCAGTGTCTCTCTGTGGTGTGGAGTGGTCAGTGTCTCCCTGTGGTGTGGAGTGGTCAGTGTCTCCCTGTGGTGTGGAGCGGTTAGTGCGTACCTGTGTTGTGGAGCGGTCAGTGGGTCCCTGTGCTGTGGATGGTCAGTGAGTGTCTGTGGTGTGGAGCAGTCAGTGGGTCCCTCTGGTGTGGAGTGGACAGTGGGTTCCTGTGGTGTGGAGCGGTCTGTGTCTCCCTGTGGTGTGGAGCAGTCAGTGTCTCCCTGTGGTTTGTAGCGTTCAGTGTCTCCCTGTGGTGTGGAGCAGTCAGTGTCTCCCTGTGGTGTGGAGTGGTCAGTGGGTTCCTGTAATGTGGAGCGGTCAGTGTCTCCCTGTGGTGTGGAGTGGTCAGTGGGTTCCTGTAATGTGGTGCGGTCAGTGTCTCCCTGTGGTGTGGAGCAGTCAGTGTCTCCCTGTGGTGTGGAGCGGTCAGTGTCTCCCTGTGGTGTAGAGCGCTAAGTGGATTCCTGTGGTGTGGAGCGGTCAGTGTCTTGCTGTGGTGTGGAGCAGTCAGCGTCTCTCTGTGGTGTGGAGCGGTCAGTGTCTCCCTGTGGTGTGGAGCGGACAGTGGGTTCCTGTGGTGTGGAGCGGGCGGTGCGTTCCTGCGGTGTGGAGCGGTCAGTGTCTCCCTGTGGTGTGGAGCGGTCAGTGTCTCGCTGTAGTGTGGAACGATCAGTGTCTCCTTGTGGTGTGGAGCACTCCATGGTTCCCTGTGGTGTGGAGCGTTCAGTGGGTTCCTATGGTGTGGAACGGTCAGTGGGTCCCTGTGGTGTGGAGTGGACAGTGTCTCCCTGTGGTATGGAGTGGTCAGTGTCTCCCTGTGGTGTGGAGCGGTCAGTGTCTCCCTGTGGTGTAGAGCGCTAAGTGGGTTCCTGTGGTGCAGAGCGGTCAGTGTCTCCCTGTGGTGTGGAGCAGTCAGCGTCTCTCTGTGGTGTGGAGCGGTCAGTGTCTCCCTGTGGTGTAGAGCGGTCAGTGGGTTGCTGTGGTGTGGAGCGGGCGGTGCATTCCTCTGGTGTGGAGTGGTCAGTGTCTCGCTGTAGTGTGGAACGATCAGTGTCTCTCTGTGATGTGGAGCGGTCAGTGGGTTCCAGTGATGTGGAGCGGTCAGTGTCTCCCTGTGGTGTGATGCGCTCATTGTCTCCCTGTTGTGTGGAGCGGTCAGTGTCTCCCTGTGGTGTGGAGCGGTCAGTGTCTCCCTGTGGTGTGTAGCGTTCAGTGCCTCCCTGTGGTGTGGAGCAGTCAGTGCCTCTCTGGATTGCAGTGGTCAGTGTCTCGCTGTGGTGTGGAGTGGTCAGTGTCTCCCTGCGGTGTGGAGTGGTCAGTGTCTCCCTGTGGTGTGGAACGGTCAGTGCCTCTCTGTGGATTGCAGTGGTCAGTGCCTCCCTGTGGTGTGGAGCGGTCAGTGTCACCCTGCGGTGTGGAGCGGTCAGTGGGTCTCTGTGTTGTGGAGCGGTTAGTGGGTCCCTGTAATGTGGAAAGGTCTTTGGGTTCCTCTTCAGTGGAGCGGTCAGTGTCTCCCTGTGGTGTGGAGCGGTCAGTGTCTCATTGTGGTGTGTAGCGGTCAGTTTCTCCCTGTGGTGTGGAGCGGTCAGTGTCTCCCTGTGGTGTGGAGCGTTCAGTTTCTTCTTGTGATGTGGAGTGCTCCATGGTTCCCTGTGGTTTGGAGCGGTCAGTGTCTCCCTGTGGAGTGATGCGCTCAGTGTCTCCCTGTTGTGTGGAATGGTCAGTAGGTCCCTGTGGTGTGGCGTGGTCAGTGTCTCCCTCGGGTGTTGAGTGGTCAGTGTCTCCCTGAGTTTTGGAGCGGTCAGTGGGTTCCTGTGTTGTGGAGCGGTCTGTGTCTCCCTGTGGCGTGGAGCAGTCAGTGACTCTCTGTGGATTGCAGTGGTCAGTGTGTCGCTGTGGTGTGGAGCGGTCAGTGTCTCGCTGTGGTGTGGAGTGGTCAGTGTCTCGCAGCGGTGTGGAGTGGTCAGTGTCTCCCTGTGGTGTGGAGCGGTCAGTGCCTTTCTGTGGATTGCAGTGGTCAGTGTCTCCCTGTGGTGTGGAGTGGTCAGTGTCTCCCCGCGGTGTGGAGCGGTCAGTGCCTTTCTGTGGATTGCAGTGGTCAGTGTCTCCCTGTGGTGTGGAGTGGTCAGTGTCTCCCCGCGGTGTGGAGCGGTCAGTGGGTCTCTGTGTTGTGGTGCAGTTAGTGGGTCCCTGTAGTGTGGAGTGGTCCGTGTCTCATTGTGGTGTGTAGCAGTCATTGTCTCCCTGTGGTGTGTAGCGGTCAGTGCCTCCCTGTGGTGTGGAGCGGTCAGTGGGTTCCTGTGGTGTGGAGCGTTCGGTGTCTCCTTGTGGTGTGGAGTGCTCCATGGTTCCCTGTGGCGTGGAGCGGACAGTGTCTCCCTGTGGTGTGGAGCTGTCAGTGTCTCCCTGTGGTGTGGAGCTGTCAGTGTCTGCCTGTGGTGTGGAGTGGTCAGTGGGCTCCTGTGGTGTGGAGCGGTCAGTGGGTTCCTGTGGTGTGGAGCGGTCAGTGTCTCCCTGTGGTGTGGACCGGTCAGTGTTTTCCTGTGGTGTGGAGCGGTCAGTGTCTCCCTGTGGTGTGTAGCGTTCAGTGCCTCCCTGTGGTGTGGAACGGTCAGTGCCTCTCTGTGGATTGCAGTGGTCAGTGCCTCCCTGTGGTGTGGAGCGGTCAGTGTCACCCTGCTTGGTGTGGAGCGGTCAGTGCCTTTCTGTGGATTGCAGTGGTCAGTGTCTCCCTGTGGTGTGGAGTGGTCAGTGTCTCCCCGCGGTGTGGAGCGGTCAGTGCCTTTCTGTGGATTGCAGTGGTCAGTGTCTCCCTGTGGTGTGGAGTGGTCAGTGTCTCCCTGTGGTGTGGAGCAGTCAGTGTCTCCCTGTGGTGTGGAGCGGTCAGTGTCTCCCGGTGGTGTAGAGCGCTAAGTGGATTCCTGTGGTGTGGAGCGATCAGTGTCTTCCTGTGGTGTGGAGCAGTCAGCGTCTCTCTGTGGTGTGGAGCGGTCAGTGTCTCCCTGTGGTGTGGAGCGGACAGTGGGTTCCTGTGGTGTGGAGCGGGCGGTGCGTTCCTGCGGTGTGGAGCGGTCAGTGTCTCGCTGTAGTGTGGAACGATCAGTGTCTCCCTGTGATGTGGAGCAGTCAGTGGGTTCCAGTGATGTGGAGAGGTCAGTGTCTCCCTGTGGTGTGGAATGGTCATTGGGTCCCTGTGGTGTGGAATGGTCAGTGTCTCCCTGTGGAGTGGAGTGGTCAGTGTCTCCCTGCGGTGTTGAGTGGTCAGTGTCTCCCTGAGTGTTGGAGCGGTCAGTTGGTTCCTGTGATGTGGAGTGGTCAGTGTCTCTCTGTGGTGTGGAGTGGTCAGTTTCTCCCTGTGTTGTGGAGCGGTCAGTGTCTCCCTGTGGTGTTTAGTCATCAGTGTCTCCCTGTGGTGTGGAGCGGTTAGTGCGTACCTGTGTTGTGGAGCGGTCAGTGTCTCCCTGTGGTGTGGAGCGGTCAGTGAGTGCCTGTGGTTTAGAGCAGTCAGTGTCTCCCTGTGGTGTGGAGTGGTCAGTGTCTCCCTGTGGTGTGGAGCGGTCAGTGGCTTCCTGTGGTGTGGAGCAGTCAGTGTTTCCCTGTGGTGTGGAGCGGTCAGTGGGTTCCTGTGGTGCGTAGTGGTCAGTGTCTCCCAGTGGTGTGTAGCGGTCAGTGGGTTCATGTGGTGTAGAGCGGCCAGTGTCTCCTTGTGGCGTGGAGCGCTCCATGGTTACCTGTGGTGTGGAACAGACAGTGGGTTCCTGTGGTGTGGAGCATTCAGTGCGTTCCTGTGGTATGGGGTGGTCATTGTCTCCCTTTGGTGTGAAGCGGTCAATGTCAACCAGTCGTGTGGGACGGTCAGTGTCTCCCTGTGGTGTGGAGCGGTCAGTGTCTCCCTGTTGTATGGAGGGGTCAGTGGGTTCCTGCTGTGTGGAGCGGTCAGTGTCTCCCTGTTGTGTGGAACGGTCATTAGGTCCCTGTGGTGTGGAGTGGTCAGTGTCTCTCTGTGGTGTGGAGCGGTCAGTGTCTCCGTGTGGTGTGGAGCGGTCAGTGGGTTCCTGTGGTGCGTAGTGGTCAGTGTCTCCCAGTGATGTGTAGCGGTCAGTGGATTCCTGTGGTGTGGAGCGGCCAGTGTCTCCTTGTGGTGTGGAGCGCTCCATGGTTACCTGTGGTGTGGAGCAGACAGTGGGTTACTGTGGTGTGGAGCAGTCACTGCGTTCCTGTGGTGTGGAGTGGTCAGTGTCTCCCTGTGGTGTGGAGCATTCAGTGCGTTCCTGTGGTATGGGGTGGTCATTGTCTCCCTTTGGTGTGAAGCGGTCAATGTCAACCAGTCGTGTGGGACGGTCAGTGTCTCCCTGTGGTGTGGAGCGGTCAGTGTCTCCCTGTTGTATGGAGGGGTCAGTGGGTTCCTGCTGTGTGGAGCGGTCAGTGTCTCCCTGTTGTGTGGAACGGTCATTAGGTCCCTGTGGTGTGGAGTGGTCAGTGTCTCTCTGTGGTGTGGAGCGGTCAGTGTCTCCGTGTGGTGTGGAGCGGTCAGTGGGTTCCTGTGGTGCGTAGTGGTCAGTGTCTCCCAGTGATGTGTAGCGGTCAGTGGATTCCTGTGGTGTGGAGCGGCCAGTGTCTCCTTGTGGTGTGGAGCGCTCCATGGTTACCTGTGGTGTGGAGCAGACAGTGGGTTACTGTGGTGTGGAGCAGTCACTGCGTTCCTGTGGTGTGGAGTGGTCAGTGTCTCCCTGTGGTGTGGAGCATTCAGTGCGTTCCTGTGGTGTGGGGTGGTCATTGTCTCCCTTTGGTGTGGAGCGGTCAGTGTCTCCCTGTTGTATGGAGGGGTCAGTGGGTTCCTGCTGTGTGGAGCGGTCAGTGTCTCCCTGTTGTGTGGAACGGTCATTAGGTCCCTGTGGTGTGGAGTGGTCAGTGTCTCTCTGTGGTGTGGAGTGGTCAGTGTCTCCCTGTGGTGTGGAGCGGTTAGTGCGTACCTGTGTTGTGGAGCGGTCAGTGTCTCCCTGTGCTGTGGATGGTCAGTGAGTGTCTGTGGTGTGGAGCAGTCAGTGGGTCCCTGTGGTGTGGAGTGGACAGTGGGTTCCTGTGGTGTGGAGCGGTCTGTGTCTCCCTGTGGTTTGTAGCGTTCAGTGTCTCCCTGTGGTGTGGAGGGGTCAGTGTCTCCCTGTGGTGTGGAGTGGTCAGTGGGTTCCTGTAATGTGGAGCGGTCAGTGTCTCCTTGTGGTGTGGAGCACTCCATGGTTCCCTGTGGTGTGGAGCATTCAGTGGGTTCCTATGGTGTGGAACGGTCAGTGGGTCCCTGTGGTGTGGAGTGGACAGTGTCTCCCTGTGGTATGGAGTGGTCAGTGTCTCCCTGTGGTGTGGAGCGGTCAGTGTCTCCCTGTGGTGTAGAGCGCTAAGTGGGTTCCTGTGGTGCAGAGCGGTCAGTGTCTCCCTGTGGTGTGGAGCAGTCAGCGTCTCTCTGTGGTGTGGAGCGGTCAGTGTCTCCCTGTGGTGTAGAGCGGTCAGTGGGTTGCTGTGGTGTGGAGCGGCCGGTGCGTTCCTGTGGTGTGGAGCTGTCAGTGTCTCGCTGTAGTGTGGAACGATCAGTGTCTCTCTGTGATGTGGAGCGGTCAGTGGGTTCCAGTGATGTGGAGCGGTCAGTGTCTCCCTGTGGTGTGATGCGCTCATTGTCTCCCTGTTGTGTGGAGCGGTCAGTGTCTCCCTGTGGTGTGGAGCGGTCAGTGTCTCCCTGTGGTGTGGAGCAGTCAGTGCCTCTCTGTGGATTGCAGTGGTCAGTGTCTTGCTGTGGTGTGGAGTGGTCAGTGTCTCCCTGCGGTGTGGAGTGGTCAGTGTCTCCCTGTGGTGTGGAACGGTCAGTGCCTCTCTGTGGATTGCAGTGGTCAGTGCCTCCCTGTGTTGTGGAGTGGTCCGTAACTCCCTGTGGTGTGGAGCCGTCAGTGGGTCCCTGTGGTGTGTTGCGGTCAGTGTCTCCTTGTGGTGTGGAGCGGTCAGTTTCTCCCTGTGGTGTGGAGCGGTCAGTGGGTCCCTGTGGTGTGTTGCGGTCAGTGGGTTGCTCTGATGTGGAGCGGTCAGTGGGTCCCTGTGGTGTGGAAATGTCGGTGGGTGCCTTTGGTGTGGAGCGGTCAGTGGGTTCCTGTGGGGTGGAGCGGTCAGTGGGTTCCTGTGTTGTTGAACGGTCAGTCTGTCTCTGTGGTGTGGAGCGTTAAGTGGTTCCCTGTGTTGTGGATTGGTGCGTAGCTCCCTGTGGTGTGGAGCGGTCAGGGTATCCCTGTGGTGTGGAATGGTCAGTGTCTCCCTGTGGTGTGGAGGGGTCAGTGGGTTCCTGCAGTGTGGAGCGGTCAGTTGGAACCTGTAATGTGGAGCGGTCAGTGGGTCCCTGTGGTGTGGAGTGGTCAGTGTCTCCCTGTGGTGTGGAGTGGTCAGTGCCTCCCTGCGGTTTGGAGCGGTCAGTGGGTCCCTGTGGTGTGGAGCGGTCTGTGTGTAGCTGAGGTGTGGAGCGGTCATTGTCTCCCTGTGGTGTGGAGCGGTCAGTGTCTCCCCGTGGTGTGGAGTGGTCAGTGCGTTCCTGTGGTATGTCACCGTAAGTGGGTTCCTGTGGTGTGGAGTCGTCAGTGTCTCCCTGTGGTGTGGAGCAGTCAGTGCGTTCCTGTGGTGTGGAGCGGTCATTGGCTCCTTGTGGTGTGGAGCAGTCATTGTCTCCCTGTGGTGTGGAGCGGTCAGTGTCTCCCTGTGGTGTGGAGCAGTCAGTGTCTCCCTGTGGTGTGGAACGGTCAGTGTCTCCCTGTGGTGTGGAGTGGTCAGTGCGTTCCTGTGGTATGCAGCGGTCAGTGGGTTCCTGTGGTGTGGAGCGGTCAATGGGTTCATGTGGTGAGGAGTGGTCAGTGTCTCCCTGTGGTGTGGAGCGGCCAGTGTGTTCCTATGGTGTGGAGCGGTCATTGAGTTCCTATGGTGTGGACTGGTCAGTGGCTCCCTGTGACATGGAGCGGTCAGTGGGTTCTTGTGGCGTGGAGCGCTAAGTGGGTTCCTGTGTTGTGGAGTGGTTCGTGTCTCCCTGTGGTGTGGAGTGGTCGGTGGGTTCCTTTGGTGTGGAGCGGTCAGTGGGTCCCTGTGGTGTGGAGTGGTCAGTGTCCCCCTGTGGTGTGGAGTGGTCAGTGCCTCCCTGCGGTTTGGAGATGTTAGTGGGTCCTTGTGTTGTGGAGCGGTCAGTGGGTCCCTGTGGTGTGGAGCGGTCAGTGGGTCCCTGTGGTGTGGAGCAGACAGTGGTTTCCTGCGGGTTGTTGCGCTCAGTGTGTTCCTCTGGTGTGGAGCGGTCAGTGTCTCCCTGTGGTGTGGAGCGGTCAGTGGGTTCCTGTGATGTGGAGTGGTCAGTGTCTCCCTGTGGTGTGGAGCGGTCAGTGTCTCCCTGTGGTGTGGAGTGGTCAGTGGGTTCCTGTGGTGTGGAGTGGTCAGTGTCTCCCTGTGGTGTGGAGCGGTCAGTGTCTCCATCTGGTATGGAGCGGTCAGTGGGTTCCTGTGGTGTGGAGCGGTCAGTGTCTCCCTGTGGTGTGGAGCAGTCAGTGGGTCGCTGTGATGTGGAGCGGTCAGTGGGTTCCTGTGGTGTGGAGCGGTCAGTGTCTCCCTGTGGTGTGGAGCATTCAGTGCTTTCCTGTGATGTAGAGCGGTCAGTGGGTTCCTGCACTGTGGAGCGCTCAGTGTCTTCCTGTGGTGTGGTGCGGTCAGAGTCTCCCTGTGGTGTGGAACGGTCAGTGGGTTCCTGTGGTGTGGACCGGTCAGTGGTTTCCTGTGGTGTTGAGCGGTCAGTGGTTCCCTGTGGTGTGAAACGGTCAGTGTCTCCTTGTGGTCTGGAGCGGTCAGTGTCTCCCTGTGGTGTGGAGCGGTCAGTGCGTTCCTGTGGTGCGGTGCGGTCAGTGGCTCCTTGTGGTGTGGAGCAGTCATTGTCTCCCTGTGGTGTGGAGCGGTCAGTGGGTTCCTGTGGTGTGGAGAAGTCAGTGTCTCCCTGTGGTGTGGCACGGTCAGTGGGTCGCTGTGATGTGGATCGCTCAGTGGTTTCCAGTGGTGTGGAACGGTCAGCGCTTCCCTGTGCTGTGGAGCAGTCAGTGTCTCCCTGTGGTGTGGAGCGGTCAGTGGGTTCCTGCGGTGTGGAGCACTCAGAGTCTCCCTGTGGTGTGGAGTGGTCAGAGTCTCCCTGTGGTGTGGAGCGGTCAGTGGGTCGCTGTGATGTTGAGCGGTCAGTGGGTTCCTGCGGTGTGGACCGGTCAGTGGTTTCCTGTGGTGTGGAGCGGTCAGTGGTTCCCTGTGGTGTGGAGCGGTCAGTGTCTCCCTGTGGTGTGGAGCGGTCAGTGTCTCCCTGTGGTGTGGAGCGGTCATTGTCTCCCTGTGGTGTGGAGCGGTGAGTGTCTCCCTGTGGTGTGGACTGGTCAGTGTCTCCCTGTGGTATGCAGCGGTCAGTGGGTTCCTGTGATGTGGAGCGGTCAGTGGGTTCCTGTGGTGAGGAGCGGTCAGTGTCTCCCTGTGGTGTGGAGTGGTCAGTGATTCCCTGTGGTGTGGAGCGGTCAGTGGGTTCCTATGGTGTGGAGTGTTCAGTGGGTTCCTATGGTGTGGAGCGGTCAGTGAGTTTCTATGGTGTGGACTGGTCAGTGGCTCCATGTGACATGGAGCGGTCAGTGGGTTCTTGCGTTGTGAAGCGGTCAGTGGGTTCCTGTGGAGTGGAGCGCTAAGTGGGCTCCTGTGGTGTGGAATGGTCAGTGTCTCCCTGCGATGCGGAGCTGTCAGTGTCTCCTGTGGTGTGGAGCGGTCAGTGGCTGACTCTGGTGTGGCGCGGTCAGTGGCTCCCTGTGGTGTGGAGCAATCAGTGTCTCCCTGTGGTGTGGAGCGGTCTGTGTCTAGCTGTGGTGTCGAGCGGTCATTGTCTCCCTGTGGTGTGGAGCGGTCAGTGTCTCCCCGTGGTGTGGAGTGGTCAGTGCGTTCCTGTGGTATGTCACCGTAAGTGGGTTCCTGTGGTGTGGAGTCGTCAGTGTCTCCCTGTGGTGTGGAGCCGTCAGTGCGTTCCTGTGGTGTGGAGCGGTCATTGGCTCCTAGTGGCGTGGAGCAGTCATTGTCTCCCTGTGGTGTGGAGCGGTCAGTGTCTCCCTGTGGTGTGGAGCAGTCAGTGTCTCCCTGTGGTGTGGAACGGTCAGTGTCTCCCTGTGGTGTGGAGTGGTCAGTGCGTTCCTGTGGTATGCAGCGGTCAGTGGGTTCCTGTGGTGTGGAGCGGTCAATGGGTTCATGTGGTGAGGAATGGTCAGTGTCTCCCTGTGGTGTGGAGCAGTCAGTGCGTTCCTGTGGTGTGGAGCGGTCATTGGCTCCTTGTGGTGTGGAGCAGTCATTGTCTCCCTGTGGTGTGGAGCGGTCAGTGTCTCCCTGTGGTGTGGAGCAGTCAGTGTCTCCCTGTGGTGTGGAACGGTCAGTGTCTCCCTGTGGTGTGGAGTGGTCAGTGCGTTCCTGTGGTATGCAGCGGTCAGTGGGTTCCTGTGGTGTGGAGCGGTCAATGGGTTCATGTGGTGAGGAGTGGTCAGTGTCTCCCTGTGGTGTGGAGCGGCCAGTGTGTTCCTATGGTGTGGAGCGGTCATTGAGTTCCTATGGTGTGGACTGGTCAGTGGCTCCCTGTGACATGGAGCGGTCAGTGGGTTCTTGTGGCGTGGAGTGCTAAGTGGGTTCCTGTGTTGTGGAGTGGTTCGTGTCTCCCTGTGGTGTGGAGTGGTCGGTGGGTTCCTTTGGTGTGGAGCGGTCAGTGGGTCCCTGTGGTGTGGAGTGGTCAGTGTCCCCCTGTGGTGTGGAGTGGTCAGTGCCTCCCTGCGGTTTGGAGATGTTAGTGGGTCCTTGTGTTGTGGAGCGGTCAGTGGGTCCCTGTGGTGTGGAGCGGTCAGTGGGTCCCTGTGGTGTGGAGCAGACAGTGGTTTCCTGCGGGTTGTTGCGCTCAGTGTGTTCCTCTGGTGTGGAGCGGTCAGTGTCTCCCTGTGGTGTGGAGCGGTCAGTGGGTTCCTGTGATGTGGAGTGGTCAGTGTCTCCCTGTGGTGTGGAGCGGTCAGTGTCTCCCTGTGGTGTGGAGTGGTCAGTGGGTTCCTGTGGTGTGGAGTGGTCAGTGTCTCCCTGTGGTGTGGAGCGGTCAGTGTCTCCATCTGGTATGGAGCGGTCAGTGGGTTCCTGTGGTGTGGAGCGGTCAGTGTCTCCCTGTGGTGTGGAGCAGTCAGTGGGTCACTGTGATGTGGAGCGGTCAGTGGGTTCCTGTGGTGTGGAGCGGTCAGTGTCTCCCTGTGGTGTGGAGCATTCAGTGCTTTCCTGTGATGTAGAGCGGTCAGTGGGTTCCTGCACTGTGGAGCGCTCAGTGTCTTCCTGTGGTGTGGTGCGGTCAGAGTCTCCCTGTGGTGTGGAACGGTCAGTGGGTTCCTGTGGTGTGGACTGGTCAGTGGTTTCCTGTGGTGTTGAGCGGTCAGTGGTTCCCTGTGGTGTGAAACGGTCAGTGTCTCCCTGTGGTCTGGAGCGGTCAGTGTCTCCCTGTGGTGTGGAACGGTCAGTGGGTTCCTGTGGTGTGGACCGGTCAGTGGTTTCCTGTGGTGTTGAGCGGTCAGTGGTTCCCTGTGGTGTGAAACGGTCAGTGTCTCCCTGTGGTCTGGAGCGGTCAGTGTCTCCCTGTGGTGTGGAGCGGTCAGTGCGTTCCTGTGGTGCGGTGCGGTCAGTGGCTCCTTG
This sequence comes from Isurus oxyrinchus, assembly GCA_026770705.1. Lineage (NCBI taxonomy): Eukaryota > Metazoa > Chordata > Chondrichthyes > Lamniformes > Lamnidae > Isurus > Isurus oxyrinchus. The sequence goes on from JANJGN010000111.1 coordinate 530,347, forward strand.
TGGTGTGGAGCAGTCATTGTCTCCCTGTGGTGTGGAGCGGTCAGTGGGTTCCTGTGGTGTGGAGAAGTCAGTGTCTCCCTGTGGTGTGGCACGGTCAGTGGGTCGCTGTGATGTGGATCGCTCAGTGGTTTCCAGTGGTGTGGAACGGTCAGCGCTTCCCTGTGCTGTGGAGCAGTCAGTGTCTCCCTGTGGTGTGGAGCGGTCAGTGGGTTCCTGCGGTGTGGAGCACTCAGAGTCTCCCTGTGGTGTGGAGTGGTCAGAGTCTCCCTGTGGTGTGGAGCGGTCAGTGGGTCGCTGTGATGTTGAGCGGTCAGTGGGTTCCTGCGGTGTGGACCGGTCAGTGGTTTCCTGTGGTGTGGAGCGGTCAGTGGTTCCCTGTGGTGTGGAGCGGTCAGTGTCTCCCTGTGGTGTGGAGCGGTCAGTGTCTCCCTGTGGTGTGGAGCGGTCATTGTCTCCCTGTGGTGTGGAGCGGTGAGTGTCTCCCTGTGGTGTGGACTGGTCAGTGTCTCCCTGTGGTATGCAGCGGTCAGTGGGTTCCTGTGATGTGGAGCGGTCAGTGGGTTCCTGTGGTGAGGAGCGGTCAGTGTCTCCCTGTGGTGTGGAGTGGTCAGTGATTCCCTGTGGTGTGGAGCGGTCAGTGGGTTCCTATGGTGTGGAGTGTTCAGTGGGTTCCTATGGTGTGGAGCGGTCAGTGAGTTTCTATGGTGTGGACTGGTCAGTGGCTCCATGTGACATGGAGCGGTCAGTGGGTTCTTGCGTTGTGAAGCGGTCAGTGGGTTCCTGTGGAGTGGAGCGCTAAGTGGGCTCCTGTGGTGTGGAATGGTCAGTGTCTCCCTGCGATGCGGAGCTGTCAGTGTCTCCTGTGGTGTGGAGCGGTCAGTGGCTGACTCTGGTGTGGCGCGGTCAGTGGCTCCCTGTGGTGTGGAGCAATCAGTGTCTCCCTGTGGTGTGGAGCGGTCTGTGTCTAGCTGTGGTGTCGAGCGGTCATTGTCTCCCTGTGGTGTGGAGCGGTCAGTGTCTCCCCGTGGTGTGGAGTGGTCAGTGCGTTCCTGTGGTATGTCACCGTAAGTGGGTTCCTGTGGTGTGGAGTCGTCAGTGTCTCCCTGTGGTGTGGAGCCGTCAGTGCGTTCCTGTGGTGTGGAGCGGTCATTGGCTCCTAGTGGCGTGGAGCAGTCATTGTCTCCCTGTGGTGTGGAGCGGTCAGTGTCTCCCTGTGGTGTGGAGCAGTCAGTGTCTCCCTGTGGTGTGGAACGGTCAGTGTCTCCCTGTGGTGTGGAGTGGTCAGTGCGTTCCTGTGGTATGCAGCGGTCAGTGGGTTCCTGTGGTGTGGAGCGGTCAATGGGTTCATGTGGTGAGGAATGGTCAGTGTCTCCCTGTGGTGTGGAGCGGCCAGTGTGTTCCTATGGTGTGGAGCGGTCATTGAGTTCCTATGGTGTGGACTGGTCAGTGGCTCCCTGTGACATGGAGCGGTCAGTGGGTTCTTGTGGCGTGGAGCGCTAAGTGGGTTCCTGTGGAGTGGAGCGGTCAGTGGGTCACTGTGGTGTGGAGCGTTCAGTATGTCCCTGTGGTGTGGAGTGGTCCGTGTCTCCCTGTGGTGTGGAGTGGTCAGTGGGTTCCTTTGGTGTGGAGCGGTTAGTGGGTCCCTGTGGTGTGGAGTGGTCAGTGTCCCCCTGTGGTGTGGAGTGGTCAGTGCCTCCCTGTGGTTTGGAGATGTTAGTGCGTCCTTGTGTTGTGGAGCGGTCAATGGGTCCCTGTGGTGTGGAGCGGTCAGTGGGACCCTGTGGTGTGGAGCAGACAGTGGTTTCCTGCGGGTTGTTGCGCTCAGTGGGTTCCTCTGGTGTGGAGCGGTCAGTGTCTCCCTGTGGTATGGAGCGGTCAGTGGGTTCCTGTGGTGTGGAGCGGTCAGTGTCTCCCTGTGGTGTAGAACTGTCAGTGTCTCCCTGTGGTGTGGAGCAGTCAGTGGGTCGCTGTGATGTGGAGTGGTCAGTGGGTTCCTGTGGTGTGGAGCGGTCAGTGTCTCCCTGTGGTGTGGAGCAGTCAGTGGGTCGCTGTGATGTGGAGCGGTCAGTGGGTTCCTGTGGTGTGGAGCGGTCAGTGTCTCCCTGTGGTGTGGAGCATTCAGTGCTTTCCTGTGATGTAGAGCGGTCAGTGGGTTCCTGTGGTGTGGAGCGGTCAGTGTCTCCCTGTGATGTGGACCGGTCAGTGGGTTCCTGCACTGTGGAGCGCTCAGTGTCTTCCTGTGGTGTGGTGCGGTCAGATTCTCCCTGTGGTGTGGAACGGTCAGTGGGTTCCTGTGGTGTGGACCGGTCAGTGTGTTCCTGCACTGTGGAGCGCTCAGTGGCTCCTTGTGGTGTGCGGCAGTCATTGTCTCCCTGTGGTGTTGAGCGGTCAGTGGTTCCCTATGGTGTGAAACGGTCAGTGTCTCCCTGTGGTCTGGAGCGGTCAGTGTCTCCCTGTGGTGTGGAGCGGTCAGTGTGTTCCTGTGGTGCGGTGCGGTCAGTGGCTCCTTGTGGTGTGGAGCAGTCATTGTCTCCCTGTGGTGTGGAGCGGTCAGTGGGTTCCTGTGGTGTGGAGAAGTCAGTGTCTCCCTGTGGTGTGGCACGGTCAGTGGGTCGCTGTGATGTGGATCGCTCAGTGGTTTCCAGTGGTGTGGAATGGTCAGCGCTTCCCTGTGCTGTGGAGCAGTCAGTGTCTCCCTGTGGTGTGGAGCGGTCAGTGGGTTCCTGCGGTGTGGAGCTCTCAGAGTCTCCCTGTGGTGTGGAGTGGTCAGAGTCTCCCTGTGGTGTGGAGCAGTCAGTGGGTCGCTGTGATGTTGAGCGGTCAGTGGGTTCCTGCGGTGTGGACCGGTCAGTGGTTTCCTGTGGTGTGGAGCGGTCAGTGGTTCCCTGTGGTGTGGACCGGTCAGTGTCTCCCTGTGGTGTGGAGCGGTCAGTGTCTCCCTGTGGTGTGGAGCGGTCATTGTCTCCCTGTGGTGTGGAGCGGTGAGTGTCTCCCTGTGGTGTGGACTGGTCAGTGTCTCCCTGTGGTATGCAGCGGTCAGTGGGTTCCTGTGGTGTGGAGCGGTCAGTGGGTTCCTATGGTGTGGAGTGTTCAGTGGGTTCCTATGGTGTGGAGCGGTCAGTGAGTTTCTATGGTGTGGACTGGTCAGTGGCTCCATGTGACATGGAGCGGTCAGTGGGTTCTTGCGTTGTGAAGCGGTCAGTGGGTTCCTGTGGAGTGGAGCGCTAAGTGGGCTCCTGTGGTGTGGAGTGGTCAGTGGGTCAGTGTGGTGTGGTGCGGACAGTGGGTTCCTGTGGTGTGGAGCAGTCAGTGTCTCCCTGCGGTGCGGAGCTGTCAGTGTCTCCTGTGGTGTGGAGCGGTCAGTGGCTGACTCTGGTGTGGCGCGGTCAGTGGCTCCCTGTAGTGTGGAGCAATCAGTGTCTCCCTGTGGTGTGGAGCGGTCTGTGTCTAGCTGTGGTGTGGAGCGGTCATTGTCTCCCTGTGGTGTGGAGCGGTCAGTGTCTCCCCGTGGTGTGGAGTGGTCAGTGCGTTCCTGTGGTATGTCACCGTAAGTGGGTTCCTGTGGTGTGGAGTCGTCAGTGTCTCCCTGTGGTGTGGAGCCGTCAGTGCGTTCCTGTGGTGTGGAGCGGTCATTGGCTCCTTGTGGCGTGGAGCAGTCATTGTCTCCCTGTGGTGTGGAGCGGTCAGTGTCTCCCTGTGGTGTGGAGCAGTCAGTGTCTCCCTGTGCTGTGGAACGGTCAGTGTCTCCCTGTGGTGTGGAGTGGTCAGTGCGTTCTTGTGGTATGCAGCGGTCAGTGGGTTCCTGTGGTGTGGAGCGGTCAATGGGTTCATGTGGTGAGGAGTGGTCAGTGTCTCCCTGTGGTGTGGAGCGGCCAGTGTGTTCCTATGGTGTGGAGCGGTCATTGAGTTCCTATGGTGTGGACTGGTCAGTGGCTCCCTGTGACATGGAGCGGTCAGTGGGTTCTTGTGGCGTGGAGCGCTAAGTGGGTTCCTGTGGAGTGGAGCGGTCAGTGGGTCACTGTGGTGTGGAGCGTTCAGTATGTACCTGTGTTGTGGAGTGGTCCGTGTCTCCCTGTGGTGTGGAGTGGTCAGTGGGTTCCTTTGGTGTGGAGCGGTTAGTGGGTCCCTGTGGTGTGGAGTGGTCAGTGTCCCCCTGTGGTGTGGAGTGGTCAGTGCCTCCCTGTGGTTTGGAGATGTTAGTGCGTCCTTGTGTTGTGGAGTGGTCAATGGGTCCCTGTGGTGTGGAGCGGTCAGTGGGACCCTGTGGTGTGGAGCAGACAGTGGTTTCCTGCGGGTTGTTGCGCTCTGTGGGTTCCTCTGGTGTGGAGCGGTCAGTGTCTCCCTGTGGTGTGGAGTGGTCAGTGGGTTCCTGTGGTGTGGAGCGGTCAGTGTCTCCCTGTGGTGTAGAACGGTCAGTGTCTCCCTGTGGTGTGGAGCAGTCAGTGGGTCGCTGTGATGTGGAGCGGTCAGTGGGTTCCTGTGGTGTGGAGCGGTCAGTGTCTCCTTGTGGTGTGGAGTGCTCAGTGTCTCCCTGTGGTGTGGAGTGCTCAGTGTCTCCCTGTGGTGTGGAGTGCTCAGTGTCTCCCTGTGGTGTGGAGCGGTCAGTGGGTTCTTGTAGTGTGGAGCGGTCAGTGACTCCCTGTGGTGTGGAGCGGTCAGTGTTTCCCTGTGGTGTGGAGTGCTCAGTGTCTCCCTGTGGAGTGGAGCGGTCAGTGTCTCCCTGTGGTGTGGAGCGGTCTGTGTCTCCCTGTGGTGTGGAGCGGTCAGTGGGTTCTTGTAGTGTGGAGCGGTCAGTGACTCCCTGTGGTGTGGAGCGGTCAGTGTTTCCCTGTGGTGTGGAGCGGTCAGTGTCTCCCTGTGGTGTGGAGCGGTCAGTGTCTCTCTGTGGTGTGGAATGGTCAGTGTCTCCCTGTGCTGTGGAGGGGTCAGAAGGTTCCTGCAGTGTGGAGCTTTCAGTTGGTACCTGTAGTGTGGAGCGGTCAGTGGGTCCATTTGGTGTGGAGTGGTCAGTGTCCCCCTGTGGTGTGGAGTGGTCAGTGCCTCCCTGCGGTTTGGAGATGTTAGTGCGTCCTTGTGTTGTGGAGCGGTCAGTGGGTCCCTGTGGTGTGGAGCGGTCAGTGGGTCCCTGTGGTGTGGAGCGGTCAGTGGGTCCCTGTGGTGTGGAGCAGACAGTGGTTTCCTGCGGGTTGTTGCGCTCAGTGGGTTCCTCTGGTGTGGAGCGGTCAGTGTCTCCCTGTGGGGTGGAGCGGTCAGTGGGTTGCTGTGGTGTGGAGTGGTCAGTGTCTCCCTGTGGTGTGGAGTGGTCAGTGTCTCCCTGTGGTGTGGAGCAGTCAGTGGGTCGCTGTGATGTGGAGCGGTCAGTGGGTTCCTGTGGTACCACAGGGAGACATTGACCGCACCACACGACAGAAACCCACTGACCGCTCCACACCACAGGGAGACACCGACCACTCCACACCACATGGAGACACAGACCGCTCCACACCACAGGGAGACACCGACCACTCCACACCACATGGAGACACAGACCGCTCCACACCTCAGGGAGATACTGACTGCTCCAAACGAGAGGAACCCACTGAGCGCACCATCCCGCAGGAACCCACTGTCCGCTCCACACCACAGGCACTCACTGACCGCTCCACACCACAGGCACTCACTGACCGCTCCATACCAGATGGAGACACTGACCGCTCCACACCACAGGGAGACAATGACTGCTCCACACCACAAGGAGCCACTGACCGCACCGCACCACAGGAACGCACTGACCGCTCCACACCACAGGGAGACACTGACCACTCCACACCACAGGGAGACACTGACCGTTTCACACCACAGGGAACCACTGACCGCTCAACACCACAGGAAACCACTGACCGGTCCACACCACAGGAACCCACTGACCGTTCCACACCACAGGGAGACTCTGACCGCACCACACCACAGGAAGACACTGAGCGCTCCACAGTGCAGGAACCCACTGACCGGTCCACATCACAGGGAGACACTGACCGCTCCACACCACAGGAACCCACTGACCGCTCTACATCACAGGAAAGCACTGAATGCTCCACACCACAGGGAGACACTGACCGCTCCACGTGGAGCGGCCAGTGTCTCCCTGTGGTGTGGAGCGGTCAGTGGGTTCCTGTGTTGTGGCGTGGTCCGTGTCTCCCTGTGGTGTGAATTGGTCAGTGTCTCCCTGTGGTGTGGAGCAGTCACTGGTTCCCTGTGGTGCGGAGCGGTCAGTTGGTCCCTGTGATGTGGAGCGGTGACTGTCTCCCTGTGGTGCAGTGCGGTCGGTGGATTCTTGTTGTGTAGAGTGGTCAGTGTCTCCCTGTCATGTGGAGCGGTCAGTGGGTCCCTGTGGTGTGGAGCGGTCAGTGGGTCCCTGTGGTGTGGAGCGGTCAGTGGGTCCCTGTGGTGTGGAGCAGACAGTGGTTTCCTGCGGGTTGTTGCGCTCAGTGGGTTCCTCTGGTGTGGAGCGGTCAGTGTCTCCCTGTGGGGTGGAGCGGTCAGTGGGTTGCTGTGGTGTGGAGTGGTCAGTGTCTCCCTGTGGTGTGGAGTGGTCAGTGTCTCCCTGTGGTGTGGAGCAGTCAGTGGGTCGCTGTGATGTGGAGCGGTCAGTGGGTTCCTGTGGTACCACAGGGAGACATTGACCGCACCACACGACAGAAACCCACTGACCGCTCCACACCACAGGGAGACACCGACCACTCCACACCACATGGAGACACAGACCGCTCCACACCACAGGGAGACACCGACCACTCCACACCACATGGAGACACAGACCGCTCCACACCTCAGGGAGATACTGACTGCTCCAAACGAGAGGAACCCACTGAGCGCACCATCCCGCAGGAACCCACTGTCCGCTCCACACCACAGGGACTCACTGACCGCTCCACACCACAGGCACTCACTGACCGCTCCATACCAGATGGAGACACTGACCGCTCCACACCACAGGGAGACAATGACTGCTCCACACCACAAGGAGCCACTGACCGCACCGCACCACAGGAACGCACTGACCGCTCCACACCACAGGGAGACACTGACCGTTTCACACCACAGGGAACCACTGACCGCTCAACACCACAGGAAACCACTGACCGGTCCACACCACAGGAACCCACTGACCGTTCCACACCACAGGGAGACTCTGACCGCACCACACCACAGGAAGACACTGAGCGCTCCACAGTGCAGGAACCCACTGACCGGTCCACATCACAGGGAGACACTGACCGCTCCACACCACAGGAACCCACTGACCGCTCTACATCACAGGAAAGCACTGAATGCTCCACACCACAGGGAGACACTGACCGCTCCACGTGGAGCGGCCAGTGTCTCCCTGTGGTGTGGAGCGGTCAGTGGGTTCCTGTGTTGTGGCGTGGTCCGTGTCTCCCTGTGGTGTGAATTGGTCAGTGTCTCCCTGTGGTGTGGAGCAGTCACTGGTTCCCTGTGGTGCGGAGCGGTCAGTTGGTCCCTGTGATGTGGAGCGGTGACTGTCTCCCTGTGGTGCAGTGCGGTCGGTGGATTCTTGTTGTGTAGAGTGGTCAGTGTCTCCCTGTCATGTGGAGCGGTCAGTGGGTCCCTGTGGTGTGGAGCGGTCAGTGTCTCCTTGTGGTGTGGAGCAGTCAGTGATTCCCTGTGGTGTGGAGCGGTCAGTGTCTCCCTGTGGTGTGGAGCGGTCAGTGGGTTCCTGTGGTGTGGAGAAGTCAGTGTCTCCCTGTGGTGTGGCACGGTCAGTGGGTCGCTGTGATGTGGATCGCTCAGTGGTTTCCAGTGGTGTGCAACGGTCAGCGCTTCCCTGTGCTGTGGAGCGGTCAGTGTCTCCCTGTGGTGTGGAGCGGTCAGTGGGTTCCTGCGGTGTGGAGCACTTAGAGTCTCCCTGTGGTGTGGAGTGGTCAGAGTCTCCCTGTGGTGTGGAGCGGTCAGTGGGTCCCTGTGATGTGGAGCAGTGAGTGTCTCCCTGTGGTGCAGTGCGGTCGGTGGATTCTTGTTGTGTAGAGCGGTCAGCGTCTCCCTGTCATGTGGAGCGGTCAGTGGGTTCCTGTGGTGTGGAGTGGTCAGTGGGTTCCTGTGGTGTGGAGAAGTCAGTGTCTCCCTGTGGTGTGGCACGGTCAGAGTCTCCCTGTGGTGTGGAGTGGTCAGAGTCTCCCTGTGGTGTGGAGCGGTCAGTGGGTCGCTGTGATGTTGAGCGGTCAGTGGGTTCCTGCGGTGTGGACCGGTCAGTGGTTTCCTGTGGTGTGGAGCGGTCAGTGGTTCCCTGTGGTGTGGACCGGTCAGTGTCTCCCTGTGGTGTGGAGCGGTCAGTGTCTCCCTGTGGTGTGGAGCGGTCATTGTCTCCCTGTGGTGTGGAGCGGTGAGTGTCTCCCTGTGGTGTGGAGCCGTCAGAGCGTTCCTGTGGTGTGGAGCGGTCATTGGCTCCTTGTGGCGTGGAGCAGTCATTGTCTCCCTGTGGTGTGGAGCGGTCAGTGTCTCCCTGTGGTGTGGAGCAGTCAGTGTCTCCCTGTGGTGTGGAACGGTCAGTGTCTCCCTGTGGTGTGGAGTGGTCAGTGCGTTCCTGTGGTATGCAGCGGTCAGTGGGTTCCTGTGGTGTGGAGCGGTCAATGGGTTCATGTGGTGAGGAGTGGTCAGTGTCTCCCTGTGGTGTGGAGCGGCCAGTGTGTTCCTATGGTGTGGAGCGGTCATTGAGTTCCTATGGTGTGGACTGGTCAGTGGCTCCCTGTGACATGGAGCGGTCAGTGGGTTCTTGTGGAGTGGAGCGGTCAGTGGGTCACTGTGGTGTGGAGCGTTCAGTATGTACCTGTGTTGTGGAGTGGTCCGTGTCTCCCTGTGGTGTGGAGTGGTCAGTGGGTTCCTTTGGTGTGGAGCGGTTAGTGGGTCCCTGTGGTGTGGAGTGGTCAGTGTCCCCCTGTGGTGTGGAGTGGTCAGTGCCTCCCTGCGGTTTGGAGATGTTAGTGCGTCCTTGTGTTGTGGAGCGGTCAATGGGTCCCTGTGGTGTGGAGCGGTCAGTGGGACCCTGTGGTGTGGAGCAGACAGTGGTTTCCTGCGGGTTGTTGCGCTCAGTGGGTTCCTCTGGTGTGGAGCGGTCAGTGTCTCCCTGTGGTGTGGAGCGGTCAGTGTCTCCCTGTGGTGTGGAGCGGTCAGTGGGTTCCTGTGGTGTGGAGTGGTCAGTATGTCCCTGTGGTGTGGAGCGGTCAGTGTCTCCATCTGGTATGGAGCGGTCAGTGGGTTCCTGTGGTGTGGAGCGGTCAGTGTCTCCCTGTGGTGTAGAACGGTCAGTGTCTCCCTGTGGTGTGGAGCAGTCAGTGGGTCGCTGTGATGTGGAGCGGTCAGTGGGTTCCTGTGGTGTGGAGCGGTCAGTGTCTCCCTGTGGTGTGGAGTGCTCAGTGTCTCCCTGTGGTGTGGAGCGGTCAGTGTCTCCCTGTAGTGTGGAGTGGTCAGTGTCTCCCTGTGGTGTGGAGCGCTCAGTGTCTCCCTGTGGTGTGGAGTGGTCTGTGTCTCCCTGTGGTGTGGAGCGGTCAGTGGGTTCTTGTAGTGTGGAGCGGTCAGTGACTCCCTGTGGTGTGGAGCGGTCAGTGTTTCCCTGTGGTGTGGAGTGGTCAGTGTCTCTCTGTGGTGTTGAATGGTCAGTGTCTCCCTGTGCTGTGGAGGGGTCAGAAGGTTCCTGCAGTGTGGAGCTTTCAGTTGGTACCTGTAGTGTGGAGCGGTCAGTGGGTCCCTGTGGTGTGGAGTGGTCAGTGTCCTCCTGTGGTGTGGAGTGGTCAGTGCCTCCCTGCGGTTTGGAGATGTTAGTGCGTCCTTGTGTTGTGGAGCGGTCAGTGGGTCCCTGGGGTGTGGAGCGGTCAGTGGGTCCCTGTGGTGTGGAGCAGACAGTGGTTTCCTGCGGGTTATTGCGCTCAGTGGGTTCCTCTGGTGTGGAGCGGTCAGTGTCTCCCTGTGGGGTGGAGCGGTCAGTGGGTTCCTGTGGTGTGGAGTGGTCAGTGTCTCCCTGTGATGTGGAGCGGTCAGTGTCTCCATCTGGTATGGAGCGGTCAGTGGGTTCCTGTGGTGTGGAGCGGTCAGTGTCTCCTTGTGGTGTGGAGCGGTCAGTGGGTCGCTGTGATGTGGAGTGGTCAGTGGCTGCCTGTGGTGTGGAGCGGTCAGTGCGTTCCTGTGGTGCGGTGCGGTCAGTGGCTCCTTGTGGTGTGGACTGGTCAGTGTCTCCCTGTGACATGGAGCAGTCAGTGGTTTCTTGCGGTGTGGAGCGCTAAGTGGGTTCCTTTGGAGTGGAGCGGTCAGTGGGTCACTGTGGTGTGGAGCGTTCAGTGTGTACCTGTGTTGTGGAGCGGTCCATGTCACACTGTGGTGTGGAGTGGTCAGTGGGTTCCTGTGGTGTGGAGCGGTCAGTGGGTCCCTGTGATGTGGAGCAGTGAGTGTCTCCCTGTGGTGCAGTGCGGTCGGTGGATTCTTGTTGTGTAGAGCGGTCAGCGTCTCCCTGTCATGTGGAGCGGTCAGTGGGTTCCTGTGGTGTGGAGTGGTCAGTGGGTTCCTGTGGTGTGGAGAAGTCAGTGTCTCCCTGTGGTGTGGCACGGTCAGAGTCTCCCTGTGGTGTGGAGTGGTCAGAGTCTCCCTGTGGTGTGGAGCGGTCAGTGGGTCGCTGTGATGTTGAGCGGTCAGTGGGTTCCTGCGGTGTGGACCGGTCAGTGGTTTCCTGTGGTGTGGAGCGGTCAGTGGTTCCCTGTGGTGTGGACCGGTCAGTGTCTCCCTGTGGTGTGGAGCGGTCAGTGTCTCCCTGTGGTGTGGAGCGGTCATTGTCTCCCTGTGGTGTGGAGCGGTCAGTGTCTCCCTGTGGTGTGGACTGGTCAGTGTCTCCCTGTGGTATGCAGCGGTCAGTGGGTTCCTGTGGTGTGGAGCGGTCAGTGGGTTCCTGTGGTGAGGAGCGGTCAGTGTCTCCCTGTGGTGTGGAGCGGTCAGTGATTCCCTGTGGTGTGGAGCGGTCAGTGGGTTCCTATGGTGTGGAGTGTTCAGTGGGTTCCTATGGTGTGGAGCGGTCAGTGAGTTTCTATGGTGTGGACTTGTCAGTGGCTCCATGTGACATGGAGCGGTCAGTGGGTTCTTGCGTTGTGAAGCGGTCAGTGGGTTCCTGTGGAGTGGAGCGCTAAGTGGGCTCCTGTGGTGTGGAGTGGTCAGTGGGTCAGTGTGGTGTGGTGCGGACAGTGGGTTCCTGTGGTGTGGAGCGGTCAGTGTCTCCCTGCGGTGCGGAGCTGTCAGTGTCTCCTGTGGTGTGGAGCGGTCAGTGGCTGACTCTGGTGTGGCGTGGTCAGTGGCTCCCTGTGGTGTGGAGCAGTCTGTGTCTAGCTGTGGTGTGGAGCGGTCATTGTCTCCCTGTGGTGTGGAGCGGTCAGTGTCTCCCCGTGGTGTGGAGTGGTCAGTGCGTTCCTGTGGTATGTCACCGTAAGTGGGCTCCTGTGGTGTGGAGTCGTCAGTGTCTCCCTGTGGTGTGGAGCCGTCAGTGCGTTCCTGTGGTGTGGAGCGGTCATTGGCTCCTTGTGGCGTGGAGCAGTCATTGTCTCCCTGTGGTGTGGAGCGGTCAGTGTCTCCCTGTGGTGTGGAGCAGTCAGTGTCTCCCTGTGGTGTGGAACGGTCAGTGTCTCCCTGTGGTGTGGAGTGGTCAGTGTCTCCCTGTGGTGTGGAGCGGTCAGTGTCTCCCTGTGGTGTGGTGCATTCAGTGGGTTCCTGTGGTGTGGAGCTCAGTGGGTTCCTGTGGTGTGGAACATTTAGTGGGTGCCTGTGGTGTGGAGACAGTGTCTCCCTGTGGTGTGGAGCGGTCAGTGTCTCCCTATGGTGTGGAGCGGTCAGTGTCTCCCTGTGGTGTGGAGCATTCAGTGGTTCCCTGTGGTGTGGAGCAGTCAGTGGGTCATTGTGGTGTGGAGCATTCAGTGGGTGCCTGTGGTGTGGAGCGGACAGTGTCTCCCTGTCGTGTGGAGCGGACAGTGCGTTCCTTTGGTGTGGAGTGGTCCTTGGGTGCCTTTGGTGTGGAGCGGTCAGTGTCTCCCTGTGGTGTTGAGCGGTCAGTGTCTCCGTGTGGTGTGAAGCGGTCAGTTTCTCCCTGTGGTGTGGAGCAGTCAGTGTTTCCCTGTGGTGTGGAGAGGTCAGTGGCTCCCTGTGGTGTCTAATGGTCAGTGGGTTCCTGCGGTGGGGAGCGGTCAGTGTCTCCCTGTCGTGTGGAACGGTCCGTGTTTCCCTGTGGTATGTAGCGGTCATTGTCTCCTTGTGGTGTGGAGTGGGCAGTGTCTCCCTGTGGTGTGGAGCGGACATTTTCTCCGTGTGGTGCATTGTGGTCAGTGGGTTCCTGTGATGTGAAGTGGTCTTTGTCCCCCTGTGGTGTGGAGCGGTCAGTGGGTGCCTGCGGTGTGGAGCAGTCAGTGTCTCCCTGTGGTGTGGAGCGGTCAGTTTCTCCCTGTGGTGTGGAGTAGTGAGTGTGTGCCTGTGGTCTGGAGCGGTCCGTGTCTCCCTGTGGTGTGGAGCGGTCAGAGCGTCTCTGTGGTGTGGAGCGGTTAGTGGGCCCCTGTGGTGTGGAGCGGTCAGTTTCTCCCTGTGGTGTGGAGTAGTGAGTGTGTGCCTGTGGTCTGGAGCGGTCCGTGTCTCTCTGTGGTGTGGAGCGGTCAGTGTCTCCCTGTGGTGTGGAGTGGTCAGTTTCTCCCTGTGGTGCAGTGCGGTCAGTGGATTCCTTTGGTGTAGACCGGTCAGTGTCTCCCTGTGGTGTGGAGCGGTCAGTGTCTCCCTGTGGTGTGGAGCGGTCAGTGTCTCCCTGTGGTGTGGAGTGCTCAGTTTCTCCCTGTGGTGCAGTGCGGTCAGTGGATTCCTTTGGTGTAGACCGGTCAGTGTCTCCCTGTGGTGTGGAGCGGACAGTGGCTCCCTGTGGTGTGGAGCGGTCAGTGTCTCCCTGTGGTGTGGAGCGCTCAGTGGCAGCCTCTGGTGTGGAGCGGTCATTGGCTACCTGTGGTGTGGAGCGGTCAGTGCGTTCATGTGCTGCGGAGCGGTCAGTGGCTCCTTGTGGTGTGGAGCAGTTTTTGTCTCCCTGTGGTGTGGAGCGGTCAGTGTCTCCCTGTGGTGTGGAGAGGTCAGTGTGTTCCTGTGGTATGCAGCGGTCAGTGGGTTCCTGTGCCGAGGAGTGGTCAGTGTCTCCCTGTGGTTTGGAGCGGCCAGTGTGTTCCTATGGTGTGGAGCGGTCAGTGAGTTTCAATGGTGTGGACTGGTCAGTGGCTCCCTGTGACATGGAGCGGTCAGTGGGTTCTTGCGGTGTGGAGCGCTATGTGGGTTCCTGTGGAGTGGAGCGGTCAGTGGGTACCTGTGGTGTGGAGTGGTCAGTGTCTCCCTGTGGTGTGGAGCGCTCAGTGTCTCCCTATGGTGTGGAGCGGTCAGTGTCTCCCTGTGGTGTGGCGCGGTCAGTGTCTCCCTGTGGTGTGGAGCGGTCAGTGTCTCCCTGTGGTGTGGCGCGGTCAGTGTCTCCCTGTGGTGTGGAGCGCTAAGTGGTTAACTGTGTTGCGAGGTGGTCAGTGGGTCCTTGTGGTGTGGAGATGTCAGTGTCACCCTGGTGTGGAGCGGTCAGTGTCTCCCTGTGGTGTGGAGCGGTCAGTGAGTGCCTGTGGTGTGGAGAAGTCAGTGGGTTCCTGTGGTGTGGAGTGGTCAGTGTCTCCCTGTGGTGTGGAGCGGTCAGTGTCTCCCTGTGGTGTGGAGCGGTCAGTGTCTCCCTGTGGTGTGGAGCGGTCAGTGTCACCCTGTGGTGTGGAGCTGTCAGACTCTCCTTGTAGTGTGGAGCGGTCTGTGTCTCCTTGTGGTGTTGAGCGGTCATTGGGTTCCTGTGGTGTGGAGCGGTCAGTGGATTCCTGTGGTGTCGTACGGTTATTGGGTCGCTGTGGTGTGGCGAGGTCAGTGGTTTCCCGTGGTGTGGAGCGGTCCGTAGCTCCCTGTGCTGTGGAGCGGTCAGTGGGTTCCTGTGGTGTGGTGCGGTCAGTGGGTTGCTCTGATGTGGAGCGGTCAGTGGGTCCCTGTGGTGTGGAGCGGTCAGTGGGTGCCTGTGGTGTGGAGTGGTCAGTGTTTCCCTGTGTTGTGGAGCAGTCAGTGGCTCCCTGTGTTGTCTAATGGTCAGTGGCTCATTGTGGTTTTAGGCGGTCAGTGGGTCCCTGTGGTGTGGAGTGGTCAGTGTCTCGCTATGGTGTGGAGTGGTCAGTGGTTTCCTGTGGTGTGGAGCGGTCAGTGTCTCCCTGTGGTGTGGAGCGGTCAGTGTCTCCCTGTGGTGTGGAGCGGTCAGTGTCTCCCTGTGGTATGGGGCGGTCAGTGTCTCCCTGTGGTGTGGTGTGGTCAGTGGGTTCCTGTGGTGTGGAGCGGTCAGTGTCTCCCTATGGTGTGGAGTGGTCAGTGGGTTCCTGTGGTGTGGAGCGGTCAGCGGGTTCCTGCGGTGTTGAGTGGTCAGTGTCTCCCTGTGCTGTGGAGCGGGCAGTGGGTCACTGAGCTGGGGAGCGGTCAGTTGGTTCCTGTGGTGTGGAGCGGTCATGGTCTCCTTGTGGTGTGGAGAAGTCAGTGTCTCCCTGTGGTGTGGAGCGGTCAGTGGGTCCCTGTGGTGTGGAGCGGTCAGTGGGTCCCTGTGATGTGGAGCGTTCACTGGGTCCCTATAGTGCGGAGCATTGAGTGGGTGCCTGTGGTGTGGAGCGGTCAGTGTCTCCCTGAGGTGCAGTGCGGTCAGTTTCTCCATGTCGTGAGGAGCAGTCAGTGGGTCCCTGTGGTGTGGAGTGGTCAGTGTCTCCCTGTGTGTGGAGCAGACAGGGGATTCCTGTGGTGTGGAGCGATCTGTGTCTCCCTGTGGTGTGGAGCAGTCAGTGCATTCCTGAGTTGTGGAGCGGTCAGTGGGTGCATGTGGTGTGGAGCACTCAATGGTTCCCTGTGGTGTGGAGCGGTCAGTGTCTCCCTGTGGTGTGTAGCGGTCAGTGTGTTCCTCTTGTGTGGAGCGGTCAGTGTCTCCCTGTGGTGTGGAGCGGTCAGTGTCTCCCTGTGGTGTGGAGCATTCAGTGGGTGCCTGTGGTGTGGAGCGGTCAGTGTCTCCCTGTGGTGTGAAGCGGCCAGTGGGTTCCTGTTTTGTGGAGCGGTCAGTGGGTTCCTGTGGTGTGGAGCGGTCAGTGGCTCCCTGTGGAGTTGAGCAGTCAGTCTCTCCCTGTGTTGTGGAGCATTCAGTGGGTGCCTGTGGTGTGGAGCGCTCAATGGTTCCCTGTGGTATGGAGCGGTCAGTGTCTCCTGTGGTGTGTAGCTGTCAGAGTGTTCCTGTGGTGTGGAGCGGTCAGTGTGTTCCTGTGGTGTGGAGCGGACAGTGGGTTCCTGTGGTGCTGAGCGGTCAGTGTCTCCCTGTAGTGTGTAGAGGTCAGTGGCTCCCTCTGGTTTGTAGCGGTCAGTGTGTTCCTGTGGTTTGGAGCGGTCAGTGGGTTCCTGTTGTGTGGAGCGGTCAGTGTGTCCCTGTGTTGTGGAGCATTCAGTGGGTGCCTGAGGTGTGGAGCGGTCAGTGTCTCCCTGTGGTTTGGAGCAGTCAGTGTGTTCCTGTGGTGTGGTGCGGTCAGTGTGTTCCTGTGGTGTAGAGCGGTCAGTTGGTTCCTGCGGAGTGGAGTGGACAGTGGGTTCCTGTGGTGCTGATCGGTCAGTGTCTCCCTGTAGTGTGTAGAGGTCAGTGGGTCCCTGTAGTGTGAAGCGGTCAGTGGGTTCCTGTTGTGTGGAGCGGTCAGTGTGTCCCTGTGGTGTGGAGCGGTCAGTGCATTCCTGTTTTGTGGAGCAGTCAGTGGGGTCCTGTGGTGTGGAGTGGTCAGTGGCTCCCTGTGGTGTTGAGCGGTCCATCTCTCCCTCTGTTGTGGAGCATTCAGTGTGTGCCTGTGGTGTGGAGCGGTCAGTGGGTTCCTGTGGTTTGGAGCAGTCAGTGTCTCCCTGTAGTGTGGAGCGGTCAGTGTCTCCTTGTGGTGTGGAGCGGTCAGTGTCTCCCTGTGGTGTGGAGCGGTCAGTGTCTCCCTGTGGTTTGGAGTGGTCAGTGGCTCCCTGTGGTGTGGACCGGTCAGTGTCTCCCTGTGGTGTGGAGCGGTCAGTGTCTCCCTGTGGTGTGGAGCGATCAGTGGGACCCTGTGGTGTGGAGCGGTCAGTGTCTCCCTGTTGTGTGGAGTGCTCAGTGGTTTCCTGTGCTGTGGAGCGGTCAGTGGGTTCCTGTGGTGTGGAGCTGTAAGTGTCTCCTTGTGGTGTAGAGTGGTCAGTGTCTCCCTGTGGTGTGGAGCGGTCTGTGTCTCCCTGTGGTGTGGAGCGGTCATTGTCTCCTTGTGGTGTGGAGCAGTCAGTGTCTCCCTGTGGTGTGGAGCGGTCTGTGTCTCCCTGTGGTGTGGAGCGGTCATTGTCTCCTTGTGGTGTGGAGCGGTCAGTGTCTCCCTGTGGTGTGGAGCGGTCAGTGTCTCCCTGTGGTGTGGAGTTTTCAGTGGCTCCCTGTGGTGTGGAGTGGTCAGTGGGTTCCTGTTGTGTGGAGCGGTCAGTGCGTCCCTGTGTTGTGGAGCGGTCAGTGGGTCCCTGTGGTGTGGAGTGGTCAGTTTCTCCCTCTGGTATGGAGCAGTCAGTGTCTCCGTGTGGTGTGGAGCGATCAGTGGGTTCCTGTGATGTGGAGCGGTTAGTGTCTCCCTGTGTTGTGGAGTGGTCTGTGGATCCCTGTGGTGTGGAGCGGTCAGTATCTCCCTGTGGTGTGGATCGGTCAGTGGGTCCCTGTGGTGCGGTGCGGTCAGTGGCTCCTTGTGGTGTGGAGCAGTCATTGTCTCACTGTCGTGTGGAGCAGTCAGTGTCTCAATGTTGTGTGGAGCGGTCCGCGGCTCCCTGTGGTATGCACGGGTCAGTGGGTTCCTGTGGTGTGGAGCGGTCAGTGTCTCTCTGTGGTGTAGAGCGGTCAGTGGGTTCCTGTGGTGCGGAGCGGTCACTGTCTCCCTGTGGGGTTGAGTGGTCAGTGGGTTCCTGTAGTGTGGAGCGGTCTGTGTCTCCCTGTGATGTGGAGTGGTCAGTGGGTTCCTGTAGTGTGGAGCGGTCTGTGTCTCCCTGTGATGTGGAGCGGTCAGTGTCTCCCTGTGTTGTGGAGCGGTCAGTGTCTCCCTGTGGTGTGGAGCAGTCAGTGTCTCCCTGTGGTGTGGAGCGGTCAGTGTCTCCCTGTAGTGTGGAGCGGACAGTGGCTCTCTGTGGTGTGGAGCGGTCAGTGTCTCCCTGTGGTGTGGAGCGGTCAGTTGGTCCCTGTTTTGTGGAGCGGTCAGTGGCTCCCTGGGGTGTGGAGCGGTCAGTGGGTTCCTGTGGTGTGGAGCGGTCAGTGTCTCCCTGTAGTCTGGAGCGGTCAGTGGGTTCCTGTTGTGGAGCGGTCAGTGGGTTCCTGTTGTGTGAAGCGATCAGTGTGTCCCTGTGGTGTGGAGCGGTCAGTGGGTCCCTGTGGTGTGGAGCATTCAGTGGGTTCCTGTGGTGTGGAGCGGTCAGTGTCTCCTTGTGTTGTGGAGCGGTCAGTGTCTCCCTGTGTTGTGGAGCGGTCAGTGTCTCCCTGTGCTGTGGAGCGCTCAGTGGTTCCTGTGGTGTGAAGCGGTCAGTGCGTTCCTGTTTTGTGGAGCGGTGACTGGGTTCCAGTGGTCTGGAGCGGTCAGTGTCTCCCTGTGGTGTGGAGCGGTCAGTGTCTCTCTGTGGTCTGGAGCGGTCAGTGGGTTCCTGTGGTGTGGAGCAGTCAGTGTCTCCCTGTGGTGTGGACCGGTCAGTGTCTCCCTGTAGTGTGGAGCGGACAGTGGCTCCCTGTGGTGTGGAGCGGTCAGTTGGTCCCTGTTTTGTGGAGCGGTCAGTGGCACCCTGGGGTGTGGAGCGGTCAGTGGGTTCCTGTGGTGTGGAGCGGTCAGTGTCTCCCTGTAGTCTGGAGCGGTCAGTGGCTCCCTGTTGTGGAGCGGTCAGTGGGTTCCTGTTGTGTGAAGCGATCAGTGTGTCCCTGTGGTGTGGAGCGGTCAGTGGGTCCCTGTGGTGTGGAGCATTCAGTGGGTTCCTGTGGTGTGGAGCGGTCAGTGTCTTCCTGTGGTGTGGAGCGGTCAGTGGTTCCTGTGGTGTGAAGCGGTCAATGCATTCCTGTTTTGTGGAGTGGTCTGTGGCCCCCTGTGGTGTGGAGCGATCAGTGGGTTCCTGTGGTGTGGAGCGGTCAGTGTGTTCCTCCGGTGTGCAGCGGTCAGTGGGTTCCTGTGGTGTGGAGCGGTCAGTGTCTCCCTGTGTTGTGGAGTGGTCTGTGGATCCCTGTGTGTGGAGCGGTCAGTGTCTCGCTGTGGTGTGGTGCGGTCAGTGGCTCCTTGTGGTGTGGAGCAGTCATTGTCTCACTGTCGTGTGGAGCGGTCAGTGTCTCAATGTTGTGTGGAGCGGTCCGCGGCTCCCTGTGGTGTGCACGGGTCAGTGGGTTCCTGTGGTGTGGAGCGGTCAGTGTCTCTCTGTGGTGTAGAGCGGTCAGTGGGTTCCTGTGGTGCGGAGCGGTCACTGTCTCCCTGTGGGGTTGAGTGGTCAGTGGGTTCCTGTGGTGTGGAGCGGTCTGTGTCTCCCTGTGATGTGGAGCAGTCAGTGTCTCCCTGTGTTGTGGAGCGGTCAGTGGGTTCCTTTGGTGTGGAGCGGTCAGTGGGTTCCTGTGGTGTGGAGCGGTCAGTGGGTTCCTGTGTTGTAGAGCGGTCAGTGCGTCCCTGTGTTGTGGAGCGGTCAGTGGGTCCCTGTGGTGTGGAGTGGTCAGTTTCTCCCTCTGGTATGGAGCAGTCAGTGTCTCCGTGTGGTGTGGAGCGATCAGTGGGTTCCTGTGATGTGGAGCGGTCAGTGTCTCCCTGTGTTGTGGAGTGGTCTGTGGATCCCTGTGGTGTGGAGCGGTCAGTATCTCCCTGTGGTGTGGAGCGGTCAGTGGGTCCCTGTGGTGCGGTGCGGTCAGTGGCTCCTTGTGGTGTGGAGCAGTCATTGTCTCACTGTCGTGTGGAGCAGTCAGTGTCTCAATGTTGTGTGGAGCGGTCCGCGGCTCCCTGTGGTATGCACGGGTCAGTGGGTTCCTGTGGTGTGGAGCGGTCAGTGTCTCTCTGTGGTGTAGAGCGGTCAGTGGGTTCCTGTAGTGTGGAGCGGTCTGTGTCTCCCTGTGATGTGGAGTGGTCAGTGGGTTCCTGTAGTGTGGAGCGGTCTGTGTCTCCCTGTGATGTGGAGCGGTCAGTGTCTCCCTGTGTTGTGGAGCGGTCAGTGTCTCCCTGTGGTGTGGAGCAGTCAGTGTCTCCCTGTGGTGTGGAGCGGTCAGTGTCTCCCTGTAGTGTGGAGCGGACAGTGGCTCTCTGTGGTGTGGAGCGGTCAGTGTCTCCCTGTGGTGTGGAGCGGTCAGTTGGTCCCTGTTTTGTGGAGCGGTCAGTGGCTCCCTGGGGTGTGGAGCGGTCAGTGGGTTCCTGTGGTGTGGAGCGGTCAGTGTCTCCCTGTAGTCTGGAGCGGTCAGTGGGTTCCTGTTGTGGAGCGGTCAGTGGGTTCCTGTTGTGTGAAGCGATCAGTGTGTCCCTGTGGTGTGGAGCGGTCAGTGGGTCCCTGTGGTGTGGAGCATTCAGTGGGTTCCTGTGGTGTGGAGCGGTCAGTGTCTCCTTGTGTTGTGGAGCGGTCAGTGTCTCCCTGTGTTGTGGAGCGGTCAGTGTCTCCCTGTGCTGTGGAGCGCTCAGTGGTTCCTGTGGTGTGAAGCGGTCAGTGCGTTCCTGTTTTGTGGAGCGGTGACTGGGTTCCAGTGGTCTGGAGCGGTCAGTGTCTCCCTGTGGTGTGGAGCGGTCAGTGTCTCTCTGTGGTCTGGAGCGGTCAGTGGGTTCCTGTGGTGTGGAGCAGTCAGTGTCTCCCTGTGGTGTGGACCGGTCAGTGTCTTCCTGTAGTGTGGAGCGGACAGTGGCTCCCTGTGGTGTGGAGCGGTCAGTGTCTCCCTGTGGTGTGGAGCGGTCAGTTGGTCCCTGTTTTGTGGAGCGGTCAGTGTCTCCCTGTAGTCTGGAGCGGTCAGTGGCTCCCTGTTGTGGAGCGGTCAGTGGGTTCCTGTTGTGTGAAGCGATCAGTGTGTCCCTGTGGTGTGGAGCGGTCAGTGGGTCCCTGTGGTGTGGAGCATTCAGTGGGTTCCTGTGGTGTGGAGCGGTCAGTGTCTTCCTGTGGTGTGGAGCGGTCAGTGGTTCCTGTGGTGTGAAGCGGTCAATGCATTCCTGTTTTGTGGAGTGGTCTGTGGCCCCCTGTGGTGTGGAGCGATCAGTGGGTTCCTGTGGTGTGGAGCGGTCAGTGTGTTCCTCCGGTGTGCAGCGGTCAGTGGGTTCCTGTGGTGTGGAGCGGTCAGTGTCTCCCTGTGTTGTGGAGTGGTCTGTGGATCCCTGTGTGTGGAGCGGTCAGTGTCTCGCTGTGGTGTGGTGCGGTCAGTGGCTCCTTGTGGTGTGGAGCAGTCATTGTCTCACTGTCGTGTGGAGCGGTCAGTGTCTCAATGTTGTGTGGAGCGGTCTGCGGCTCCCTGTGGTGTGCACGGGTCAGTGGGTTCCTGTGGTGTGGAGCGGTCAGTGTCTCTCTGTGGTGTAGAGCGGTCAGTGGGTTCCTGTGGTGCGGAGCGGTCACTGTCTCCCTGTGGGGTTGAGTGGTCAGTGGGTTCCTGTGGTGTGGAGCGGTCTGTGTCTCCCTGTGATGTGGAGCAGTCAGTGTCTCCCTGTGTTGTGGAGCGGTCAGTGGGTTCCTTTGGTGTGGAGCGGTCAGTGGGTTCCTGTGGTGTGGAGCGGTCAGTGGGTTCCTGTGTTGTAGAGCGGTCCGGGTCTCCCTGTGGTGTGGAGCGGTCAGTGTCTCCTTTTGGTGTAGAGCGGTCATTGGGTTCCTGTGGTGTGGAGCAGTCAGTCCCTCCCTGTGGTGTGGAGCGGTCAGTGTCTCCCTGTGGTGTGGAGCGGTCAGTGGGTTCCTGTGGTGTGTAGCGGTCAGTGTCTCCCTGTGGTGTGGAGCAGACCGTTGGTTGCTGTGGTGTGGAGAGGTCAGTTGTCTCTCCATGTAATTTGTATGTGTATAGTTTGGGCCAACAAAAGTGAGCTCAGGGTGAGCTGGGTGTGATCTGCTCATGTGTGTCCGGACTGGTCTGTCCTCAGTGCCCAGCACTGGGTGTGAGTGTCTCCTGTGTGTCCGGACTGGTCTGTCCACAGTGCCCAGCGCTGGATATGAGTGTCTCCTCTGTGTCTGGACTGGTCTGTCTGCAGTTGCCGAGCGCTGGGTGTGAGCTGCTCCTGTGAGTCCGGACTGGTCTGTCCGCAGTGCCCAGCGCTGGGTGTGAGCTGCTCCTGTGTGTCCGGACTGGTCTGTGCGCAGTGCCCAATGCTGCGTGTGAATGTCTCCTGTGTGTCCGGACTGGTCAGTCCACCATACCCACCGCTTGGTGTGAACCTACTCCTGTTTGTCCGGACTGGTCTGTCCACAGTGCCCAGCGCTATGTGTGAGATGCTCCTGTGTGTCCGGACTGGTCTGTCCGCAATGCCCAGTGCTGGGTGTGAGTGTCTCCTGTGTGTCCGGACTGGTCTGACCGCAGTGCCCAGCGCTGGGTGTGAGTGTCTCCTGTGTGTCCGGACTGGTCTGACCGCAGTGCCCAGTGCTGGGTGTGAACCTGCTCCTGTGTGTCCGGACTGGTCTGTCCGCAGTGCCTAGCACTGGGTGTCAATGTCTCCTGTGTGTCCGGACTGTTCTCACCGCAGTGCCCAGTGCTGGGTGTGAGCTGCTGCTGTGTGTCTGGACTGGTCTGTCCGCAGTGCCCAGCGCTTGGTGTGAGCTGCTCCTGTGTGTCCGGACTGGTCTGTCCGCAGTGCCCAGCGCTGGGTGTGAATGTCTCTTGTATGTCCAGGCTGTTCAGCCCACAGTGCCCAGCGTTGGGTGTGAGCTGCTCCTGTGTGTCCAGTCAGGTCTGTCCGCAGTGCCTAACACTGGGTGTGAGCTGCTCCTGTGTGTCCGGACTGGTTTGTCCGCAGTGCCCAGCGCTGGGTGTGAGCTGCTCCTGTGTGTCCGGACTGGTCTGTCCGCTGTGCCCAGCGCTGGGTGTGAATGTCTCTTGTATGTCCAGGCTGTTCAGCCCACAATGCCCAGCACTGGGTGTGAGCTGCTCCTGTGTGTCCGGTCAGGTCTGTCCGCAGTGCCTAACACTGGGTGCGAGCGTCTCCTGTGTGTCCGGACTGGTCTGTCCGCAGTGCCCAGCGCTGGGTGTGAGCTGCTCCTGTGTGTCCGGACTGGTCTGTCCGCTGTGCCCAGCGCTGGGTGTGAATGTCTCTTGTATGTCCAGGCTGTTCAGCCCACAGTGCCCAGCGCTGGGTGTGAGCTGCTCCTGTGTGTCCGGACTGGTCTGTCCGCAGTGCCCAGCGCTGGGTGTGAGTGTCTCCTGTGTGTCTGGACTGGTCTGTCCGCAGTGCCCAGCGCTGTGTGTGAGTGTTTCCTGTGTGTCCGGACTGGTCTGTCCGCAGTTCCCAGCGCTGGGTGTGAGCTGCTCCTGTGTGTCCGGACTGGTCTGTCCACAGTGCCCAGTGCTGGGTGTGAACCTACTCCTGTGTGTCCGGTCTGGTCTGTCCACAGTGCCCAGCGTTGGGTGTGAGTGTCTCCTGTGTATCCGGACTGGTCTGTCTGCTGTGCCCAGCGCTGGGTGTGAGTGTCTCCTGATGTCTGGACTGGTCTATCCGCATTGTCCAGCGCTGGGTGTGAGCTGCTCCTGTGTGTCCGGACTGGTCTGTCCGCAGTGCCCAGCGCTGGGTGTGAGTGTCTCCTGTGTGTCCGGACTGGTCTGTCTGCAGTGCCCAGCGCTGGGTGTGAATGTCTCCTGTGTGTCCGGACTGGTCTGTCCGCAGTGCCCAGCGCTGGGTGTGAGTGTCTCCTCTGTATCCGGACTGGTCTGTCCGCAGTGCCCAGCACTGGGTGTGAGTGTCTCCTCTGTATCCGGACTGGTCTGTCCGCAGTGCCCAGCGCTGGGTGTGAGTGTCTCCTGATGTCTGGACTGGTCTATCTGCATTGTCCAGCGCTGGGTGTGAGCTGCTCCTGTGTGTCCGGACAGGTCTGTCCGCCGTGCCCAGCGCTGGGTGTGAGCGTCTCCTGTTTGTCCGGACTGGTCTGTCTGCAGTGCCCAGCGCTGGGTGTGAATGTCTCCTGTGTGTCCGGACTGGTCTGTCCGCAGTTCCCAGCGCTGGGTGTGAGCTGCTCCTGTGTGTCGGGACTGGTCTGTCCGCAGTGCCCAGCGCTGGGTGTGAGTGTGTCCTGTGTGTCCGGACTGGTCTGTCCACAGTGCCCACCGCTGGGTGTGAGTGTCTCCTGTGTGTCTGGACTGGTCTGTCCGCAGTTCCCAGCGCTGGGTGTGAGCTGCTCCTGTGTGTCGGGACTGGTCTGTCCGCAGTCCCCAGCGCTGGGTGTGCGTGCCTCCTGTGTGTCCGGACTGGTCTATCCGCAGTGCCCAGCACTGGCTGTTATTATGTCGGGACTGGTCTGTCCGTAGTGCCCAGCACTGGCTGTGAGTGTGTCGGGACTGGTCTGTCCGCTGTGCCCAGCCCTTGGTGTGAGCTGCTCCTGTTTTTTCCAGACTGGTCTGTCCACAGTGCCCAGCGCTGGGTGTGAGCTTTTCCTGTATGTCCGGACTGGTCTGTCCGCAGTGCCCAGCGCTGGGTGTGAGCGGCTCCTGTGTTTCCAGACTGGTCTATCCGAAGTTCGCAGTGCTGGGTGTGAATGTTTCCTGTGTGTCCAGACTGTTCAGCCCGCAGTGCCCAGCGCTGGGTGTGAGCTGCTCCTGTGTGTCCTGTCTGGTCTGTCCGCTGTGCCCAGCACTTGGTGTGAGCTGCTCCTGTTTTTTCCAGACTGGTCTGTCCACAGTGCCCAGCGCTGGGTGTTAGCGTCTCTTGTGTCCGGACTGGTCTCTCCGCAGTGCCCAGCGCTGGGTGTGAGCTGCTCCTCTGTGTCCGGACTGGTCTGTCCGCAGTGCCCAGCGCTGGCTGTGAGCTGCTCCTCTGTGTCCGGACTGGTCTGTCCGCAGTGCCCAGCGCTGGGTGTGAGCTGCTCCTCTGTGTCTGGACTGGTCTGTCCGTAGAGCTCAGCGATGGGTGTGAGTGTCTCCTGTGTTTCCGGACTGATGTCTCCGCAGTGCCCAGCGCTGGGTGTGAGTGTCTCCTGTGTGTCTGGACTGGTCTGTCCACAGTGCCCAGCGATGGGTGTGAGCTGCTCCTGTTTGTCCGGACTGGTCTGTCCGCAGTGCCCAACACTGTGTGTGAATGTCTCCTGTATGTCTGGACTGGTCTGCCCGCAGTGCCCAGAGCTGGGTGTGAACCTGCTCCTGTGTGTCCGGACTGGTCTGTCCGCTGTGCCCAGCTGTGAGTGTGAGCTGCTCCTGTGTGTCCGGACTGGTCTATCCGCAGTGCCCAGCGCTGTGTGTGAGTGTCTCCTGTGTGTCCGGACTGGTCTGTCCAGAGTGCCCAGCACTTGGTGTGAGCTGCTTCAGTTTTCTCCGGACTTGTCTGTCCACAGTCCCCAGCGCTGGGTGTGATTGTGTCCGGTGTGTCTGGACTGGTCTGTCTGCAGTGCCCAGCGCTGGGTGTGAGCTGCTCCTGTGTGTCCAGACTGCTCTGCCCGCATTGTCCAGCGCTGGATGTGAGTGTCTCCTGTGTTTCCGGACTGGTCTGTCCGCAGTGCCCAGCGCTGAGTGTGAACCTAATCCTGTGTGTTGGGACTGGTCTGTCCGCTGTGCCCAGCGCTGGGTGTGAGCTTGTCCTGTGTGTCCGGACTGGTCTGTCCGCAGTGCCCAGCGCTGGGTGTGAGCTGCTCCTGTGTGTCTGGACTGGTCTGTCCGCAGAGCCCAGCGATGGGTGCGAGCGTCCCTTGTGTCCGGACTGGTCTGTCCGCATTGCCCAGCACTGGGTGTGAGCTGCTCCTCTGTGTCTAGACTGGTCTGTGCGCAGTGCCCAGTGCTGGGTGTGAGCGTCCCTTGTGTCTGGACTGGTCTCTCTGCAGTGCCCAGCGCTGGGTGTTAGTGTGTCCTGTGTTTCCGGACTGATCTCTCCGCAGTGCCGAGCGCTGGGTGTGAGCTGCTCCTGTGTGTCCGGACTGGTCTGTCTGCAGTGCCCAGCGCTGGGTGTGAGCTGCTCCTCTGTGTCCGGACTGGTCTGTCTGCAGTGCCCAGCGCTGGGTGTGAGCTGCTCCTGTGTGTCCGGACTGGTCTGTCCGCATTGCCCAGCACTGGGTGTGAGCTGCTCCTC
The DNA here is from genome assembly GCA_026770705.1 of Isurus oxyrinchus. Classification (NCBI taxonomy): domain Eukaryota; kingdom Metazoa; phylum Chordata; class Chondrichthyes; order Lamniformes; family Lamnidae; genus Isurus; species Isurus oxyrinchus. The sequence goes on from JANJGN010000111.1 coordinate 555,621, forward strand.
TGTGTCTAGACTGGTCTGTGCGCAGTGCCCAGCGCTGGGTGTGAGCGTCTCTTGTGTCTGGACTGGTCTCTCTGCAGTGCCCAGCGCTGGGTGTTAGTGTGTCCTGTGTTTCCGGACTGATCTCTCCGCAGTGCCGAGCGCTGGGTGTGAGCTGCTCCTCTGTGTCCGGACTGGTCTGTCCGCAGTGCCCAGCGCTGGGTGTGAGCTGCTCCTGTGTGTCCGGACTGATCTCTCCGCAGTGCCCAGCGCTGGGTGTGAGCTGCTCCTGTGTGTCCGGACTGGTCTGTCCGCAGTGCCGAGCGCTGGGTGTGTGCTGCTCCTGTGTGTCCGGTCTGGTCTGTCCGCAGTGCCCAGCGCTGGGTGTGAGTGTCTCCGGTGTGTCCGGACTGGTCTCTCCGCAGTGCCCAGCGCTGGGTGTGAGCGTCTCCGGTGTGTCCGGACTGGTCTCTCCGCAGTGCCCAGCGCTGGGTGTGAGTGTCTCCGGTGTGTCCAGACTGGTCTCTCCACAGTGCCCGGCGCTGGGTGTGAGCGTCTTTTTTGTCCGGACTGGTGTGTCCGCAGTGCCCAGCGCTGGGTGTGAGTGTCTCCTCTGTGTCCGAGCTGATGTCTCCGCAGTGCCCAGCGCTGGGTGTGAGCTGCTCCTGTGTGTACGGACTGGTCTGTCCACAGTGCCCAGCGCTGGTTGTGAGCTGCTCCTGTGTGTCCAGACTGGTCTGTGCGCAGTGCCCAGCACTATATGTGAACTGCTCCTGTGTGTCCGGACTGGTCTGTCCGCAGTGCCCAGCGCTGGGTGTGAGCGTTTCCTGGATGTCCGGACTTGTCTGTCCGCAGTGCCCAGCACTATATGTGAACTGCACCTGTTTTTTCCAGACTGGTCTGTCCGCAGTGCCCAGCGCTGGGTGTGAGCTGCTCCTGTGTGTCCGGACTGGTCTGTCCACAGTGCCCAGCGCTGGGTGTGAGCGTTTCCTGGGTGTCCGGACTTGTCTGTCCGCAGTGCCCAGCACTATATGTGAACTGCTCCTGTTTTTTCCAGACTGGTCTGTCCGCAGTGCCCAGCGCTGGGTGTGAGCGTTTCCTGGGTGTCCGGACTGGTTTGTCGCAGTGCCCAGCGCTGGGTGTGAGCGTTTCCTGGGTGTCCGGACTGGTCTGTCCGCAGTGCCCAGCGCTGGGTGTGAGCGTTTCCTGGGTGTCCGGACTGGTCTGTCCGCAGTGCCCAGCGCTGGGTGTGAGCGTTTCCTGGGTGTCCGGACTTGTCTGTCCGCAGTGCCCAGCACTATATGTGAACTGCTCCTGTTTTTTCAAGACTGGTCTGTCCACAGTGCCCAGCGCTGGGTGTGAGCTGCTCCTCTGTGTCCGGACTGGTCTGTCCGCATAGCCCAGCGATGGGTGTGATTGTGTCCGGTGTGTCTGGACTGGTCTGTCTGCAGTGCCCAGCGCTGGGTGTCAGTGTCTCCTTTGTGTCCGGACTGGTCTGTCCACAGTGCCCAGCACTTGGTGTGAGCTGCTTCAGTTTTTTCCGGACTTGTCTGTCCACAGTCCCCAGCGCTGGGTGTGATTGTGTCCGGTGTGTCTGGATTGGTCTGTCTGTAGTGCCCAACGCTGGGTATGAGCTGCTCCTGTGTGTCCGGATTGGTCTGTCCGCAATGCCCAGCGCTGGGTGTGAGCTGCTGCTGTGTGTCCGGACTGGTCAGTCCGCAGTGCCCAGCGCTGGGTGTGAGCTGCTCCTGTGTGTCCGGACTGGTCTGTCCGCAGTGCCCAGCACTGGGTGTGAGTGTCTCCTGTGTGTCCAGACTGCTCTGCCTGCATTGTCCAGCGCTGGGTGTGAGTGTCTCCTGTATGTCCGGAATGGTCTGTCCACAGTGCCCAGCGCTGGGTGTGAACTGCGCCTGTGTGTCCAGACCAGTCTGTCCTTAGTGCCCAGCACTGGGCGTGAGCGTCTCTTGGGTCCGGACTGGTCTGTCCACAGTGACCAGCGCTGGGTGTGAGCTGCTCCTGTGTGTCTGGACTGGTCTCTCCGCAGTGCCCAGCGCTGGGTGTGAGCTGCTCCTGTGTGTCCGGACTGGTCTCTCCGCAGTGCCCAGCGCTGGGTGTGAGCTGCTCCTGGGTGTCTGGACTGGTCACTCCGCAGTGCCCAACGCTGGGTGTGAGCTACTCCTGTGTGTCCGGACTGGTCAGACCGCCGTGCCCAGCGATGGGTGTGAACTGCTCCTGTGTGTCCGGACTGGTCAGACCGCAGTGCCCAGCTGTGCGTGTGAGTGTCTTCTGTATGTCCGGACTGGGCTGTCTGCAGTGCCCAGCGCTGGTGGTGAGCTGCTCCTGTGTGTCCGGACTGGTCTGTCTGCAGTGCCCAGCGCTGGTGTGAGCGTCTCTGCTGTCCGGACTGGTTTCTCCGCAGTACCCAGCGCTGGGTGTGAGCTGCTCCTCTGTGTCTAGACTGGTCTGTGCGCAGTGCACTGAGCTGGGTGTGAGTGTGTCCTGTATTTCCCGACTGGTGTATCCGCAGTGCCCAGCGCTGGGTGTGAGTGTCTCCTGTGTGTCCGGACTGGTCTATCCGAAGTGCCCAGCGCTGGGTGTGAGCTGCTCCTGTGTGTCCGGACTGGTCTGACCGCAGTGCCCAGCGCTGTGTGTGAGCTCCTCCTGTGCGTCTGGAATGGTCTGTCCGCAGTGCCCAGCGCTGGGTGTGAATGTCTCCTGTATGTCCAGGCTGTTCAGCCCACAGCGCCCAGCGCTGGATGTGAGCTGATCCTGTGTGTCCGGACTAGTCTGTCTTCAGTGCCCAGCGCTGGTTGTGAGCTGCTGCTGTTGTCTGGACTGGTCTGTCCGCAGTGCCCAGCGCTGGGTGTGAGCTGCTCCTCTGTGTCTAGACTGGTCTGTGCGCAGTGCACTGCGCTGGGTGTGAGTGTGTCCTGTATTTCCCGACTGGTGTATCCGCAGTGCCCAGCGCTGGGTGTGAGTGTCTCCTGTGTGTCCGGACTGGTCTATCCGAAGTGCCCAGCGCTGGTTGTGACTGTCTCCTGTGTGTCCGGACTGGTCTGTCCGCAGTGCCCAGCGCTGGGTGTGAGCTGCTCCTGTGTGTCCGGACTGGTCTGTCCGCAGTGCCCAGCGCTGGGTGTGAGCTGCTCCTGTGTGTCCGGACTGGTCTGTCCGCAGTGCCCAGCGCTGGGTGTGAGTGTCTCCTGTGTGTCCGGACTGGTCTGACCGCAATGCCCAGCGCTGGGTGTGAGCTGCTCCTTTGTGTCCGGACTGGTCTGTCCGCAGTGCCCAGCGCTGGGTGTGAGCTCCTCCTGTGAGTCTGGACTGGTCTGTCCGCAGTGCCCAGCGCTGGGTGTGAATGTCTCTTATATGTCCAGGCTGTTCAGCCCACAGTGCCCAGCGCTGGATGTGAGCTGCTCCTGTGTGTCCAGTCTGGTCTGTCCGCAGTGCCTAACCCTGGTTGCGAGCGTCTCCTGTGTTTCCGGACTGGTCTGTCCGCAGTGCCCAGCGCTGAGTGTGAACCAAATCCTGTGTGTCGGGACTGGTCTGTCCACTGTGCCCAGCACTGGGTGTGAGCTTGTCCTGTGTGTCCGGACTGGTCTGTCCGCAGTGCCCAGCGCTGGGTGTGAGCTGCTCCTCTGTGTCCGGACTGGTCTGTCCGCAGAGCCCAGCGATGGGTGTGAGCGTCTCTTGTGTCTGGACTGGTCTCTCTGCAGTGTCCAGCGCTGGGTGTTAGTGTGTCCTGTGTTTCCGGACTGATCTCTCCGCAGTGCCGAGCGCTGGGTGTGAGCTGCTCCTCTGTGTCCGGACTGATCTCTCCGCAGTGCCGAGCGCTGGGTGTGAGTGTCTCCTGTGTGTCCGGACTGGTCTGTCCGCAGTGCCCAGCGCGGGGTGTGAGCTGCTCCTGTGTGTCCGGTCTGGTCTGTCCGCAGTGCCCAGCGCTGGGTGTGAGTGTCTCCAGTGTGTCCGGATTGGTCTCTCCGCAGTGCCCAGCATTGGGTGTGAGCGTCTTTTTTGTCCGGACTGGTGTGTCCGCAGTGCCCAGCGCTGGGTGTGACTGTCTCCTCTGTGTCCGAACTGATGTCTCCGCAGTGCCCAGCGCTGGGTGTGAGCTGCTCCTGTGTGTCCGGACTGGTCTGTCTGCAGTGCCCAGCGCTGGGTGTGAGCGTTTCCTGGGTGTCCGGACTTGTCTGTCCGCAGTGCCCAGCACTCTATGTGAACTGCTCCTGTTTTTTCCAGACTGATCTGTCTGCAGTGCCCAGCGCTGGGTGTGAGCTGCTCCTGTGTGTCCGGACTGGTCTGTCCGCAGTGCCAAGCACTGGGTGTGAGCTGCTCCTGTGTGTCCGGACTGGTCTATCCGCAGTGCCCAGCACTGGGTGTGAACTGCGCCTGTGTGTCCAGACCAGTCTGTCCGCAGTGCCCAGCGCTGGGTGTTAGTGTGTCCTGTGTTTCCGGACTGATCTCTCCGCAGTGCCGAGCGCTGGGTGTGAGCTGCTCCTGTGTGTCCGGACTGATCTCTCCGCAGTGCCCAGCGCTGCGTGTGATCTGCTCCTGTGTGTCCGGACTGGTCAGACCGCCGTGCCCAGCGATGGGTGTGAACTGCTCCTGTGTGTCCGGACTGGTCAGACCGCAGTGCCCAGCTGTGCGTGTGAGTGTCTTCTGTATGTCCGGACTGGGCTGTCTGCAGTGCCCAGCGCTGGTGGTGAGCTGCTCCTGTGTGTCCGGACTGGTCTGTCTGCAGTGCCCAGCGCTGGTGTGAGCGTCTCTGCTGTCCGGACTGGTTTCTCCGCAGTACCCAGCGCTGGGTGTGAGCTGCTCCTCTGTGTCTAGACTGGTCTGTGCGCAGTGCACTGAGCTGGGTGTGAGTGTGTCCTGTATTTCCCGACTGGTGTATCCGCAGTGCCCAGCGCTGGGTGTGAGTGTCTCCTGTGTGTCCGGACTGGTCTATCCGAAGTGCCCAGCGCTGGGTGTGAGCTGCTCCTGTGTGTCCGGACTGGTCTGACCGCAGTGCCCAGCGCTGTGTGTGAGCTCCTCCTGTGCGTCTGGAATGGTCTGTCCGCAGTGCCCAGCGCTGGGTGTGAATGTCTCCTGTATGTCCAGGCTGTTCAGCCCACAGCGCCCAGCGCTGGATGTGAGCTGATCCTGTGTGTCCGGACTAGTCTGTCTTCAGTGCCCAGCGCTGGTTGTGAGCTGCTGCTGTTGTCTGGACTGGTCTGTCCGCAGTGCCCAGCGCTGGGTGTGAGCTGCTCCTCTGTGTCTAGACTGGTCTGTGCGCAGTGCACTGCGCTGGGTGTGAGTGTGTCCTGTATTTCCCGACTGGTGTATCCGCAGTGCCCAGCGCTGGGTGTGAGTGTCTCCTGTGTGTCCGGACTGGTCTATCCGAAGTGCCCAGCGCTGGTTGTGACTGTCTCCTGTGTGTCCGGACTGGTCTGTCCGCAGTGCCCAGCGCTGGGTGTGAGCTGCTCCTGTGTGTCCGGACTGGTCTGTCCGCAGTGCCCAGCGCTGGGTGTGAGCTGCTCCTGTGTGTCCGGACTGGTCTGTCCGCAGTGCCCAGCGCTGGGTGTGAGTGTCTCCTGTGTGTCCGGACTGGTCTGACCGCAATGCCCAGCGCTGGGTGTGAGCTGCTCCTTTGTGTCCGGACTGGTCTGTCCGCAGTGCCCAGCGCTGGGTGTGAGCTCCTCCTGTGAGTCTGGACTGGTCTGTCCGCAGTGCCCAGCGCTGGGTGTGAATGTCTCTTATATGTCCAGGCTGTTCAGCCCACAGTGCCCAGCGCTGGATGTGAGCTGCTCCTGTGTGTCCAGTCTGGTCTGTCCGCAGTGCCTAACCCTGGTTGCGAGCGTCTCCTGTGTTTCCGGACTGGTCTGTCCGCAGTGCCCAGCGCTGAGTGTGAACCAAATCCTGTGTGTCGGGACTGGTCTGTCCACTGTGCCCAGCACTGGGTGTGAGCTTGTCCTGTGTGTCCGGACTGGTCTGTCCGCAGTGCCCAGCGCTGGGTGTGAGCTGCTCCTCTGTGTCCGGACTGGTCTGTCCGCAGAGCCCAGCGATGGGTGTGAGCGTCTCTTGTGTCTGGACTGGTCTCTCTGCAGTGTCCAGCGCTGGGTGTTAGTGTGTCCTGTGTTTCCGGACTGATCTCTCCGCAGTGCCGAGCGCTGGGTGTGAGCTGCTCCTCTGTGTCCGGACTGATCTCTCCGCAGTGCCGAGCGCTGGGTGTGAGTGTCTCCTGTGTGTCCGGACTGGTCTGTCCGCAGTGCCCAGCGCGGGGTGTGAGCTGCTCCTGTGTGTCCGGTCTGGTCTGTCCGCAGTGCCCAGCGCTGGGTGTGAGTGTCTCCAGTGTGTCCGGATTGGTCTCTCCGCAGTGCCCAGCATTGGGTGTGAGCGTCTTTTTTGTCCGGACTGGTGTGTCCGCAGTGCCCAGCGCTGGGTGTGACTGTCTCCTCTGTGTCCGAACTGATGTCTCCGCAGTGCCCAGCGCTGGGTGTGAGCTGCTCCTGTGTGTCCGGACTGGTCTGTCTGCAGTGCCCAGCGCTGGGTGTGAGCGTTTCCTGGGTGTCCGGACTTGTCTGTCCGCAGTGCCCAGCACTCTATGTGAACTGCTCCTGTTTTTTCCAGACTGATCTGTCTGCAGTGCCCAGCGCTGGGTGTGAGCTGCTCCTGTGTGTCCGGACTGGTCTGTCCGCAGTGCCAAGCACTGGGTGTGAGCTGCTCCTGTGTGTCCGGACTGGTCTATCCGCAGTGCCCAGCACTGGGTGTGAACTGCGCCTGTGTGTCCAGACCAGTCTGTCCGCAGTGCCCAGCGCTGGGTGTTAGTGTGTCCTGTGTTTCCGGACTGATCTCTCCGCAGTGCCGAGCGCTGGGTGTGAGCTGCTCCTGTGTGTCCGGACTGATCTCTCCGCAGTGCCCAGCGCTGCGTGTGATCTGCTCCTGTGTGTCCGGACTGGTCTGTCCGCAGTGCCCAGCGCTGGGTGTGAGCTGCTCCTGTGTGTCCGGTCTGGTCTGTCCGCAGTGCCCAACGCTGGGTGTGAGCTGCTCCTGTGTGTCCGGACTGGTCTGTCCCCAGTGCCCAGTGCAGGGTGTGAGTGTCTCCTTTGTTTCTGGACTGGTCTGTCCGCAGTGCCCAGCACTGGGCCTGAGCGTCTCTTGGGTCCGGACTGGTCTCTCCGCAGTGCCCAGCGCTGGGTGTGGGTGTCTCCTGTGTGTCCGGACTGGTCTGTGCACAGTGCCCAGCGCTGGGTGTGGGTGTCTCCTGTGTGTCCGGACTAGTCTGTCTGCAGTGCCCAGCGCTGGGTGTGAGTGTCTCCTGTGTTTCCGGACTGGTCTGTCCGCAGTGCCCAGCGCTGGGTGTGAGCTGCTGCTGTGTGTCTGCACTGGTCTGTCCGCAGTGCCCAGCGCTTGGTGTGAGCTGCTCCTGTGTGTCCGGACTGGTCTGTCCGCAGTGCCCAGCGCTGGGTGTGAATGTCTCTTGTATGTCCAGGCTGTTCAGTCCACAGTCCCCAGCGCTGGGTGTGAGCTGCTTCTGTGTGTCCGGTCTGGTCTGTCCGCAGTGCCTAACACTGGGTGCGAGCGTCTCCTGTGTTTCCGGACTGGTCTGTCCGCAGTGCCCAGCGCTGAGTGTGAACCTACTCCTGTGTGTCCGGTCTGGTCTGTCCACAGTGCCCAGCGTTGGGTGTGAATGTCTCCTGTGTATCCGGACTGGTCTGTCCGCATTGCCCAGCGCTGGGTGTGAGTGTCTTCTGTGTGTCCGGACTGGTCTATCCGCAGTGCCCAGTGCTCGGTGTGAATGTCTCCTGTGTATCTGGACTGGTCTGTCCACAGTGCCCAGCGCTGGGTGTGAATGTCTCCTGTGTGTCTGGACTGGTCTGTCCGCAGTGCCCAGCGCTGGGTGTGAGCTGCTCCTGTGTGTCTGGACTGGTCTGTCCGCAGTGCCCAGCGCTGGGTGTGAGCTGCTCCTGTGTGTCCGGACTGGTCTGTCCACAGTGCCCAGCACTGGCTGTGAGTGTGTCAGGACTGGTCTCTCTGCTGTGCCCAGCCTTGGTGTGAGCTGCTCCTGTCTTTTCCAGACTGGTCTGCCCATAGTGCCCAACGCTGGGTGTGAGCTTTTCCTGTGTGTCCGGACTGGTCTGTCCGCAGTGCCTAACGCTGGGTGTGAGTGGCTCCTGTGTTTCCGGACTGGTCTATCCGAAGTTCCCAGCGCTGGGTGTGAATGTTTCCTGTGTGTCCAGACTGTTCAGCCTGCAGTGCCTAGCGCTGGGTGTGAGCTGCTCCTGTGTGTCCTGTCTGGTCTGTCCGCTGTGCCCAGCACTTGGTGTGAGCTGCTCCTGTTTTTGCCAGACTGGTCTGTCCACAATGCCCTGCGCTGGGTGTGAGCTTGTCCTGTGTGTCCGGACTGGTCTGTCCGCAGTGCCCAGCGCTGGGTGTGAGCTGCTCCTCTGTGTCTAGACTGGTCTATGCGCAGTGCCCAGCGCTGGGTGTGAGCCTCTCTTGTGTCTGGACTGGTCTCTCTGCAGTGCCCAGCGCTGGGTGTTAGTGTGTCCTGTGTTTCTGGACTGATCTCTCCGCAGTGCTGTGTGCTGGGTGTGAGCTGCTCCTGTGTGTCCGGACTGGTCTGTCCGCAGTGCCCAGCGCTGGGTGTGAGTGTCTCCTGTTTTTCTGGACTGGTCTGTCCGCAGTGCCCAGCACTGGGCCTGAGCGTCTCTTGGGTCGGGACTGGTCTCTCCGCAGTGCCCAGCGCTGGGTGTGAGCTGCTCCTGTGTGTCCGGACTGGTCTGTCCGCAGTGCCCAGCGCTGGGTGTGAGCTGCTCCTGTGTGTCCGGACTGGTCTGTCCGCAGTGCCCAGCGCTGGGTGTGAGTGTCTCCTGTGTGTCCGGACTGGTCTGACCGCAGTGCCCAGCGCTGGGTGTGAGCTGCTCCTTTGTGTCCGGACTGGTCTGTCCGCAGTGCCCAGCGCTGGGTGTGAGCTCCTCCTGTGAGTCTGGACTGGTCTGTCCGCAGTGCCCAGCGCTGGGTGTGAATGTCTCTTATATGTCCAGGCTGTTCAGCCCACAGTGCCCAGCGCTGGATGTGAGCTGCTCCTGTGTGTCCGGTCTGGTCTGTCCGCAGTGCCTAACACTGGTTGCGAGCGTCTCCTGTGTTTCCGGACTGGTCTGTCCGCAGTGCCCAGCGCTGAGTGTGAACCTAATCCTGTGTGTCGGGACTGGTCTGTCCGCTGTGCCCAGCACTGGGTGTGAGCTTGTCCTGTGTGTCCGGACTGGTCTGTCCGCAGTGCCCAGAGCTGGGTGTGAGCTGCTCCTCTGTGTCCGGACTGGTCTGTCCGCAGAGCCCAGCGATGGGTGTGAGCGTCTCTTGTGTCTGGACTGGTCTCTCTGCAGTGTCCAGCGCTGGGTGTTAGTGTGTCCTGTGTTTCTGGACTGATCTCTCCGCAGTGCCGAGCGCTGGGTGTGAGCTGCTCCTCTGTGTCCGGTCTGGTCTGTCTGCAGTGCCCAGCGCTGGGCGTGAGCTGCTCCTGTGTGTCCGGACTGGTCTGTCCGCAGTGCCCAGCGCTGGGTGTGAGTGTCTCCTGTGTGTCCGGACTGGTCTGTCCGCAGTGCCCAGCGCGGGGTGTGAGCTGCTCCTGTGTGTCCGGTCTGGTCTGTCCTCAGTGCCCAGCGCTGGGTGTGAGTGTCTCCAGTGTGTCCGGATTGGTCTCTCCGCAGTGCCCAGCATTGGGTGTGAGCGTCTTTTTTGTCCGGACTGGTGTGTCCGCAGTGCCCAGCGGTGGGTGTGACTGTCTCCTCTGTGTCCGAACTGATGTCTCCGCAGTGCTCAGCGCTGGGTGTGAGCTGCTCCTGTGTGTCCGGACTGGTCTGTCTGCAGTGCCCAGCGCTGGGTGTGAGCGTTTCCTGGGTGTCCGGACTTGTCTGTCCGCAGTGCCCAGCACTCTATGTGAACTGCTCCTGTTTTTTCCAGACTGGTCTGTCTGCAGTGCCCAGCGCTGGGTGTGAACTGCGCCTGTGTGTCCAGACCAGTCTGTCCGCAGTGCCCAGCGCTGGGTGTTAGTGTGTCCTGTGTTTCCGGACTGATCTCTCCACAGTGCCCAGCGCTGCGTGTGATCTGCTCCTGTGTGTCCGGACTGGTCTGTCCGCAGTGCCCAGCGCTGGGTGTGAGCTGCTCCTGTGTGTCCGGACTGGTCTATCCGCAGTGCCCAACGCTGGGTGTGAGCTGCTCCTGTGTGTCCGGACTGGTCTGTCCCCAGTGCCCAGTGCAGGGTGTGAGTGTCTCCTTTGTTTCTGGACTGGTCTGTCCGCAGTGCCCAGCACTGGGCCTGAGCGTCTCTTGGGTCCGGACTGGTCTCTCCGCAGTGCCCAGCGCTGGGTGTGAGCTGCTCCTGTGTGTCTGGACTGGTCTGTCCACAGTGCCCAGCGCTGGGTGTGGGTGTCTCCTGTGTGTCCGGACTAGTCTGTCCGCAGTGCCCAGCGCTGGGTGTGAGTGTCTCCTGTGTTTCCGGACTGGTCTGTCCGCAGTGCCCAGCGCTGGGTGTGAGCTGCTCCTGTGTGTCTGGACTGGTCTGTCCGCAGTGCCCAGCGCTGGGTGTGAGCTGCTCCTGTGTGTCCGGACTGGTCTGTCCACAGTGCCCAGCACTGGCTGTGAGTGTGTCAGGACTGGTCTCTCTGCTGTGCCCAGCCTTGGTGTGAGCTGCTCCTGTTTTTTCCAGACTGGTCTGCCCATAGTGCCCAACGCTGGGTGTGAGCTTTTCCTGTGTGTCCGGACTGGTCTGTCCGCAGTGCCTAGCGCTGGGTGTGAGTGGCTCCTGTGTTTCCGGACTGGTCTATCCGAAGTTCCCAGCGCTGGGTGTGAATGTATCCTGTGTGTCCAGACTGTTCAGCCTGCAGTGCCTAGCGCTGGGTGTGAGCTGCTCCTGTGTGTCCTGTCTGGTCTGTCCGCTGTGCCCAGCACTTGGTGTGAGCTGCTCCTGTTTTTGCCAGACTGGTCTGTCCACAATGCCCTGCGCTGGGTGTGAGCTTGTCCTGTGTGTCCGGACTGGTCTGTCCGCAGTGCCCAGCGCTGGGTGTGAGCTGCTCCTCTGTGTCTAGACTGGTCTATGCGCAGTGCCCAGCACTGGGTGTGAGCCTCTCTTGTGTCTGGACTGGTCTCTCTGCAGTGCCCAGCGCTGGGTGTTAGTGTGTCCTGTGTTTCTGGACTGATCTCTCCGCAGTGCCGTGTGCTGGGTGTGAGCTGCTCCTGTGTGTCCGGACTGGTCTGTCCGCAGTGCCCAGCGCTGGGTGTGAGTGTCTCCTGTTTTTCTGGACTGGTCTGTCCGCAGTGCCCAGCACTGGGCCTGAGCGTCTCTTGGGTAGGGACTGGTCTCTCCGCAGTGCCCAGCGCTGGGTGTGAGCTGCTCCTGTGTGTCTGGACTGGTCTGTCCACAGTGCCCAGCGCTGGGTGTGAGCGTCTCCTGTGTGTCCGGACTGGTCTGTCCGCAGTGCCCAGCGCTGGGTGTGATTGTGTCCTGTGTGTCCGGACTGGTCTATGCGCAGTGCCAGCGCTGGTTGTGTGGTGCTCCTGTGTGTACGGACTGGTCTCTCCACAGTGCCCAGCGCTGGGTGTGAGCTGCTCCTGTGTGTCCAGACTGGTCTGTCCACAGTGCCCAGTGCTCGGTGTGAATGTCTCCGGTGTGACTGGACTCGTCTAGCGGCAGTGCCCAGCGCTGGGTGTGCGTGTCTCCTGTGTATCCGGACTAGTCTGTCCGCATTGCCCAGCGCTGGGTGTGAGCGTCTCCTGTGTGTCCGGACTGGTCTGTCCGCAGTGCCCAGCGCTGGGTGTGAGTGTCTCCTGTGTATGCGGACTGGTCTATCCGCAGTGCCCAGCGCTGGGTGTGAGCGTCTCCTGTGTGTCCGGACTGGTCTGTCCGCAGTGCCCAGCGCTGGGTGTGAGCTGCTCCTCAGTGTCTAGACTGGTCTGTGCGCAGTGCCCAGCGCTGGGTGTGAGCTGCTCCTCTGTGTCTAGACTGGTCTGTGCGCAGTGCACTGCGCTGGGTGTGAGTGTGTCCTGTATTTCCCGACTGGTGTATCCGCAGTGCCCAGCGCTGGGTGTGAGTGTCTCCTGTGTGTCCGGACTGGTCTATCCGAAGTGCCCAGCGCTGGTTGTGACTGTCTCCTGTGTGTCCGGACTGGTCTGTCCGCAGTGCCCAGCGCTGGGTGTGAGCTGCTCCTGTGTGTCCGGACTGGTCTGTCCGCAGTGCCCAGCGCTGGGTGTGAGCTGCTCCTGTGTGTCCGGACTGGTCTGACCGCAGTGCCCAGCGCTGGGTGTGAGCTGCTCCTGTGTGTCCGGACTGGTCTGTCCGCAGTGCCCAGCGCTGGTTGTGAGTGTCTCCTGTGTGTCCGGACTGGTCTGACCGCAGTGCCCAGCGCTGGGTGTGAGCTGCTCCTTTGTGTCCGGACTGGTCTGTCCGCAGTGCCCAGCGCTGGGTGTGAGCTCCTCCTGTGCGTCTGGACTGGTCTGTCCGCAGTGCCCAGCGCTGGGTGTGAATGTCTCTTATATGTCCAGGCTGTTCAGCCCACAGTGCCCAGCGCTGGATGTGAGCTGCTCCTGTGTGTCCGGTCTGGTCTGTCCGCAGTGCCTAACACTGGTTGCGAGCGTCTCCTGTGTTTCCGGACTGGTCTGTCCGCAGTGCCCAGCGCTGAGTGTGAACCTAATCCTGTGTGTCGGGACTGGTCTGTCCGCTGTGCCCAGCACTGGGTGTGAGCTTGTCCTGTGTGTCCGGACTGGTCTGTCCGCAGTGCCCAGCGCTGGGTGTGAGCTGCTCCTCTGTGTCCGGACTGGTCTGTCCGCAGTGCCCAGCGCTGGGTGTGAGCTTGTCCTGTGTGTCCGGACTGGTCTCTCCGCATTGCCCAGCGCTGGGTGTGAGCTGCTCCTCTGTGTCTAGACTGGTCTGTCCGCAGTGCCCAGCGCTGGGTGTGAGCTGCTCCTGTGTGTCCGGTCTGGTCTGTCCGCAGTGCCCAGCGCTGGGTGTGAGCGTCTTTTTTGTCCGGACTGGTGTGTCCGCAGTGCCCAGCGCTGGGTGTGACTGTCTCCTCTGTGTCCGAACTGATGTCTCCGCAGTGCCCAGTGCTGGGTGTGAGCTGCTCCTGTGTGTCCGGACTGGTCTGTCCGCAGTGCCCAGCGCTGGGTGTGAATGTCTCTTGTATGTCCAGGCTGTTCAGTCCACAGTGCCCAGCGCTGGGTGTGAGCTGCTTCTGTGTGTCCGGTCTGGTCTGTCCACAGTGCCCAGCGTTGGGTGTGAATGTCTCCTGTGTATCCGGACTGGTCTATCCGCATTGCCCAGCGCTGGGTGTGAGTGTCTCCTGTGTGTCCGGACTGGTCTGTCCGCAGTGCCCAGTGCTCGGTGTGAATGTCTCCTGTGTATCTGGACTGGTCTGTCCACAGTGCCCAGCGCTGGGTGTGAATGTCTCCTGTGTGTCTGGACTGGTCTGTCCGCAGTGCCCAGCACTGGGTGTGAGCTGCTCCTGTGTCTCTGGACTGGTCTGTCCGCAGTGCCCAGCGCTGGGTGTGAGCTGCTCCTGTGTGTCCGGACTGGTCTGACCGCAGTGCCCAGCGCTGGGTGTGAATGTATCCTGTGTGTCCAGACTGTTCAGCCTGCAGTGCCTAGCGCTGGGTGTGGGCTGCTCCTGTGTGTCCTGTCTGGTCTGTCCGCTGTGCCCAGCACTTGGTGTGAGCTGCTCCTGTTTTTGCCAGACTGGTCTGTCCACAATGCCCTGCGCTGGGTGTGAGCTTGTCCTGTGTGTCCGGACTGGTCTGTCCGCAGTGCCCAGCGCTGGGTGTGAGCTGCTCCTCTGTGTCTAGACTGGTCTATGCGCAGTGCCCAGCGCTGGGTGTGAGCCTCTCTTGTGTCTGGACTGGTCTCTCTGCAGTGCCCAGCGCTGGGTGTTAGTGTGTCCTGTGTTTCTGGACTGATCTCTCCGCAGTGCCGTGTGCTGGGTGTGAGCTGCTCCTGTTTGTCCGGACTGGTCTGTCCGCAGTGCCCAGCGCTGGGTGTGAGTGTCTCCTGTTTTTCTGGACTGGTCTGTCCGCAGTGCCCAGCACTGGGCCTGAGCGTCTCTTGGGTCGGGACTGGTCTCTCCGCAGTGCCCAGCGCTGGGTGTGAGCTGCTCCTGTGTGTCTGGACTGGTCTGTCCACAGTGCCCAGCGCTGGGTGTGAGCGTCTCCTGTGTGTCCGGACTGGTCTGTCCGCAGTGCCCAGCGCTGGGTGTGATTGTGTCCTGTGTGTCCGGACTGGTCTATGCGCAGTGCCAGCGCTGGTTGTGTGGTGCTCCTGTGTGTACGGACTGGTCTCTCCACAGTGCCCAGCGCTGGGTGTGAGCTGCTCCTGTGTGTCCAGACTGGTCTGTCCGCAGTGCCCAGCGCTGAGTGTGAACCTACTCCTGTGTGTCCGGTCTGGTCTGTCCACAGTGCCCAGTGCTCGGTGTGAATGTCTCCGGTGTGACTGGACTCGTCTAGCGGCAGTGCCCAGCGCTGGGTGTGCGTGTCTCCTGTGTATCCGGACTGGTCTGTCCGCATTGCCCAGCGCTGGGTGTGAGCGTCTCCTGTGTGTCCGGACTGGTCTGTCCGCAGTGCCCAGCGCTGGGTGTGAGTGTCTCCTGTGTATGCGGACTGGTCTATCCGCAGTGCCCAGCGCTGGGTGTGAGCGTCTCCTGTGTGTCCGGACTGGTCTGTCCGCAGTGCCCAGCGCTGGGTGTGAGCTGCTCCTCTGTGTCTAGACTGGTCTGTGCGCAGTGCCCAGCGCTGGGTGTGAGCTGCTCCTCTGTGTCTAGACTGGTCTGTGCGCAGTGCACTGCGCTGGGTGTGAGTGTGTCCTGTATTTCCCGACTGGTGTATCCGCAGTGCCCAGCGCTGGGTGTGAGCTGCTCCTGTGTGTCCGGACTGGTCTATCCGAAGTGCCCAGCGCTGGTTGTGACTGTCTCCTGTGTGTCTGGACTGGTCTGTCCGCAGTGCCCAGCGCTGGGTGTGAGCTGCTCCTGTGTGTCCGGACTGGTCTGTCCGCAGTGCCCAGCGCTGGGTGTGAGCTGCTCCTGTGTGTCCGGACTGGTCTGACCGCAGTGCCCAGCGCTGGGTGTGAGCTGCTCCTGTGTGTCCGGACTGGTCTGTCCGCAGTGCCCAGCGCTGGGTGTGAGTGTCTCCTGTGTGTCCGGACTGGTCTGACCGCAGTGCCCAGCGCTGGGTGTGAGCTGCTCCTTTGTGTCCGGACTGGTCTGTCCGCAGTGCCCAGCGCTGGGTGTGAGCTCCTCCTGTGCGTCTGGACTGGTCAGTCCGCAGTGCCCAGCGCTGGGTGTGAATGTCTCTTATATGTCCAGGCTGTTCAGCCCACAGTGCCCAGCGCTGGATGTGAGCTGCTCCTGTGTGTCCGGTCTGGTCTGTCCGCAGTGCCTAACACTGGTTGCGAGCGTCTCCTGTGTTTCCGGACTGGTCTGTCCGCAGTGCCCAGCGCTGAGTGTGAACCTAATCCTGTGTGTCGGGACTGGTCTGTCCGCTGTGCCCAGCACTGGGTGTGAGCTTGTCCTGTGTGTCCGGACTGGTCTGTCCGCAGTGCCCAGCGCTGGGTGTGAGCTGCTCCTCTGTGTCCGGACTGGTCTGTCCGCAGTGCCCAGCGCTGGGTGTGAGCTTGTCCTGTGTGTCCGGCCTGGTCTGTCCGCAGTGCCCAGCGCTGGGTGTGAGCTGCTCCTCTGTGTCCGGACTGGTCTGTCCGCCGAGCCCAGCGATGGGTGTGAGCGTCTCTTGTGTCCGGACTGGTCTCTCCGCATTGCCCAGCGCTGGGTGTGAGCTGCTCCTCTGTGTCTAGACTGGTCTGTCCGCAGTGCCCAGCGCTGGGTGTTAGTGTGTCCTGTGTTTCCGGACTGATCTCTCCGCAGTGCCCAGCGCTGGGTGTGAGCTGCTCCTGTGTGTCCGGTCTGGTCTGTCCGCAGTGCCCAGCGCTGGGTGTGAGTGTCTCCGGTGTGTCCGGACTGGTCTCTCCGCAGTGCCCAGCGCTGGGTGTGAGCGTCTTTTTTGTCCGGACTGGTGTGTCCGCAGTGCCCAGCGCTGGGTGTGACTGTCTCCTCTGTGTCCGAACTGATGTCTCCGCAGTGCCCAGTGCTGGGTGTGAGCTGCTCCTGTGTGTCCGGACTGGTCTGTCCGCAGTGCCCAGCGCTGGGTGTGAATGTCTCTTGTATGTCCAGTCTGTTCAGTCCACAGTGCCCAGCGCTGGGTGTGAGCTGCTTCTGTGTGTCCGGTCTGGTCTGTCCGCAGTGCCTAACACTGGGTGCGAGCGTCTCCTGTGTTTCCGGACTGGTCTGTCCGCAGTGCCCAGCGCTGAGTGTGAACCTACTCCTGTGTGTCCGGTCTGGTCTGTCCACAGTGCCCAGCGTTGGGTGTGAATGTCTCCTGTGTATCCGGACTGGTCTATCCGCATTGCCCAGCGCTGGGTGTGAGTGTCTCCTGTGTGTCCGGACTGGTCTGTCCGCAGTGCCCAGTGCTCGGTGTGAATGTCTCCTGTGTATCTGGACTGGTCTGTCCACAGTGCCCAGCGCTGGGTGTGAATGTCTCCTGTGTGTCTGGACTGGTCTGCCGCAGTGCCCAGCACTGGGTGTGAGCTGCTCCTGTGTGTCTGGACTGGTCTGTCCGCAGTGCCCAGCGCTGGGTGTGAGCTGCTCCTGTGTGTCCGGACTGGTCTGTCCACAGTGCCCAGCACTGGCTGTGAGTGTGTCAGGACTGGTCTCTCTGCTGTGCCCAGCCTTGGTGTGAGCTGCTCCTGTTTTTTCCAGACTGGTCTGCCCATTGTGCCCAACGCTGGGTGTGAGCTTTTCCTGTGTGTCCGGACTGGTCTGTCCGCAGTGCCCAGCGCTGGGTGTGAGCTTTTCCTGTGTGTCCGGACTGGTCTGTCCGCAGTGCCTAGCGCTGGGTGTGAGTGGCTCCTGTGTTTCCGGACTGGTCTATCCGAAGTTCCCAGCGCTGGGTGTGAATGTTTCCTGTGTGTCCAGACTGTTCAGCCTGCAGTGCCTAGCGCTGGGTGTGAGCTGCTCCTGTGTGTCCTGTCTGGTCTGTCCGCTGTGCCCAGCACTTGGTGTGAGCTGCTCCTGTTTTTGCCAGACTGGTCTGTCCACAATGCCCTGCGCTGGGTGTGAGCTTGTCCTGTGTGTCCGGACTGGTCTGTCCGCAGTGCCCAGCGCTGGGTGTGAGCTGCTCCTCTGTGTCTAGACTGGTCTATGCGCAGTGCCCAGCGCTGGGTGTGAGCCTCTCTTGTGTCTGGACTGGTCTCTCTGCAGTGCCCAGCGCTGGGTGTTAGTGTGTCCTGTGTTTCTGGACTGATCTCTCTGCAGTGCCGTGTGCTGGGTGTGAGCTGCTCCTGTGTGTCCGGACTGGTCTGTCCGCAGTGCCCAGCGCTGGGTGTGAGTGTCTCCTGTTTTTCTGGACTGGTCTGTCCGCAGTGCCCAGCACTGGGCCTGAGCGTCTCTTGGGTCGGGACTGGTCTGTCCGCAGTGCCCAGCGCTGGGTGTGAGCTGCTCCTGTGTGTCCGGACTGGTCTGTCCACAGTGCCCAGAGCAGGGTGTGAGCGTCTCCTGTGTGTCCGGACTGGTCTGTCCGCAGTGCCCAGCGCTGGGTGTGATTGTGTCCTGTGTGTCCGGACTGGTCTATGCGCAGTGCCAGCGCTGGTTGTGTGGTGCTCCTGTGTGTACGGACTGGTCTCTCCACAGTGCCCAGCGCTGGGTGTGAGCTGCTCCTGTGTGTCCAGACTGGTCTGTCCGCAGTGCCCAGCGCTGAGTGTGAACCTACTCCTGTGTGTCCGGTCTGGTCTGTCCACAGTGCCCAGTGATCGGTGTGAATGTCTCCGGTGTGACTGGACTCGTCTAGCGGCAGTGCCCAGCGCTGGGTGTGCGTGTCTCCTGTGTATCCGGACTAGTCTGTCCGCATTGCCCAGCGCTGGGTGTGAGCGTCTCCTGTGTGTCCGGACTGGTCTGTCCGCAGTGCCCAGCGCTGGGTGTGAGTGTCTCCTGTGTATGCAGACTGGTCTATCCGCAGTGCCCAGCGCTGGGTGTGAGCGTCTCCTGTGTGTCCGGACTGGTCTGTCCGCAGTGCCCAGCGCTGGGTGTGAGCTGCTCCTCTGTGTCTAGACTGGTCTGTGCGCAGTGCACTGCGCTGGGTGTGAGTGTGTCCTGTATTTCCCGACTGGTGTATCCGCAGTGCCCAGCGCTGGGTGTGAGTGTCTCCTGTGTGTCCGGACTGGTCTATCCGAAGTGCCCAGCGCTGGTTGTGACTGTCTCCTGTGTGTCCGGACTGGTCTGTCCGCAGTGCCCAGCGCTGGTTGTGACTGTCTCCTGTGTGTCCGGACTGGTCTGTCCACAGTGCCCAGCGCTGGGTGTGAGCTGCTCCTGTGTGTCCGGACTGGTCTGTCCGCAGTGCCCAGCGCTGGGTGTGAGCTGCTCCTGTGTGTCCGGACTGGTCTGACCGCAGTGCCCAGCGCTGGGTGTGAGCTGCTCCTGTGTGTCCGGACTGGTCTGACCGCAGTGCCCAGCGCTGGATGTGAGTGTCTCCTGTGTGTCCGGACTGGTCTGCCCGCAGTGCCCAGCGCTGGGTGTGAGTGTCTCCTGTGAGTCTGGACTGGTCTGTCCGCAGTGCCCAGTGCTGGGTGTGAGCTGCTCCTGTGTGTCCGGACTGGTCTGACCGCAGTCCCCAGCGCTGGGTGTGAGCTGCTCCTGTGTGTCCGGACTGGTCTGACAGCAGTGCCCAGCGCTGGATGTGAGTGTCTCCTGTGTGTCCGGACTGGTCTGCCCGCAGTGCCCAGCGCTGGGTGTGAGTGTCTCCTGTGAGTCTGGACTGGTCTGTCCGCAGTGCCCAGCGCTGGGTGTGAATGTCTCTTATATGTCCAGGCTGTTCAGCCCACAGTGCCCAGCGCTGGATGTGAGCTGCTCCTGTGTGTCCGGTCTGGTCTGTCCGCAGTGCCTAACACTGGTTGCGAGCGTCTCCTGTGTTTCCGGACTGGTCTGTCCGCAGTGCCCAGCGCTGAGTGTGAACCTAATCCTGTGTGTCGGGACTGGTCTGTCCGCTGTGCCCAGCACTGGGTGTGAGCTTGTCCTGTGTGTCCGGACTGGTCTGTCCGCAGTGCCCAGCGCTGGGTGTGAGCTGCTCCTCTGTGTCCGGACTGGTCTGTCCGCAGTGCCCAGCGCTGGGTGTGAGCTTGTCCTGTGTGTCCGGACTGGTCTGTCCGCAGTGCCCAGCGCTGGGTGTGAGCTGCTCCTCTGTGTCCGGACTGGTCTGTCCGCCGAGCCCAGCGATGGGTGTGAGCGTCTCTTGTGTCCGGACTGGTCTCTCCGCATTGCCCAGCGCTGGGTGTGAGCTGCTCCTCTGTGTCTAGACTGGTCTGTGCGCAGTGCCCAGCGCTGGGTGTGAGCGTCTCTTGTGTCTGGACTGGTCTCTCTGCAGTGCCCAGCGCTGGGTGTTAGTGTGTCCTGTGTTTCCGGAATGATCTCTCCGCAGTGCCGAGCGCTGGGTGTGAGCTGCTCCTCTGTGTCCAGTCTGATCTGTCCGCAGTGCCCAGCGCTGGGTGTGAGCTGCTCCTGTGTGTCCGGTCTGGTCTGTCCGCAGTGCCCAGCGCTGGGTGTGAGTGTCTCCGGTGTGTCCGGACTGGTCTCTCCGCAGTGCCCAGCGCTGGGTGTTAGCGTCTTTTTTGTCCGGACTGGTGTGTCCGCAGTGCCCAGCGCTGGGAGTGAGTGTCTCCTCTGTGTCCGAACTGATGTCTCCGCAGTGCCCAGCGCTGGGTGTGAGCTGCTCCTGTGTGTCCTGTCAGGTCTGTCCGCAGTGCCTAACACTGGGTGTGAGCTGCTCCTGTGTGTACGGACTGGTCTGTCCACAGTGCCCAGCGCTGGTTGTGAGCTGCTCCTGTGTGTCCAGACTGGTCTGTCCGCAGTGCCCAGCACTATATGTGAACTGCTCCTGTGTGTCCGGACTGGTCTGTCCGCAGTGCCCAGCGCTGGGTGTGAGCGTTTCCTGGGTGTCCGGACTGGTCTGTCCGCAGTGCCCAGCACTATATGTGAACTGCTCCTGTTTTTTCCAGACTGGTCTGTCCACAGTGCCCAGCGCTGGTTGTGAGCTGCTCCTGTGTGTCCGGACTTGTCTGTTCGCAGTGCCCAGCACTATATGTGAACTGCTCCTGTTTTTTCCAGACTGGTCTGTCCACAGTGCCCAGCGCTGGTTGTGAGCTGCTCCACTGTGTCCGGACTGGTCTGACCACAGTGCCCAGCGCTGTGTGTGTGCGTCTCTTGTGTCTGGACTGGTCTCTCTGCAGTGCCCAGCGCTGGGTGTTAGTGTGTCCTGTGTGTCCGAACTGATGTCTCCGCAGTGCCCAGCGCTGGGTGTGAGCTGCTCCTGTGTGTCTGGACTGGTCTGTCCGCAGTGCTCAGCGCTGGGTGTGAGTGTCTCCTGTGTGTCCGAACTGATGTCTCCGCAGTGCCCAGCGCTGGGTGTGAGCTGCTCCTGTATGTCTGGACTGGTCTGTCTGCAGTGCCCAGCGCTGGTTGTGAGCTGCTCCTGTGTGTCCGGACTGGTCTGTTCGCAGTGCCCAGCACTATATGTGAACTGCTCCTGTGTGTCCGGACTGGTCTGTCCGCAGTGCACAGCGCTGGGTGTGAGCTGCTCCTGTGTGTCCGGACTGGTTTGTCGCAGTGCCCAGCGCTGGGTGTGAGCGTTTCCTGGGTGTCCGGACTGGTCTGTCCGCAGTGCCCAGCGCTGGGTGTGAGCTGCTCCTGTGTGTCCGGACTGGTCTGTCCGCATAGCCCAGCGACGGGTGTGATTGTGTCCGGTGTGTCTGGACTGGTCTGTCTGCAGTGCCCAGCGCTGTGTGTGAGTGTCTCCTTTCTGTCCGGACTGGTCTGTCCACAGTGCCCAGCACTTGGTGTGAGCTGCTTCAGTTTTTTCCGGACTTGTCTGTCCACAGTCCCCAGCGCTGGGTGTGATTGTGTCCGGTGTGTCTGGATTGGTCTGTCTGTAGTGCCCAGCGCTGGGTGTGAGCTGCTCCTGTGTATCCGGACTGGTCTGTCCGCAGTGCCCAGCACTGGGTGTGAGCTGCTCCTGTGTGTCCGGACTGGTCTATCCGCAGTGCCCAGCGCTGGGTGTGAGCTGCTCCTGTGTGTCCAGACTGCTCTGCCCGCATTGTCCAGCGCTGGGTGTGAGTGTCTCCTGTATGTCCGGAATGGTCTGTCCACAGTGCCCAGCGCTGGGTGTGAACTGCGCCTGTGTGTCCAGACCAGTCTGTCCGCAGTGCCCAGCACTGGGTGTTAGTGTGTCCTGTGTTTCCGGACTGATCTCTCCGCAGTGCCGAGCGCTGGGTGTGAGCTGCTCCTGTGTGTCCGGACTGATCTCTCCGCAGTGCCCAGCGCTGCGTGTGAGCTGCTCCTGTGTGTCCGGACTGGACTGTCCGCAGTGCCCAGTGCTGGGTGTGAGCTGCTCCTGTGTGTCCGGACTGGTCTGTCCCCAGTGCCCAGTGCTGGGTGTGAGTGTCTCCTGTGTTTCTGGACTGGTCTGTCCGCAGTGCCCAGCACTGGGCCTGAGCATCTCTTGGGTCCGGACTGGTCTGTGCACAGTGCCCAGCGCTGGGTGTGGGTGTCTCCTGTGTGTCCGGACTAGTCTGTCCCCAGTGCCCAGCGCTGGGTGTGAGTGTCTCCTGTGTGTCCGGACTGGTCTGTCCGCAGTGCCCAGCGCTGGGTGTGAATGTCTCTTGTATGTCCAGGCTGTTCAGTCCACAGTGCCCAGCGCTGGGTGTGAGCTGCTCCTGTGTGTCCGGTCTGGTCTGTCCGCAGTGCCTAACACTGGGTGCGAGCGTCTCCTGTGTTTCCGGACTGGTCTGTCCGCAGTGCCCAGCGCTGAGTGTGAACCTACTCCTGCGTGTCGGGACTGGTCTGTCCGCTGTGCCCAGCGTTGGGTGTGAATGTCTCCTGTGTATCCGGACTGGTCTGTCTGCAGTGCCCAGTGCTCGGTGTGAATGTCTCCTGTGTATCTGGACTGGTCTGTCCACAGTGCTCAGCGCTGGGTGTGAATGTCTCCTGTGTGTCTGGACTGGTCTGTCCGCAGTGCCCAGCACTGGGTGTGAGCTGCTCCTGTGTGTCTGGACTGGTCTGTCCGCAGTGCCCAGCGCTGGGTGTGAGCTGCTCCTGTGTGTCCGGACTGGTCTCTCCACAGTGCCCAGCACTGGCTGTGAGTGTGTCCGGACTGGTCTCTTTGCTGTGCCCAGCCTTGGTGTGAGCTGCTCCTATTTTTTCCAGACTGGTCTGCCCATAGTGCCCAACGCTGGGTGTGAGCTTTTCCTGTGTGTCCGGACTGGTCTGTCCGCAGTGCCCAGCGCTGGGTGTGTGCTGCTCCTCTGTGTCCGGACTTGTCTGTCCGCAGAGCCCAGCAATGGGTGTGAGCGTCTCTTGTGTCCGGACTGGTGTCTCCGCATTGCCCAGCGCTGGGTGTGAGCTGCTCCTCTCTGTCTAGACTGGTCTGTGCGCAGTGCCCAGCTCTGGGTGTGAGCGTCTCTTGTGTCTGGACTGGTCTCTCTGCAGTGCCCAGCGCTGGGTGTTAATGTTTCCTGTGTTTCTGGACTGATCTCTCCGCAGTGCCGTGCGCTGGGTGTGAGCTGCTCCTGTGTGTCCGGACTGGTCTGTCCGCAGTGCCCAGCGCTGGGTGTGAGTGTCTCCTGTGTTTCTGGACTGGTCTGTCCGCAGTGCCCAGCACTGGGCCTGAGCGTCTCTTGGGTCGGGACTGGTCTCTCCGCAGTGCCCAGCGCTGGGTGTGAGCTTCTCCTGTGTGTCTGGACTGGTGTGTCCACAGTCCCCAGCGCTGGGTGTGAGCGTCTCCTGTGTGTCCGGACTGGTCTGTCCGCAGTGCCCAGCGCTGGGTGTGATTGTGCCCTGTGTGTCCGGACTGGTCTATGCGCAGTGCCAGCGCTGGTTGTGTGGTGCTCCTGTGTGTACGGACTGGTCTCTCCACAGTGCCCAGCGCTGGGTGTGAGCTGCTCCTGTGTGTCCAGACTGGTCTGTCCGCAGTGCCCAGCGCTGAGTGTGAACCTACTCCTGTGTGTCCGGTCTGGTCTGTCCACAGTGCCCAGTGCTCAGTGTGAATGTCTCCGGTGTGACTGGGCTCGTCTAGCGGCAGTGCCCAGCGCTGGGTGTGCGTGTCTCCTGTGTATCCGGACTGCTCTGTCCGCATTGCCCAGCGCTGGGTGTGAGTGTCTCCTGTGTGTCCGGACTGGTCTGTCCGCAGTGCCCAGCACTGGGTGTGAGTGTCTCCTGTGTGTCCGGACTGGTCTGTCCGCAGTGCCCAGCACTGGGTGTGAGCTCTCCTGTGTGTCCGGACTGGTCTGTCCACAGTGCCCAGCACTGGCTGTGAGTGTGTCTGGACAGGTCTGTCCGCTGTGCCCAGCCTTGGTGTGAGCTGCTCCTGTTTTTTCCAGACTGGTCTGCCCACAGTGCCCAGCGCTGGGTGTGAGCTTTTCCTGTGTGTCCGGACTGGTCTGTCCGCAGTGCCCAGCACTGGGTGTGAGTGGCTCCTGTGTTTCCGGACTGGTCTAGCCGAAGTTCCCAGCGCTGGGTGTGAATGTTTCCTGTGTTTCCAGACTGTTCAGCCCGCAGTGCCTAGCGCTGGGTGTGAGCTGCTCCTCTGTGTCGGGACTGGTCTGTCCACAGTGCCCAGCGCTGGGTGTGAGCGTCTCTTGTGTCTGGACTGGTCTCTCTGCAGTGCCCAGCGCTGGGTGTTAGTGTGTCCTGTGTTTCCAGACTGATCTCAACGCAGTGCCGAGCGCTGGGTGTGAGCTGCTCCTGTGTGTCCGGACTGGTCTATCCGCAGTGCCCAGCGCTGGGTGTGAGTGTCTCCTGTGTTTCTGGACTGGTCTGTCCGCAGTGCCCAGCACTGGGTGTGAGCTGCTCCTGTGAGTCCGTACTGGTCTGTCCGCAGTGCCCAGCGCTGGGTGTGAGCTGCTCCTGTGTGTCCGGACTGGTCTGTCCGCAGTGCCCAGCGCTGGGTGTGAGCTGCTCCTGTGTGTCCGGACTGGTCTGTCCGCAGTGCCCAGCGCTGAATGTGAACCTACTCCTGTGTGTCCGGTCTGGTCTGTCCACAGTGCCCAGTGCTCGGTGTGAATGTCTCCGGTGTGACTGGACATGTCTAGCGGCAGTGCCCCAGCGCTGGGTGTGCGTGTCTCCTGTGTATCCGGACTAGTCTGTCCGCATTGCCCAGCGCTGGGTGTGAGTGTCTCCTGTGTATCCGGACTGGTCTATCCGCAGTGCCCAGCGCTGGGTGTGAGCGTCTCCTGTGTGTCCGGACAGGTCTGTCCGCAGTGCCCAGCGCTGGGTGTGAGCTGCTCCTCTGTGTCTAGACTGGTCTGTCCGCAGTGCCCAGCGCTGGGTGTGAGCTGCTCCTCTGTGTCTAGACTGGTCTGTCCGCAGTGCCCAGCGCTGGGTGTGAGCTGCTCCTGTGTGTCCGGACTGGTCTGACCGTAATGCCCAGCGCTGGGTGTGAGCTGCTCCTGTGTGTCCGGACTGGTCTGTCCGCAGTGCCCAGCGCTGGGTGTGAGCTCCTCCTGTGCGTCTGGCTGGTCTGTCCGCAGTGCCCAGCGCTGGGTGTGAATGTCTCTTATATGTCCTGGCTGTTCAGCCCACAGTGCCCAGCGCTGGATGTGAGCTGCTCCTGTATGTCCGGTCTGGTCTGTCCGCAGTGCCTAACACTGGTTGCGAGCGTCTCCTGTGTTTCCGGACTGCTCTGTCCGCAGTGCCCCGCGCTGAGTGTGAACCTAATCCTGTGTGTCCGGACTGGTCTGTCCGCAGTGCCCAGCGCTGGGTGTGAGCTGCTCCTCTGTGTCCGGACTGGTCTGTCCGCAGTGCCCAGCGCTGGGAGTGAGCTGCTCCTCTGTGTCCGGACTGGTCTGTCCGCAGTGCCCAGCGCTGGGTGTGAGCGTTTCCTGGGTGTCCGGACTTGTCTGTCCGCAGTGCCCAGCACTATATGTGAACTGCTCCTGTTTTTTCCAGACGGGTCTGTCCACAGTGCCCAGCGCTGGGTGTGAGCTGCTCCTCTGTGTCTAGACTGGTCTGTGCGCAGTGCCCAGCGCTGGGTGTGAGCGTCTCTTGTGTCTGGACTGGTCTCTCTGCAGTGCCCAGCGCTGGGTGTTAGTGTGTCCTGTGTTTCCGGACTGATCTCTCCGCAGTGCCGAGCGCTGGGTGTGAGCTGCTCCTCTGTGTCCGGTCTGGTCTGTCTGCAGTGCCCAGCGCTGGGTGTGAGCTGCTCCTGTGTGTCCGGTCTGGTCTGTCCGCAGTGCCCAGCGCTGGGTGTGAGTGTCTCCGGTGTGTCCAGACTGGTCTCTCCGCAGTGCCCAGCGCTGGGTGTGAGCGTCTTTTTTGTCCGGACTGGTGTGTCCGCAGTGCCCAGCGCTGGGAGTGAGTGTCTCCTCTGTGTCCGAACTGATGTCTCCGCAGTGCCCAGCGCTGGGTGTGAGCTGCTCCTGTGTGTCCGGACTGGTCTGTCCACAGTGCCCAGCACTGGCTGTGAGTGTGTCTGGACAGGTCTGTCCGCTGTGCCCAGCCTTGGTGTGAGCTGCTCCTGTTTTTTCCAGACTGGTCTGCCCACAGTGCCCAGCGCTGGGTGTGAGCTTTTCCTGTGTGTCCGGACTGGTCTGTCCGCAGTGCCCAGCGCTGAGTGTGAGTGGCTCCTGTGTTTCCGGACTGCTCTGTCCGCAGTGCCCAGCGCTGGGTGTGAGCTTTTCCTGTGTGTCCGGACTGGTCTGTCCGCAGTGCCCAGCACTGGGTGTGAGTGGCTCCTGTGTTTCCGGGCTGGTCTAGCCGAAGTTCCCAGCGCTGGGTGTGAATGTTTCCTGTGTGTCCAGACTGTTCAGCCCGCAGTGCCTAGCGCTGGTTGTGAGCTGCTCCTCTGTGTCCGGACTGGTCTGTCCGCTGTGCCCAGCGATGGGTGTGAGTGTCTCCTGTGTTTCCGGACTGATGTCTCCGCGGTGCCCAGCGCTGGGTGTGAGTCTCTCCTTTGTGTCCAGACTGGTCTGTCCACAGTGCCCAGCGCTGGGTGTGAGCGTCTCTTGTGTCTGGACTGGTCTCTCTGCAGTGCCCAGCGCTGGGTGTTAGTGTGTCCTGTGTTTCCGGACTGATCTCTCCGCAGTGCCGAGCGCTGGGTGTGAGCTGCTCCTGTGTGTCCGGACTGGTCTGTCTGCAGTGCCCAGCGCTGGTGTGAGCGTCTCTTGTGTCTGGATTGGTCTCTCTGCAGTGCCCAGCGCTGGGTGTTAGTGTGTCCTGTGTTTCCAGACTGATCTCAACGCAGTGCCGAGCGCTGGGTGTGAGCTGCTCCTGTGTGTCCGGACTGGTCTATCCGCAGTGCCCAGCGCTGGGTGTGAGTGTCTCCTGTGTTTCTGGACTGGTCTGTCCGCAGTGCCCAGCACTGGGTGTGAGCTGCTCCTGTGAGTCCGGACTGGTCTGTCCGCAGTGCCCAGCGCTGGGTGTGAGTGTCTCCTGTGTGTCCGGACTGGTCTGACCGCAGTGCCCAGCGCTGGGTGTGAGTGTCTCCTGTGTGTCCGGACTGGTCTGACCGCAGTGCCCAGCGCTGTGTGTGAGCTGCTCCTTTGTGTCCGGACTGATCTGTCCGCAGTGCCCACCATGGGTGTGAGCTGCTCCTGTGTGTCCGGACTGGTCTATCCGAAGTGCCCAGCGCTGGGTGTGAGCTGCTCCTGTGTGTCCGGACTGGTCTGACCGCAATGCCCAGCGCTGGGTGTGAGCTGCTCCTGTGTGTCCGGACTGGTCTGACCGCAATGCCCAGCGCTGGGTGTGAGCTGCTCCTGTGTGTCCGGACTGGTCTGTCCGCAGTGCCCAGCGCTGGGTGTGAGTGTCTCCTGTGTGTCCGGACTCGTCTGACCGCAGTGCCCAGCGCTGGGTGTGAGTGTCTCCTGTGTGTCCGGACTGGTCTGACCGCAGTGCCCAGCGCTGTGTGTGAGCTGCTCCATTGTGTCCGGACTGATCTGTCCGCAGTGCCCAGCGCTGGGTGTGAGCTCCTCCTGTGCGTCTGGCTGGTCTGTCCGCAGTGCCAAGCGCTGGGTGTGAATGTCTCTTATATGTCCTGGCTGTTCAGCCCACAGTGCCCAGCGCTGGATGTGAGCTGCTCCTGTGTGTCCGGTCTGGTCTGTCCGCAGTGCCTAACGCTGGTTGCGAGCGTCTCCTGTGTTTCCGGACTGCTCTGTCCGCAGTACCCAGCGCTGAGTGTGAGCTTGTCCTGTGTGTCGGGACTGGTCTGTCCGCTGTGCCCAGCACTGGGTGTGAGCTTGTCCTGTGTGTCCGGACTGGTCTGTCCGCAGTGCCCAGCGCTGGGTGTGAGCTGCTCCTCTGTGTCCGGACTGGTCTGTGCGCAGTGCCCAGCGATGGTTGTGAGCGTCTCTTGTGTCTGGACTGGTCTCTCTGCAGTGTCCAGCGCTGGGTGTTAGTGTGTCCTGTGTTTCCGGACTGATCTCTCCGCAGTGCCGAGCGCTGGGTGTGAGCTGCTCCTCTGTGTCCGGTCTGGTCTGTCCGCAGTGCCCAGCGCTGGGTGTGAGCTGCTCCTGTGTGTCCGGTCTGGTCTGTCCGCAGTGCCCAGCGCTGGGTGTGAGTGTCTCCGGTGTGTCCGGACTGGTCTCTCCGCAGTGCCCAGCGCTGGGTGTGAGCGTCTTTTTTGTCCGGACTGGTGTGTCCGCAGTGCCCAGCGCTGGGAGTGAGTGTCTCCTCTGTGTCCGAACTGATGTCTCCGCAGTGCCCAGCGCTGGGTGTGAGCTGCTCCTGTGTGTCCAGACTGGTCTGTCCACAGTGCCCAGCGCTGGTTGTGAGCTGCTCCTGTGTGTCCAGACTGGTCTGTCCGCAGTGCCCAGCACTATATGTGAACTGCTCCTGTGTGTCCGGACTGGTCTGTCCGCAGTGCCCAGCGCTGGGTGTGAGCGTTTCCTGGGTGTCCGGACTTGTCTGTCCGCAGTGCCCAGCACTATATGTGAACTGCTCCTGTTTTTTCCAGACTGGTCTGTCCACAGTGCCCAGCGCTGGGTGTGAGCTGCTCCTGTGTGTCCGGACTGGTCTGTGCGCAGTGCCCAGCGCTGGGTGTGAGCTGCTCCTGTGTGTCCGGACTGGTCTGTCCACAGTGCCCAGCGCTGGGTGTGAGCGTCTCCTGTGTGTCCGGACTGGTCTCTCCGCAGTGCCCAGCGCTGGGTGTGAGCTGCTCCTGTGTGTCTGGACTGGTCTGTCCGCAGTGCCCAGCGCTGGGTGTGAGCTGCTCCTGTATGTCCGGAATGGTCTGTCCACAGTGCCAAGCGCTGGGTGTGAACTGCGCCTGTGTGTACAGACCAGTCTGTCCGCAGTGCCCAGCACTGGATGTTAGTGTGTCCTGTGTTTCCGGACTGATCTCTCCGCAGTGCCCAGCGCTTTGTGTGAGCTGCTCCTGTGTGTCCGGACTGGTCTGTCCGCAGTGCCCAGCGCTGGGTGTGAGCTGCTCCTGTGTGTCCGGACTGGTCTGTCCGCAGTGCCCAACGCTGGGTGTGAGCTGCTCCTGTGTGTCCGGACTGGTCAGTCCCCAGTGCCCAGTGCTGGGTGTGAGTGTCTCCTGTGTTTCTGGACTGGTCTGTCCGCAGTGCCCAGCACTGTGCCTGAGCATCTCTTGGGTCCGGACTGGTCTCTCCGCTGTGCCCAGCGCTGGGTGTGAGCTGCTCCTGTGTGTCCGGACTGGTCTGTCCGCAGTGCCCAGCGCTGGGTGTGGGTGTCTCCTGTGTGTCCGGACTAGTCTGTCCGCAGAGCCCAGCGCTGGGTGTGAGTGTCTCCTGTGTTTCCGGACTGGTCTGTCCGCAGTGCCCAGCGCTGGGTGTGAGCTGCTGCTGTGTGTCTGGACTGGTCTGTCCGCAGTGCCCAGCGCTTGGTGTGAGCAGCTCCTGTGTGTCCGGACTGGTCTGTCCGCAGTGCGCAGCGCTGGGTGTGAATGTCTCTTGTATGTCCAGGCTGTTCAGTCCACAGTGCCCAGCGCTGGGTGTGAGCTGCTCCTGTGTGTCCGGTCTGGTCTGTCCGCAGTGCCCAGCGCTGAGTGTGAACCTACTCCTGTGTGTCCGGTCTGGTCTGTCCACAGTGCCCAGCGTTGGGTGTGAATGTCTCCTGTGTATCCGGACTGGTCTATCCGCATTGCCCAGCGCTGGGTGTGAGTGTCTCCTGTGTGTCCGGACTGGTCTGTCCGCAGTGCCCAGTGCTCGGTGTGAATGTCTCCTGTGTATCTTGACTGGTCTGTCCACAGTGCTCTGCGCTGGGTGTGAATGTCTCCTGTGTGTCTGGACTGGTCTGTCCGCAGTGCCCAGCGCTGGGTGTGAGCTGCTCCTGTGTGTCCGGACTGGTCTGTCCACAGTGCCCAGCACTGGCTGTGAGTGTGTCAGGACTGGTCTCTCTGCTGTGCCCAGCCTTGGTGTGAGCTGCTCCTGTTTTTTCCAGACTGGTCTGCCCATAGTGCCCAACGCTGGGTGTGAGCTTTTCCTGTGTGTCCGGACTGGTCTGTCCGCAGTGCCCAGCGCTGGGTGTGAGCTTTTCCTGTGTGTCCGGACTGGTCTGTCCGCAGTGCCTGGCGCTGGGTGTGAGTGGCTCCTGTGTTTCCGGACTGGTCTATCCGAAGTTCCCAGCGCTAGGTGTGAATGTTTCCTGTGTGTCCAGACTGTTCAGCCTGCAGTGCCTAGCGCTGGGTGTGAGCTGCTCCTGTGTGTCCTGTCTGGTCTGTCCGCTGTGCCCAGCACTTGGTGTGAGCTGCTCCTGTTTTTGCCAGACTGGTCTGTCCACAATGCCCTGCGCTGGGTGTGAGCTTGTCCTGTGTGTCCGGACTGGTCTGTCCGCAGTGCCCAGCGCTGGGTGTGTGCTGCTCCTCTGTGTCCGGACTTGTCTGTCCGCAGAGCCCAGCGATGGGTGTGAGCGTCTCTTGTGTCCGGACTGGTGTCTCTGCATTGCCCAGCGCTGGGTGTGAGCTGCTCCTCTCTGTCTAGACTGGTCTGTGCGCAGTGCCCAGCGCTGGGTGTGAGCGTCTCTTGTGTCTGGACTGGTCTCTCTGCAGTGCCCAGCGCTGGGTGTTAATGTGTCCTGTGTTTCTGGACTGATCTCTCCGCAGTGCCGTGCGCTGGGTGTGAGCTGCTCCTGTGTGTCCGGACTGGTCTGTCTGCAGTGCCCAGCGCTGGGTGTGAGTGTCTCCTGTGTTTCTGGACTGGTCTGTCCGCAGTGCCCAGCACTGGGCCTGAGCGTCTCTTGGGTCGGGACTGGTCTCTCCGCAGTGCCCAGCGCTGGGTGTGAGCTGCTCCTGTGTGTCTGGACTGGTCTGTCCACAGTCCCCAGCGCTGGGTGTGAGCGTCTCCTGTGTGTCCGGACTGGTCTGTCCGCAGTGCCCAGCGCTGGGTGTGATTGTGCCCTGTGTGTCCGGACTGGTCTATGCGCAGTGCCAGCGCTGGTTGTGTGGTGCTCCTGTGTGTACGGACTGGTCTCTCCACAGTGCCCAGCGCTGGGTGTGAACCTACTCCTGTGTGTCCGGTCTGGTCTGTCCACAGTGCCCAGTGCTCGGTGTGAATGTCTCCGGTGTGACTGGACTCGTCTAGCGGCAGTGCCCAGCGCTGGGTGTGCGTGTCTCCTGTGTATCCGGACTGCTCTGTCCGCATTGCCCAGCGCTGGGTGTGAGTGTCTCCTGTGTATCCGGACTGGTCTATCCGCAGTGCCCAGCGCTGGGTGTGAGCGTCTCCTGTGTGTCCGGACTGGTCTGTCCGCAGTGCCCAGCACTGGGTGTGATCGCCTCCTGTGTGTCCGGACTGGTCTGTCCACAGTGCCCAGCACTGGCTGTGAGTGTGTCTGGACAGGTCTGTCCGCCGTGCCCAGCCTTGGTGTGAGCTGCTCCTGTTTTTTCCAGACTGGTCTGCCCACAGTGCCCAGCGCTGGGTGTGAGCTTTTCCTGTGTGTCCGGACTGGTCTGTCCGCAGTGCCCAGCGCTGAGTGTGAGTGGCTCCTGTGTTTCCGGACTGGTCTGTCCGCAGTGCCCAGCGCTGGGTGTGAGCTTTTCCTGTGTGTCCGGACTGGTCTGTCCGCAGTGCCCAGCACTGGGTGTGAGTGGCTCCTGTGTTTCCGGACTGGTCTAGCCGAAGTTCCCAGCGCTGGGTGTGAATGTTTCCTGTGTGTCCAGACTGTTCAGCCCTCAGTGCCTAGCGCTGGGTGTGAGCTGCTCCTCTGTGTCCGGACTGGTCTGTCCGCTGTGCCCAGCGATGGGTGTGAGTGTCTCCTGTGTTTCCGGACTGATGTCTCCGCGGTGCCCAGCGCTGGGTGTGAGTCTCTCCTTTGTGTCCAGACTGGTCTGTCCACAGTGCCCAGCGCTGCGTGTGAGCGTCTCTTGTGTCTGGACTGGTCTCTCTGCAGTGCCCAGCGCTGGGTGTTAGTGTGTCCTGTGTTTCCGGACTGATCTCTCCGCAGTGCCGAGCGCTGGGTGTGAGCTGCTCCTGTGTGTCCGGACTGGTCTGTCTGCAGTGCCCAGCGCTGGTGTGAGCGTCTCTTGTGTCTGGATTGGTCTCTCTGCAGTGCCCAGCGCTGGGTGTTAGTGTGTCCTGTGTTTCCAGACTGATCTCAACGCAGTGCCCAGCGCTGGGTGTGAGCTGCTCCTGTGTGTCCGGACTGGTCTATCCGCCGTGCCCAGCGCTGGGTGTGAGCGGCTCCTGTGTGTCCAGACTGGTCTGTCCGCAGTGCCCAGCGCTGGTGTGAGCGTCTCTTCTGTCTGGACTGTTTTCTCCGCAGTGCCCAGCGCTGGGTGTGAGTGTGTCCTGTATTACCCAACTGGTCTGTCCACAGTGCCCAGCGCTGGGTGTGAGTGTCTCCTGTGTGTCGGGACTGGTCTGTCCACAGTGCCCAGTGCTGGTTGTGAGCTGCTCCTGTGTTTCCGGACTGGTCTGTCCGCAGTGCCCAGCGCTGGGTGTGAGCTGCTTCTATGTGTCTGGACTGGTCTGTCCGCAGTGTCAAGCGTTGGTGTGACTGTCTGCTGTGTGTCCGGACTGGTCTGTCCACAGTGTCCAGCGCTAGCTCTGAGTGAGTCCGGACTGGTCTGTCTGCAGTGCCCAGCATGGGTGTGAGCTGCTCCTGTGTGTCCGGACTGGTCTGTCCACAGTGCCCAGCGCTGGGTGTGAGCTGCTCCTGTGTGTCTGGACTTGTCTGTCCACAGTGCCCAGCGCTGGGTGTGAGCTGCTCCTGTGTGTCCGGACTGGTCTGTCCACAGTGCCCAGCGCTGGGTGTCAGCTGCTCCTGTGTGTCTGGACTTGTCTGTCCGCAGTGCCCAGCGCTGGGTGTGGGTGTCTCCTGTGTGTCCGGAATGGTCTGTCCGCAGTGCCCAGCGCTGGGTGTGAGTGTCTCCTGTGTGTCGGGACTGGTCTGTCTGCATTGTCCAGCGCTGGGGTTGAGCTGCTCCTGTGTGTCCGGACTGGTCTGTCCACAGTGCCCAGCGCTGGGTGTGGGTGTCTCCTGTGTGTCCGGAATGGTCTGTCCGCATGGCCCCGCGCTGGGTGTGAGTGTGTCCTGTGTTTTCGGACTGGTCTGTCTGCAGTGCCCAACGCTTGGTGTGAGCTGCTCCTGTGATTCCGGACTGGTCTGCCCGCAGTGCCCAGAGATGGGTGTGAGCTGCTCCTGTGTGTCCAGACTGGTCAGAACGCAGTACCCAGCGCTGGGTGTGAGCTGCTCCTGTGTGTCTGGGCAGGTATGTCCGCAGTGCCCAGCCCTGGGTGTGAGTGTCTCCTGTATGTCCGGTCTGGTCAGACTGCAGTGCGCAGCGCTGGGTGTGAGCTGCTGCTGTGCGTCCGGACTGGTCTGTCCGCAGTGCCCAGCGCTGGGTGTGAGCTGCTTCAGTGTGTCTGGACTCGTCTGTCCGCAAGCCCCAGCACTGCGTGTGAGTGTCTCCTGTGTTTCCGGACTGGTCTGTCTGCATTGTCCAGCGCTGGGGGTGAGCTGCTCCTGTGTGTCCGGAAAGCTCAGCTCGCAGTGCCCAGCTCTATGTGTGAGTGTCTCCTGTGTGTCCGGACTGGTCTGTGCGCAGTGCCCAGCGCTGGGCGTTAGCATCTCTTGGGTCAGGACTGGTGTCTCCGCAGTGCCCAGCGCTGGGTGTGAGCTGCTCTTGTGTGTCCGGACTGGTCTCTCTGCAGTACCCAGCATTGGTTGTGTGTGTGTCCTTTGTTTCCGGACTGGCCTGTCCGCAGTGCCCAGCGCTGGGCGTGAGTGTCTCCTGTGTGTCTGGTCTGGTCTGTCCGCAGTACCCAGCGCTGGGTGTGAGTGTCTCCTGTGTGTCCGGTCTGGTCTGTCCGCAGTACCCAGCACTGTCTGTGAGTGTGTCGGGACTGTTCTGTCCGCTGTGCCCAGCACGTGTTGTGAGCTGCTCCTGACTTTTCCAGACTGGTCTGTCCACAGAGCCCAGAGCTGGGTATGAGCTGCTCCTGTGTGTCCGGACTGGTCTGTCTACAGTGCCCAACGTTGGTGTGAGCTGCTCCTGTGAGTCCGGACTGGTCAGACCACAGTGCCCAGAGATGGGTGTGTGCTGCTCCTGTGTATCCGGACTGGTCAGAAAACAGTACCCAGTGATGGGTGTGAGCTGCTCCTGTGTGTCTGGACAGGTATGTCCGCAGTGCCCAGCCCTGGGTGTGAGTGTCTCCTGTATGTCCGGTCTGGTCAGCCTGCAGTGAGCAGCGCTGGGTGTGAGCTGCTGCTGTGCGTCCGGACTGGTCTGTCCGCAGTGCCTAGCGCTGGGTGTGAGCTGCTCCTGTGTGTCTGGACTGGTCTGTCCGCAGTGCCCAGCGCTGGGTGTGAGCTGCTCCTGTGTGTCTGGACTGGTCTGTCCGCAGTGCCCAGCGCTGGGTGTGAGCTGCTTCAGTGTGTCCGGACTGGTCTGTCTGCAGTGCCCAGCGCAGGGTGTGAGTGTCTCCTGTGTTTCCGGACTGGTCTGTCTGCATTGTCCAGCGCTGGGGGTGAGCTGCTCCTGTGTGTCCCGAAAGCTCAGCTCGCAGTGCCCAGCTCTATGTGTGAGTGTCTCCTGTGTGTCCGGACTGGTCTGTGCACAGTGCCCAGCGCTGGGCGTGAGCTGCTCCTGTGTGTCCGGTCTGGTCTGTCCGCAGTGCCCAGCACTGTCTGTGAGTGTGTCGGGACTGTTCTGTCCGCTGTGCCCAGCACGTGTTGTGAGCTGCTCCTGACTTTTCCAGATTGGTCTGTCCCCAGTGCCCAGCGCTGAGTGTGAGCTGCTCCTGTGTGTCTGGACTGGTCTGTCCGCAGTGCCCAGCGCTGGGTGTGAGCTGTTCATGTGTGTCCGGACTGGTCTGTCTGCAGTGCCCAGCGCTGGGTGTGAGTGTCTCCTGTGTGTCCGGACTGGTCAGACCGCAGTGCCCAGCAAGGGGTGTGAGCTGCTCCTGTGTGTCCGGACTGGTCTGTCCGCAGTGCCCAGCGCTGTGCGTGCGTGTCTCCTGGGTGTCCGGGCTGGTCTGTCCGCAGTGCCCAGCGTTGGGTGTGAGCTGCTCCTGTGTGTCCGGACTGGTCTGTCCGCAGTGCCCAGCACGTGTTGTGAGCTGCTCCTGACTTTTCCAGACTGGTCTGTCAGCAGTGCCCAGCGCTGGGTGTGAGCTGCTCATGTTTGTCCGGATTGGTCTGTCTGCAGTGCCCAGCACTGGGTGCGATCTGCTCCTGTGTGTCCGAACTGGTCTGTCCGCAGTGCCCAGTGCTGGGTGTGAGCTGCTCCTGTGTGTCTGGACAGGTCTGTCCGCAGTGCCCAGCCCTGGGTGTGAGTGTCTCCTGTATGTCCGGTCTGGTCAGCCTGCAGTGCGCAGCACTGGGTGTGAGCTGCTCCTGTGTTTCCGGACTGGTCTGTCCGCAGTGCGCAGCGCTGGGTGTGTGCTGCTCCTGTGTGTCCGGACTGGTCTGTCCGCAGTGCCCAGCGCTGGGTGTGAGCGGCTCCTGTGTTTCCGGACTGGTCTATCCGAAGTTCCCAGCACTGGGTGTGAGTGTCTCCTGTGTTTCCGGACTGGTCTGTCCGCAGTGCCCAGCGCTGGGTGTGAGCTGCTGCTGTGTGTCTGGACTGGTCTGTCCGCAGTGCCCAGCGCTTGGTGTGAGCAGCTCCTGTGTGTCCGGACTGGTCTGTCCGCAGTGCGCAGCGCTGGGTGTGAATGTCTCTTGTATGTCCAGGCTGTTCAGTCCACAGTGCCCAGCGCTGGGTGTGAGCTGCTCCTGTGTGTCCGGTCTGGTCTGTCCGCAGTGCCCAGCGCTGAGTGTGAACCTACTCCTGTGTGTCCGGTCTGGTCTGTCCACAGTGCCCAGCGTTGGGTGTGAATGTCTCCTGTGTATCCGGACTGGTCTATCCGCATTGCCCAGCGCTGGGTGTGAGTGTCTCCTGTGTGTCCGGACTGGTCTGTCCGCAGTGCCCAGTGCTCGGTGTGAATGTCTCCTGTGTATCTTGACTGGTCTGTCCACAGTGCTCTGCGCTGGGTGTGAATGTCTCCTGTGTGTCTGGACTGGTCTGTCCGCAGTGCCCAGCGCTGAGTGTGAGCTGCTCCTGTGTGTCCGGACTGGTCTGTCCACAGTGCCCAGCACTGGCTGTGAGTGTGTCAGGACTGGTCTCTCTGCTGTGCCCAGCCTTGGTGTGAGCTGCTCCTGTTTTTTCCAGACTGGTCTGCCCATAGTGCCCAACGCTGGGTGTGAGCTTTTCCTGTGTGTCCGGACTGGTCTGTCCGCAGTGCCCAGCGCTGGGTGTGAGCTTTTCCTGTGTGTCCGGACTGGTCTGTCCGCAGTGCCTGGCGCTGGGTGTGAGTGGCTCCTGTGTTTCCGGACTGGTCTATCCGAAGTTCCCAGCGCTAGGTGTGAATGTTTCCTGTGTGTCCAGACTGTTCAGCCTGCAGTGCCTAGCGCTGGGTGTGAGCTGCTCCTGTGTGTCCTGTCTGGTCTGTCCGCTGTGCCCAGCACTTGGTGTGAGCTGCTCCTGTTTTTGCCAGACTGGTCTGTCCACAATGCCCTGCGCTGGGTGTGAGCTTGTCCTGTGTGTCCGGACTGGTCTGTCCGCAGTGCCCAGCGCTGGGTGTGTGCTGCTCCTCTGTGTCCGGACTTGTCTGTCCGCAGAGCCCAGCGATGGGTGTGAGCGTCTCTTGTGTCCGGACTGGTGTCTCTGCATTGCCCAGCGCTGGGTGTGAGCTGCTCCTCTCTGTCTAGACTGGTCTGTGCGCAGTGCCCAACGCTGGGTGTGAGCGTCTCTTGTGTCTGGACTGGTCTCTCTGCAGTGCCCAGCGCTGGGTGTTAATGTGTCCTGTGTTTCTGGACTGATCTCTCCGCAGTGCCGTGCGCTGGGTGTGAGCTGCTCCTGTGTGTCCGGACTGGTCTGTCTGCAGTGCCCAGCGCTGGGTGTGAGTGTCTCCTGTGTTTCTGGACTGGTCTGTCCGCAGTGCCCAGCACTGGGCCTGAGCGTCTCTTGGGTCGGGACTGGTCTCTCCGCAGTGCCCAGCGCTGGGTGTGAGCTGCTCCTGTGTGTCTGGACTGGTCTGTCCACAGTCCCCAGCGCTGGGTGTGAGCGTCTCCTGTGTGTCCGGACTGGTCTGTCCGCAGTGCCCAGCGCTGGGTGTGATTGTGCCCTGTGTGTCCGGACTGGTCTATGCGCAGTGCCAGCGCTGGTTGTGTGGTGCTCCTGTGTGTACGGACTGGTCTCTCCACAGTGCCCAGCGCTGGGTGTGAACCTACTCCTGTGTGTCCGGTCTGGTCTGTCCACAGTGCCCAGTGCTCGGTGTGAATGTCTCCGGTGTGACTGGACTCGTCTAGCGGCAGTGCCCAGCGCTGGGTGTGCGTGTCTCCTGTGTATCCGGACTGCTCTGTCCGCATTGCCCAGCGCTGGGTGTGAGTGTCTCCTGTGTATCCGGACTGGTCTATCCGCAGTGCCCAGCGCTGGGTGTGAGCGTCTCCTGTGTGTCCGGACTGGTCTGTCCGCAGTGCCCAGCACTGGGTGTGATCGCCTCCTGTGTGTCCGGACTGGTCTGTCCACAGTGCCCAGCACTGGCTGTGAGTGTGTCTGGACAGGTCTGTCCGCCGTGCCCAGCCTTGGTGTGAGCTGCTCCTGTTTTTTCCAGACTGGTCTGCCCACAGTGCCCAGCGCTGGGTGTGAGCTTTTCCTGTGTGTCCGGACTGGTCTGTCCGCAGTGCCCAGCGCTGAGTGTGAGTGGCTCCTGTGTTTCCGGACTGCTCTGTCCGCAGTGCCCAGCGCTGGGTGTGAGCTTTTCCTGTGTGTCCGGACTGGTCTGTCCGCAGTGCCCAGCACTGGGTGTGAGTGGCTCCTGTGTTTCCGGACTGGTCTAGCCGAAGTTCCCAGCGCTGGGTGTGAATGTTTCCTGTGTGTCCAGACTGTTCAGCCCTCAGTGCCTAGCGCTGGGTGTGAGCTGCTCCTCTGTGTCCGGACTGGTCTGTCCGCTGTGCCCAGCGATGGGTGTGAGTGTCTCCTGTGTTTCCGGACTGATGTCTCCACGGTGCCCAGCGCTGGGTGTGAGTCTCTCCTTTGTGTCCAGACTGGTCTGTCCACAGTGCCCAGCGCTGCGTGTGAGCGTCTCTTGTGTCTGGACTGGTCTCTCTGCAGTGCCCAGCGCTGGGTGTTAGTGTGTCCTGTGTTTCCGGACTGATCTCTCCGCAGTGCCGAGCGCTGGGTGTGAGCTGCTCCTGTGTGTCCGGACTGGTCTGTCTGCAGTGCCCAGCGCTGGTGTGAGCGTCTCTTGTGTCTGGATTGGTCTCTCTGCAGTGCCCAGCGCTGGGTGTTAGTGTGTCCTGTGTTTCCAGACTGATCTCAACGCAGTGCCCAGCGCTGGGTGTGAGCTGCTCCTGTGTGTCCGGACTGGTCTATCCGCCGTGCCCAGCGCTGGGTGTGAGCGGCTCCTGTGTGTCCAGACTGGTCTGTCCGCAGTGCCCAGCGCTGGTGTGAGCGTCTCTTCTGTCTGGACTGTTTTCTCCGCAGTGCCCAGCGCTGGGTGTGAGTGTGTCCTGTATTACCCAACTGGTCTGTCCACAGTGCCCAGCGCTGGGTGTGAGTGTCTCCTGTGTGTCGGGACTGGTCTGTCCACAGTGCCCAGTGCTGGTTGTGAGCTGCTCCTGTGTTTCCGGACTGGTCTGTCCGCAGTGCCCAGCGCTGGGTGTGAGCTGCTTCTATGTGTCTGGACTGGTCTGTCCGCAGTGTCAAGCGTTGGTGTGACTGTCTGCTGTGTGTCCGGACTGGTCTGTCCACAGTGTCCAGCGCTAGCTCTGAGTGAGTCCGGACTGGTCTGTCTGCAGTGCCCAGCATGGGTGTGAGCTGCTCCTGTGTGTCCGGACTGGTCTGTCCACAGTGCCCAGCGCTGGGTGTGAGCTGCTCCTGTGTGTCTGGACTTGTCTGTCCACAGTGCCCAGCGCTGGGTGTGAGCTGCTCCTGTGTGTCCGGACTGGTCTGTCCACAGTGCCCAGCGCTGGGTGTCAGCTGCTCCTGTGTGTCTGGACTTGTCTGTCCGCAGTGCCCAGCGCTGGGTGTGGGTGTCTCCTGTGTGTCCGGAATGGTCTGTCCGCAGTGCCCAGCGCTGGGTGTGAGTGTCTCCTGTGTGTCGGGACTGGTCTGTCTGCATTGTCCAGCGCTGGGGGTGAGCTGCTCCTGTGTGTCCGGACTGGTCTGTCCACAGTGCCCAGCGCTGGGTGTGGGTGTCTCCTGTGTGTCCGGAATGGTCTGTCCGCATGGCCCCGCGCTGGGTGTGAGTGTGTCCTGTGTTTTCGGACTGGTCTGTCTGCAGTGCCCAACGCTTGGTGTGAGCTGCTCCTGTGATTCCGGACTGGTCTGCCCGCAGTGCCCAGAGATGGGTGTGAGCTGCTCCTGTGTGTCCAGACTGGTCAGAACGCAGTACCCAGCGCTGGGTGTGAGCTGCTCCTGTGTGTCTGGGCAGGTATGTCCGCAGTGCCCAGCCCTGGGTGTGAGTGTCTCCTGTATGTCCGGTCTGGTCAGACTGCAGTGCGCAGCGCTGGGTGTGAGCTGCTGCTGTGCGTCCGGACTGGTCTGTCCGCAGTGCCCAGCGCTGGGTGTGAGCTGCTTCAGTGTGTCTGGACTCGTCTGTCCGCAAGCCCCAGCACTGCGTGTGAGTGTCTCCTGTGTTTCCGGACTGGTCTGTCTGCATTGTCCAGCGCTGGGGGTGAGCTGCTCCTGTGTGTCCGGAAAGCTCAGCTCGCAGTGCCCAGCTCTATGTGTGAGTGTCTCCTGTGTGTCCGGACTGGTCTGTGCGCAGTGCCCAGCGCTGGGCGTTAGCATCTCTTGGGTCAGGACTGGTGTCTCCGCAGTGCCCAGCGCTGGGTGTGAGCTGCTCTTGTGTGTCCGGACTGGTCTCTCTGCAGTACCCAGCATTGGTTGTGTGTGTGTCCTTTGTTTCCGGACTGGCCTGTCCGCAGTGCCCAGCGCTGGGCGTGAGTGTCTCCTGTGTGTCTGGTCTGGTCTGTCCGCAGTACCCAGCGCTGGGTGTGAGTGTCTCCTGTGTGTCCGGTCTGGTCTGTCCGCAGTACCCAGCACTGTCTGTGAGTGTGTCGGGACTGTTCTGTCCGCTGTGCCCAGCACGTGTTGTGAGCTGCTCCTGACTTTTCCAGACTGGTCTGTCCACAGAGCCCAGAGCTGGGTATGAGCTGCTCCTGTGTGTCCGGACTGGTCTGTCTACAGTGCCCAACGTTGGTGTGAGCTGCTCCTGTGAGTCCGGACTGGTCAGACCACAGTGCCCAGAGATGGGTGTGTGCTGCTCCTGTGTATCCGGACTGGTCAGAAAACAGTACCCAGTGATGGGTGTGAGCTGCTCCTGTGTGTCTGGACAGGTATGTCCGCAGTGCCCAGCCCTGGGTGTGAGTGTCTCCTGTATGTCCGGTCTGGTCAGCCTGCAGTGAGCAGCGCTGGGTGTGAGCTGCTGCTGTGCGTCCGGACTGGTCTGTCCGCAGTGCCTAGCGCTGGGTGTGAGCTGCTCCTGTGTGTCTGGACTGGTCTGTCCGCAGTGCCCAGCGCTGGGTGTGAGCTGCTCCTGTGTGTCTGGACTGGTCTGTCCGCAGTGCCCAGCGCTGGGTGTGAGCTGCTTCAGTGTGTCCGGACTGGTCTGTCTGCAGTGCCCAGCGCAGGGTGTGAGTGTCTCCTGTGTTTCCGGACTGGTCTGTCTGCATTGTCCAGCGCTGGGGGTGAGCTGCTCCTGTGTGTCCCGAAAGCTCAGCTCGCAGTGCCCAGCTCTATGTGTGAGTGTCTCCTGTGTGTCCGGACTGGTCTGTGCACAGTGCCCAGCGCTGGGCGTGAGCTGCTCCTGTGTGTCCGGTCTGGTCTGTCCGCAGTGCCCAGCACTGTCTGTGAGTGTGTCGGGACTGTTCTGTCCGCTGTGCCCAGCACGTGTTGTGAGCTGCTCCTGACTTTTCCAGATTGGTCTGTCCCCAGTGCCCAGCGCTGGGTGTGAGTGTCTCCTGTGTGTCCGGACTGGTCAGACCGCAGTGCCCAGCAAGGGGTGTGAGCTGCTCCTGTGTGTCCGGACTGGTCTGTCCGCAGTGCCCAGCGCTGTGCGTGCGTGTCTCCTGGGTGTCCGGGCTGGTCTGTCCGCAGTGCCCAGCGTTGGGTGTGAGCTGCTCCTGTGTGTCCGGACTGGTCTGTCCGCAGTGCCCAGCACGTGTTGTGAGCTGCTCCTGACTTTTCCAGACTGGTCTGTCAGCAGTGCCCAGCGCTGGGTGTGAGCTGCTCATGTTTGTCCGGATTGGTCTGTCTGCAGTGCCCAGCACTGGGTGCGATCTGCTCCTGTGTGTCCGAACTGGTCTGTCCGCAGTGCCCAGTGCTGGGTGTGAGCTGCTCCTGTGTGTCTGGACAGGTCTGTCCGCAGTGCCCAGCCCTGGGTGTGAGTGTCTCCTGTATGTCCGGTCTGGTCAGCCTGCAGTGCGCAGCACTGGGTGTGAGCTGCTCCTGTGTTTCCGGACTGGTCTGTCCGCAGTGCGCAGCGCTGGGTGTGTGCTGCTCCTGTGTGTCCGGACTGGTCTGTCCGCAGTGCCCAGCGCTGGGTGTGAGCGGCTCCTGTGTTTCCGGACTGGTCTATCCGAAGTTCCCAGCGCTGGGTGTGAGTGTCTCCTGTGTTTCTGGACTGGTCTGTCCGCAGTGCCCAGCACTGGGCCTGAGCGTCTCTTGGGTCGGGACTGGTCTCTCCGCAGTGCCCAGCGCTGGGTGTGAGCTTCTCCTGTGTGTCTGGACTGGTCTGTCCACAG
This sequence comes from Isurus oxyrinchus, assembly GCA_026770705.1. Classification (NCBI taxonomy): domain Eukaryota; kingdom Metazoa; phylum Chordata; class Chondrichthyes; order Lamniformes; family Lamnidae; genus Isurus; species Isurus oxyrinchus. The sequence goes on from JANJGN010000111.1 coordinate 596,825, forward strand.
TCCCCAGCGCTGGGTGTGAGCGTCTCCTGTGTGTCCGGACTGGTCTGTCCGCAGTGCCCAGCGCTGGGTGTGATTGTGCCCTGTGTGTCCGGACTGGTCTATGCGCAGTGCCAGCGCTGGTTGTGTGGTGCTCCTGTGTGTACGGACTGGTCTCTCCACAGTGCCCAGCGCTGGGTGTGAGCTGCTCCTGTGTGTCCAGACTGGTCTGTCCGCAGTGCCCAGCGCTGAGTGTGAACCTACTCCTGTGTGTCCGGTCTGGTCTGTCCACAGTGCCCAGTGCTCGGTGTGAATGTCTCCGGTGTGACTGGGCTCGTCTAGCGGCAGTGCCCAGCGCTGGGTGTGCGTGTCTCCTGTGTATCCGGACTAGTCTGTCCGCATTGCCCAGCGCTGGGTGTGAGTGTCTCCTGTGTGTCCGGACTGGTCTGTCCGTAGTGCCCAGCACTGGGTGTGAGTGTCTCCTGTGTGTCCGGACTGGTCTGTCCGCAGTGCCCAGCACTGGGTGTGAGCGTCTCCTGTGTGTCCGGACTGGTCTGTCCACAGTGCCCAGCACTGGCTGTGAGTGTGTCTGGACAGGTCTGTCCGCTGTGCCCAGCCTTGGTGTGAGCTGCTCCTGTTTTTTCCAGACTGGTCTGCCCACAGTGCCCAGCGCTGGGTGTGAGCTTTTCCTGTGTGTCCGGACTGGTCTGTCCGCAGTGCCCAGCACTGGGTGTGAGTGGCTCCTGTGTTTCCGGACTGGTCTAGCCGAAGTTCCCAGCGCTGGGTGTGAATGTTTCCTGTGTGTCCAGACTGTTCAGCCCGCAGTGCCTAGCGCTGGGTGTGAGCTGCTCCTCTGTGTCGGGACTGGTCTGTCCGCGGTGCCCAGCGCTGGGTGTGAGTCTCTCCTTTGTGTCCGGACTGGTCTGTCCACAGTGCCCAGCGCTGGGTGTGAGCGTCTCTTGTGTCTGGACTGGTCTCTCTGCAGTGCCCAGCGCTGGGTGTTAGTGTGTCCTGTGTTTCCGGACTGATCTCAACGCAGTGCCGAGCGCTGGGTGTGAGCTGCTCCTGTGTGTCCGGACTGGTCTATCCGCAGTGCCCAGCGCTGGGTGTGAGTGTCTCCTGTGTTTCTGGACTGGTCTGTCCGCAGTGCCCAGCACTGGGTGTGAGCTGCTCCTGTGAGTCCGTACTGGTCTGTCCGCAGTGCCCAGCGCTGGGTGTGAGCTGCTCCTGTGTGTCTGGACTGGTCTGTCCGCAGTGCCCAGCGCTGGGTGTGAGCTGCTCCTGTTTGTCCGGACTGGTCTGTCCGCAGTGCCCAGCGCTGAGTGTGAACCTACTCCTGTGTGTCCGGACTGGTCTGTCCACAGTGCCCAGTGCTCGGTGTGAATGTCTCCGGTGTGACTGGACTCGTCTAGCGGCAGTGCCCCAGCGCTGGGTGTGCGTGTCTCCTGTGTATCCGGACTAGTCTGTCCGCATTGCCCAGCGCTGGGTGTGAGTGTCTCCTGTGTATCCGGACTGGTCTATCCGCAGTGCCCAGCGCTGGGTGTGAGCATCTCCTGTGTGTCCGGACTGGTCTGTCCGCAGTGCCCAGCGCTGGGTGTGAGCTGCTCCTCTGTGTCTAGACTGGTCTGTGCGCAGTGCACTGCGCTGGGTGTGAGTGTGTCCTGTATTTCCCGACTGGTGTATCCGCAGTGCCCAGCGCTGGGTGTGAGTGTCTCCTGTGTGTCCGGACTGGTCTATCCGAAGTGCCCAGCGCTGGGTGTGAGCTGCTCCTGTGTGTCCGGACTGGTCTGACCGCAATGCCCAGCGCTGGGTGTGAGCTGCTCCTGTGTGTCCGGACTGGTCTGACCGCAATGCCCAGCGCTGGGTGTGAGCTGCTCCTGTGTGTCCGGACTGGTCTGTCCGCAGTGCCCAGCGCTGGGTGTGAGTGTCTCCTGTGTGTCCGGACTGGTCTGACCGCAATGCCCAGCGCTGGGTGTGAGCTGCTCCTTTGTGTCCGGACTGATCCGTCCGCAGTGCCCAGCGCTGGGTGTGAGCTCCTCCTGTGCGTCTGGCTGGTCTGTCCGCAGTGCCCTGCGCTGGGTGTGAATGTCTCTTGTATGTCCAGGCTGTTCAGCCCACAGTGCCCAGCGCTGGATGTGAGCTGCTCCTGTGTGTCCGGTCTGGTCTGTCCGCAGTGCCTAACACTGGTTGCGAGCGTCTCCTGTGTTTCCGGACTGGTCTGTCCGCAGTGCCCAGCGCTGAGTGTGAACCTAATCCTGTGTGTCGGGACTGGTCTGTCCGCGGTGCCCAGCACTGGGTGTGAGCTTGTCCTGTGTGTCCGGACTGGTCTGTCCGCAGTGCCCAGCACTGGGTGTGAGCTTGTCCTGTGTGTCCGGACTGGTCTGTCCGCAGTGCCCAGCGCTGGGTGTGAGCTGCTCCTCTGTGTCCGGACTGGTCTGTCCGCCGAGCCCAGCGATGGGTGTGAGCGTCTCTTGTGTCTGGACTGGTCTCTCCGCATTGCCCAGCGCTGGGTGTGAGCTGCTCCTCTGTGTCTAGACTGGTCTGTGCGCAGTGCCCAGCGCTGGGTGTGAGCGTCTCTTGTGTCTGGACTGGTCTCTCTGCAGTGCCCAGCGCTGGGTGTTAGTGTGTCCTGTGTTTCCGGACTGATCTCTCCGCAGTGCCAAGCGCTGGGTGTGAGCTGCTCCTCTGTGTCCGGTCTGGTCTGTCCGCAGTGCCCAGCGCTGGGTGTGAGCTGCTCCTGTGTGTCCGGTCTGGTCTGTCCGCAGTGCCCAGCGCTGGGTGTGAGTGTCTCCGGTGTGTCCGGTCTGGTCTGTCCGCAGTGCCCAGCGCTGGGTGTGAGTGTCTCCGGTGTGTCCAGACTGGTCTCTCCGCAGTGCCCAGCGCTGGGTGTGAGCGTCTTTTTTGTCCGGACTGGTGTGTCCGCAGTGCCCAGTGCTGGGAGTGAGTGTCTCCTCTGTGTCCGAACTGATGTCTCCGCAGTGCCCAGCGCTGGGTGTGAGCTGCTCCTGTGTGTCCGGACTGGTCTGTCCACAGCGCCCAGCGCTGGTTGTGAGCTGCTCCTGTGTGTCCAGACTGGTCTGTCCGCAGTGCCCAGCACTATATGTGAACTGCTCCTGTGTGTCCGGACTGGTCTGTCCGCAGTGCCCAGCGCTGGGTGTGAGCGTTTCCTGGGTGTCCGGACTTGTCTGTCCGCAGTGCCCAGCACTATATGTGAACTGCTCCTGTTTTTTCCAGACTGGTCTGTCCACAGTGCCCAGCGCTGGGTGTGAGCTGCTCCTGTGTGTCCGGACTTGTCTGTTCGCAGTGCCCAGCACTATATGTGAACTGCTCCTCTGTGTCCGGACTGGTCTGTCCGCAGAGCCCAGCGATGGGTGTGAGTGTCTCCTTTGTGTCCGGACTGGTCTGACCACAGTGCCCAGCGCTGGGTGTGAGCTGCTCCTTTGTGTCCGGACTGGTCTGACCACAGTGCCCAGCGCTGTGTGTGTGCGTCTCTTGTGTCTGGACTGGTCTCTCTGCAGTGCCCAGCGCTGGGTGTTAGTGTGTCCTGTGTGTCCGAACTGATGTCTCCGCAGTGCCCAGCGCTGGGTGTGAGCTGCTCCTGTGTGTCTGGACTGGTCTGTCCGCAGTGCTCTGCGCTGGGTGTGAGTGTCTCCTGTGTGTCCGAACTGATGTCTCCGCAGTGCCCAGCGCTGGGTGTGATCTGCTCCTGTATGTCCGGAATGGTCTGTCCACAGTGCCGAGCGCTGGGTGTGAACTGCGCCTGTGTGTACAGACTAGTCTGTCCGCAGTGCCCAGCACTGGATGTTAGTGTGTCCTGTGTTTCTGGACTGATCTCTCCGCAGTGCCCAGCGCTGAGTGTGAACCTACTCCTGTGTGTCCGGACTGGTCTGTCCGCAGTGCCCAGCACTGGGCCTGAGCGTCTCTTGGGTCGGGACTGGTCTCTCCGCAGTGCCCAGCGCTGGGTGTGAGCTGCTCCTGTGTGTCCGGACTGGTCTGTCCGCAGTGCCCAGCGCTGCGTGTGAGCTGCTCCTGTGTGTCCGGACTGGTCTGTCCGCAGTGCCCAACGCTGGGTGTGAGCTGCTCCTGTGTGTCCGGACTGGTCTGTCCCCAGTGCCCAGCGCTGAGTGTGAGTGTCTCCTGTGTTTCTGGACTGGTCTGTCCGCAGTGCCCAGCACTGGGCCTGAGCATCTCTTGGGTCCGGACTGGTCTCTCCGCAGTGCCCAGCGCTGGGTGTGAGCTGCTCCTGTGTGTCTGGACTGGTCTGTGCACAGTGCCCAGCGCTGGGTGTGGGTGTCTCCTGTGTGTCCGGACTAGTCTGTCCGCAGTGCCCAGCGCTGGGTGTGAGTGTCTCCTGTGTTTCCGGACTGGTCTGTCCGCAGTGCCCAGCGCTGGGTGTGAATGTCTCTTGTATGTCCAGGCTGTTCAGTCCACAGTGCCCAGCGTTGGGTGTGAGCTGCTCCTGTGTGTCCGGTCTGGTCTGTCCGCAGTGCCTAACACTGGGTGCGAGGGTCTCCTGTGTTTCCGGACTGGTGTGTCCGCAGTGCCCAGCGCTGAGTGTGAACCTACTCCTGTGTGTCCGGTCTGGTCTGTCCACAGTGCCCAGCGTTGGGTGTGAATGTCTCCTGTGTATCCGGACTGGTCTATCCGCATTGCCCAGCGCTGGGTGTGAGTGTCTCCTGTGTGTCCGGACTGGTCTGTCCGCAGTGCCCAGTGCTCGGTGTGAATGTCTCCTGTGTATCTGGACTGGTCTGTCCACAGTGCTCAGCGCTGGGTGTGAATGTCTCCTGTGTGTCTGGACTGGTCTGTCCGCAGTGCCCAGCGCTGGGTGTGAGCTGCTCCTGTGTGTCCCCACTGGTCTGTCCACAGTGCCCAGCACTGGCTGTGAGTGTGTCAGGACTGGTCTCTCTGCTGTGCCTAGCGCTGGGTGTGAGCTGCTCCTGTGTGTCCTGTCTGGTCTGTCCGCTGTGCCCAGCACTTGGTGTGAGCTGCTCCTGTTTTTGCCAGACTGGTCTGTCCACAATGCCCTGCGCTGGGTGTGAGCTTGTCCTGTGTGTCCGGACTGGTCTGTCCGCAGTGCCCAGCGCTGGGTGTGAGCTGCTCCTCTGTGTCCGGACTTGTCTGTCCGCAGAGCCCAGCGATGGGTGTGAGCGTCTCTTGTGTCCGGACTGGTGTCTCCGCATTGCCCAGCGCTGGGTGTGAGCTGCTCCTCTCTGTCTAGACTGGTCTGTGCGCAGTGCCCAGCGCTGGGTGTGAGCGTCTCTTGTGTCTGGACTGGTCTCTCTGCAGTGCCCAGCGCTGGGTGTTAATGTGTCCTGTGTTTCTGGACTGATCTCTCCGCAGTGCCGTGCGCTGGGTGTGAGCTGCTCCTGTGTGTCCGGACTGGTCTGTCCGCAGTGCCCAGCGCTGGGTGTGAGTGTCTCCTGTGTTTCTGGACTGGTCTGTCCGCAGTGCCCAGCACTGGGCCTGAGCGTCTCTTGGGTCGGGACTGGTCTGTCCGCAGTGCCCAGCGCTGGGTGTGAGCTGCTCCTGTGTGTCTGGACTGGTGTGTCCACAGTCCCCAGCGCTGGGTGTGAGCGTCTCCTGTGTGTCCGGACTGGTCTGTCCGCAGTGCCCAGCGCTGGGTGTGATTGTGCCCTGTGTGTCCGGACTGGTCTATGCGCAGTGCCAGCGCTGGTTGTGTGGTGCTCCTGTGTGTACGGACTGGTCTCTCCACAGTGCCCAGCGCTGGGTGTGAGCTGCTCCTGTGTGTCCAGACTGGTCTGTCCGCAGTGCCCAGCGCTGAGTGTGAACCTACTCCTGTGTGTCCGGTCTGGTCTGTCCACAGTGCCCAGTGCTCGGTGTGAATGTCTCCGGTGTGACTGGACTCGTCTAGCGGCAGTGCCCAGCGCTGGGTGTGCGTGTCTCCTGTGTATCCGGACTGCTCTGTCCGCATTGCCCAGCGCTGGGTGTGAGTGTCTCCTGTGTATCCGGACTGGTCTATCCGCAGTGCCCAGCGCTGGGTGTGAGCGTCTCCTGTGTGTCCGGACTGGTCTGTCCGCAGTGCCCAGCACTGGGTGTGATCGCCTCCTGTGTGTCCGGACTGGTCTGTCCACAGTGCCCAGCACTGGCTGTGAGTGTGTCTGGACAGGTCTGTCCGCTGTGCCCAGCCTTGGTGTGAGTTGCTCCTGTTTTTTCCAGACTGGTCTGCCCACAGTGCCCAGCGCTAGGTGTGAGCTTTTCCTGTGTGTCCGGACTGGTCTGTCCGCAGTGCCCAGCACTGGGTGTGAGTGTCTCCTGTGTGTCCGGACTGGTCTATCCGAAGTTCCCAGCGCTGGGTGTGAATGTTTCCTGTGTGTCCAGACTGTTCAGCCCGCAGTGCCTAGCGCTGGGTGTGAGCTGCTCCTCTGTGTCGGGACTGGTCTGTCCGCTGTGCCCAGCGATGGGTGTGAGTGTCTCCTGTGTTTCCGGACTGATGTCTCTGCGGTGCCCAGCGCTGGGTGTGAGTCTCTCCTTTGTGTCCAGACTGGTCTGTCCACAGTGCCCAGCGCTGGGTGTGAGCGTCTCTTGTGTCTGGACTGGTCTCTCTGCAGTGCCCAGCGCTGGGTGTTAGTGTGTCCTGTGTTTCCGGACTGATCTCTCCGCAGTGCCGAGCGCTGGGTGTGAGCTGCTCCTGTGTGTCCGGACTGGTCTGTCTGCAGTGCCCAGCGCTGGTGTGAGCGTCTCTTGTGTCTGGATTGGTCTCTCTGCAGTGCCCAGCGCTGGGTGTTAGTGTGTCCTGTGTTTCCAGCCTGATCTCAACGCAGTGCCGAGCGCTGGGTGTGAGCTGCTCCTGTGTGTCCGGACTGGTCTATCCGCAGTGCCCAGCGCTGTGTGTGAGCGGCTCCTGTGTGTCCAGACTGTTTTCTCCGCAGTGCCCAGCGCTTGGTGTGAGTGTGTCCTGTATTACCCAACTGGTCTGTCCACAGTGCCCAGCGCTGGGTGTGAGTGTCTCCTGTGTGTCGGGACTGGTCTGTCCACAGTGCCCAGTGCTGGTTGTGAGCTGCTCCTGTGTTTCCGGACTGGTCTGTCCGCAGTGCCCAGCGCTGGGTGTGAGCTGCTTCTATGTGTCTGGACTGGTCTGTCCGCAGTGTCAAGCGTTGGTGTGACTGTCTGCTGTGTGTCCGGACTGGTCTGTCCACAGTGTCCAGCGCTAGCTCTGAGTGAGTCCGGACTGGTCTGTCCACAGTGCCCAGTGCTGGGTGTGAGCTGCTCCTGTGTGTCCGGACTGGTCTGTCCACAGTGCCCAGCGCTGGGTGTGAGCTGCTCCTGTGTGTCTGGACTTGTCTGTCCGCAGTGCCCAGCGCTGGGTGTGAGTGTCTCCTGTGTGTCGGGACTGGTCTGTCTGCATTGTCCAGCGCTGGGGGTGAGCTGCTCCTGTGTGTCTGGACTGGTCTGTCCATAGTGCCCAGCGCTGGGTGTGGGTGTCTCCTGTGTGTCCGGAATGGTCTGTCCGCATGGCCCCGCGCTGGGTGTGAGTGTGTCCTGTGTTTTCGGACTGGTCTGTCTGCAGTGCCCAACGCTTGGTGTGAGCTGCTCCTGTGAGTCCGGACTGGTCTGCCCGCAGTGCCCAGAGATGGGTGTGAGCTGCTCCTGTGTGTCCGGACTGGTCAGAACGCAGTACCCAGCGCTGGGTGTGAGCTGCTCCTGTGTGTCTGGACAGGTATGTCCGCAGTGCCCAGCCCTGGGTGTGAGTGTCTCCTGTATGTCCGGTCTGGTCAGACTGCAGTGCGCAGCGCTGGGTGTGAGCTGCTGCTGTGCGTCCGGACTGGTGTGTCCGCAGTGCCCAGCGCTGGGTGTGAGCTGCTCCTGTGTGTCTGGACTGGTCTGTCCGCAGTGTCCAGCGCTGGGTGTGAGCTGCTTCAGTGTGTCTGGACTCGTCTGTCCGCAAGCCCCAGCACTGCGTGTGAGTGTCTCCTGTGTTTCCGGACTGGTCTGTCTGCATTGTCCTGCGCTGGGGGTGAGCTGCTCCTGTGTGTCCGGAAAGCTCAGCTCGCAGTGCCCAGCTCTATGTGTGAGTGTCTCCTATGTGTCCGGACTGGTCTGTGCGCAGTGCCCAGCGCTGGGCGTTAGCATCTCTTGGGTCAGGACTGGTGTCTCCGCAGTGCCCAGCGCTGGGTGTGAGCTGCTCTTGTGTGTCCGGACTGGTCTCTCTGCAGTACCCAGCATTGGTTGTGTGTGTGTCCTTTGTTTCCGGACTGGCCTGTCCGCAGTGCCCAGCGCTGGGCGTGAGTGTCTCCTGTGTGTCTGGTCTGGTCTGTCCGCAGTACCCAGCGCTGGGTGTGAGTGTCTCCTGTGTGTCCGGTCTGGTCTGTCCGCAGTACCCAGCACTGTCTGTGAGTGTGTCGGGACTGTTCTGTCCGCTGTGCCCAGCACGTGTTGTGAGCTGCTCCTGACTTTTCCAGACTGGTCTGTCCACAGAGCCCAGAGCTGGGTATGAGCTGCTCCTGTGTGTCCGGACTGGTCTGTCTACAGTGCCCAACGTTGGTGTGAGCTGCTCCTGTGAGTCCGGACTGGTCAGACCACAGTGCCCAGAGATGGGTGTGAGCTGCTCCTGTGTATCCGGACTGGTCAGAAAACAGTACCCAGTGATGGGTGTGAGCTGCTCCTGTGTGTCTGGACAGGTATGTCCGCAGTGCCCAGCCCTGGGTGTGAGTGTCTCCTGTATGTCCGGTCTGGTCAGCCTGCAGTGAGCAGCGCTGGGTGTGAGCTGCTGCTGTGCGTCCGGACTGGTCTGTCCGCAGTGCCTAGCGCTGGGTGTGAGCTGCTCCTGTGTGTCTGGACTGGTCTGTCCGCAGTGCCCAGCGCTGGGTGTGAGCTGCTCCTGTGTGTCTGGACTGGTCTGTCCGCAGTGCCCAGCGCTGGGTGTGAGCTGCTTCAGTGTGTCCGGACTGGTCTGTCCGCAGTGCCCAACGCTGGGTGTGAGCTGTTCATGTTTGTCCGGACTGGTCTGTCTGCAGTGCCCAGCGCAGGGTGTGAGTGTCTCCTGTGTTTCCGGACTGGTCTGTCTGCATTGTCCAGCGCTGGGGGTGAGCTGCTCCTGTGTGTCCCGAAAGCTCAGCTCGCAGTGCCCAGCTCTATGTGTGAGTGTCTCCTGTGTGTCCGGACTGGTCTGTGCACAGTGCCCAGCGCTGGGCGTGAGCTGCTCCTGTGTGTCCGGTCTGGTCTGTCCGCAGTGCCCAGCACTGTCTGTGAGTGTGTCGGGACTGTTCTGTCCGCTGTGCCCAGCACGTGTTGTGAGCTGCTCCTGACTTTTCCAGATTGGTCTGTCCCCAGTGCCCAGCGCTGGGTGTGAGTGTCTCCTGTGTGTCCGGACTGGTCAGACCGCAGTGCCCAGCAAGGGGTGTGAGCTGCTCCTGTGTGTCCGGACTGGTCTGTCCGCAGTGCCCAGCGCTGTGCGTGCGTGTCTCCTGGGTGTCCGGGCTGGTCTGTCCGCAGTGCCCAGCGTTGGGTGTGAGCTGCTCCTGTGTGTCCGGACTGGTCTGTCCGCAGTGCCCAGCACGTGTTGTGAGCTGCTCCTGACTTTTCCAGACTGGTCTGTCAGCAGTGCCCAGCGCTGGGTGTGAGCTGCTCATGTTTGTCCGGATTGGTCTGTCTGCAGTGCCCAGCACTGGGTGCGATCTGCTCCTGTGTGTCCGAACTGGTCTGTCCGCAGTGCCCAGTGCTGGGTGTGAGCTGCTCCTGTGTGTCTGGACAGGTCTGTCCGCAGTGCCCAGCCCTGGGTGTGAGTGTCTCCTGTATGTCCGGTCTGGTCAGCCTGCAGTGCGCAGCACTGGGTGTGAGCTGCTCCTGTGTTTCCGGACTGGTCTGTCCGCAGTGCGCAGCGCTGGGTGTGTGCTGCTCCTGTGTGTCCGGACTGGTCTGTCCGCAGTGCCCAGCGCTGGGTGTGAGCGGCTCCTGTGTTTCCGGACTGGTCTATCCGAAGTTCCCAGCGCTGGGTGTGAGTGTCTCCTGTGTTTCTGGACTGGTCTGTCCGCAGTGCCCAGCACTGGGCCTGAGCGTCTCTTGGGTCGGGACTGGTCTCTCCGCAGTGCCCAGCGCTGGGTGTGAGCTTCTCCTGTGTGTCTGGACTGGTCTGTCCACAGTCCCCAGCGCTGGGTGTGAGCGTCTCCTGTGTGTCCGGACTGGTCTGTCCGCAGTGCCCAGCGCTGGGTGTGATTGTGCCCTGTGTGTCCGGACTGGTCTATGCGCAGTGCCAGCGCTGGTTGTGTGGTGCTCCTGTGTGTACGGACTGGTCTCTCCACAGTGCCCAGCGCTGGGTGTGAGCTGCTCCTGTGTGTCCAGACTGGTCTGTCCGCAGTGCCCAGCGCTGAGTGTGAACCTACTCCTGTGTGTCCGGTCTGGTCTGTCCACAGTGCCCAGTGCTCGGTGTGAATGTCTCCGGTGTGACTGGGCTCGTCTAGCGGCAGTGCCCAGCGCTGGGTGTGCGTGTCTCCTGTGTATCCGGACTAGTCTGTCCGCATTGCCCAGCGCTGGGTGTGAGTGTCTCCTGTGTGTCCGGACTGGTCTGTCCGTAGTGCCCAGCACTGGGTGTGAGTGTCTCCTGTGTGTCCGGACTGGTCTGTCCGCAGTGCCCAGCACTGGGTGTGAGCGTCTCCTGTGTGTCCGGACTGGTCTGTCCACAGTGCCCAGCACTGGCTGTGAGTGTGTCTGGACAGGTCTGTCCGCTGTGCCCAGCCTTGGTGTGAGCTGCTCCTGTTTTTTCCAGACTGGTCTGCCCACAGTGCCCAGCGCTGGGTGTGAGCTTTTCCTGTGTGTCCGGACTGGTCTGTCCGCAGTGCCCAGCACTGGGTGTGAGTGGCTCCTGTGTTTCCGGACTGGTCTAGCCGAAGTTCCCAGCGCTGGGTGTGAATGTTTCCTGTGTGTCCAGACTGTTCAGCCCGCAGTGCCTAGCGCTGGGTGTGAGCTGCTCCTCTGTGTCGGGACTGGTCTGTCCGCGGTGCCCAGCGCTGGGTGTGAGTCTCTCCTTTGTGTCCGGACTGGTCTGTCCACAGTGCCCAGCGCTGGGTGTGAGCGTCTCTTGTGTCTGGACTGGTCTCTCTGCAGTGCCCAGCGCTGGGTGTTAGTGTGTCCTGTGTTTCCGGACTGATCTCAACGCAGTGCCGAGCGCTGGGTGTGAGCTGCTCCTGTGTGTCCGGACTGGTCTATCCGCAGTGCCCAGCGCTGGGTGTGAGTGTCTCCTGTGTTTCTGGACTGGTCTGTCCGCAGTGCCCAGCACTGGGTGTGAGCTGCTCCTGTGAGTCCGTACTGGTCTGTCCGCAGTGCCCAGCGCTGGGTGTGAGCTGCTCCTGTGTGTCTGGACTGGTCTGTCCGCAGTGCCCAGCGCTGGGTGTGAGCTGCTCCTGTTTGTCCGGACTGGTCTGTCCGCAGTGCCCAGCGCTGAGTGTGAACCTACTCCTGTGTGTCCGGACTGGTCTGTCCACAGTGCCCAGTGCTCGGTGTGAATGTCTCCGGTGTGACTGGACTCGTCTAGCGGCAGTGCCCCAGCGCTGGGTGTGCGTGTCTCCTGTGTATCCGGACTAGTCTGTCCGCATTGCCCAGCGCTGGGTGTGAGTGTCTCCTGTGTATCCGGACTGGTCTATCCGCAGTGCCCAGCGCTGGGTGTGAGCATCTCCTGTGTGTCCGGACTGGTCTGTCCGCAGTGCCCAGCGCTGGGTGTGAGCTGCTCCTCTGTGTCTAGACTGGTCTGTGCGCAGTGCACTGCGCTGGGTGTGAGTGTGTCCTGTATTTCCCGACTGGTGTATCCGCAGTGCCCAGCGCTGGGTGTGAGTGTCTCCTGTGTGTCCGGACTGGTCTATCCGAAGTGCCCAGCGCTGGGTGTGAGCTGCTCCTGTGTGTCCGGACTGGTCTGACCGCAATGCCCAGCGCTGGGTGTGAGCTGCTCCTGTGTGTCCGGACTGGTCTGACCGCAATGCCCAGCGCTGGGTGTGAGCTGCTCCTGTGTGTCCGGACTGGTCTGTCCGCAGTGCCCAGCGCTGGGTGTGAGTGTCTCCTGTGTGTCCGGACTGGTCTGACCGCAATGCCCAGCGCTGGGTGTGAGCTGCTCCTTTGTGTCCGGACTGATCCGTCCGCAGTGCCCAGCGCTGGGTGTGAGCTCCTCCTGTGCGTCTGGCTGGTCTGTCCGCAGTGCCCTGCGCTGGGTGTGAATGTCTCTTGTATGTCCAGGCTGTTCAGCCCACAGTGCCCAGCGCTGGATGTGAGCTGCTCCTGTGTGTCCGGTCTGGTCTGTCCGCAGTGCCTAACACTGGTTGCGAGCGTCTCCTGTGTTTCCGGACTGGTCTGTCCGCAGTGCCCAGCGCTGAGTGTGAACCTAATCCTGTGTGTCGGGACTGGTCTGTCCGCGGTGCCCAGCACTGGGTGTGAGCTTGTCCTGTGTGTCCGGACTGGTCTGTCCGCAGTGCCCAGCACTGGGTGTGAGCTTGTCCTGTGTGTCCGGACTGGTCTGTCCGCAGTGCCCAGCGCTGGGTGTGAGCTGCTCCTCTGTGTCCGGACTGGTCTGTCCGCCGAGCCCAGCGATGGGTGTGAGCGTCTCTTGTGTCTGGACTGGTCTCTCCGCATTGCCCAGCGCTGGGTGTGAGCTGCTCCTCTGTGTCTAGACTGGTCTGTGCGCAGTGCCCAGCGCTGGGTGTGAGCGTCTCTTGTGTCTGGACTGGTCTCTCTGCAGTGCCCAGCGCTGGGTGTTAGTGTGTCCTGTGTTTCCGGACTGATCTCTCCGCAGTGCCAAGCGCTGGGTGTGAGCTGCTCCTCTGTGTCCGGTCTGGTCTGTCCGCAGTGCCCAGCGCTGGGTGTGAGCTGCTCCTGTGTGTCCGGTCTGGTCTGTCCGCAGTGCCCAGCGCTGGGTGTGAGTGTCTCCGGTGTGTCCGGTCTGGTCTGTCCGCAGTGCCCAGCGCTGGGTGTGAGTGTCTCCGGTGTGTCCAGACTGGTCTCTCCGCAGTGCCCAGCGCTGGGTGTGAGCGTCTTTTTTGTCCGGACTGGTGTGTCCGCAGTGCCCAGTGCTGGGAGTGAGTGTCTCCTCTGTGTCCGAACTGATGTCTCCGCAGTGCCCAGCGCTGGGTGTGAGCTGCTCCTGTGTGTCCGGACTGGTCTGTCCACAGCGCCCAGCGCTGGTTGTGAGCTGCTCCTGTGTGTCCAGACTGGTCTGTCCGCAGTGCCCAGCACTATATGTGAACTGCTCCTGTGTGTCCGGACTGGTCTGTCCGCAGTGCCCAGCGCTGGGTGTGAGCGTTTCCTGGGTGTCCGGACTTGTCTGTCCGCAGTGCCCAGCACTATATGTGAACTGCTCCTGTTTTTTCCAGACTGGTCTGTCCACAGTGCCCAGCGCTGGGTGTGAGCTGCTCCTGTGTGTCCGGACTTGTCTGTTCGCAGTGCCCAGCACTATATGTGAACTGCTCCTCTGTGTCCGGACTGGTCTGTCCGCAGAGCCCAGCGATGGGTGTGAGTGTCTCCTTTGTGTCCGGACTGGTCTGACCACAGTGCCCAGCGCTGGGTGTGAGCTGCTCCTTTGTGTCCGGACTGGTCTGACCACAGTGCCCAGCGCTGTGTGTGTGCGTCTCTTGTGTCTGGACTGGTCTCTCTGCAGTGCCCAGCGCTGGGTGTTAGTGTGTCCTGTGTGTCCGAACTGATGTCTCCGCAGTGCCCAGCGCTGGGTGTGAGCTGCTCCTGTGTGTCTGGACTGGTCTGTCCGCAGTGCTCTGCGCTGGGTGTGAGTGTCTCCTGTGTGTCCGAACTGATGTCTCCGCAGTGCCCAGCGCTGGGTGTGATCTGCTCCTGTATGTCCGGAATGGTCTGTCCACAGTGCCGAGCGCTGGGTGTGAACTGCGCCTGTGTGTACAGACTAGTCTGTCCGCAGTGCCCAGCACTGGATGTTAGTGTGTCCTGTGTTTCTGGACTGATCTCTCCGCAGTGCCCAGCGCTGAGTGTGAACCTACTCCTGTGTGTCCGGACTGGTCTGTCCGCAGTGCCCAGCACTGGGCCTGAGCGTCTCTTGGGTCGGGACTGGTCTCTCCGCAGTGCCCAGCGCTGGGTGTGAGCTGCTCCTGTGTGTCCGGACTGGTCTGTCCGCAGTGCCCAGCGCTGCGTGTGAGCTGCTCCTGTGTGTCCGGACTGGTCTGTCCGCAGTGCCCAACGCTGGGTGTGAGCTGCTCCTGTGTTTCCGGACTGGTCTGTCCGCAGTGCCCAACGCTGGGTGTGAGCTGCTCCTGTGTGTCCGGACTGGTCTGTCCCCAGTGCCCAGCGCTGAGTGTGAGTGTCTCCTGTGTTTCTGGACTGGTCTGTCCGCAGTGCCCAGCACTGTGCCTGAGCATCTCTTGGGTCCGGACTGGTCTCTCCGCAGTGCCCAGCGCTGGGTGTGAGCTGCTCCTGTGTGTCTGGACTGGTCTGTGCACAGTGCCCAGCGCTGGGTGTGGGTGTCTCCTGTGTTTCCGGACTAGTCTGTCCGCAGTGCCCAGCGCTGGGTGTGAATGTCTCTTGTATGTCCAGGCTGTTCAGTCCACAGTGCCCAGCGTTGGGTGTGAGCTGCTCCTGTGTGTCCGGTCTGGTCTGTCCGCAGTGCCTAACACTGGGTGCGAGGGTCTCCTGTGTTTCCGGACTGGTGTGTCCGCAGTGCCCAGCGCTGAGTGTGAACCTACTCCTGTGTGTCCGGTCTGGTCTGTCCACAGTGCCCAGCGTTGGGTGTGAATGTCTCCTGTGTATCCGGACTGGTCTATCCGCATTGCCCAGCGCTGGGTGTGAGTGTCTCCTGTGTGTCCGGACTGGTCTGTCCGCAGTGCCCAGTGCTCGGTGTGAATGTCTCCTGTGTATCTGGACTGGTCTGTCCACAGTGCTCAGCGCTGGGTGTGAATGTCTCCTGTGTGTCTGGACTGGTCTGTCCGCAGTGCCCAGCGCTGGGTGTGAGCTGCTCCTGTGTGTCCCCACTGGTCTGTCCACAGTGCCCAGCACTGGCTGTGAGTGTGTCAGGACTGGTCTCTCTGCTGTGCCTAGCGCTGGGTGTGAGCTGCTCCTGTGTGTCCTGTCTGGTCTGTCCGCTGTGCCCAGCACTTGGTGTGAGCTGCTCCTGTTTTTGCCAGACTGGTCTGTCCACAATGCCCTGCGCTGGGTGTGAGCTTGTCCTGTGTGTCCGGACTGGTCTGTCCGCAGTGCCCAGCGCTGGGTGTGAGCTGCTCCTCTGTGTCCGGACTTGTCTGTCCGCAGAGCCCAGCGATGGGTGTGAGCGTCTCTTGTGTCCGGACTGGTGTCTCCGCATTGCCCAGCGCTGGGTGTGAGCTGCTCCTCTCTGTCTAGACTGGTCTGTGCGCAGTGCCCAGCGCTGGGTGTGAGCGTCTCTTGTGTCTGGACTGGTCTCTCTGCAGTGCCCAGCGCTGGGTGTTAATGTGTCCTGTGTTTCTGGACTGATCTCTCCGCAGTGCCGTGCGCTGGGTGTGAGCTGCTCCTGTGTGTCCGGACTGGTCTGTCCGCAGTGCCCAGCGCTGGGTGTGAGTGTCTCCTGTGTTTCTGGACTGGTCTGTCCGCAGTGCCCAGCACTGGGCCTGAGCGTCTCTTGGGTCGGGACTGGTCTGTCCGCAGTGCCCAGCGCTGGGTGTGAGCTGCTCCTGTGTGTCTGGACTGGTGTGTCCACAGTCCCCAGCGCTGGGTGTGAGCGTCTCCTGTGTGTCCGGACTGGTCTGTCCGCAGTGCCCAGCGCTGGGTGTGATTGTGCCCTGTGTGTCCGGACTGGTCTATGCGCAGTGCCAGCGCTGGTTGTGTGGTGCTCCTGTGTGTACGGACTGGTCTCTCCACAGTGCCCAGCGCTGGGTGTGAGCTGCTCCTGTGTGTCCAGACTGGTCTGTCCGCAGTGCCCAGCGCTGAGTGTGAACCTACTCCTGTGTGTCCGGTCTGGTCTGTCCACAGTGCCCAGTGCTCGGTGTGAATGTCTCCGGTGTGACTGGACTCGTCTAGCGGCAGTGCCCAGCGCTGGGTGTGCGTGTCTCCTGTGTATCCGGACTGCTCTGTCCGCATTGCCCAGCGCTGGGTGTGAGTGTCTCCTGTGTATCCGGACTGGTCTATCCGCAGTGCCCAGCGCTGGGTGTGAGCGTCTCCTGTGTGTCCGGACTGGTCTGTCCGCAGTGCCCAGCACTGGGTGTGATCGCCTCCTGTGTGTCCGGACTGGTCTGTCCACAGTGCCCAGCACTGGCTGTGAGTGTGTCTGGACAGGTCTGTCCGCTGTGCCCAGCCTTGGTGTGAGTTGCTCCTGTTTTTTCCAGACTGGTCTGCCCACAGTGCCCAGCGCTAGGTGTGAGCTTTTCCTGTGTGTCCGGACTGGTCTGTCCGCAGTGCCCAGCACTGGGTGTGAGTGTCTCCTGTGTGTCCGGACTGGTCTATCCGAAGTTCCCAGCGCTGGGTGTGAATGTTTCCTGTGTGTCCAGACTGTTCAGCCCGCAGTGCCTAGCGCTGGGTGTGAGCTGCTCCTCTGTGTCGGGACTGGTCTGTCCGCTGTGCCCAGCGATGGGTGTGAGTGTCTCCTGTGTTTCCGGACTGATGTCTCTGCGGTGCCCAGCGCTGGGTGTGAGTCTCTCCTTTGTGTCCAGACTGGTCTGTCCACAGTGCCCAGCGCTGGGTGTGAGCGTCTCTTGTGTCTGGACTGGTCTCTCTGCAGTGCCCAGCGCTGGGTGTTAGTGTGTCCTGTGTTTCCGGACTGATCTCTCCGCAGTGCCGAGCGCTGGGTGTGAGCTGCTCCTGTGTGTCCGGACTGGTCTGTCTGCAGTGCCCAGCGCTGGTGTGAGCGTCTCTTGTGTCTGGATTGGTCTCTCTGCAGTGCCCAGCGCTGGGTGTTAGTGTGTCCTGTGTTTCCAGCCTGATCTCAACGCAGTGCCGAGCGCTGGGTGTGAGCTGCTCCTGTGTGTCCGGACTGGTCTATCCGCAGTGCCCAGCGCTGTGTGTGAGCGGCTCCTGTGTGTCCAGACTGTTTTCTCCGCAGTGCCCAGCGCTTGGTGTGAGTGTGTCCTGTATTACCCAACTGGTCTGTCCACAGTGCCCAGCGCTGGGTGTGAGTGTCTCCTGTGTGTCGGGACTGGTCTGTCCACAGTGCCCAGTGCTGGTTGTGAGCTGCTCCTGTGTTTCCGGACTGGTCTGTCCGCAGTGCCCAGCGCTGGGTGTGAGCTGCTTCTATGTGTCTGGACTGGTCTGTCCGCAGTGTCAAGCGTTGGTGTGACTGTCTGCTGTGTGTCCGGACTGGTCTGTCCACAGTGTCCAGCGCTAGCTCTGAGTGAGTCCGGACTGGTCTGTCCACAGTGCCCAGTGCTGGGTGTGAGCTGCTCCTGTGTGTCCGGACTGGTCTGTCCACAGTGCCCAGCGCTGGGTGTGAGCTGCTCCTGTGTGTCTGGACTTGTCTGTCCGCAGTGCCCAGCGCTGGGTGTGAGTGTCTCCTGTGTGTCGGGACTGGTCTGTCTGCATTGTCCAGCGCTGGGGGTGAGCTGCTCCTGTGTGTCTGGACTGGTCTGTCCATAGTGCCCAGCGCTGGGTGTGGGTGTCTCCTGTGTGTCCGGAATGGTCTGTCCGCATGGCCCCGCGCTGGGTGTGAGTGTGTCCTGTGTTTTCGGACTGGTCTGTCTGCAGTGCCCAACGCTTGGTGTGAGCTGCTCCTGTGAGTCCGGACTGGTCTGCCCGCAGTGCCCAGAGATGGGTGTGAGCTGCTCCTGTGTGTCCGGACTGGTCAGAACGCAGTACCCAGCGCTGGGTGTGAGCTGCTCCTGTGTGTCTGGACAGGTATGTCCGCAGTGCCCAGCCCTGGGTGTGAGTGTCTCCTGTATGTCCGGTCTGGTCAGACTGCAGTGCGCAGCGCTGGGTGTGAGCTGCTGCTGTGCGTCCGGACTGGTGTGTCCGCAGTGCCCAGCGCTGGGTGTGAGCTGCTCCTGTGTGTCTGGACTGGTCTGTCCGCAGTGTCCAGCGCTGGGTGTGAGCTGCTTCAGTGTGTCTGGACTCGTCTGTCCGCAAGCCCCAGCACTGCGTGTGAGTGTCTCCTGTGTTTCCGGACTGGTCTGTCTGCATTGTCCTGCGCTGGGGGTGAGCTGCTCCTGTGTGTCCGGAAAGCTCAGCTCGCAGTGCCCAGCTCTATGTGTGAGTGTCTCCTATGTGTCCGGACTGGTCTGTGCGCAGTGCCCAGCGCTGGGCGTTAGCATCTCTTGGGTCAGGACTGGTGTCTCCGCAGTGCCCAGCGCTGGGTGTGAGCTGCTCTTGTGTGTCCGGACTGGTCTCTCTGCAGTACCCAGCATTGGTTGTGTGTGTGTCCTTTGTTTCCGGACTGGCCTGTCCGCAGTGCCCAGCGCTGGGCGTGAGTGTCTCCTGTGTGTCTGGTCTGGTCTGTCCGCAGTACCCAGCGCTGGGTGTGAGTGTCTCCTGTGTGTCCGGTCTGGTCTGTCCGCAGTACCCAGCACTGTCTGTGAGTGTGTCGGGACTGTTCTGTCCGCTGTGCCCAGCACGTGTTGTGAGCTGCTCCTGACTTTTCCAGACTGGTCTGTCCACAGAGCCCAGAGCTGGGTATGAGCTGCTCCTGTGTGTCCGGACTGGTCTGTCTACAGTGCCCAACGTTGGTGTGAGCTGCTCCTGTGAGTCCGGACTGGTCAGACCACAGTGCCCAGAGATGGGTGTGAGCTGCTCCTGTGTATCCGGACTGGTCAGAAAACAGTACCCAGTGATGGGTGTGAGCTGCTCCTGTGTGTCTGGACAGGTATGTCCGCAGTGCCCAGCCCTGGGTGTGAGTGTCTCCTGTATGTCCGGTCTGGTCAGCCTGCAGTGAGCAGCGCTGGGTGTGAGCTGCTGCTGTGCGTCCGGACTGGTCTGTCCGCAGTGCCTAGCGCTGGGTGTGAGCTGCTCCTGTGTGTCTGGACTGGTCTGTCCGCAGTGCCCAGCGCTGGGTGTGAGCTGCTCCTGTGTGTCTGGACTGGTCTGTCCGCAGTGCCCAGCGCTGGGTGTGAGCTGCTTCAGTGTGTCCGGACTGGTCTGTCCGCAGTGCCCAACGCTGGGTGTGAGCTGTTCATGTTTGTCCGGACTGGTCTGTCTGCAGTGCCCAGCGCAGGGTGTGAGTGTCTCCTGTGTTTCCGGACTGGTCTGTCTGCATTGTCCAGCGCTGGGGGTGAGCTGCTCCTGTGTGTCCCGAAAGCTCAGCTCGCAGTGCCCAGCTCTATGTGTGAGTGTCTCCTGTGTGTCCGGACTGGTCTGTGCACAGTGCCCAGCGCTGGGCGTGAGCTGCTCCTGTGTGTCCGGTCTGGTCTGTCCGCAGTGCCCAGCACTGTCTGTGAGTGTGTCGGGACTGTTCTGTCCGCTGTGCCCAGCACGTGTTGTGAGCTGCACCTGACTTTTCCAGATTGGTCTGTCCCCAGTGCCCAGCGCTGAGTGTGAGCTGCTCCTGTGTGTCTGGACTGGTCTGTCCGCAGTGCCCAGCGCTGGGTGTGAGCTGTTCATGTGTGTCCGGACTGGTCTGTCTGCAGTGCCCAGCACTGGGTGTGAGTGTCTCCTGTGTGTCCGGACTGGTCAGACCGCAGTGCCCAGCAAGGGGTGTGAGCTGCTCCTGTGTGTCCGGACTGGTCTGTCCGCAGTGCCCAGCGCTGTGCGTGCGTGTCTCCTGGGTGTCCGGGCTGGTCTGTCCGCAGTGTCCAGCGTTGGGTGTGAGCTGCTCCTGTGTGTCCAGACTGGTCTGTCCGCAGTGCCCAGCACGTGTTGTGAGCTGCTCCTGACTTTTCCAGACTGGTCTGTCAGCAGTGCCCAGCGCTGGGTGTGAGCTGCTCATGTTTGTCCGGATTGGTCTGTCTGCAGTGCCCAGCACTGGGTGCGATCTGCTCCTGTGTGTCCGAACTGGTCTGTCCGCAGTGCCCAGTGCTGGGTGTGAGCTGCTCCTGTGTGTCTGGACAGGTCTGTCCGCAGTGCCCAGCCCTGGGTGTGAGTGTCTCCTGTATGTCCGGTCTGGTCAGCCTGCAGTGCGCAGCACTGGGTGTGAGCTGCTCCTGTGTTTCCGGACTGGTCTGTCCGCAGTGCGCAGCGCTGGGTGTGTGCTGCTCCTGTGTGTCCGGACTGGTCAGACCGCAGTGCCCAGCGCTGGGTGTGAGCTGCTCCTGTGTGTCCGGACCGGTCAGAACGCAGTGCCCAGCGCTGGGTGGGAGCTGCTCCTGTGTGTCCGGACTGGTCTGTCCGCAGTGCCCAGCGCTGGGTCTGAGTGTCTCCTGTGTGTCCGGACTGGTCTGTCCGCAGTGCCCAGCACTGGCTGTGAGTGTGTCCGGACTCGTCTCTCCGCAGTGCCCAGCATGGGTGTGAGCTGCACCAGTGTGTCTGGACTCGTGTGTCCACTGTGCCCAGCGCTGGGTGTGAGCGTCTCCTGTGTGTCCGGACGGGTCTGTCCACCTTGCCCAGCGCTGGGCGTTAGCATCTCTTGGGTCAAGACTGGTGTCTCCGCAGAGCCCAGCGCTGGGTGTGAGCTGCTCTTGTGTGTCCGGACTGGTCTCTCCGCAGTGCCCAGCACTGGGTGTGAGCTGCTCCTGTGTGTCTGGACTGGTCAGACCGCAGTGCCCAGCGCTGGGTGTGAGAATCTCTTGTGTCCGGACTGGTCTGTCCGCAGTTTCCAGTACTGGGTGTGAGTGTCTCCTGTGTTTCTGGACTGGTCTGTCTGCAGTGCCCAGCGCTGGGTGTGGGTGTCACCTCTGTGTACGGACTGGTCTCTCCGCAGTGCCCAGCGCTGGGTGTGAGCTGCTCCTGTGTGTCCGGACTGGTCAGACCGCAGTGCCCAGCGCTGGGTGTGAGTGTCTCCTGTATGTCCGGACTGGTCAGCCTGCAGTGCCCAGCCCTGGGTGTGAGTGTGTCCTGTATGTCCGGACTGGTCAGCCTGCAGTGCCCAGCGCTGGGTGTGAGTGTCTCCTGTATGTCCGGACTGGTAAGCCTGCAGTGCCCAGCGCTGGGTGCGATCTGCTCCTGTGCGTCCGGACTGGTCTGTCCGCAGTTTCCAGTACTGGGTGTGAGTGTCTCCTGTGTTTCTGGACTGGTCAGACCGCAGTGCCCAGCAATGGGTGTGATCTGCTCCTGTGTGTCCGGACTGGTCAGACCGCAGTGCCCAGCGATGGGTGTGAGCTGCTCCTGTGTGTCTGGACAGGTATGTCCACAGTGCCCAGCACCGGGTGTGAGTGTCTCCTGTATGTCCGGACTGGTCAGCCTGCAGTGCCCAGCGCTGGGTGTGAGCTGCTGCTGTGCGTCCGGACTGGTCTGTCCGCAGTGCCCAGCGCTGGGTGTGAGCTGCTCCTGTGTGTCTGGACTGATCTGTCTGCAGTGCCCAGCACTGGGTGTGAGCTGCTCATGTTTGTCCGGACTGGTCTGTCTACAGTGCCCAGTGCTGGGTGCGATCTGCTCCTGTGTCTCCGAACTGGTTTGTCCGCAGTGCCCAGTACTGGGTGTGAGTGTCTCCTGTGTTTCTGGACTGGTCTGTCCGCAGTGCCCAGCGCTGGGTGTAAGCTGCTCCTCTGTGTCCGGACTGGTCTGTCCGCATTGTCCAGCGCTGGGTGTGAGTGGCTCCTGTGTTTCCGGACTGGTCTAGCCGAAGTTCCCAGCGCTGGGCGTGAATGTTTCCTGTGTGTCCAGACTGTTCAGCCCGCAGTGCCTAGCGCTGGGTGTGAGCTGCTCCTCTGTGTCCGGACTGGTCTGTCCGCAGTGCTCAGCGATGGGTGTGAGTGTCTCCTGTGTTTCCGGACTGATGTCTCCGCGGTGCCCAGCGCTGGGTGTGAGTCTCTCCTTTGTGTCCGGACTGGTCTGTCCACAGTGCCCAGCGCTGGGTGTGAGCGTCTCTTGTGTCTGGACTGGTCTCTCTGCAGTGCCCAGCGCTGGGTGTTAGTGTGTCCTGTGTTTCCGGACTGATCTCTCCGCAGTGCCGAGCGCTGGGTGTGAGCTGCTCCTGTGTGTCCGGACTGGTCTGTCCGCAGTGCCCAGCGCTGGTGTGAGCGTCTCTTGTGTCTGGATTGGTCTCTCTGCAGTGCCCAGCGCTGGGTGTTAGTGTGTCCTGTGTTTCCAGACTGATCTCAACGCAGTGCCGAGCGCTGGGTGTGAGCTGCTCCTGTGTGTCCGGACTGGTCTATCCGCAGTGCCCAGCGCTGGGTGTGAGCGACTCCTGTGTGTCCAGACTGGTCTGTCTGCAGTGCCCAGCGCTGGTGTGAGCGTCTCTTGTGTCTGGATTGGTCTCTCTGCAGTGCCCAGCGCTGGGTGTTAGTGTGTCCTGTGTTTCCAGACTGATCTCAACGCAGTGCCGAGCGCTGGGTGTGAGCTGCTCCTGTGTGTCCGGACTGGTCTATCCGCAGTGCCCAGCGCTGGGTGTGAGCGGCTCCTGTGTGTCCAGACTGGTCTGTCCGCAGTGCCCAGCGCTGGTGTGAGCGTCTCTTCTGTCCGGACTGTTTTCTCCGCAGTGCCCAGCGCTGGGTGTGAGTGTGTCCTGTATTACCCAACTGGTCTGTCCACAGTGCCCAGTGCTGGTTGTGAGCTGCTCCTGTGTTTCCGGACTGGTCTGTCCGCAGTGCCCAGCGCTGGGTGTGAGCTGCTTCTATGTGTCTGGACTGGTCTGTCCGCAGTGTCAAGCGTTGGTGTGACTGTCTGCTGTGTGTCCGGACTGGTCTGTCCACAGTGCCCAGTGCTGGTTGTGAGCTGCTCCTGTGTTTCCGGACTGGTCTGTCCGCAGTGCCCAGCGCTGGGTGTGAGCTGCTTCTATGTGTCTGGACTGGTCTGTCCGCAGTGTCAAGCGTTGGTGTGACTATCTGCTGTGTGTCCGGACTGTTCTGTCCACAGTGTCCAGCGCTAGCTCTGAGTGAGTCCGGACTGGTCTGTCTGCAGTGTCCAGCGCTGGGTGTGAGCTGCTCCTGTGTGTCTGGACTTGTCTGTCCACAGTGCCCAGCGCTGGGTGTGAGCTGCTCCTGTGTGTCCGGACTGGTCTGTCCACAGTGCCCAGCGCTGGGTGTGAGCTGCTCCTGTGTGTCTGGACTTGTCTGTCCGCAGTGCCCGGCGCTGGGTGTGAGTGTCTCCTGTGTGTCGGGACTGGTCTGTCTGCATTGTCCAGCGCTGGGGGTGAGCTGCTCCTGTGTGTCCGGACTGGTCTGTCCACAGTGCCCAGCGCTGGGTGTGGGTGTCTCCTGTGTGTCCGGAATGGTCTGTCCGCATGGCCCCGCGCTGGGTGTGAGTGTGTCCTGTGTTTTTGGACTGGTCTGTCTGCAGTGCCCAACGCTTGGTGTGAGCTGCTCCTGTGAGTCCGGACTGGTCTGCCCGCAGTGCCCAGAGATGGGTGTGAGCTGCTCCTGTGTGTCCAGACTGGTCAGAACGCAGTACCCAGCGCTGGGTGTGAGCTGCTCCTGTGTGTCTGGACAGGTATGTCCGCAGTGCCCAACCCTGGGTGTGAGTGTCTCCTGTATGTCCGGTCTGGTCAGACTGCAGTGCGCAGCGCTGGGTGTGAGCTGCTGCTGTGCGTCCGGACTGGTCTGTCCGCAGTGCCCAGCGCTGGGTGTGAGCTGCTCCTGTGTGTCTGGACTGGTCTGTCCGCAGTGTCCAGCGCTGGGTGTGAGCTGCTTCAGTGTGTCTGGACTCGTCTGTCCGCAAGCCCCAGCACTGCGTGTGAGTGTCTCCTGTGTTTCCGGACTGGTCTGTTTGCATTGTCCAGCGCTGGGGGTGAGCTGCTCCTGTGTGTCCGGAAAGCTCAGCTCGCAGTGCCCAGCTCTATGTGTGAGTGTCTCCTGTGTGTCCGGACTGGTCTGTGCGCAGTGCCCAGCGCTGGGCGTTAGCATCTCTTGGGTCAGGACTGGTGTCTCCGCAGTGCCCAGCGCTGGGTGTGAGCTGCTCTTGTGTGTCCGGACTGGTCTCTCTGCAGTACCCAGCATTGGTTGTGTGTGTGTCCTTTGTTTCCGGACTGGCCTGTCCGCAGTGCCCAGCGCTGGGCGTGAGTGTCTCCTGTGTGTCTGGTCTGGTCTGTCCGCAGTACCCAGCGCTGGGTGTGAGTGTCTCCTGTGTGTCCGGTCTGGTCTGTCCGCAGTACCCAGCACTGTCTGTGAGTGTGTCGGGACTGTTCTGTCCGCTGTGCCCAGCACGTGTTGTGAGCTGCTCCTGACTTTTCCAGACTGGTCTGTCCACAGAGCCCAGAGCTGGGTATGAGCTGCTCCTGTGTGTCCGGACTGGTCTGTCTACAGTGCCCAACGTTGGTGTGAGCTGCTCCTGTGAGTCCGGACTGGTCAGACCACAGTGCCCAGAGATGGGTGTGTGCTGCTCCTGTGTATCCGGACTGGTCAGAAAACAGTACCCAGTGATGGGTGTGAGCTGCTCCTGTGTGTCTGGACAGGTATGTCCGCAGTGCCCAGCCCTGGGTGTGAGTGTCTCCTGTATGTCCGGTCTGGTCAGCCTGCAGTGAGCAGCGCTGGGTGTGAGCTGCTGCTGTGCGTCCGGACTGGTCTGTCCGCAGTGCCTAGCGCTGGGTGTGAGCTGCTCCTGTGTGTCTGGACTGGTCTGTCCGCAGTGCCCAGCGCTGGGTGTGAGCTGCTCCTGTGTGTCTGGACTGGTCTGTCCGCAGTGCCCAGCGCTGGGTGTGAGCTGCTTCAGTGTGTCCGGACTGGTCTGTCTGCAGTGCCCAACGCTGGGTGTGAGCTGTTCATGTTTGTCCGGACTGGTCTGTCTGCAGTGCCCAGCGCAGGGTGTGAGTGTCTCCTGTGTTTCCGGACTGGTCTGTCTGCATTGTCCAGCGCTGGGGGTGAGCTGCTCCTGTGTGTCCCGAAAGCTCAGCTCGCAGTGCCCAGCTCTATGTGTGAGTGTCTCCTGTGTGTCCGGACTGGTCTGTGCACAGTGCCCAGCGCTGGGCGTGAGCTGCTCCTGTGTGTCCGGTCTGGTCTGTCCGCAGTGCCCAGCACTGTCTGTGAGTGTGTCGGGACTGTTCTGTCCGCTGTGCCCAGCACGTGTTGTGAGCTGCACCTGACTTTTCCAGATTGGTCTGTCCCCAGTGCCCAGCGCTGAGTGTGAGTTGCTCCTGTGTGTCCGGACTGGTCAGACCGCAGTGCCCAGCGCTGGGTGTGAGTGTCTCCTGTGTGTCCGGACTGGTCTGTCCGCAGTGCCCAGCGCTGTGCGTGCGTGTCTCCTGTGTGTCCGGACTGGTCTGTCCGCAGTGCCCAGCACGTGTTGTGAGCTGCTCCTGACTTTTCCAGACTGGTCTGTCAGCAGTGCCCAGCGCTGGGTGTGAGCTGCTCATGTTTGTCCGGATTGGTCTGTCTGCAGTGCCCAGCACTGGGTGCGATCTGCTCCTGTGTGTCCGAACTGGTCTGTCCGCAGTGCCCAGTGCTGGGTGTGAGCTGCTCCTGTGTGTCTGGACTGGTATGTCCGCAGTGCCCAGCCCTGGGTGTGAGTGTCTCCTGTATGTCCGGTCTGGTCAGCCTGCAGTGCGCAGCACTGGGTGTGAGCTGCTCCTGTGTTTCCGGACTGGTCTGTCCGCAGTGCGCAGCACTGGGTGTGAGCTGCTCCTGTGTTTCCGGACTGGTCTGTCCGCAGTGCGCAGCGCTGGGTGTGTGCTGCTCCTGTGTGTCCGGACTGGTCAGACCGCAGTGCCCAGCGCTGGGTGTGAGCTGCTCCTGTGTGTCCGGACCGGTCAGAACGCAGTACCCAGCGCTGGGTGTGCGTGTCTCCTGGGTGTCCGGACTGGTCTGTCCGCAGTGCCCAGCGCTGGGTGTGCGTGTCTCCTGTGTGTCCGGACTGGTCTGCCCGCAGTGCCCAGCGCTGGGTGGGAGCTGCTCCTGTGTGTCCGGACTGGTCTGTCCGCAGTGCCCAGCGCTGGGTGTGAGTGTCTCCTGTGTGTCCGGACTGGTCTGTCCGCAGTGCCCAGCACTGGCTGTGAGTGTGTCCGGACTCGTCTCTCCGCAGTGCCCAGCGTGGGTGTGAGCTGCACCAGTGTGTCTGGACTCGTGTGTCCACTGTGCCCAGCGCTGGGTGTGAGCGTCTCCTGTGTGTCCGGACGGGTCTGTCCACCTTGCCCAGCGCTGGGCGTTAGCATCTCTTGGGTCAAGACTGTTGTCTCCGCAGAGCCCAGCGCTGGGTGTGAGCTGCTCTTGTGTGTCCGGACTGGTCTCTCCGCAGTGCCCAGCACTGGGTGTGAGCTGCTCCTGTGTGTCTGGACTGGTCAGACCGCAGTGCCCAGCGCTGGGTGTGAGAATCTCTTGTGTCCGGACTGGTCTGTCCGCAGTTTCCAGTACTGGGTGTGAGTGTCTTCTGTGTTTCTGGACTGGTCTGTCTGCAGTGCCCAGCGCTGGGTGTGGGTGTCTCCTCTGTGTACGGACTGGTCTCTCCGCAGTGCCCAGCGCTGGGTGTGAGCTGCTCCTGTGTGTCCGGACTGGTCAGACCGCAGTGCCCAGCGCTGGGTGTGAGTGTCTCCTGTATGTCCGGACTGGTCAGCCTGCAGTGCCCAGCCCTGGGTGTGAGTGTGTCCTGTATGTCCGGACTGGTCAGCCTGCAGTGCCCAGCGCTGGGTGTGAGTGTCTCCTGTATGTCCGGACTGGTAAGCCTGCAGTGCCCAGCGCTGGGTGCGATCTGCTCCTGTGCGTCCGGACTGGTCTGTCCGCAGTTTCCAGTACTGGGTGTGAGTGTCTCCTGTGTTTCTGGACTGGTCAGACCACAGTGCCCAGCAATGGGTGTGATCTGCTCCTGTGTGTCCGGACTGGTCAGACCGCAGTGCCCAGCGATGGGTGTGAGCTGCTCCTGTGTGTCTGGACAGGTATGTCCACAGTGCCCAGCACCGGGTGTGAGTGTCTCCTGTATGTCCGGACTGGTCAGTCTGCAGTGCCCAGCGCTGGGTGTGAGCTGCTGCTGTGCGTCCGGACTGGTCTGTCCGCAGTGCCCAGCGCTGGGTGTGAGCTGCTCCTGTGTGTCTGGACTGATCTGTCTGCAGTGCCCAGCACTGGGTGTGAGCTGCTCATGTTTGTCCGGACTGGTCTGTCTACAGTGCCCAGTGCTGGGTGCGATCTGCTCCTGTGTCTCCGAACTGGTTTGTCCGCAGTGCCCAGTACTGGGTGTGAGTGTCTCCTGTGTTTCTGGACTGGTCTGTCCGCAGTGCCCAGCGCTGGGTGTAAGCTGCTCCTCTGTGTCCGGACTGGTCTGTCCGCATTGTCCAGCGCTGGGTGTGAGTGGCTCCTGTGTTTCCGGACTGGTCTAGCCGAAGTTCCCAGCGCTGGGCGTGAATGTTTCCTGTGTGTCCAGACTGTTCAGCCCGCAGTGCCTAGCGCTGGGTGTGAGCTGCTCCTCTGTGTCCGGACTGGTCTGTCCGCAGTGCTCAGCGATGGGTGTGAGTGTCTCCTGTGTTTCCGGACTGATGTCTCCGCGGTGCCCAGCGCTGGGTGTGAGTCTCTCCTTTGTGTCCGGACTGGTCTGTCCACAGTGCCCAGCGCTGGGTGTGAGCGTCTCTTGTGTCTGGACTGGTCTCTCTGCAGTGCCCAGCGCTGGGTGTTAGTGTGTCCTGTGTTTCCGGACTGATCTCTCCGCAGTGCCGAGCGCTGGGTGTGAGCTGCTCCTGTGTGTCCGGACTGGTCTGTCTGCAGTGCCCTGCGATCGCTGTGAGCTGCTCCTGTGTGTCCGGTCTGGTCTATCCGCAGTGCCCAGCGCTGGGTGTGAGCGGCTCCTGTGTGTCCAGACTGGTCTGTCCGCAGTGCCCAGCTCTGGGTGTGAGCTGCTCCTGTGTGTCCGGACTGGTCTGTCCGCAGTGCCCAGCGCTGGGTGTGAGTGTGTCCTGTATTACCCAACTGGTCTGTCCACAGTGCCCAGCGCTGGGTGTGAGTGTCTCCTGTGTGTCGGGACTGGTCTGTCCACAGTGCCCAGCGCTGGGTGTGAGTATCTCCTGTGTTTCCGGACTGGTCGATCCACAGTGCCCAGCGCTGGGTGTGAGTGTCTCCTGTGTGTCGGGACTGGTCTGTCCACAGTGCCCAGTGCTGGGTGTGAGCTGCTCCTGTGTTTCCGGACTGGTCTGTCCGCAGTGCCCAGCGCTGGGTGTGAGCTGCTTCTATGTGTCTGGACTGGTCTGTCCGCAGTGTCAAGCGTTGGTGTGACTGTCTCCTGTGTGTCCGGACTGGTTTGTCCACAGTGTCCAGCGCTGGCTCTGAGTGAGTCCGGACTGGTCGGTCTGCAGTGCCCAGCGTGGGTGTGAGCTGCTCCTGTGTGTCCGGACTGGTCTGTCCACAGTGCCCAGCGCTGGGTGTGAGCTGCTCCTGTGTGTCTGGACTTGTCTGTCCGCAGTGCCCAGCGCTGGGTGTGAGTGTCTCCTGTGTGTCCGGACTGGTCTGTCTGCATTGTCCAGCGCTGGGGGTGAGCTGCTCCTGTGTGTCCGGACTGGTCTGTCCACAGTGCCCAGCGCTGGGTGTGGGTGTCTCCTGTGTGTCCGGAATGGTCTGTCCGCATGGCCCCGCGCTGGGTGTGAGTGTGTCCTGTGTTTTCGGACTGGTCTGTCCGCAGTGCCCAACGCTTGGTGTGAGCTGCTCCTGTGAGTCCGGACTGGTCTGCCCGCAGTGCCCAGAGATGGGTGTGAGCTGCTCCTGTGTGTCCGGACTGGTCAGAACGCAGTTCCCAGCGCTGGGTGTGAGCTGCTCCTGTGTGTCTGGACAGGTATGTCCGCAGTGCCCAACCCTGGGTGTGAGTGTCTCCTGTATGTCCGGTCTGGTCAGACTGCAGTGCGCAGCGCTGGGTGTGAGCTGCTGCTGTGCGTCCAGACTGGTCTGTCCGCAGTGCCTAGCGCTGGGTGTGAGCTGCTCCTGTGTGTCTGGACTGGTCTGTCCGCAGTGCCCAGCGCTGGGTGTGAGCTGCTTCAGTGTGTCTGGACTCGTCTGTCCGCAAGACCCAGCACTGCGTGTGAGTGTCTCCTGTGTTTCCGGACTGGTCTGTCTGCATTGTCCTGCGCTGGGGGTGAGCTGCTCCTGTGTGTCCGGAAAGCTCAGCTCGCAGTGCCCAGCTGTATGTGTGAGTGTCTCCTGTGTGTCCGGACTGGTCTGTGCGCAGTGCCCAGCGCTGGGCGTTAGCATCTCTTGGGTCAGGACTGGTGTCTCCGCAGTGCCCAGCGCTGGGTGTGAGCTGCTCTTGTGTGTCCGGACTGGTCTCTCTGCAGTACCCAGCATTGGTTGTGTGTGTGTCCTTTGTTTCCGGACTGGCCTGTCCGCAGTGCCCAGCGCTGGGCGTGAGTGTCTCCTGTGTGTCCGGTCTGGTCTGTCCGCAGTACCCAGCACAGTCTGTGAGTGTGTCGGGACTGTTCTGTCTGCTGTGCCCAGCACGTGTTGTGAGCTGCTCCTGACTTTTCCAGACTTGTCTGTCCACAGAGCCCAGAGCTGGGTATGAGCTGCTCCTGTGTGTCCGGACTGGTCTGTCTACAGTGCCCAACGCTTGGTGTGAGCTGCTCCTGTGAGTCCGGACTGGTCAGACCACAGTGCCCAGAGATGGGTGTGAGCTGCTCCTGTGTATCCGGACTGGTCAGAACACAGTACCCAGCGCTGGGTGTGAGCTGCTCCTGTATGTCTGGACAGGTATGTCCGCAGTGCCCAGCCCTGCGTGTGAGTGTCTCCTGTATGTCCCGGTCTGGTCAGCCTGCAGTGCGCAGCGCTGGGTGTGAGCTGCTGCTGTGTGTCCGGACTGGTCTGTCCGCAGTGCCTAGCGCTGGGTGTGAGCTGCTCCTGTGTGTCTGGACTGGTCTGTCCGCAGTGCCCAGCGCTGGGTGTGAGCTGCTGCTGTGTGTCCGGACTGGTCTGTCCGCAGTGCCTAGCGCTGGGTGTGAGCTGCTCCTGTGTGTCTGGACTGGTCTGTCCGCAGTGCCCAGCGCTGGGTGTGAGCTGCTCCTGTGTGTCTGGACTGGTCTGTCTGCAGTGCCCAGCGATGGGTGTGAGCTGCTCCTGTGTGTCCGGACTGGTCAGAACGCAGTACCCAGCGCTGGGTGTGTCTCTCCTGGGTGTCCGGACTGGTCTGTCTGCAGTGTCCAGTGCTGGGTGTGAGCTGCTTCAGTGTGTCCGGACTGGTCTGTCCGCAAGGCCCAGCACTGCGTGTGAGTGTCTCCTGTGTTTCCGGACTGGTCTGTCTGCATTGTCCTGCGCTGGGGGTGAGCTGCTCCTGTGTGTCCGGAAAGCTCAGCTCGCAGTGCCCAGCTCTATGTGTGAGCGTCTCCTGTGTGTCCGGACTGGTCTGTGCACAGTGCCCAACGCTGGGCGTTAGCATCTCTTGGGTCAGGACTGGTGTCTCCGCAGTGCCCAGCGCTGCATGTGCGTTTCTCCTGTGTGTCCGGACTGGTCTGTCCGCCGTGCCCAGCGCTGGGCGTTAGCATCTCTTGGGTCAGGACTGGTGTCTCCGCAGTGCCCAGCGCTGGGTATGAGCTGCTCCTGTGTGTCCGGACTGGTCTGTCCACAGTGCCCAGCGCTGGGTGTGGGTGTCTCCTGTTTGTCCGGAATGGTCTGTCCGCATGGCCCCGCGCTGGGTGTGAGTGTGTCCTGTGTTTTCGGACTGGTCTGTCCACAGTGCCCAGCGCTGGGTGTGAGCTGCTCCTGTGTGTTTGGACAGGTATGTCCGCAGTGCCCAGCGGTGAGTGTGAGTTGCTCCTGTGTGTCTGGACTGGTCTGTCCGCAGTGCCCAGCGCTGGGTGTGAGCTGCTCCTGTTTGTCCGGACTGGTCTGTCTGCAGTGCCCAGCGCTGGGTGTGAGTGTCTCCTGTGTGTCCCGACAGGTCAGACCACAGTGCCCAGCAATGGGTGTGAGCTGCTCCTGTGTGTCCGGACTGGTCAGAACGCAGTGCCCAGCGCTGTGCCTGTGTGTCTCCTGTGTGTCCGGACTGGTCTGTCCGCAGTGCCCAGCGCTGGGTGTGAGTGTCTCCTGGGTGTCCGGACTGGTCTGTCCGCAGTGTCCAGCGTTGGGTGTGAGCTGCTCCTGTGTGTCCGGACTGGTCTGTCCGCAGTGCCCAGCACGTGTTGTGAGCTGCTCCTGACTTTTCCAGACTGGTCTGTCAGCAGTGCCCAGCGCTGGGTGTGAGCTGCTCATGTTTGTCCGGATTGGTCTGTCTGCAGTGCCCAGCACTGGGTGCGATCTGCTCCTGTGTGTCCGGACTGGTCTGTCCGCAGTGCCCAGCGCTGGGTGTGAGCTGCTCCTGTGTGTCCAGACTGGTCTTTCCACAGTGCCCAGCGCTGGGTGTGGGTGTCTCCTGTGTGTCCGGAATGGTCTGTCCGCATGGCCCCACGCTGGGTGTGAGTGTGTCCTGTGATTTCGGACTGGTCTGTCCGCAGTGCCCAGAGATGGGTGTGAGCTGCTCCTGTGTGTCCGGACTGGTCAGACCGCAGTGCCCAGCGATGGGTGTGAGCTGCTCCTGTGTGTCTGGACAGGTATGTCCGCAGTGCCCAGCCCTGCGTGTGAGTGTCTCCTGTATGTCCCGGTCTGGTCAGCCTGCAATGCGCAGCGCTGGGTGTGAGAGTTTCCTGTGTGTACGGACTAGTCAACTCGCTGTGCCCAGCGCTGAGTGTGTGTGTCTCTTATGTGTCCGGACAGGTCAGCCCGCAGTGCCAAGAACGAGGTGTGAGTGTCTCCTGTGTGTCTGGACTGGTCTGTCCGCATACCCAGCGCTGGGTGTGCATGTCTCCTGTGTGTCTGGACTGGTCTGCCCGCAGTGCCCAGCGCTGGGTGTGAGCTGCTCCTGTGTGTCCGGACTGGTCAGTCCGCAGTGCCCATTGCTGGGTTTGAGCTGCTCCTGTGTGTCCGGACTGGTCTGTTCGCAGTGCCCAGCGCTGGGTGTGAGCCACTCCTGTGTGTCCGAACTGGTCTGTCTGCAGTGCCCAGCGCTGGGTGTGAGCTGCTCCTGTGTGTCCGGACTGGTCTGTCCGCAGTGCCCAGCGCTGGGTGTGAGCTGCTCTTGTGTGTCCGGACTGGTCTCTCTGCAGTACCCAGCATTGGTTGTGTGTGTGTCCTTTGTTTCCGGACTGGCCTGTCCGCAGTGCCCAGCGCTGGGCGTGAGTGTCTCCTGTGTGTCCGGTCAGGTCTGTCCGCAGTACCCAGCGCTAGGTGTGAGTGTCTCCTGTGTGTCCGGTCTGGTCTGTCCACAGTACCCAGCACTGTCTGTGAGTGTGTCGGGACTGTTCTGTCTGCTGTGCCCAGCACGTGTTGTGAGCTGCTCCTGACTTTTCCAGACTTGTCTGTCCACAGAGCACAGCGCTGGGTATGAGCTGCTCCTGTGTGTCCGGACTGGTCTGTCTACAGTGCCCAACGCTTGGTGTGAGCTGCTCCTGTGAGTCCGGACTGGTCAGACCACAGTGCCCAGAGATGGGTGTGAGCTGCTCCTGTGTATCCGGACTGGTCAGACCACAGTGCCCAGAGATGGGTGTGAGCTGCTCCTGTGTATCCGGACTGGTCAGACCACAGTGCCCAGAGATGGGTGTGAGCTGCTCCTGTGTATCCGGACTGGTCAGACCACAGTGCCCAGAGATGGGTGTGAGCTGCTCCTGTGAGTCCGGACTTTTCAGACCACAGTGCCCAGAGATGGGTGTGAGCTGCTCCTGTGAGTCCGGACTGGTCAGAACAGAGTACCCAGCGATGGGTGTGAGCTGCTCCTGTGTGTCTGGACAGGTATGTCCGCAGTGCCCAGCGCTGGGTGTGAGTGTCTCCTCTGTGTCCGGACTGGTCTGTCCACAGTGCCCAGCGCTGGGTGTGAGCGTCTCCTGTGTGTCTGGACTCGTCTGCCTGCCGTGTCCAGCGCTGGGTGTGAGTGTGTCCGGACTGTTCTGTCCGCAGTGCCCACCACTTGGTGTGAGCTGCTACTGTGTGTCCAGACTGGTCTGTCTGCATTGCCCAGCGCTGAGTGTGATCTGCTGCTCTCTGTCCGGACTGGTCTGTCCGCAGTGCCCAGCGCTGGGTGTGAGTGTCTCCTGTGTGTCCGGACTGGTCTGTCCGCAGTGCCCAGCCCTGGGTGTGCATGTCTCCTGTGTGTCTGGACTGGTCTGCCCGCAGTGCCCAGCGCTGGGTGTGAGCTGCTCCTGTGTGTCCGGACTGGTCTGTCCGCAGTGCCCAGCACTGGGTGTGAGCTGCTCCTGTGTGTCCGGACTGGTCTGTCCGCAGTGCCCAGCACTGGGTGTGAGCTGCTCCTGTGTGTCCGGACTGGTCTGTCCGCAGTGCCCAGCGCTGGGTGTGAGCTGCTCCTGTGTGTCCGGACTGGTCTGTCCATAGTGCCCAGCGCTGGGTGTGAGCTGCTCCGGTGTGTCCGGACTGGTCTGTCCGCAGTGCCCAGCACTGTCTGTGAATGTGTCGGGACTGTTCTGTCCGCAGCGCCCAGCATGTGTTGTGAGCTGATCCTGACTTTTCCAGACTGGTCTGTCCACAGAGCCCAGTGCTGGGTGTGAGTGTCTCCTCTGTGTCCGGACTGGTCTGTCAGCAGTGCCCAGCGCTGGGTGTGGGTGTCTCCTCTGTGTACGGACTGGTCTCTCCACAGTGCCCAGCGCTGGGTGTGAGCTGCTCCTGTGTGTCCGGACTGGTCAGACCGCAGTGCCCAGCAATGGGTGTGATCTGCTCCTGTGTGTCCGGACTGGTCTGTCAGCAGTGCCCAGCACTGGGTGTGGGTGTCTCCTCTGTGTCCGGACTGGTCTTTCCGAGGTGCCCAGCGCTGGGTGTGGTTTGCTCCTGTGTGTCTGGACTGGTCTGTCCGCAGTGCCCAGCGCTGGGTGTGAGCTGCTCATGTTTGTCCGGACAGGTCTGTCTACAGTGCCCAGCGCTGGGTGCGATCTGCTCCTGTGTGTCTGAACTGGTCTGTGCGCAGTTTCCAGTACTGGGTGTGAGTGTCTCCTTTGTTTCTGGACTGGTCTGTCTGCAGTGCCCAGCGCTGGGTGTGGGTGTCTCCTCTGTGTACGGACTGGTCTCTCAGCAGTGCCCAGCGCTGGGTGTGAGCTGCTCCTGTGTGTCCGGACTGGTCAGGCCGCAGTGCCCAGCGATGGGTGTGAGCTGCTCCTGTATGTCCGGACTTGTCAGACCGCAGTGCCTAGCAATGGGTGTGATCTGCTCCTGTGTGTCCGGACTGGTCAGACCGCAGTGCCCAGCGATGGGTGTGAGCTGCTCCTGTGTGTCCGGACAGGTATGTCCACAGTGCCCATCGCCGGGTGTGAGTGTCTCCTGTATGTCCGGACTGGTCAGCCTGCAGTGCCCAGCGCTGGGTGTGAGCTGTTGCTGTACGTCTGGACTGGTCTGTGCGCAGTGCCCAGCGCTGGGTGTGATCTGGTCCTGTGTGTCCGGACTGGTCTGTCCGCAGTGCCCAGCACTGGCTGTGTGTGTCTCCTGTGTGTCCAGACTGGTCTGTCCGCAGTGCCCAGCGCTGGGTGTGAGCTGCTCCTGTGTGTCCGGACTGGTCTGTCCGCAGTGCCCAGCGTTGGGTGTGAGCTGCTCCTGTGTGTCCGGACTGGTCTGTCCGCAGTGCCCAGCGCTGGGTGTGAGCTGCTCCGGTGTGTCCGGACTGGTCTGTCCACAGTGCCCAGCACTGTCTGTGAATGTGTCGGGACTGTTCTGTCCGCAGCGCCCAGCATGTGTTGTGAGCTGATCCTGACTTTTCCAGACTGGTCTGTCCACAGAGCCCAGTGCTGGGTGTGAGTGTCTCCTCTGTGTCCGGACTGGTCTGTCAGCAGTGCCCAGCGCTGGGTGTGGGTGTCTCCTCTGTGTACGGACTGGTCTCTCCACAGTGCCCAGCGCTGGGTGTGAGCTGCTCCTGTGTGTCCGGACTGGTCTGTCAGCAGTGCCCAGCATTGGGTGTGGGTGTCTCCTCTGTGTCCGGACTGGTCTTTCCGAGGTGCCCAGCGCTGGGTGTGGTTTGCTCCTGTGTGTCTGGACTGGTCTGTCCGCAGTGCCCAGCGCTGGGTGTGAGCTGCTCATGTTTGTCCGGACAGGTCTGTCTACAGTGCCCAGCGCTGGGTGCGATCTGCTCCTGTGTGTCTGAACTGGTCTGTGCGCAGTTTCCAGTACTGGGTGTGAGTGTCTCCTTTGTTTCTGGACTGGTCTGTCTGCAGTGCCCAGCACTGGGTGTGGGTGTCTCCTGTGTTTCCGGACTGGTCTCTCAGCAGTGCCCAGCGCTGGGTGTGAGCTGCTCCTGTGTGTCCGGACTGGTCAGACCACAGTGCCCAGCGATGGGTGTGAGCTGCTCCTGTATGTCCGGACTTGTCAGACCGCAGTGCGTAGCAATGGGTGTGATCTGCTCCTGTGTGTCCGGACTGGTCAGACCGCAGTGCCCAGCGATGGGTGTGAGCTGCTCCTGTGTGTCCGGACAGGTATGTCCACAGTGCCCAGCGCCGGGTGTGAGTGTCTCCTGTATGTCCGGACTGGTCAGCCTGCAGTGCCCAGCGCTGGGTGTGAGCTGTTGCAGTACGTCCGGACTGGTCTGTCCGCAGTGCCCAGCGCTGGGTGTGATCTGGTCCTGTGTGTCCGGACTGGTCTGTCCGCAGTTCCCAGCACTGGCTGTGGGTGTCTCCTGTGTGTCCGGACTGGTCATCCCGCAGTGACGAGCACTGGGTGTGAGTGTCTCCTGTGTGTCCGGACTGGTCTGTCCGCAATGCCAAGCGCTGGGTGTGAGCTGCTGCTGTGCGTCCGGACTGGTCTGTCCGCAGTGCCTAGCGCTGGGTGTGAGCTGCTCCTGTGTGTCTGGACTGGTCTGTCCACAGTGCCCAGCGCTGGGTGTGAGCATCTCCTGTGTGTCCGGACTGGTCTGTCCGCAGTGCCCAGCGCTGGTTGTGAGCGTCTCCTGTGTGTCCGGACTGGTCTGTCCGCAGTGCCCATCGCTGGGTGTGAGCGTCTCCTGTGTGTCCGGACTGGTCTGTCCGCAGTGCCCAGCGCTGGGTGTGAGCGTCTCCTGTGTGTCCGGACTGGTCTGTCCGCAGTGCCCATCGCTGGGTGTGAGTGTCTCCTGTGTTTCCAGACTGGTCTGTCCGTAGTGCCCAGCGCTGGGTGTGAGTGTCTCCTGTGTTTCCGGACTGGTCTATCCACAGTGCCCGGCGCTGGGTGTGAGCGTCTCCTGTGTGTCCGGACTGATTTGTCCGCAAGCCCCAGCACTGCGTGTGAGTGTCTCCTGTGTTTCCGGACTGGTCTGTCCGCAGTGCCCAGCGCTGGGTGTGAGCGTCTCCTGTGTGTCCGGACTGGTCTGTCCGCAGTGCCCATCTCTGTGTGTGAGTGTCTCCTGTGTTTCCAGACTGGTCTGTCCGTAGTGCCCAGCGCTGGGTGTGAGTGTCTCCTGTGTTTCCGGACTGGTCTATCCACAGTGCCCGGCGCTGGGTGTGAGCGTCTCCTGTGTGTCCGGACTGGTTTGTCCGCAAGCCCCAGCACTGCGTGTGAGTGTCTCCTGTGTTTCCGGACTGGTCTGTCTGCATTGTCCA
Organism: Isurus oxyrinchus; assembly: GCA_026770705.1. Classification (NCBI taxonomy): domain Eukaryota; kingdom Metazoa; phylum Chordata; class Chondrichthyes; order Lamniformes; family Lamnidae; genus Isurus; species Isurus oxyrinchus. Next base: position 633,165 of record JANJGN010000111.1, read on the forward strand.
GCGCTGGGGGTGAGCTGCTCCTGTGTGTCCGGAAAGCTCAGCTCGCAGTGCCCAGCTATATGTGTGAGCTGCTCCTGTGTGTCCGGACTGGTCTGTCCGCAGTGCCTAGCGCTGGGTGTGAGCTGCTCCTGTGTGTCTGGACTGGTCTGTCCACAGTGCCCAGCGCTGGGTGTGAGCGTCTCCTGTGTGTCCGGACTGGTCTGTCCGCAGTGCCCAGCGCTGGGTGTGAGCTGCTCCTGTGTGTCTGGACTGGTCTGTCCACAGTGCCCAGCGCTGGGTGTGAGCGTCTCCTGTGTGTCCGGACTGGTCTGTCCGCAGTGCCCAGCTCTATGTGTGAGCTGCTCCTGTGTGTCCAGACTAGTCTATGCGCAGTGCCCAGCGCTGGTGGTGAGCTGCTCCTGTGTGTCTGGTGCGGTCTGTCCGCAGTACCCAGCACTGTCTGTGAGTGTGTCGGGACTGTTATGTCCGCTGTGCCCAGCGAGTGTTGTGAGCTGCTCCTGTTTTTTCCGGACTGGTCTGTCCGCAGTGCCCAGCGCTGGGTGTGAGCTGCTCCTGTGTGTCCGGACTGGTCTGTCCGCAGTGCCCAGCGCTGAGTGTGAGCTGCTCCTGTGTGTCTGGACTGCTCTGTCCGCAGTGCCCAGCGCTGAGTGTGAGTGTCTCCTGGGTGTCCGGACTGGTCTGTTCTCAGTGCCCAGCGCTGAGTGCGAGCGTCTCCTGTGTGTCCGGACTGGTCTGTCCGCAGTGCCCAGCGCTGGGTGTGAGCTGCTCCTGTGTGTCCAGACTGGACTGTCCGCAGTGCCCAGCGCTGGGTGTGAGCGTCTCCTGTGTGTCCGGACTGGTCTGTCCGCAGTGCCCAGCGCTGGGTGTGAGTGTCTCCTGTATGTCAGGACTGGCCTGTCCACAGTGCCCAGCGCTGGGTGTGCATGACTCCTGTGTGTCCGGACTGGTCTCTCCACAGTGCCCAGCGCTGGGTGTGAGCATCTCTTGGGTCTGGACTGGTCTCTCTGCAGTGCCTAGCGCTGGGTGTGAGTGTCTTCTGTTTTGTCCGGACTGGTCTGTCCGCAGTGCACAGCACTGGGTGTGAGCGTCTCCTGTGTGTCCGGACTGGTCTGTCCGCAGTGCCCAGTGCTGAGTGTGAGTGTCTCCTGTGTGTCCGGACTGGTCTGTCCACAGTGCCCAGCGCTGGGCGTGAGCATCTCTTGAGTCTGGACTGGTCTGTCCACAGTGCCCAGCGCTGGGTGTGAGCTGCTCCGGTGTGTCCGGTCTGGTCTGTCCGCAGTGCCCAGCACTGTCTGTGAATGTGTCGGGACTGTTCTGTCCGCAGTGCCCAGCACGTGTTGTGAGCTGCTCCTGACTTTTCCAGACTGGTCTGTCCACAGAGCCCAGAGCTGGGTATGAGCTGCTCCTGTGTGTCCGGACTGGTCTGTCTACAGTGCCCAACGTTGGTGTGAGTGTCTCCTCTGTGTCCGGACTGGTCTGTCAGCAGTGCCCAGCGCTGGGTGTGGGTGTCTCCTCTGTGTCCGGACTGGTCAGACCGCAGTGCCCAGCGCTGAGTGTGAGCTGCTCCTGTGTGTCTGGACTGGTCTGTCCGCCGTGCCCAGCGCTGAGCGTTAGCATCTCTTGGGTCAGGACTTGTGTCTCCGCAGTGCCCGGCGCTGGGTGTGAGCTGCTCTTCTGTGTCCAGAGTAGTCTCTCCGCAGCGCCCAGCACTGGGTGTGAGCATCTCTTGGGTCCGGACTGGTCTCTCTGCAGTGCCTAGCGCTGGGTGTGAGTGTCTTCTGTTTTGTCCGGACTGGTCTGTCCGCAGTGCATAGCGCTGGGTGTGAGCTGCTCCTGTGTGTCCGGACTGGTCTGTCTACAGTGCCCAACGCTTGGTGTGAGCTGCTCCTGTGAGTCCGGACTGGTCAGACCACAGTGCCCAGAGATGGGTGTGAGCTGCTCCTGTGTATCCGGACTGGTCAGAACACAGTACCCAGCGATGGGTGTGAGCTGCTCCTGTGTGTCTGGACAGGTATGTCTGCAGTGCCCAGCCCTGGGTGTGAGCTGCTGCTGTGTGTCCGGACTGGTCTGTCCGCATTGCCTAGCGCTGGGTGTGAGCTGCTCCTATGTGTCTGGACTGGTCTGTTCGCAGTGCCCAGCGCTGGGTGTGTGTGTCTCTTATGTGTCTGGACAGGTCAGCCCGCAGTGCCAAGAACGAGGTGTGAGTGTCTCCTGTGTGTCTGGACTGGTCTGCCCGCAGTGCCCAGCGCTGGGTGTGAGCTGCTCCTGTGTGTCCGGACTGGTCTATCCGCAGTGCCCAGCGCTGAGTGTGTGTGTCTCTTATGTGTCTGGACAGGTCAGCCCGCAGTGCCAAGAACGAGGTGTGAGTGTCTCCTGTGTGTCCGGACTGGTCTGCCCGCAGTGCCCAGCGCTGGGTGTGAGCTGCTCCTGTGTGTCCGGACTGGTCAGTCCGCAGTGCCCATTGCTGGGTTTGAGCTGCTCCTGTGTGTCCGAACTGGTCTGTCCGCAGTGCCCAGCGCTGGGTGTGAGCTGCTCCTGTGTGTCCGGACTGGTCTGTCCGCAGTGCCCAGCGCTGGGTGTGAGTGTCTCCTGTGTGTCCGGACTGGTCTGTCCGCAGTGCCCAGCCCTGGGTGTGAGCGTCTCCTTTGTGTCCGGGCTGGTCTCCCCACAGTGCCCAGCGCTGGGTGTGAGCGTCTCCTATGTGTCTAGACTTGTCTGTTCGCAGTGCCCAGCGCTGGGTCTGAGTGTTTCTTGTGTCCGGACTGGTCTATCCGCAGTGCCCAGCGCTGAGTGTGTGTGTCTCTTATGTGTCTGGACAGGTCAGCCCGCAGTGCCAAGAACGAGGTGTGAGTGTCTCCTGTGTGTCTGGACTGGTCTGCCCGCAGTGCCCAGCGCTGGGTGTGAGCTGCTCCTGTGTGTCCGGACTGGTCTATCCGCAGTGCCCAGCGCTGAGTGTGTGTGTCTCTTATGTGTCTGGACAGGTCAGCCCGCAGTGCCAAGAACGAGGTGTGAGTGTCTCCTGTGTGTCCGGACTGGTCTGCCCGCAGTGCCCAGCGCTGGGTGTGAGCTGCTCCTGTGTGTCCGGACTGGTCAGTCCGCAGTGCCCATTGCTGGGTTTGAGCTGCTCCTGTGTGTCCGGACTGGTCTGTTCGCAGTGCCCAGCGCTGGGTGTGAGCCGCTCCTGTGTGTCCGAACTGGTCTGTCCGCAGTGCCCAGCGCTGGGTGTGAGCTGCTCCTGTGTGTCCGGACTGGTCTGTCCGCAGTGCCCAGCACTGGGTGTGAGCTGCTCCTGTGTGTCCGGACTGGTCTGTCCGCAGTGCCCAGCGCTGGGTGTGAGCTGCTCCGGTGTGTCCGGACTGGTCTGTCCGCAGTGCCCAGCGCTGGGTGTGAGCTGCTCCGGTGTGTCCGGACTGGTCTGTCCGCAGTGCCCAGCACTGTCTGTGAATGTGTCGGGACTGTTTTGTCCGCAGCGCCCAGCATGTGTTGTGAGCTGATCCTGACAGAGCTGTCTGGACAGGTATGTCCGCAGTGCCCAACCCTGGGTGTGAGTGTCTCCTGTATGTCCGGTCTGGTCAGACTGCAGTGCGCAGCGCTGGGTGTGAGCTGCTGCTGTGCGTCCAGACTGGTCTGTCCGCAGTGCCTAGCGCTGGGTGTGAGCTGCTCCTGTGTGTCTGGACTGGTCTGTCCGCAGTGTCCAGCGCTGGGTGTGAGCTGCTTCAGTGTGTCTGGACTCGTCTGTCCGCAAGACCCAGCACTGCGTGTGAGTGTCTCCTGTGTTTCCGGACTGGTCTGTCTGCATTGTCCTGCGCTGGGGGTGAGCTGCTCCTGTGTGTCCGGAAAGCTCAGCTCGCAGTGCCCAGCTGTATGTGTGAGTGTCTCCTGTGTGTCCGGACTGGTCTGTGCGCAGTGCCCAGCGCTGGGCGTTAGCATCTCTTGGGTCAGGACTGGTGTCTCCGCAGTGCCCAGCGCTGGGTGTGAGCTGCTCTTGTGTGTCCGGACTGGTCTCTCTGCAGTACCCAGCATTGGTTGTGTGTGTGTCCTTTGTTTCCGGACTGGCCTGTCCGCAGTGCCCAGCGCTGGGCGTGAGTGTCTCCTGTGTGTCCGGTCTGGTCTGTCCGCAGTACCCAGCACAGTCTGTGAGTGTGTCGGGACTGTTCTGTCTGCTGTGCCCAGCACGTGTTGTGAGCTGCTCCTGACTTTTCCAGACTTGTCTGTCCACAGAGCCCAGAGCTGGGTATGAGCTGCTCCTGTGTGTCCGGACTGGTCTGTCTACAGTGCCCAACGCTTGGTGTGAGCTGCTCCTGTGAGTCCGGACTGGTCAGACCACAGTGCCCAGAGATGGGTGTGAGCTGCTCCTGTGTATCCGGACTGGTCAGAACACAGTACCCAGCGCTGGGTGTGAGCTGCTCCTGTATGTCTGGACAGGTATGTCCGCAGTGCCCAGCCCTGCGTGTGAGTGTCTCCTGTATGTCCCGGTCTGGTCAGCCTGCAGTGCGCAGCGCTGGGTGTGAGCTGCTGCTGTGTGTCCGGACTGGTCTGTCCGCAGTGCCTAGCGCTGGGTGTGAGCTGCTCCTGTGTGTCTGGACTGGTCTGTCCGCAGTGCCCAGCGCTGGGTGTGAGCTGCTGCTGTGTGTCCGGACTGGTCTGTCCGCAGTGCCTAGCGCTGGGTGTGAGCTGCTCCTGTGTGTCTGGACTGGTCTGTCCGCAGTGCCCAGCGCTGGGTGTGAGCTGCTCCTGTGTGTCTGGACTGGTCTGTCTGCAGTGCCCAGCGATGGGTGTGAGCTGCTCCTGTGTGTCCGGACTGGTCAGAACGCAGTACCCAGCGCTGGGTGTGTCTCTCCTGGGTGTCCGGACTGGTCTGTCTGCAGTGTCCAGTGCTGGGTGTGAGCTGCTTCAGTGTGTCCGGACTGGTCTGTCCGCAAGGCCCAGCACTGCGTGTGAGTGTCTCCTGTGTTTCCGGACTGGTCTGTCTGCATTGTCCTGCGCTGGGGGTGAGCTGCTCCTGTGTGTCCGGAAAGCTCAGCTCGCAGTGCCCAGCTCTATGTGTGAGCGTCTCCTGTGTGTCCGGACTGGTCTGTGCACAGTGCCCAACGCTGGGTGTTAGCATCTCTTGGGTCAGGACTGGTGTCTCCGCAGTGCCCAGCGCTGCATGTGCGTTTCTCCTGTGTGTCCGGACTGGTCTGTCCGCCGTGCCCAGCGCTGGGCGTTAGCATCTCTTGGGTCAGGACTGGTGTCTCCGCAGTGCCCAGCGCTGGGTATGAGCTGCTCCTGTGTGTCCGGACTGGTCTGTCCACAGTGCCCAGCGCTGGGTGTGGGTGTCTCCTGTTTGTCCGGAATGGTCTGTCCGCATGGCCCCGCGCTGGGTGTGAGTGTGTCCTGTGTTTTCGGACTGGTCTGTCCACAGTGCCCAGCGCTGGGTGTGAGCTGCTCCTGTGTGTTTGGACAGGTATGTCCGCAGTGCCCAGCGGTGAGTGTGAGTTGCTCCTGTGTGTCTGGACTGGTCTGTCCGCAGTGCCCAGCGCTGGGTGTGAGCTGCTCCTGTTTGTCCGGACTGGTCTGTCTGCAGTGCCCAGCGCTGGGTGTGAGTGTCTCCTGTGTGTCCCGACAGGTCAGACCACAGTGCCCAGCAATGGGTGTGAGCTGCTCCTGTGTGTCCGGACTGGTCAGAACGCAGTGCCCAGCGCTGTGCCTGTGTGTCTCCTGTGTGTCCGGACTGGTCTGTCCGCAGTGCCCAGCGCTGGGTGTGAGTGTCTCCTGGGTGTCCGGACTGGTCTGTCCGCAGTGTCCAGCGTTGGGTGTGAGCTGCTCCTGTGTGTCCGGACTGGTCTGTCCGCAGTGCCCAGCACGTGTTGTGAGCTGCTCCTGACTTTTCCAGACTGGTCTGTCAGCAGTGCCCAGCGCTGGGTGTGAGCTGCTCATGTTTGTCCGGATTGGTCTGTCTGCAGTGCCCAGCACTGGGTGCGATCTGCTCCTGTGTGTCCGGACTGGTCTGTCCGCAGTGCCCAGCGCTGGGTGTGAGCTGCTCCTGTGTGTCCAGACTGGTCTTTCCACAGTGCCCAGCGCTGGGTGTGGGTGTCTCCTGTGTGTCCGGAATGGTCTGTCCGCATGGCCCCACGCTGGGTGTGAGTGTGTCCTGTGATTTCGGACTGGTCTGTCCGCAGTGCCCAGAGATGGGTGTGAGCTGCTCCTGTGTGTCCGGACTGGTCAGACCGCAGTGCCCAGCGATGGGTGTGAGCTGCTCCTGTGTGTCTGGACAGGTATGTCCGCAGTGCCCAGCCCTGCGTGTGAGTGTCTCCTGTATGTCCCGGTCTGGTCAGCCTGCAATGCGCAGCGCTGGGTGTGAGAGTTTCCTGTGTGTACGGACTAGTCAACTCGCTGTGCCCAGCGCTGAGTGTGTGTGTCTCTTATGTGTCCGGACAGGTCAGCCCGCAGTGCCAAGAACGAGGTGTGAGTGTCTCCTGTGTGTCTGGACTGGTCTGTCCGCATACCCAGCGCTGGGTGTGCATGTCTCCTGTGTGTCTGGACTGGTCTGCCCGCAGTGCCCAGCGCTGGGTGTGAGCTGCTCCTGTGTGTCCGGACTGGTCAGTCCGCAGTGCCCATTGCTGGGTTTGAGCTGCTCCTGTGTGTCCGGACTGGTCTGTTCGCAGTGCCCAGCGCTGGGTGTGAGCCACTCCTGTGTGTCCGAACTGGTCTGTCTGCAGTGCCCAGCGCTGGGTGTGAGCTGCTCCTGTGTGTCCGGACTGGTCTGTCCGCAGTGCCCAGCGCTGGGTGTGAGCTGCTCTTGTGTGTCCGGACTGGTCTCTCTGCAGTACCCAGCATTGGTTGTGTGTGTGTCCTTTGTTTCCGGACTGGCCTGTCCGCAGTGCCCAGCGCTGGGCGTGAGTGTCTCCTGTGTGTCCGGTCAGGTCTGTCCGCAGTACCCAGCGCTAGGTGTGAGTGTCTCCTGTGTGTCCGGTCTGGTCTGTCCACAGTACCCAGCACTGTCTGTGAGTGTGTCGGGACTGTTCTGTCTGCTGTGCCCAGCACGTGTTGTGAGCTGCTCCTGACTTTTCCAGACTTGTCTGTCCACAGAGCACAGCGCTGGGTATGAGCTGCTCCTGTGTGTCCGGACTGGTCTGTCTACAGTGCCCAACGCTTGGTGTGAGCTGCTCCTGTGAGTCCGGACTGGTCAGACCACAGTGCCCAGAGATGGGTGTGAGCTGCTCCTGTGTATCCGGACTGGTCAGACCACAGTGCCCAGAGATGGGTGTGAGCTGCTCCTGTGTATCCGGACTGGTCAGACCACAGTGCCCAGAGATGGGTGTGAGCTGCTCCTGTGTATCCGGACTGGTCAGACCACAGTGCCCAGAGATGGGTGTGAGCTGCTCCTGTGAGTCCGGACTTTTCAGACCACAGTGCCCAGAGATGGGTGTGAGCTGCTCCTGTGAGTCCGGACTGGTCAGAACAGAGTACCCAGCGATGGGTGTGAGCTGCTCCTGTGTGTCTGGACAGGTATGTCCGCAGTGCCCAGCGCTGGGTGTGAGTGTCTCCTCTGTGTCCGGACTGGTCTGTCCACAGTGCCCAGCGCTGGGTGTGAGCGTCTCCTGTGTGTCTGGACTCGTCTGCCTGCCGTGTCCAGCGCTGGGTGTGAGTGTGTCCGGACTGTTCTGTCCGCAGTGCCCACCACTTGGTGTGAGCTGCTACTGTGTGTCCAGACTGGTCTGTCTGCATTGCCCAGCGCTGAGTGTGATCTGCTGCTCTCTGTCCGGACTGGTCTGTCCGCAGTGCCCAGCGCTGGGTGTGAGTGTCTCCTGTGTGTCCGGACTGGTCTGTCCGCAGTGCCCAGCCCTGGGTGTGCATGTCTCCTGTGTGTCTGGACTGGTCTGCCCGCAGTGCCCAGCGCTGGGTGTGAGCTGCTCCTGTGTGTCCGGACTGGTCTGTCCGCAGTGCCCAGCACTGGGTGTGAGCTGCTCCTGTGTGTCCGGACTGGTCTGTCCGCAGTGCCCAGCACTGGGTGTGAGCTGCTCCTGTGTGTCCGGACTGGTCTGTCCGCAGTGCCCAGCGCTGGGTGTGAGCTGCTCCTGTGTGTCCGGACTGGTCTGTCCATAGTGCCCAGCGCTGGGTGTGAGCTGCTCCGGTGTGTCCGGACTGGTCTGTCCGCAGTGCCCAGCACTGTCTGTGAATGTGTCGGGACTGTTCTGTCCGCAGCGCCCAGCATGTGTTGTGAGCTGATCCTGACTTTTCCAGACTGGTCTGTCCACAGAGCCCAGTGCTGGGTGTGAGTGTCTCCTCTGTGTCCGGACTGGTCTGTCAGCAGTGCCCAGCGCTGGGTGTGGGTGTCTCCTCTGTGTACGGACTGGTCTCTCCACAGTGCCCAGCGCTGGGTGTGAGCTGCTCCTGTGTGTCCGGACTGGTCAGACCGCAGTGCCCAGCAATGGGTGTGATCTGCTCCTGTGTGTCCGGACTGGTCTGTCAGCAGTGCCCAGCACTGGGTGTGGGTGTCTCCTCTGTGTCCGGACTGGTCTTTCCGAGGTGCCCAGCGCTGGGTGTGGTTTGCTCCTGTGTGTCTGGACTGGTCTGTCCGCAGTGCCCAGCGCTGGGTGTGAGCTGCTCATGTTTGTCCGGACAGGTCTGTCTACAGTGCCCAGCGCTGGGTGCGATCTGCTCCTGTGTGTCTGAACTGGTCTGTGCGCAGTTTCCAGTACTGGGTGTGAGTGTCTCCTTTGTTTCTGGACTGGTCTGTCTGCAGTGCCCAGCGCTGGGTGTGGGTGTCTCCTCTGTGTACGGACTGGTCTCTCAGCAGTGCCCAGCGCTGGGTGTGAGCTGCTCCTGTGTGTCCGGACTGGTCAGGCCGCAGTGCCCAGCGATGGGTGTGAGCTGCTCCTGTATGTCCGGACTTGTCAGACCGCAGTGCCTAGCAATGGGTGTGATCTGCTCCTGTGTGTCCGGACTGGTCAGACCGCAGTGCCCAGCGATGGGTGTGAGCTGCTCCTGTGTGTCCGGACAGGTATGTCCACAGTGCCCATCGCCGGGTGTGAGTGTCTCCTGTATGTCCGGACTGGTCAGCCTGCAGTGCCCAGCGCTGGGTGTGAGCTGTTGCTGTACGTCTGGACTGGTCTGTGCGCAGTGCCCAGCGCTGGGTGTGATCTGGTCCTGTGTGTCCGGACTGGTCTGTCCGCAGTGCCCAGCACTGGCTGTGTGTGTCTCCTGTGTGTCCAGACTGGTCTGTCCGCAGTGCCCAGCGCTGGGTGTGAGCTGCTCCTGTGTGTCCGGACTGGTCTGTCCGCAGTGCCCAGCGTTGGGTGTGAGCTGCTCCTGTGTGTCCGGACTGGTCTGTCCGCAGTGCCCAGCGCTGGGTGTGAGCTGCTCCGGTGTGTCCGGACTGGTCTGTCCACAGTGCCCAGCACTGTCTGTGAATGTGTCGGGACTGTTCTGTCCGCAGCGCCCAGCATGTGTTGTGAGCTGATCCTGACTTTTCCAGACTGGTCTGTCCACAGAGCCCAGTGCTGGGTGTGAGTGTCTCCTCTGTGTCCGGACTGGTCTGTCAGCAGTGCCCAGCGCTGGGTGTGGGTGTCTCCTCTGTGTACGGACTGGTCTCTCCACAGTGCCCAGCGCTGGGTGTGAGCTGCTCCTGTGTGTCCGGACTGGTCTGTCAGCAGTGCCCAGCATTGGGTGTGGGTGTCTCCTCTGTGTCCGGACTGGTCTTTCCGAGGTGCCCAGCGCTGGGTGTGGTTTGCTCCTGTGTGTCTGGACTGGTCTGTCCGCAGTGCCCAGCGCTGGGTGTGAGCTGCTCATGTTTGTCCGGACAGGTCTGTCTACAGTGCCCAGCGCTGGGTGCGATCTGCTCCTGTGTGTCTGAACTGGTCTGTGCGCAGTTTCCAGTACTGGGTGTGAGTGTCTCCTTTGTTTCTGGACTGGTCTGTCTGCAGTGCCCAGCACTGGGTGTGGGTGTCTCCTGTGTTTCCGGACTGGTCTCTCAGCAGTGCCCAGCGCTGGGTGTGAGCTGCTCCTGTGTGTCCGGACTGGTCAGACCACAGTGCCCAGCGATGGGTGTGAGCTGCTCCTGTATGTCCGGACTTGTCAGACCGCAGTGCGTAGCAATGGGTGTGATCTGCTCCTGTGTGTCCGGACTGGTCAGACCGCAGTGCCCAGCGATGGGTGTGAGCTGCTCCTGTGTGTCCGGACAGGTATGTCCACAGTGCCCAGCGCCGGGTGTGAGTGTCTCCTGTATGTCCGGACTGGTCAGCCTGCAGTGCCCAGCGCTGGGTGTGAGCTGTTGCAGTACGTCCGGACTGGTCTGTCCGCAGTGCCCAGCGCTGGGTGTGATCTGGTCCTGTGTGTCCGGACTGGTCTGTCCGCAGTTCCCAGCACTGGCTGTGGGTGTCTCCTGTGTGTCCGGACTGGTCATCCCGCAGTGACGAGCACTGGGTGTGAGTGTCTCCTGTGTGTCCGGACTGGTCTGTCCGCAATGCCAAGCGCTGGGTGTGAGCTGCTGCTGTGCGTCCGGACTGGTCTGTCCGCAGTGCCTAGCGCTGGGTGTGAGCTGCTCCTGTGTGTCTGGACTGGTCTGTCCACAGTGCCCAGCGCTGGGTGTGAGCATCTCCTGTGTGTCCGGACTGGTCTGTCCGCAGTGCCCAGCGCTGGTTGTGAGCGTCTCCTGTGTGTCCGGACTGGTCTGTCCGCAGTGCCCATCGCTGGGTGTGAGCGTCTCCTGTGTGTCCGGACTGGTCTGTCCGCAGTGCCCAGCGCTGGGTGTGAGCGTCTCCTGTGTGTCCGGACTGGTCTGTCCGCAGTGCCCATCGCTGGGTGTGAGTGTCTCCTGTGTTTCCAGACTGGTCTGTCCGTAGTGCCCAGCGCTGGGTGTGAGTGTCTCCTGTGTTTCCGGACTGGTCTATCCACAGTGCCCGGCGCTGGGTGTGAGCGTCTCCTGTGTGTCCGGACTGATTTGTCCGCAAGCCCCAGCACTGCGTGTGAGTGTCTCCTGTGTTTCCGGACTGGTCTGTCCGCAGTGCCCAGCGCTGGGTGTGAGCGTCTCCTGTGTGTCCGGACTGGTCTGTCCGCAGTGCCCATCTCTGTGTGTGAGTGTCTCCTGTGTTTCCAGACTGGTCTGTCCGTAGTGCCCAGCGCTGGGTGTGAGTGTCTCCTGTGTTTCCGGACTGGTCTATCCACAGTGCCCGGCGCTGGGTGTGAGCGTCTCCTGTGTGTCCGGACTGGTTTGTCCGCAAGCCCCAGCACTGCGTGTGAGTGTCTCCTGTGTTTCCGGACTGGTCTGTCTGCATTGTCCAGCGCTGGGGGTGAGCTGCTCCTGTGTGTCCGGAAAGCTCAGCTCGCAGTGCCCAGCTATATGTGTGAGCTGCTCCTGTGTGTCCGGACTGGTCTGTCCGCAGTGCCTAGCGCTGGGTGTGAGCTGCTCCTGTGTGTCTGGACTGGTCTGTCCACAGTGCCCAGCGCTGGGTGTGAGCGTCTCCTGTGTGTCCGGACTGGTCTGTCCGCAGTGCCCAGCGCTGGGTGTGAGCTGCTCCTGTGTGTCTGGACTGGTCTGTCCACAGTGCCCAGCGCTGGGTGTGAGCGTCTCCTGTGTGTCCGGACTGGTCTGTCCGCAGTGCCCAGCTCTATGTGTGAGCTGCTCCTGTGTGTCCAGACTAGTCTATGCGCAGTGCCCAGCGCTGGTGGTGAGCTGCTCCTGTGTGTCTGGTGCGGTCTGTCCGCAGTACCCAGCACTGTCTGTGAGTGTGTCGGGACTGTTATGTCCGCTGTGCCCAGCGAGTGTTGTGAGCTGCTCCTGTTTTTTCCGGACTGGTCTGTCCGCAGTGCCCAGCGCTGGGTGTGAGCTGCTCCTGTGTGTCCGGACTGGTCTGTCCGCAGTGCCCAGCGCTGAGTGTGAGCTGCTCCTGTGTGTCTGGACTGCTCTGTCCGCAGTGCCCAGCGCTGAGTGTGAGTGTCTCCTGGGTGTCCGGACTGGTCTGTTCTCAGTGCCCAGCGCTGAGTGCGAGCGTCTCCTGTGTGTCCGGACTGGTCTGTCCGCAGTGCCCAGCGCTGGGTGTGAGCTGCTCCTGTGTGTCCAGACTGGACTGTCCGCAGTGCCCAGCGCTGGGTGTGAGCGTCTCCTGTGTGTCCGGACTGGTCTGTCCGCAGTGCCCAGCGCTGGGTGTGAGTGTCTCCTGTATGTCAGGACTGGCCTGTCCACAGTGCCCAGCGCTGGGTGTGCATGACTCCTGTGTGTCCGGACTGGTCTCTCCACAGTGCCCAGCGCTGGGTGTGAGCATCTCTTGGGTCTGGACTGGTCTCTCTGCAGTGCCTAGCGCTGGGTGTGAGTGTCTTCTGTTTTGTCCGGACTGGTCTGTCCGCAGTGCACAGCACTGGGTGTGAGCGTCTCCTGTGTGTCCGGACTGGTCTGTCCGCAGTGCCCAGTGCTGAGTGTGAGTGTCTCCTGTGTGTCCGGACTGGTCTGTCCACAGTGCCCAGCGCTGGGCGTGAGCATCTCTTGAGTCTGGACTGGTCTGTCCACAGTGCCCAGCGCTGGGTGTGAGCTGCTCCGGTGTGTCCGGTCTGGTCTGTCCGCAGTGCCCAGCACTGTCTGTGAATGTGTCGGGACTGTTCTGTCCGCAGTGCCCAGCACGTGTTGTGAGCTGCTCCTGACTTTTCCAGACTGGTCTGTCCACAGAGCCCAGAGCTGGGTATGAGCTGCTCCTGTGTGTCCGGACTGGTCTGTCTACAGTGCCCAACGTTGGTGTGAGTGTCTCCTCTGTGTCCGGACTGGTCTGTCAGCAGTGCCCAGCGCTGGGTGTGGGTGTCTCCTCTGTGTCCGGACTGGTCAGACCGCAGTGCCCAGCGCTGAGTGTGAGCTGCTCCTGTGTGTCTGGACTGGTCTGTCCGCCGTGCCCAGCGCTGAGCGTTAGCATCTCTTGGGTCAGGACTTGTGTCTCCGCAGTGCCCGGCGCTGGGTGTGAGCTGCTCTTCTGTGTCCAGAGTAGTCTCTCCGCAGCGCCCAGCACTGGGTGTGAGCATCTCTTGGGTCCGGACTGGTCTCTCTGCAGTGCCTAGCGCTGGGTGTGAGTGTCTTCTGTTTTGTCCGGACTGGTCTGTCCGCAGTGCATAGCGCTGGGTGTGAGCTGCTCCTGTGTGTCCGGACTGGTCTGTCTACAGTGCCCAACGCTTGGTGTGAGCTGCTCCTGTGAGTCCGGACTGGTCAGACCACAGTGCCCAGAGATGGGTGTGAGCTGCTCCTGTGTATCCGGACTGGTCAGAACACAGTACCCAGCGATGGGTGTGAGCTGCTCCTGTGTGTCTGGACAGGTATGTCTGCAGTGCCCAGCCCTGGGTGTGAGCTGCTGCTGTGTGTCCGGACTGGTCTGTCCGCATTGCCTAGCGCTGGGTGTGAGCTGCTCCTATGTGTCTGGACTGGTCTGTTCGCAGTGCCCAGCGCTGGGTGTGTGTGTCTCTTATGTGTCTGGACAGGTCAGCCCGCAGTGCCAAGAACGAGGTGTGAGTGTCTCCTGTGTGTCTGGACTGGTCTGCCCGCAGTGCCCAGCGCTGGGTGTGAGCTGCTCCTGTGTGTCCGGACTGGTCTATCCGCAGTGCCCAGCGCTGAGTGTGTGTGTCTCTTATGTGTCTGGACAGGTCAGCCCGCAGTGCCAAGAACGAGGTGTGAGTGTCTCCTGTGTGTCCGGACTGGTCTGCCCGCAGTGCCCAGCGCTGGGTGTGAGCTGCTCCTGTGTGTCCGGACTGGTCAGTCCGCAGTGCCCATTGCTGGGTTTGAGCTGCTCCTGTGTGTCCGAACTGGTCTGTCCGCAGTGCCCAGCGCTGGGTGTGAGCTGCTCCTGTGTGTCCGGACTGGTCTGTCCGCAGTGCCCAGCGCTGGGTGTGAGTGTCTCCTGTGTGTCCGGACTGGTCTGTCCGCAGTGCCCAGCCCTGGGTGTGAGCGTCTCCTTTGTGTCCGGGCTGGTCTCCCCACAGTGCCCAGCGCTGGGTGTGAGCGTCTCCTATGTGTCTAGACTTGTCTGTTCGCAGTGCCCAGCGCTGGGTCTGAGTGTTTCTTGTGTCCGGACTGGTCTATCCGCAGTGCCCAGCGCTGAGTGTGTGTGTCTCTTATGTGTCTGGACAGGTCAGCCCGCAGTGCCAAGAACGAGGTGTGAGTGTCTCCTGTGTGTCTGGACTGGTCTGCCCGCAGTGCCCAGCGCTGGGTGTGAGCTGCTCCTGTGTGTCCGGACTGGTCTATCCGCAGTGCCCAGCGCTGAGTGTGTGTGTCTCTTATGTGTCTGGACAGGTCAGCCCGCAGTGCCAAGAACGAGGTGTGAGTGTCTCCTGTGTGTCCGGACTGGTCTGCCCGCAGTGCCCAGCGCTGGGTGTGAGCTGCTCCTGTGTGTCCGGACTGGTCAGTCCGCAGTGCCCATTGCTGGGTTTGAGCTGCTCCTGTGTGTCCGGACTGGTCTGTTCGCAGTGCCCAGCGCTGGGTGTGAGCCGCTCCTGTGTGTCCGAACTGGTCTGTCCGCAGTGCCCAGCGCTGGGTGTGAGCTGCTCCTGTGTGTCCGGACTGGTCTGTCCGCAGTGCCCAGCACTGGGTGTGAGCTGCTCCTGTGTGTCCGGACTGGTCTGTCCGCAGTGCCCAGCGCTGGGTGTGAGCTGCTCCGGTGTGTCCGGACTGGTCTGTCCGCAGTGCCCAGCGCTGGGTGTGAGCTGCTCCGGTGTGTCCGGACTGGTCTGTCCGCAGTGCCCAGCACTGTCTGTGAATGTGTCGGGACTGTTTTGTCCGCAGCGCCCAGCATGTGTTGTGAGCTGATCCTGACTTTTCCAGACTGGTCTGTCCACAGAGCCCAGTGCTGGGTGTGAGTGTCTCCTCTGTGTCCGGACTGGTCTGTCAGCAGTGCCCAGCGCTGGGTGTGGGTGTCTCCTCTGTGTACGGACTGGTCTCTCCACAGTGCCCAGCGCTGGGTGTGAGCTGCTCCTGTGTGTCCGGACTGGTCAGACCGCAGTGCCCAGCAATGGGTGTGATCTGCTCCTGTGTGTCCGGACTGGTCTGTCAGCAGTGCCCAGCACTGGGTGTGGGTGTCTCCTCTGTGTCCGGACTGGTCTTTCCGAGGTGCCCAGCGCTGGGTGTGGTTTGCTCCTGTGTGTCTGGACTGGTCTGTCCGCAGTGCCCAGCGCTGGGTGTGAGCTGCTCATGTTTGTCCGGACAGGTCTGTCTACAGTGCCCAGCGCTGGGTGCGATCTGCTCCTGTGTGTCTGAACTGGTCTGTGCGCAGTTTCCAGTACTGGGTGTGAATGTCTCCTTTGTTTCTGGACTGGTCTGTCTGCAGTGCCCAGCGCTGGGTGTGGGTGTCTCCTCTGTGTACGGACTGGTCTCTCAGCAGTGCCCAGCGCTGGGTGTGAGTGTGTCGGGACTGTTATGTCCGCTGTGCCCAGCGAGTGTTGTGAGCTGCTCCTGTTTTTTCCAGACTGGTCTGTCCGCAGTCCCCAGCGCTGGGTGTGGGTGTCTCCTGTGTGTCCGGACTGGTCTATCCGCAGTGCCCATCGCTTGGTGTGCGTGTCTCCTGTGTGTTCGGACTGGTCTGTGCGCCGTACCTAGCGCTGGATGTGAGCTGGTCCTGTCTGTCCGGACTGCTCTGTCTGCAAGGCCCAGCGCTGGGTGTGAGCTGCTCCTGTGTGTTTGGACTGGTCTGTCCGCAGTGCCCAGCGCTGTGTGTGAGCTGCTCCTGTGTGTCCGGACTGGTCTGTCCGCAGTGCCCAGCGCTGGGTGTGAGCTGCTCCTGTGTGTCCGGACAGGTCTGTCCTCAGTACCCAGCCCTGGGTGTGAGTGTCTCCTGTGTGTCCGGTCTGGTCTGTCCGCAGTGCCTAGCGCTGGGTGTGTGCTGCTCCGGTGTGTCCGGACTGGTCTGTCCGCAGTTTCCAGTACTGGGTGTGAGTGTCTCCTGTGTTTCTGGACTGGTCAGACCGCAGTGCCTAGCAATGGGTGTGATCTGCTCCTGTGTGTCCGGACTGGTCAGACCGCAGTGCCCAGTGCTGGGTGTGAGCTGGTCATGTTTGTCCGGACAGGTCTGTCTACAGTGCCCAGCGCTGGGTGCGATCTGCTCCTGTGTGTCTGAACTGGTCTGTGCGCAGTTTCCAGTACTGGGTGTGAGTGTCTCCTTTGTTTCTGGACTGGTCTGTCTGCAGTGCCCAGCGCTGGGTGTGAGCTGCTCCTGTGTGTCCGGACTGGTCAGACCGCAGTGCCCAGCGATGGGTGTGAGCTGCTCCTGTATGTCCGGACTTGTCAGACCGCAGTGCCTAGCAATGGGTGTGATCTGCTCCTGTGCGTCCGGACTGGTCTGTCCGCAGTTTCCAGTACTGGGTGTGAGTGTCTCCTGTGTTTCTGGACTGGTCAGACCGCAGTGCCTAGCAATGGGTGTGATCTGCTCCTGTGTGTCCGGACTGGTCAGACCGCAGTGCCCAGCGATGGGTGTGAGCTGCTCCTGTGTGTCCGGACAGGTATGTCCACAGTGCCCAGCGCCGGGTGTGAGTGTCTCCTGTATGTCCGGACTGGTCAGCCTGCAGTGCCCAGCGCTGGGTGTGAGCTGTTGCTGTACGTCTGGACTGGTCTGTGCGCAGTGCCCAGCGCTGGGTGTGATCTGGTCCTGTGTGTCCGGACTGGTCTGTCCGCAGTGCCCAGCACTGGGTGTGAGCTGGTCCTGTGTGTCCGGACTGGTCTGTCCGCAGTTCCCAGCACTGGCTGTGTGTGTCTCCTGTGTGTCCGAACTGGTCTGTCCGCAGTGCCCAGCGCTGGGTGTGAGCTGCTCCTGTGTGTCCGGACTGGTCTGTCCGCAGTGCCCAGTGCTGGGTGTGAGCTGCTCCGGTGTGTCCGGACTGGTCTGTCCACAGTGCCCAGCGCTGGGTGTGAGCTGCTCCGGTGTGTCCGGACTGGTCTGTCCGCAGTGCCCAGCACTGTCTGTGAATGTGTCGGGACTGTTCTGTCCGCAGCGCCCAGCATGTGTTGTGAGCTGATCCTGACTTTTCCAGACTGGTCTGTCCACAGAGCCCAGTGCTGGGTGTGAGTGTCTCCTCTGTGTCCGGACTGGTCTGTCAGCAGTGCCCAGCGCTGGGTGTGGGTGTCTCCTCTGTGTACGGACTGGTCTCTCCACAGTGCCCAGCGCTGGGTGTGAGCTGCTCCTGTGTGTCCGGACTGGTCAGACCGCAGTGCCCAGCAATGGGTGTGATCTGCTCCTGTGTGTCCGGACTGGTCTTTCCGAGGTGCCCAGCGCTGGGTGTGGTTTGCTCCTGTGTGTCTGGACTGGTCTGTCCGCAGTGCCCAGCGCTGGGTGTGAGCTGCTCATGTTTGTCCGGACAGGTCTGTCTACAGTGCCCAGCGCTGGGTGCGATCTGCTCCTGTGTGTCTGAACTGGTCTGTGCGCAGTTTCCAGTACTGGGTGTGAGTGTCTCCTTTGTTTCTGGACTGGTCTGTCTGCAGTGCCCAGCGCTGGGTGTGGGTGTCTCCTCTGTGTACGGACTGGTCTCTCAGCAGTGCCCAGCGCTGGATGTGAGCTGCTCCTGTGTGTCCGGACTGGTCAGACCGCAGTGCCCAGCGATGGGTGTGAGCTGCTCCTGTATGTCCGGACTTGTCAGACCGCAGTGCCTAGCAATGGGTGTGATCTGCTCCTGTGTGTCCGGACTGGTCAGACCGCAGTGCCTAGCAATGGGTGTGATCTGCTCCTGTGTGTCCGGACTGGTCAGACCGCAGTGCCCAGCGATGGGTGTGAGTGTCTCCTGTGTTTCCGGACTGGTCTGTCTGCATTGTCCAGCGCTGGGGGTGAGCTGCTCCTGTGTGTCCGGAAAGCTCAGCTCGTAGTGCCCAGCTATATGTGTGAGCTGCTCCTGTGTGTCCGGACTGGTCTGTGCGCAGTGCCCAGCGCTGGTGGTGAGCTGCTCCTGTGTGTCTGGTGCGGTCTGTCCGCAGTACCCAGCACTGTCTGTGAGTGTGTCGGGACTGTTATGTCCGCTGTGCCCAGCGAGTGTTGTGAGCTGCTCCTGTTTTTTCCGGTCTGGTCTGTCCGCTGTTCCCAGCACTGGCTGTGTGTGTCTCCTGTGTGTCCGGACTGGTCATCCCGCAGTGATGAGCACTGGGTGTGAGTGTCTCCTGTGTGTCCGGACTGGTCTGTCCGCAATGCCCAGCGCTGGGTGTGAGCTGCTCCTGTGTGTCCAGACTGGTCTGTCCGCAATGCCCAGCGCTGGGTGTGAGTTTTTCCTGTGTGTCTAGACTGGTCTGTACGAAGTGCCCAGCGCTGGGTGTGAGCTGCTGCTGTGCGTCCGAACTGGTCTGTCCGCAGTGCCTAGCGCTGGGTGTGAGCTGCTCCTGTGTGTCTGGACTGGTCTGTCCACAGTGCCCAGCGCTGGGTGTGAGCGTCTCCTGTGTGTCCGGACTGGTCTGTCCGCAGTGCCCAGCGCTGGGTGTGAGCTGCTACTGTGTGTCTGGACTGGTCTGTCCACAGTGCCCAGCGCTGGGTGTGAGCGTCTCCTGTGTGTCCGGACTGGTCTGTCCGCAGTGCCCAGCTCTATGTGTGAGCTGCTCCTGTGTGTCCAGACTAGTCTATGCGCAGTGCCCAGCGCTGGTGGTGAGCTGCTCCTGTGTGTCTGGTGCGGTCTGTCCGCAGTACCCAGCACTGTCTGTGAGTGTGTCGGGACAGTTATGTCCGCTGTGCCCAGCGAGTGTTGTGAGCTGCTCCTGTTTTTTCCAGACTGGTCTGTCCGCAGTGCCCAGCGCTGGGTGTGAGCTGCTCCTGTGTGTCCGGACTGGTCTGTCCGCAGTGCCCAGCGCTGAGTGTGAGCTGCTCCTGTGTGTCTGGACTGCTCTGTCCGCAGTGCCCAGCGCTGAGTGTGAGTGTCTCCTGGGTGTCCGGACTGGTCTGTTCTCAGTGCCCAGCGCTGAGTGCGAGCGTCTCCTGTATGTCTGGACTGTTCTGTCAGCAGTGCCCAGCGCTGGGTGTGGGTGTCTCCTCTGTGTACGGACTGGTCTCTCCACAGTGCCCAGCGCTGGGTGTGAGCTGCTCCTGTGTGTCCGGACTGGTCAGACCGCAGTGCCCAGCAATGGGTGTGAGCTGCTCCTGTGTGTCCGGACTGGTCTGTCAGCAGTGCCCAGTGCTGGGTGTGAGCGTCTCCTGTGTGTCCGGACTGGTCTGTCCGCAGTGCCCAGCGCTGGGTGTGAGTGTCTCCTGTGTGTCCGGACTAGTCTGTGCGCAGTTCCCAGCGCTGGTGGTGAGCTGCTCCTGTGTGTCCGGACTGGTCTGTGCGCAGTGCCCAGCGCTGGTGGTGAGCTGCTCCTGTGTGTCCGGACTGGTCTGTGCGCAGTGCCCAGCGCTGGTGGTGAGCTGCTCCTATGTGTCTGGTGCGGTCTGTCCGCAGTACCCAGCACTGTCTGTGAGTGTGTCGGGACTGTTATGTCCGCTGTGCCCAGCGAGTGTTGTGAGCTGCTCCTGTTTTTTCCAGACTGGTCTGTCCGCAGTGCCCAGCGCTGGGTGTGAGCATCTCCTGTGTGTCCGGACTGGTCTGTCCGCAGTGCCCAGCGCTGGGTGTGAGCTGCTCCTGTGTGTCCGGACTGGTCTGTCCGCAGTGCCCAGCGCTGGTTGTGAGTGTCTCCTGTGTGTCCGGACTGGTCTGTCCGCAGTGCCCAGCGCTGGGTGTGAGTGTCTCCTGTGTGTCCGGACTGGTCTGTCCGCAGTGCCCAGCGCTGGTGGTGAGCTGCTCCTGTGTGTCTGGTGCGGTCTCTCCGCAGTGCCCAGCGCTGTCTGTGAGTGTGTCGGGACTGTTATCTCCGCTGTGCCCAACGAGTGTTGTGAGCTGCTCCTGTTTTTTCCAGACTGGTCTATCCGCAGAGCCCATCGCTTGATGTGCGTGTCTCCTGTGTATTAGGACTGGTCTGTCCGCAGTGACCAGCGCTGGGTGTGAGTGTCTCTGTGTGTCCGGACTGGTCTGCCCGCAGTGCCAAGCGCTGGGTGTGAGCTGCTCCTGTGTGTCCGGACTGGTCTGTCCGCAGTGACCAGCGCTGGGTGTGAGTGTCTACTTTGTGTCCGGACTGGTCAGTCCGCAGTGCCCAACGCTGGCTGTGGGTGTCTCCTGTGTGTCCAGACCAATCTGTCTGCAGTGCCCAGCGCTGGGTGTGAGCTGCTCCTGTGTGTCTGGGCTGGTGTGTCCGCAGTGCCCAGTGATGGGTGTGAGTGTCTCCTCTGTGTCCGCACAGGTTTCCCCACAGTGCCCAGAGCTGGGTGTGAGTGTCTCCTGTGTGTCCGGACTCCTGTAACCGCAGTGCACAATGCTGGGTGTGAGCTGCTCCTGTGTGTCCGGACTGGTCTGTCCAGAGTGCCCAGCGCTGGGTGTGAGTGTTTCCTGTGTGTCCGGACTGGTCTGTCCGCAGTGCCCAGCGCTGGGTGTGGGTGTCTCCTGTGTGTCCGGACTGGTCTATCCGCAGTGCCCATCGCTTGGTGTGCGTGTCTCCTGTGTGTTCGGACTGGTCTGTGCGCCGTACCTAGCGCTGGATGTGAGCTGGTCCTGTCTGTCCGGACTGCTCTGTCTGCAAGACCCAGCGCTGGGTGTGAGCTGCTCCTGTGTGTTTGGACTGGTCTGTCCGCAGTGCCCAGCGCTGTGTGTGAGCTGCTCCTGTGTGTCCGGACTGGTCTGTCCGCAGTGCCCAGCGCTGGGTGTGAGCTGCTCCTGTGTGTCCGGACAGGTCTGTCCTCAGTACCCAGCCCTGGGTGTGAGTGTCTCCTGTGTGTCCGGTCTGGTCTGTCCGCAGTGCCTAGCGCTGGGTGTGTGCTGCTCCGGTGTGTCCGGTCTGGTCTGTCCACACTGCCCAGCGCTGGGTGTGAGTGCCTCCTGTGTGTTCGAACTGGTCTATCCGCAGAGCACATCGCTTGGTGTGCGTGTCTCCTGTGTATTAGGACTGCTCTGTCCGCAGTGCCCAGCGCTGGGTGTGAGTGTCTCCTGTGTGTCCGGACTGGTCTGCCCGCAGTGCCCAGCGCTGGGTGTGAGCTGCTCCTGTGTGTCCGGACTGGTCTGTCCGCAGTGACCAGCGCTGGGTGTGAGTGTCTACTTTGTGTCCGGACTGGTCAGTCCGCAGTGCCCAACGCTGGCTGTGGGTGTCTCCTGTGTGTCCGGACCAATCTGTCTGCAGTGCCCAGCGCTGGGTGTGAGCTGCTCCTGTGTGTCTGGGCTGGTGTGTCCGCAGTGCCCAGTGATGGGTGTGAGTGTCTCCTCTGTGTCCGCACAGGTTTCCCCACAGTGCCCAGAGCTGGGTGTGAGTGTCTCCTGTGTGTCCGGACTCCTGTAACCGCAGTGCACAACGCTGGGTGTGAGCTATTCCTGTGTGTCCGGACTGGTCTGTCCAGAGTGCCCAGCGCTGGGTGTGAGCGTTTCCTGTGTGTCCGGACTGGTCTGTCCGCAGTGCCCAGCGCTGGGTGTGAGTGTGTCCTCTGTGTCCGAACTGGACTGTTCGCAGTACCCAGCGCTGGGTGTGAGCTGCTCCTGTGTGTCCGGACTGGTCTGTCCGCAGTGCCCAGCGCTGGGTGTGAATGTCTCCTGTGTTTCCGGACTGGTCTGTCCGCAGTGCCCAGCGCTGGGTGTGGTTTGCTACTGTGTGTCCGGACTGGTCTGTCCGCAGTGCCCAGCGCTGGGTCGGTGTATCTCTTGTGTCCGGATTGGTCAGTCCGCAGTGCCCACCGCTTGCTGTGAGCTGCTCCTCTCTGTCCGGACTGGTCAGTCCGCAGTGCCCAGCACTGGGTGTGAGTATCTCCTCTGTGTCTGGACTGGTCTCCCCAAAGTGCCGAACGCTGGTTGTGAGTGTGTCCTGTGTGTCCGGACTGGTCTATCCGCAGTGCCCAGCGCTGGGTGTGAGCTGCTCCTGTGTGTCCGGACTGGTCTATCCGCAGTGCCCAGCGCTGGGTGTGAGCTGCTCCTGTGTGTCCGGACTGGTCTATCCGCAGTGCCCAGCGCTGGGTGTGGGTGTCTCCTGTGTGTCCGGACTGGTCTATCCGCAGTGCCCATCGCTTGGTGTGCGTGTCTCCTGTGTGTTCGGACTGGTCTGTGCGCCGTACCTAGCGCTGGATGTGAGCTGGTCCTGTCTGTCCGGACTGCTCTGTCTGCAAGGCCCAGCGCTGGGTGTGAGCTGCTCCTGTGTGTTTGGACTGGTCTGTCCGCAGTGCCCAGCGCTGTGTGTGAGCTGCTCCTGTGTGTCCGGACTGGTCTGTCCGCAGTGCCCAGCGCTGGGTGTGAGCTGCTCCTGTGTGTCCGGACAGGTCTGTCCTCAGTACCCAGCCCTGGGTGTGAGTGTCTCCTGTGTGTCCGGTCTGGTCTGTCCGCAGTGCCTAGCGCTGGGTGTGTGCTGCTCCGGTGTGTCCGGTCTGGTCTGTCCACACTGCCCAGCGCTGGGTGTGAGTGCCTCCTGTGTGTTCGAACTGGTCTATCCGCAGAGCACATCGCTTGGTGTGCGTGTCTCCTGTGTATTAGGACTGCTCTGTCCGCAGTGCCCAGCGCTGGGTGTGAGTGTCTCCTGTGTGTCCGGACTGGTCTGCCCGCAGTGCCCAGCGCTGGGTGTGAGCTGCTCCTGTGTGTCCGGACTGGTCTGTCCGCAGTGACCAGCGCTGGGTGTGAGTGTCTACTTTGTGTCCGGACTGGTCAGTCCGCAGTGCCCAACGCTGGCTGTGGGTGTCTCCTGTGTGTCCGGACCAATCTGTCTGCAGTGCCCAGCGCTGGGTGTGAGCTGCTCCTGTGTGTCTGGGCTGGTGTGTCCGCAGTGCCCAGTGATGGGTGTGAGTGTCTCCTCTGTGTCCGCACAGGTTTCCCCACAGTGCCCAGAGCTGGGTGTGAGTGTCTCCTGTGTGTCCGGACTCCTGTAACCGCAGTGCACAACGCTGGGTGTGAGCTATTCCTGTGTGTCCGGACTGGTCTGTCCAGAGTGCCCAGCGCTGGGTGTGAGCGTTTCCTGTGTGTCCGGACTGGTCTGTCCGCAGTGCCCAGCGCTGGATGTGAGTGTGTCCTCTGTGTCCGAACTGGACTGTTCGCAGTACCCAGCGCTGGGTGTGAGCTGCTCCTGTGTGTCCGGACTGGTCTGTCCGCAGTGCCCAGCGCTGGGTGTGAATGTCTCCTGTGTTTCCGGACTGGTCTGTCCGCAGTGCCCAGCGCTGGGTGTGGTTTGCTACTGTGTGTCCGGACTGGTCTGTCCGCAGTGCCCAGCGCTGGGTCGGTGTATCTCTTGTGTCCGGATTGGTCAGTCCGCAGTGCCCACCGCTTGCTGTGAGCTGCTCCTCTCTGTCCGGACTGGTCAGTCCGCAGTGCCCAGCACTGGGTGTGAGTATCTCCTCTGTGTCCGGACTGGTCTCCCCAAAGTGCCGAACGCTGGTTGTGAGTGTGTCCTGTGTGTCCGGACTGGTCTATCCGCAGTGCCCAGCGCTGAGTGTGTGTGTCTCTTATGTGTCCGGACTGGTCAGTCCGCAGTGCCGAGAAAAAGGTGTGAGTGTCTCCTGTGTGTCCGGACTTGTCTGTCCGCAGTACCCAGCGCTGGTTGTGAGCTGCTCCTGTGTGTCTGGACTGGTCTGTCTGTAGTGCCCAGCGCTGGGTGTGAGCTGCTCCTGTGTGTCCGGACTGGTCTGTCCGCAGTGCCCAGCGCTGGGTGTGAGCTGCTCCTTTGTTTCCAGACTGGTCTGTCCACAGTGCCCAGCGCTGGGTGTGAGTGTCTCCTGTGTGTCCGGACTTGTCTGTCCGCAGTACCCAGCGCTGGTTGTGAGCTGCTCCTGTGTGTCCGGACTTGTCTGTCCGCAGTACCCAGCGCTGGGTGTGAGCTGCTCCTGTGTGTCCGGACAGGTCTGTGCGCAGTACCCAGCGCTGGGTGTGAGTGTCTCCTGTGTGTCCGGACTGGTCTGTCCGCAGTACCCAGCGCTGGGTGTGAGTGTGTCCTGTGTTTCCGGACTGGTCTGTCTGCATTGCCCAGCGCTGGGTGTGAGCTGCTCCTGTGTGTCCGGTCTGGTCCGTCCACAGTGCCCAGCGCTGGGTGTGAGCTGCTCCTCTGTGTCCGAACTCTTCTGTCCGCAGTGCCCAGCGCTGGCTGTGAGTGTCTCTTGTGTCCGGATTGGCCTGTCCGCAGTGCCCAGCGCTGGTTGTGAGTGTCTCCCGTGTGTCCGGACTAGTCTGTCTGCAGTGCCCAGCACTGGGTGTGCGTGTCTCCTGTTTGTCCAGACTGGTCTGTCCGCAGTGCCCAGCGCTGAGTGTGAGCTGCTCCTGTGTGTCCGGACTGGTCTGTCCGCAATGCCCAGCGCTGGGTGTGAGTGTTTCCTGTGTGTCTGGACTGGTCTGTACGAAGTGCCCAGCGCTGGGTGTGAGCTGCTCCTGTGAGTCCGGTCTGGTCTGTCTGCCGTGCCCAGCACTGGGTGTGAGTATCTCCTCTGTGTCCGGACTGGTCTCCCCAAAGTGCCGAACGCTGGTTGTGAGTGTGTCCTGTGTGTCCGGACTGGTCTATCCGCAGTGCCCAGCGCTGAGTGTGTGTGTCTCTTATGTGTCCGGACTGGTCAGTCCGCAGTGCCGAGAAAAAGGTCTGAGTGTCTCCTGTGTGTCTGGACTGGTCTGTCCGCAGTACCCAGCGCTGGGTGTGAGCTGCTCCTGTGTGTCCGGACTGGTCTGTCCGCAGTGCCCAGCGCTGGCTGTGAGTGTCTCCTGTGTGTCCGGACTGGTCTGTCCGCAGTGCCCAGCGCTGGGTCTGAGTGTCTCTTGTGTCCGGACTGGTCTGTCCGCAGTGCCCAGCGCTGGGTGTCAGCTGCTCCTGTGTGTCCGGACTGGTCTGTCCGCAGTGCCCAGCGCTGGTTGTGAGTGTCTCCCGTGTGTCCGGACTAGTCTGTCTGCAGTGCCCAGCACTGGGTGTGCGTGTCTCCTGTTTGTCCGGACTGGTCTGTCCGCAGTGCCCAGCGCTGAGTGTGAGCTGCTCCTGTGTGTCCGGACTGGTCTGTCTGCAGTGCCCAGCGCTGTGTGTGAGTGTTTCCTGTGTGTCCGGACTGGTCTGTCCGCAGTGCCCAGCTCTGGGTGTGAGCTGCTCCTGTATGTCCGGACTGGTCAGTCCGCATTACCCAGAGCTGGGTGTGAGCTGCACTTGTTTGTCCGGACTGGTCTGTCTGCAATGCCCAACGCTGGGTGTGAGCTGCTCCTGTGTGTCCGGACTGGTCTGTCCGCAATGCCCAGCGCTGGGTGTGAGTGTTTCCTGTGTGTCTGGACTGGTCTGTATGAAGTGCCCAGCGCTGGGTGTGAGCTGCTCCCCTGTGTCTGGACTGGTCTATCCGCAGTGCCCATCGCTGTGTGTGAGCTGCTCCTGTGTGTCCGGACTGGTCTGTCCGCAATGCCCAGCGCTGGGTGTGAGTGTTTCCTGTGTGTCTGGACTGGTCTGTACGAAGTGCCCAGCGCTGCGTGTGAGCTGCTCCTGTGAGTCCGGTCTGGTCTCTCCGCAGTGCCCAGCGCTGGGTGTGAGTGTCTCTTGTGACTGGACTGGTCTCTCCGCAGTGCCCAGCGCTGGTTGTGATCTGCTCCTGTGTGTCCTGACTGGTCTATCCGCAGTGCCCAGCGCTGGGTGTGAGTGTCTCCTGTGTGTCCGGACTGGTCTGTCCGCAGTACCCAACACTGGATGTGAGCTGCTCCTGTGTGTCCGGACTGGTCTGTCCGCAGTACCCAGCGCTGGGTGTGAGCTGCTCCTGTGTGTCCGGACTGGTCTGTCCGCAGTACCCAGGACTGGGTGTGAGCTGCTCCTGTGTGTCTGGACTGGTCTGTCTGCAGTGCCCAACACTGGGTGTGAGCTGCTCCTGTGTGCCGGACTGGTCTGTCCACAGTACCCAGCCCTGGGTGTGCATGTCTCCTGTGTGTCCGGACTGGTTTCTCCGCAGTGCCTAGCGCTGGGTGTGAGCTGCTCTGGTGTGTCCGGTCTGGTCTGTCCTCAGTACCCAGCCCTGGGTGTGAGTGTCTCCTTTGTGTTCGGACTGGTCTATCCGCAGTGCCCAGTGCTTGGTGTGCGTGTCTCCTGTGTGTTCGGACTGGTCTGTCCGCAGTGCCCAGCGCTGGTTCGGTGTATCTCTTGTGTCCGGATTGGCCAGTCCGCAGTGCCCAGCGCTGGGTGTGAGCTGCTCCTCTGTGTCCGAACTGGTCTGTCCGCAGTGCCCAGCGCTGGGTGTGAGTGTCTCCTGTGTGTCCAAACTGGTCTGCCCCCAGTGCCCAGCGCTGTGTGTGAGTGTCTCCTGTGTGTCCGGACTGGTCTGTCCGCAGTGCCCAGCGCTGGGTCTGAGTTTCTCTTGTGTCCGGATTGGCCTGTCTGCAGTGTTAAGCGCTGGATGTGACTTTGTCCAGTGTGTCCTGACTGGTCTGTCCGCAGTGCCCATCGCTGGGTGTGAGCTGCTCCTGTGTGTCCGGACTGCTCTGTCTGCAAGGCCCAGCGCTGGGTGTGAGCTGCTCCTGTGTGTCCGGACTGGTCTGTCCGCAGTGCCCAGCGCTGTGTGTGAGCTGCTCCTGTGTGTCCGGACTGGTCTGACCGCAGTGCCCAGCGCTGTGTGTGAGCTGCTCCGGTGTGTCCGGACTGGTCTGTCCTCAGTACCCAGCCCTGGGTGTGAGTGTCTCCTGTGTGTCCGGTCTGGTCTGTCCGCAGTGCCTAGCGCTGGGTGTGTGCTGCTCCGGTGTGTCCGGTCTGGTCTGTCCACAGTGCCCAGCGCTGGGTGTGAGTGCCTCCTGTGTGTTCGGACTGGTCTATCCGCAGAGCCCATCGCTTGGTGTGCGTGTCTCCTGTGTATTAGGACTGGTCTGTCCGCAGTGACCAGCGCTGGGTGTGAGTGTCTCTGTGTGTCCGGACTGGTCTGCCCGCAGTGCCCAGCGCTGGGTGTGAGCTGCTCCTGTGTGTCCGGACTGGTCTGTCCGCAGTGACCAGCGCTGGGTGTGAGTGTCTACTTTGTGTCCGGACTGGTCAGTCCGCAGTGCCCAACGCTGGCTGTGGGTGTCTCCTGTGTGTCCAGACCAATCTGTCTGCAGTGCCCAGCGCTGGGTGTGAGCTGCTCCTGTGTGTCTGGGCTGGTGTGTCCGCAGTGCCCAGTGATGGGTGTGAGCTGCTCCTGTGTGTCCGGACTGGTCTGTCCGCAGTGACCAGCGCTGGGTGTGAGTGTCTACTTTGTGTCCGGACTGGTCAGTCCGCAGTGCCCAACGCTGGCTGTGGGTGTCTCCTGTGTGTCCAGACCAATCTGTCTGCAGTGCCCAGCGCTGGGTGTGAGCTGCTCCTGTGTGTCTGGGCTGGTGTGTCCGCAGTGCCCAGTGATGGGTGTGAGTGTCTCCTCTGTGTCCGCACAGGTTTCCCCACAGTGCCCAGAGCTGGGTGTGAGTGTCTCCTGTGTGTCCGGACTCCTGTAACCGCAGTGCACAACGCTGGGTGTGAGCTGCTCCTGTGTGTCCGGACTGGTCTGTCCAGAGTACCCAGCGCTGGGTGTGAGTGTTTCCTGTGTGTCCGGACTGGTCTGTCCGCAGTGCCCAGTGCTGGGTGTTGGTGTCTCCTGTTTGTCCGGACTCCTGTAACCGCAGTGCCCAGCGCTGGGTGTGAGTGTTTCCTGTGTGTCCAGACTGGTCTGTCCGCAGTGCCCATCGCTTGGTGTACGTGTCTCCTGTGTGTTCGGACTGGTCTGTGCGCCGTACCTAGCGCTGGATGTGAGCTGGTCCTGTCTGTCCGGACTGCTCTGTCTGCAAGGCCCAGCGCTGGGTGTGAGCTGCTCCTGTGTGTTCGGACTGGTCTCTCCGCAGTGCCCAGCGCTGGGTGTGAGCTGCTCCTGTGTGTCCGGACAGGTCTGTCCTCAGTACCGAGCCCTGGTTGTGAGTGTCTCCTGTGTGTCCGGTCTGGTCTGTCCGCAGTGCCTAGCGCTGGGTGTGTGCTGCTCCGGTGTGTCCGGTCTGGTCTGTCCACACTGCCCAGCGCTGGGTGTGAGTGCCTCCTGTGTGTTCGGACTGGTCTATCCGCAGAGCACATCGCTTGGTGTGCGTGTCTCCTGTGTATTAGGACTGGTCTGTCCGCAGTGACCAGCGCTGGGTGTGAGTGTCTCCTGTGTATCAGGACTGCTCTGTCCGCAGTGCCCAGCGCTGGGTGTGTGTGTCTCCTGTGTGTCCGGACTGGTCTGCCCGCAGTGCCCAGCGCTGGGTGTGAGCTGCTCCTGTGTGTCCGGACTGGTCTGTCCGCAGTGACCAGCGCTGGGTGTGAGTGTCTACTTTGTGTCCGGACTGGTCAGTCCGCAGTGCCCAACACTGGCTGTGGGTGTCTCCTGTGTGTCCGGATCAATCTGTCTGCAGTGCCCAGCGCTGGGTGTGAGCTGCTCCTGTGTGTCTGGGCTGGTGTGTCCGCAGTGCCCAGTGATGGGTGTGAGTGTCTCCTCTGTGTTCCCCACAGTGCCCAGAGCTGGGTGTGAGTGTCTCCTGTGTGTCCGGACTCCTGTAACCGCAGTGCACAACGCTGGGTGTGAGCTATTCCTGTGTGTCCGGACTGGTCTGTCCAGAGTACCCAGCGCTGGGTGTGAGTGTTTCCTGTGTGTCCGGACTGGTCTGTCCGCAGTGCCCAGTGCTGGGTGTTGGTGTCTCCTGTGTGTCCGGCCTGGTCAGTCCGAAGTGCCCAGTACTGGGTGTGAGCTGCTCCTGTGTGTCTGGACTGGTCTGTCCGCACTACCCAACGCTGGGTGTGAGCTGCTCCTGTGTGTCCAGACTGGTCTGTGCGCAGTGCCCAGCGCTGGGTGTGAGCTGGTCCTGTGTGTCCGGACTGGTGTATCCGCAGTTCCCAGCACTGGGTGTGAGTGTCTCCTGTGTGTCCAGACTGGTCTGTGTTCAGTGCCCAGCGGTGGGTGTGAGCTGCTCCTGTCTGTCTGGAGTCGTCTATCTGCAGTGCCCAGTGCTGTGTGTGAACTGCTCCCTTGTGTCCGGACTGGTCTGTCCGCAATGCCCAGCCCTGGGTGTGAGTGTCTCCTGTGTGTCCGGACTGGTCTCTCCGCAGTGCCTAGCGCTGGGTGTGACTGTCTCCTGTGTGTCCGGACAGGTCTGTCCACAAGGCCCAGCGCTGGGTTTGAGCTGCTCCTGTGTGTCCGGACTGGTCTGTCCGCAGTGACCAGCGCTGGGTGTGAGCTGGTCCTGTGTGTCCGGACTGGTCTGTCCGCAGTGCCTAGCGCTGGGTGTGAGCTGCTCTGGTGTGTCCGGTCTGGTCTGTCCTCAGTACCCAGCCCTGGGTGTGAGTGTCTCCTGTGTGTCCGGACTGGTCTCTCCGCAGTGCCTAGCGCTGGGTGTGAGCTGCTCTGGTGTGTCCGGTCTGGTCTGTCCTCAGTACCCAGCCCTGGGTGTGAGTGTCTCCTGTGTGTTCGGACTGGTCTATCCGCAGTGCCTAGCGCTGGATGTGAGCTGCTCCTGTGTGTCCGGACTGGTCTATTCGCAGTGCCCAGCACTGGGTGTGAGCTGGTCCTGTGTGTCCAGACTGGTGTATCCGCAGTTCCCAGCACCGTGTGTGTGTGTCTCCTGTGTGTCCAGACTGGTGTATCCGCTGTTCCCAGCACTATGTGTTTGTCTCCTGTGTGTCCGGACTGGTCTGTCCACAAGGCCCAGCGCTGGGTGTGAGCTGCTCCTGTGTGTCCGGACTGGTCTGTCCGCAGTGCCCAGCGCTGGGTGTGAGCTGCTCCTGTGTGTCCGGACTGGTCTGTCCGCAGTGACCAGCGCTGGGTGTGAGCTGGTCCTGTGTGTCCGGACTGGTCTGTCCGCAGTGCCCAGCGCTGGGTGTGATTGTGTCCTGTGTGTCCGGACTGGTCTGTCCGCAGTGCCCAGCACTGGGTGTGAGTGTCTCCTGTGTGTCCGGACTGGTCTGTCCGCAGTGCCCAGCGCTGCGTGTGAGTGTCTCCTGTGTGTCCGGACTGGTCTGTCCGCAGTGCCCAGCGCTGGGTGTGATTGTGTCCTGTGTGTCCGGACTGGTCTGTCCGCAGTGCCCAGCACTGGGTGTGAGTGTCTCCTGTGTGTCCGGACTGGTCTGTCCGCAGTGCCCAGCGCTGCGTGTGAGTGTCTCCTGTGTGTCCGGACTGGTCTGTCCGCAGTGCCCAGCGCTGGGTGTGAGTGTCTCCTGTGTGTCCGGACTGGTCTGTCCGCAGTGCCCAGCGCTGGGTGTGAGTTTCTCCTGTATGTCCGAACTGGTCTGTCCGCAGGGCCCAGCGCTGGGTGTGAGCTGTTACTGTGTGTCCGAACTTTCTATCCGCAGTGCCCAGCGCTGGTTGTGAGCTGCTCGTGTGTGTCCGGACTGGTCTGTCCGCAGTGCCCAGCACTGGGTGTGAGTGTCTCCTGTGTGTCCGGACTGGTCTGTCCGCAGTGCCCAGCGCTGGGTGTGAGCTGCTCCTGTGTGTCCAGACTGGTCTGTCTGCAGTGCCCAGCGCTGTTTGTGAGCTGCTCGTGTGTTTCCGGACTTGTCTGTCCGCAGTGCCCAGCGCTGGGTGTGAGCTGTTACTGTGTGTCTGAACTTTCTATCCGCAGTGCCCAGCGCTGGGTGTGAGCTGCTCCTGTGTGTCCGAACTTTCTATCCGCAGTGCCCAGCGCTGGGTGTGAGCTGTTACTGTGTGTCCGAACTTTCTATCCGCAGTGCCCAGCGCTGGGTGTGAGCTGCTCCTGTGTGTCTGGACTGGTCTGTCTGCAGTGCCCAGCGCTGGTTGTGAGCTGCTCGTGTGTGTCCGGACTGGTCTGTCCGCAGTGCCCAGCACTGGGTGTGAGTGTCTCCTGTGTGTCCGGACTGGTCTGTCTGCAGTGCCCAGCGCTGGTTGTGAGCTGCTCGTGTGTGTCCGGACTGGTCTGTCCGCAGTGCCCAGCACTGGGTGTGAGTGTCTCCTATGTGTCCAGACTGGTCTGTCTGCGGTGCACAGCGCTGGGTGTGAGCTGCATCTGTGTGTCCGGACCGGTCTGTCCGCAAGGCCCAGCGCTGGTTTGAGTGTCTCCTGTGTGTCCGGTCTGGTCTGCCCTATGTGCCCAGCGCTGTGTGTGTGAGTGTCTCCTGTGTGTCCGGACTGGTCTCTCCACAGTGCCCAGCGGTGGGTATGAGCTGATCCTGTGTGTCCAGACTGCTCTGTATGCAGTGCCCAGCACTGGGTGTGCGTGTCTCCTGTGTGTCCGGACTGGTCTGTCCGCAGTGCCCAGCGCTGGGTGTGAGCTGCTCCTGTGTGTCCGGACTGTTCTGTCCGCAGTGCCCAGCTCTGGTTGTCACTGAGTCCGGACTGGTTTGTCCGCAGTGCCCAGTGCTGGGTGTGAGCTGCTCCTGTGTGTCCGGACATGTGTATCCGCAGTTCGCAACGCTGGGTGTGAGTGTCTCCAGTGTGTCCGGCCTGTTCAGTCCGCAGTGCCCAATGCTGGGTGTGAGCTGCTCCTGTGTATCTGGGCTGGTGTGTCCGCAGTGCCCAGCACTGGGTGTGAGCTGCTCCTGTGTGTCTGGGCTGGTGTGTCCGCAGTGCCCAGTGATGCGTGTGAGCTGCTCCTGTGTATCTGGGCTGGTGTGTCCGCAGTGCCCAGCACTGGGTGTGAGCTGCTCCTGTGTGTCTGGGCTGGTGTGTCCGCAGTGCCCAGTGATGGGTATGAGCTGCTCCGTGTTTCCGAACTGGTCTAACCACAGTGCCCAGCGCTGGTTGTTAGTTGCTCCTCTGTGTCCGAACTGGTCTGCTCACAGTGCCCAGCGCTGGGTGTGAGCATCTGCTTTTTGTCCGGACTGGTCTGTCCGCAGTGCCCAGCGCTGGGTGTGAGTGTCTCCTGTGTGTCTGGACTAGTGTGTCCGCAGTGCCCAGTGATGGGTGTTAGCTGATCCTGTGTGTCCGGACTGGTCTAACCGCAGTACCCAGCGCTGGGTGTGAGCGTCTCCTGTGTGTTCGGACATTTCTGTCCGCAGTGCCCAGCGCTGGGTGTGAGCATCTGCTGTTTGTCCGGACTGGTCTGTCCGCAGTGCCCAGCGCTGGGTCTGAGCTGCTCCTCTGTGTACGAACTGGTCTGTCTTTAGTGCCCAACGCTGGGTGTGAGCTGCGCCTGTGTGTCCGAACTGGTCTGTCTCCAGTGCCCAGCGCTGGGTCTGAGCTGTTCCTGTATGTCCAGAATGGTCTGTCCGCGGTGCCCTGTGCTGGGTGTGAGTGTGTCCTGTGTGTCCGGACTGGTCTGTCCGCAGTGCCCAGCGCTGGGTGTGAGTGTGTCCTGTGTGTCCGAACTGGTCTGTCCGTACTGCCCAGCCCTGGGTGTGTGTGTCTCCTGTGTGTCCGGACTGGTCTGTCTGCAGTGCCCAGCGCTGGGTGTGAGTGTGTCCTGTGTGTCCGGACTGGTCTGTCCGCAGTGCCCAGTGCTGGTTGTGAGTGTCTCCTGTGTGTCCGGACTGGTCTGTCCGCAGTGCCCAGCGCTGGGTGTGAGTGTCTCCTGTGTGTCCGGACTGGTCTGTCTGCAGTGCCCTACGCTGGGTGTGAGTGTCTCCTCTGTGTCCGGACTGGTCTGACCGCAGTGCCCAGCGCTGGGTGTGTGTCTCCTGTGTGTCCGGACTGGTCAGACCGCAGTGCCCAGCGCTGGGTGTGAGTGTCTCCTGTGTGTCTGGACTGGTCTGTCCGCAGTGCCCAGCGCTGGGTGTGAGTGTCTCCTGTGTGTCCGGACTGGTCTGTCCGCAGTGCCTAGCGCTGGGTGTGAGCTGCTCCTGTGTGTCCGGACTGGTCTGTCCGCAGTGCCCAGCGCTGTGTGTGAGTGTCTCCTGTGTGTCTGGACTGGTCTGTCCGCAGTGCCCAGTGCTGGGTGTGAGTGTCTCCTGTGTGTCCGGACTGGTCTGTCCGCAGTGCCTAGCGCTGTGTGTGAGTGTCTCCTGTGTGTCCGGACTGGTCTGTCCGCAGTGCCCAGTGCTGGGTGTGAGTGTCTCCTGTGTGTCCGGACTGGTCTGTCCGCAGTGCCCAGCGCTGGGTGATTGGTCTCTCTGCTTGTAATTGGACCCTGGCTGAGGTTCCATCTGGGCGGTGTTGCTGAGCATATTCCGTGTCTCTTTATTTGTTATTTGATGGTTTCTCAGAGCCTCCTGCTCTGGCAGAGCCCTGGGAGACTGCACTAATAATGCGTTTGATCTACTCCTGGACTGTATACAAGCGATTATTGTCTTGTACTCAGTCAAAGGTATTGATTTTGTTAGAAATATGAGGCAAGCAATGGAGGGAGCTTGTCACTTGCAATAATCAGACACTCTGGGGAGTTGTTTCGCTGAACACAATCAGTCTCCTTTAATTACCGCGCTGCTTTCATTTCTCTCTCAGACACACTGACACAATCCTGGCCCAGGACCACAGACATGCTGCTCGCTGGCGATTGGCTCTGAGAGGATGCCCACAATTAATGACTGACCAGGCCTGGACCGGACACGGCGGGGGTCAGAGCCGGGGTCAGAGACTTGCACAGCGGAGGTCAGAGCTGAGGTCAGAGCCATGCACAGCGGGGGTCAGAGCCGGGGTCAGAGCCATGCACAGCAGGGGTCAGAGCCGGGGTCAGAGCCATGCACAGCGGGGGTCAGAGCCGAGGTCAGAGCCATGCACAGCGGGGGTCAGAGCCGAGGTCAGAGCCATGCACAGCGGGGGTCAGAGCCGAGGTCAGAGACTTGCACAGCGGGGGTCAGAGCCGAGGTCAGAGACTTGCACAGCGGGGGTCAGAGCCGAGGTCAGAGACTTGCACAGCGGAGGTCAGAGCCGAGGTCAGAGCCATGCACAGCGGGGGTCAGAGCCGAGGTCAGAGCCATGCACAGCAGGGGTCAGAGCTGGGGTCAGAGCCATGCACAGCGGGGGTCAGAGCCGAGGTCAGAGCCATGCACAGCGGGGGTCAGAGCCGAGGTCAGAGCCATGCACAGCGGGGGTCAGAGCCGAGGTCAGAGCCATGCACAGCGGGGGTCAGAGCCGAGGTCAGAGCCATGCACAGCGGGGGGTCAGAGCCGGGGTCAAAGCCATGCACAGCGGGGGTCAGAGCCGGGGTCAGAGCCATGCACAGCGGGGGTCAGAGCCGGGGTCAATCTCCCCACACCGAGTCCACGATGTGTCCTTTCTCCCCATGATGTGTCCGCTCTCCCCACACGGTGTCCGCTCTCCCCACACAGGGTCCTCTCTCCCCACACAGGGTCCTCTCTCCCCACACGGTGTCCTCTCTCCCCACACAGGGTCCTCTCTCCCCACACGGTGTCCGCTCTCCCCACACAGGGTCCTCTCTCCCCACACAGGGTCCTCTCTCCCCACACGGTGTCCTCTCTCCCCACACAGGGTCCTCTCTCCCCACACGGTGTCCGCTCTCCCCACACAGGGTCCTCTCTCCCCACACAGGGTCCTCTCTCCCCACACGGTGTCCGCTCTCCCCACACAGAGTCCTCTCTCCCCACACAGGGTCCTCTCTCCCCACACGGTGTCCGCTCTCCCCACACAGGGTCCTCTCTCCCCACACGGTGTCCTCTCTCCCCACACTGTGTCTGCTCTCCCCACACAGGGTGTCCTCTCTCCCCACACGGTGTCCGCTCTCCCCACACGGTGTCCGCTCTCCCCACACTGTGTCTGCTCTTCCCACACAGGGTCCTCTCTCCCCACACAGTGTCCGTTCTCCCCACACAGTGTCTGCTCTCCCCACACAGGGTCCTCTCTCCCCACACGGTGTCCGCTCTCCCCACACGGTGTTCGCTCTCCCCACACAGGGTCCGCTCTCCCCACACGGTGTTCGCTCTCCCCACAGGGTGTCCTCTCTCCCCACAGGGTGTCCTCTCTCCCCACAGGGTGTCCTCTCTCCCCACACGGTGTTCGCTCTCCCCACAGGGTGTCCTCTCTCCCCACAGGGGGTCCGCTCTCCCCACACGGTGTCCGCTTTCCCCACAGGGGGTCCGCTCTCCCCACACGGTGTCCGCTTTCCCCACAGGGTGTCTGCTCTCCCCACACGGGGTCCGCTCTCCCCACACGGTGTCGCTCTCCCCACACGGTGTCGCTCTCCCCACACGGTGTCGCTCTCCCCACACGGTGTCCGCTCTCCCCGCAGGGGGTTCCCTCTCCCCACACGAGTTTCTCTCTCTCTGTTTGGGATCAACTCTCTCTCCACCCGGGTCTCTCTCTCTCCACCTGGGTCTCTCTTTCTCTCCACCCGGGTCTCTCTCTCTCCACCCAGGTCTCTCTCTCTCTGCCCTGGTTTCTCTCTCTCCACCCAGGTTTCTCTCTCTCCACCCAGGTTTCTCTCTCTCCACCCAGGTTTCTCTCTCTCCACCCGGGTCTCTCTCTCTCCACCCAGGTCTCTCTCTCTCTGCCCTGGTTTCTCTCTCTCCGCCTAGGTCTCTCTCTCTCCACCCAGGTCTCTCTCTCTCTGCCCTGGTTTCTCTCTCTCCACCCAGGTCTCTCTCTCTCTGCCCTGGTTTCTCTCTCTCCACCCGGGTCTCTCTCTCTCCACCCAGGTCTCTCTCTCTCTGCCCAGGTTTCTCTCTCTCCACCCGGGTCTCTCTCTCCACCCGGTTTTCTCTCTCTCCACCCAGGTCTCTCTCTCTCCACCCGGGTCTCTCTCTCTCTCCGCCCGGGTCTCTCTCTCTCCGCCTGGGTCTCTCTCTCTCCGCCCGGGTCTCTCTCTCTCCGCCCGGGTCTCTCTCTCTCCGCCCGGGTCTCTCTCTCTCTGCCCGGGTTTCTCTCTCTCCACCCGGTTCTCTCTCTCTCTGCCCTGGTTTCTCTCTCTCCATCCGGGTTTCTCTCTCTCCACCTGGGTCTCTCTCTCCACCCGGTTTTCTCTCTCTCCGCCTGGGTTTTTCTCTCTCCGCCCAGGTTTCTCTCTCTCTGCCCGGGTCTCTCTCTCTCTAACCGTGTTTCTCTCTCTCCGCCCGGGTTTCTCTCTCTCCGCCCGGGTTTCTCTCTCTCCGCCCGGGTTTCTCTCTCTCTCCGCCTGGGTCTCTCTCTCTCTAACCGGGTTTCTCTCTCTCCGCCCGGGTTTCTCTCTCTCTCCGCCTGGGTCTCTCTCTCTCTAACCGGGTTTCTCTCTCTCTGCCCGGGTTTCTCTCTCTCTCCGCCTGGGTCTCTCTCTCTCTAACCGGGTTTCTCTCTCTCTGCCCGGGTTTCTCTCTCTCTCCGCCTGGGTCTCTCTCTCTCTGCCCGGGTTTCTCTCTCTCTCCGCCTGGGTCTCTCTCTCTCTAACCGTGTTTCTCTCTCTCCGCCCAGGTTTCTCTCTCTCTGCCCGGGTTTCTCTCTCTCTGCCCGGGTTTCTCTCTCTCTCCACCCGGGTCTCTCTCTCTCTGCCCGGGTTTCTCTCTCTCTCCGCCCGGGTCTCTCTCTCTCTAACCGTGTTTCTCTCTCTCCGCCCGGGTTTCTCTCTCTCCGCCCGGGTTTCTCTCTCTCCGCCCGGGTTTCTCTCTCTCTCCGCCCGGGTTTCTCTCTCTCTACCCGGGTTTCTCTCTCTCCGCCCGGGTTTCTCTCTCTCCGCCCGGGTTTCTCTCTCTCTGCCCGGGTCTCTCTCTCTCCGCCCGGGTTTCTCTCTCTCTGCCCGGGTTTCTCTCTCTCCGCCCGGGTTTCTCTCTCTCCGCCCGGGTTTCTCTCTCTCTACCCGGGTTTCTCTCTCTCCGCCCGGGTTTCTCTCTCTCTACCCGGGTTTCTCTCTCTCTACCCGGGTTTCTCTCTCTCCGCCCGGGTTTCTCCGTCTCCGCCCGGGTTTCTCTCTTTCCGCCCTGGTCTCTCTCTCTCCGCCTAGGTCTCTCTCTCTCCGCCTAGGTCTCTCTCTCTCCGCCTAGGTCTCTCTCTCTCCGCCTAGGTCTCTCTCTCTCTGCCTGGGTTTCTCTCTCTCCGCCCAGGTCTCTCTCTCTCTCTGCCCGGGTCTCTCTCTCTCTGCCTGGGTCTCTCTCTCTCTCTCCGCCTCGGTCTCTCTCAATGCCCGGGTCTCTCTCTCTCCGCCCGGGTCTCTCTCTCTCCACCTGGGTCTCTCTCTCTCCGCCCGGGTCTCTCTCTCTCCACCCGGGTCTCTCTTTCCTCTCCACACTCATGTTTGTGGCACTGAAGTCGGGGATGCAGTGAAAGCCACCTTGGGCAGGCCTGTTTGTTGGAGGGGGGCCTTCTCCTGGTGGATGTGCTTCTGTGGGAAATCTGTAGGCCCAGGAATCCCCGCAGGGCCTCTGTGTGTGTGTGTGTGTGTGTGTGCCCGGCCCAGCGCAGTGTGAGAGACCGTGCTCTGACCCCGGTCCAGGGCCTGACTGTCTCCGCAGCCCACAACAACCTCATCCAGGCCCTGAAGGAGCTAAAGAAATAGAATTATTCACTTCACACACGGGGGCCTTTGCGTTTCTAGCGAGGTGAAGCTTTTAACATGTCCCTCATCAGGTGGCTGAGTCACATGTTCACCTTCTTTAAAAACTCTTTGTTTCTCGTTATTAGATTGTTCAACTCCCTCCTCCTCCCTCCCCCCTCACTCCATGGGACAGCTCCGGCCTTCAGGGAGGGATCAGTGCGCTGATCCCGCGCCCCGGGATGGCCAGCGCCTGCGCTGCCAGTGGCTGCTCCTGGGCCTGTCTCCCGATGGGAAAAGCCTGCTCTCCGCTTGTGGCCCTGGCAGCAGCTGCTTCACACACTGGAGGCGTTCACAGCGCAAACACTGCAGCATTTGTGCTGCTCATTCTCTATCATCACCGAGATCCAGCGCTTACAGAGCACGACACAGCAGCCGCTGCTCTCCTCACCCGTCCGTCTGATTGACTGATCTCCCTCAATATATTAGAGAGAGACCGGATTTAGAAAGGAGCAACAGGCGGGGTGATCCCTCCTGGGATTCAGCGTGATCTGTACTGGGATACGGGGTGATCTGTACTGGGAAATGGTGTGATTTGTACTGGGATACAGGGAGATATGTGCTGGGATACGGTGTGATCTGTACTGGGATACGGAGCGATCTGTACTTGGATACGGGGTGATATGCACTGGGATACGGAGCGATTTGTACTGGGATACAGAGCGATATGTACTGGGATACGGGGTTATCTGCACTGGGATATGGAGTGATCTGTACTGGGATACGAAGCGATCTGTACTGGGATACGGTGTGATCTGTACTGGGATACGGAGCGATCTGTACTCGGATACGGGGTGATATGCACTGGGATACGGAGCGATCTGTACTGGGTTACAGAGTGATATGTACTGGGTTACGGGGTTATCTGCACTGGGATACGGAGTGATCTGTACTGGGATATGAAGCGATCTGTACCGGGATACGGTGTGATCTGCACTGGGATATGGAGTGATCTGCACTGGGATATGGCAAGAGCTGTCCCGGATACAACATGATCTGTGCTGGGATACTGTGTGATCTATACTCGGATACAGCGTGACCTGTTCTGGGATCGGGCGTGATTTGTACTGGAGTATGGAGTGATCTGTATTGGGATACGGCGCGATCTGTACTGGGATACAACTTGATCTGCACTGGGAAATGGAGCGATCGGTACAGGGATACAACATGTTCTGTACTTGGATACGACATGTTCTGTACTGGGATACGACATGTTCTGTACAGGGATACAGTGTGATCTGTACTGGGATGGACATGATCTCTACATGGATATGGAGTGATCTGTAGGTGGATACAGAGTGATCTATACTGGGATACGGCGCGATCTGTATTGGGATACGACGTGATCTGTACTGGGATACGGTGTGATCTGCGGTGGTATGCGGCGTGATGTGTACAGGATACGGTGTGATCTCTACTGGGACACGGAGTGATCTGTATGGGATACGGTGTGATCTCTACTGGGACATGGAGTGATCTGTATGGGATACGGTGTGATCTGTACTGGGATACGACATGATCTGTATTGGGATACAGTGCGATCTGTAATTGGATATGGCATGATCTGTACTGGGATATGGCGTGATCTGTACTGGGATGGGCATGATCTCTACATGGATATGGAGTGATCTGTACATAGATACAGAGTGATCTGTACTTGCATACGCTGTGATCTGCCCTTGGATAGGACTGATCTGTATTGGGATATGGAGCGATCTGTACTGGGAAATGGCATGATTTGTACTGGGATACAGAGAGATCTGTACTGAGATACAGTGTGATCTGTACTGCGATATGGTGTGATCTGTACTCAGATATGGGGTGATATGCACTGGGATACGGAGCGATCTGTACTGGAATATGGAGTGATATGTGCTGGGATACGGGGTTATCTACACTGGGATATGGAGTGATCTGTACTGGGATATAGAGCGATCTGTACAGGGATACGGAGTGATATGTACTTGGATACGGGGTTACCTGCACTGGGATATGGAGTGATCTGTACTGGGATATGGGGGTATCTGACTGGGATACGAAGCGATCTGTAATGGGATATAGAGTGATCAGTATTGGGATACGGTGTGATCTGCACTGGGATATGGAGCAATCTGTACTGGGATATGCCAAGACCTGCCCCGGGTACAACATGATCTGTGCTGGGATACTGTGTGATCTATACTCGGATACAGCATGACCTGTTCTAGGATCGGGTGTGATTTGTACTGGAGTATGGAGTGATCTATACTGGGATACGGCACGATCTGTACTGGGATACGGCATGATCTGTTCTGGGATACCATGTGATCTGCACTGGGAAATGGAGCGATCAGTACAGGGATACGACATGTAATGGGATACGGTGTGATCTGTGTGGGATACGGCGCGATCTGTACTGTGATGCGGCATAATTTGTATTGGGCTGCGGCGTGATCTGTACTGGGATACGACTTGTTCTGTACTTGGATACGACATGTTTTGTGCTGGGTTACGATATGTTCTGTACTGGGATACGGTGCGATCTGTACTGGGATGGGCATGATCTCTACATGGATATGGAGTGATCTGTACATGGATACAGAGTAATCTGTACTGGGATATGGCGCAATCTGTATTGGAATACGTCGTGATCTGTACAGGATACGGTGTGATCTCTACTGGGATATGGAGTGATCTGTATGGGATACGGTGTAATCTGTACTGTGATACGGCGTGATCTGTACTGGGATGCGGCGTGATATGTACTGGGATGCGACGTGATCTGTACTGGAAAACAACGTGATCTATACTGGGATACGACATGTTCTGTACCGGGATATGACATGTTCTGTACTGAGATAAGACATGTTTTGTGCTGGGATACATGTTCTGTACTGGGATACTGTGTCATCTGTACTGGGATGGGCGTGATCTCTACATGGATATGGAGTGATCTGTACATGGATACAGAGTGATCTATACTGGGATATGGTGTGATCTGCCCTTGCATAGGAGTGATCTGTATTGGGATATGCAGTGATCTGTACTGGGAAATGGCGTGATTTGTACAGGATACGGTGTGATCTCTACTGGGATACGGAGTGATCTGTATGGGATACGGTGTGATCTGTACTGGGATACAACGTGATCTGTACTGGGATACGGTGTGATCTGTAATGGGATACGGCGTAATCTGTACTGTGATACGGCGTGATCTGTACTGGGATGCGGCGTGACCTGTACTGGGATGCGACGTGATCTGTCCTGGGATACCACGTGATCTGTACTGGGATACGACATGTTCTGTACCGAGATGCGACATGTTCTGTACTGGGATACGACATGTTTTGTGCTGGGATACATGTTCAGTACTGGGATACTGTGTCACCTGTACTGGGATGGGCGTGATCTCTACATGGATATGGAGTGATCTGTACATGGATACAGAGTGATCTGTACTGGCATACGCTGTGATCTGCCCTTGCATAGGAGTGATCTGTATTGGGATATGGAGCGATCTGTACTGGGAAATGGCGTGATTTGTACTGGGAAATGGCGTGATTTGTACTGGGAAATGGCGTGATTTGTACTGGGATATGGAGAGATTTGTACAGGGATATGGTGTGATCTGTACTGGGATACGGTGTGATCTGCACTGGGATATGGAGCAATCTGTACTAGGAAACGGCAACAGCTGTCCCGGATACGACATGATCTGTACTGGGAAACTGTGTGATCTATACTCGGATACGGCGTGACCTGTTCTGGGATCTGGCGTGATTTGTACTGGAGTATGGAATGATCTGTTCTGGGATACGACGCGATCTGTACTGGGATACTGCATGATCTGTACTGGGATGTGGCATGATCTGTTCTGGGATACAACATGAGCTGTCCTGGGAAATGGAGCGATCAGTACTGGGATACAACATGTTCTGTACTGGGATATGACATGTTCTGTATTGGGATACAACATGTTCTGTACTTGGAAAAGACATGTTTTGTGCTGGGATATGACATGTTCTGTACTGGGATACAGTGTGATCTGTACTGGGATGGGCATGATCTCTACATGGATATGGAGTGATCTGGTCATGGGTATAGAGTGATATGTTCTGGGCTACGGCGCGATCTGTATTGGGATACGGTGTGATCTGTACGGGATACGGTGTGATCTGTACTGGGATACGGTGTGATCTGTGCTGGGATACGGTGTGATCTGCACTTGGATACGGTGTGATCTGTTCTGGGTTACGACATGTTCTGTACTGGGATACGACATGTTTTGTGCTGGAATATGACATGTTCTGTACTGGGATACGGTGTGATCTGTACTGGGATACGACATGTTCTGTACTGGGATACGACATGTTTTGTACTGGGATACAACATGTTCTGTTTTGGGATACGACATGTGTTGTGCTGGGATACTGTGTCATCTGTACTGTGATGGGCCTGAACTCTACATGGATATAGAGTGATTTGTACAAAGATACAGAGTGATCTGTACTGGCATACAGTGTGATCTGCATTCGATTAGGAGTGATCTGCATTGGGATATGGAGTGATCTGTACTGGGAAATGACATGATTTGTACTGGGATACGGTGTGATCTGTATTGGGATATGGAGCGACCTATACTGGGATACGACACGATCTGTGCTGGGATACAGTGTGATCTGCACTAGGATACGGAGCGATCTGCACTGGGATACAGTGTGATCTGCACTGGGATACGGAGCGATCTGTACTGGGATATGCCAAGAGCTGCCTCGGAAACAACATGATCTGATCTGGGATACAGAGTGATCTGCACTGGGATACGGAGAGATCTGCACTGGGATACGGAGCGATCTGAACTGGGATACAGAGTGATCTGCACTGTGATATGGAGCAATTTGCACTGGGATACAGAACAATATGTACTGGGATAGGGGGTGATCTGCACTGGGATGCGGAATGATCTGAACTGGGATACGGAGTGATCTGCACTGTGATACGGAGCGATTTTCACTGGGATATGGAACGATCTGTACTGGGATACGGGGTGATCAGCACTGGGATACGAAGCGATCTGCCCTGGGATACGAAGCGATCTGCCCTGGGTTACAGAGCGATCTGCACTGGGATATGGAGTGATCTGCACTGGGATACGGAGAAATCTGCACAGGGATATGGAGCGATCTGCACTGGAATACAGAGTGATCTGAACTGGGATATGGAGCGATCTGAACTGGGATACAGAGCGATCTGCACGGGGATATGGAGTGATCTGCACTGGGATACGGTGTGAGTGGTACTGGGATACAGCGTGATATGTACTGGGATATTGAGTGATCTGTACTGGGATATGGAGCAATCTGAACTGGGATACGGAGCGAGTGGTATTGGGATATGGTATGATATCTACTGGGATATGGGGTTATCTGCACTGGAATATGGAGCGATCTGCATTGGGTTACAGAGCAATCTGCACTGGGACATGGAGTGATCTGCACTGGGATACAGAGTGAGCGGTACTGGGATACGGTGTGATATGTACTGGGATATGGAGTTTTCTGTACTGGGATACAGGGTGTTCTGAACTGGGATATGGTGTGATCTGCATTTGGATACAGGGTGATCTACACTGGGATATGGTGTGATATGCACTGGATATGGAGCGATGGGTACTGGGATATGAAATGATATGTACTGGGATACAGGGTGATCTGCACTGGGATATGGAGCGATCTGCACTGGGATACGGAGTGATCTGCACTGGGAGATGATGTGATCTGTCCTGGGATATGGTGTGATCTGCAGTGGGATATGGCATGATCTGTACTGGGATATGGTGCTATCTGTACTTGGATACGGTGTGATCTGCATTTGGATACAGGGTGATCTGCACTGGGATACGGAGAGATCTGCACTGGGATACGGAGCGATCTGAACTGGGATACAGAGTGATCTGCACTGTGATATGGAGCAATTTGCACTGGGATATGGAACAATATGTACTGGGATAGGGGGTGATCTGCACTGGGATGCGGAGTGATCTGAACTGGGATACGGAGTGATCTGCACTGTGATACGGAGCGATTTTCACTGGGATATGAAACGATCTGTACTGGGATACGGGGTGATCAGCACTGGGATACCGAGCGATCTGCCCTGGGATACGGAGCGATCTGCCCTGGGTTACAGAGCGATCTGCACTGGGATATGGAGTGATCTGCACTGGGATACGGAGAAATCTGCACAGGGATATGGAGCGATCTGCACTGGGATACAGAGTGATCTGCAATGCGATACGGAGCGATTTGCACTGGGATATAGAACGATCTGTACTGGGAAACGGGGTAATCTGCACTGGGATACGGAGTGATCTGTACTGGGAAACGGGGTGATCTGCACTGGGATACAGACTGATCTGCACAGGGATACGAAGCGATCTGTACTGGGATACGGTGCAATCTGCAATGGGATACAGATTGATCTGTACCTGCATGCGGGGTGTTATAAACTGCGATACGGTCTGATCTGCACTGGGATACGGAGTGATCTGCACTGCGATTCGGAGCGATTTGCACTGGGATACGCGGTAATCTGCATGGGGATACAGAGCGATCTGTACTTGGATATGGTGTGATCTGCACTGGGATACAGAGCGATCGGTACTGTGTTATAGAACGATCTGCACTGGGATACGGAGCGATCTGCACTGGGATATGGTGTGATCTGCACTGGGATACGGAGCGATCGGTACTGGGTTACAGCTTGAAATGTACTGGGATACAGGGTTATTTGCACTGGGATACAGATTGATCTGTACTGGGATATGG
Source organism: Isurus oxyrinchus (assembly GCA_026770705.1). Lineage (NCBI taxonomy): Eukaryota > Metazoa > Chordata > Chondrichthyes > Lamniformes > Lamnidae > Isurus > Isurus oxyrinchus. The sequence goes on from JANJGN010000111.1 coordinate 677,234, forward strand.
AGAGATCTTCACTGGGATACGGAGCGATCTGCACTGCGATACAGAGCGATCTGTACTGGGATAAAGTGTGATCTGCACTGCGATAGGGAGCGATATGCACTGGGATACAGAGCGATCTGCTGTGGGATACGGTGTGATCTGCACTGGGATACGGAGCATTCGGTACTGGGATACGGCTTGAAATGTACTGGGATACGGGGTTATTTGCACTGGGATACAGATTGATCTGTACTGTGATACGGAATTATTTGCACTGGGATGCGGGGTGATTTGTACTAGGATATGGTTTGATCTGTACTGGGATATGGAGTGATCTGTCCTGGATACGACATGATCTGTACTGGGATACTGTGTATTCTATACTCGGATGTGGCATGACCTGTACTGGGATCGGGCGTAATTTGTACTGCAGTATGGAGTGATCTGTACTGGGATACAGCGTTGTCTGTACTGGGATCGGGTGTGATTTGCACAGGGATACTGCATGATCTTTACTGGGATACGATGTGATCTGTGCTGGGATATGGAGCAATCTGTGCTGGGATATGGAGCAATCTGTTCTCGGATATGTTTAGATCTGTACTGGGATACGTGATCTGTACTCAGATATGGAGCGATCTGCACTGGTATATGGAGCGAATGAACTGGGATACAGAGCGATCTGCACTGGGATACGGAGCGATCGGTACTGGGTTATGGCTTGAAATGTACTGGGATATGGGGTTATTTGCACTGGGATACAGATTGCTCTGTACTGGGATACAGAGCGATCTGCACTGGGATACGGACGCTCTGCACTGGGATACGGAGTGATCAGTACTGAGATATGTAGCTATATGTTCTGGGATATGGTGTGATCTGTACTGGGATATGGGGTGATCTGTACTGGGATACGGTGTGAGCGATACTGGGATGCAGTGTGATATGTACTGGGATACGGAGTGATCTGAACTGGGATACAGAGTGATCTGCACTGGAATATGGAGTGATCTGCACTGTGATACGTTGTGAGCAGTACTGGGATGCAGCGTGATATGTACTGGGATTTGGAGTGATCTGCACTGGGATATGGAGCAATCTGACTGGGATACGGAGTGAGCAGTACTGGGATATGGTATGATATATAATGGGATATGGGGTTCTCTGCACTGGACTATGGAGCGATCTGCATTGGGATACAGAGCAATCTGCACTGGGATATGGAGTGAGCGGTACTGGGATACAGCGTGATACGTACTGGGATATGGAGTGTTCTGTACTGGGATACGGGGTGTTCTGAACTGATATACGGTCTGATCAGCATTGGAATACAGGGTGATCTGCACTCGGATACAGAGCGATCTGCACTGGGATATGGTGTGATATGCACTGGGATACGGAGCGATGGGTACTGGGATACGATGTGATATGTACTGGGATACGGCGTGATATGTACCGGGATACAGGGTGATCTGCACTGGGATATGGAGCGATCTGCACTGGGATACGGAGTGATCTGCACTGGGAGACAACCTGATCTGTCCTGGGATATGGTGTGATCTGCAGTGGGATATGGCATGATCTGTACTGGGATATGGAGCGATCTGTACTTGGATACGGTGGATTATTTACTTGGATATGACATGATCTGTACTGGGTTAGGAGGTGATCTGCACTGGGATACGGGGCGATCTGTACTGGGATACGGGGTGAACTGTACTGGGATACGGAGCAATCTGTACTGGGAGATGGTGTGATCTGTACTGGGATAGGAGGTGATCTGTACTGGGATATGGGGTGATCTGTACTGGGATATGGGGTGAACTGTATTGGGATACAGAGCAACCTATACTGGGATAAGAGGTGATCTGTACTGGGATACGGAGCGATCTGCACTGGGATACGGTGTGATCTGCATTTGGATACAGGGTGATCTGCACTGGGATATGGTGTGATATGCACTGGATACAGAGCGATGGGTACTGGGATATGACATGATATGTACTGGGATACAGGGTGATCTGCACTGGGATATGGAGCGATCTGCACTGGGATACGGAGTGATCTGCACTGGGAGATGATGTGATCTGTCCTGGGATATGGTGTGATCTGCAGTGGGATATGGCATGATCTGTACTGGGATATGGTGCTATCTGTACTTGGATACGGTGGATTATTTACGAGGATATGACATGATCTGTACTGGGTTTGGAGGTGATCTGCACTGGGATACAGGGTGATCTGTACTGGGATACAGGGTGAACTGTACTGGGATATGGAGCAATCAGTACTGGGCGATGGAGTGATCTGTACTGGGATAGGAAGTGATCTGTGCTGGGATATGGGGTGATCTGTACTGGGAATTGGGGTGAATCGTATTGGGATACGGAGCGATCTATACTGGGATAGGAGGTGATCTGTACTGGGATACGGAGCGATCTGCACTGGGATACAGAGCGATCTGCACTGGGATACAGAGTGATTTGCACTGGGATATAGAACGATCTGTACTGGGAAACGGGGTAATCTGCACTGGGATACGGAGTGATCTGTACTGGGAAACAGGGTGATCTGCACTGGGATACAGACTGATCTGCACAGGGATACGAAGCGATCTGTACTGGGATATGGTGCAATCTGCAATGGGATACAGATTGATCTGTACCTGCATGCGGGGTGTTATAAACTGCGATACGGTCTGATCTGCACTGGGATACGGAGTGATCTGCACTGCGATTCGGAGCGATTTGCACTGGGATATGTGGTAATCTGCATGGGGATACAGAGCGATCTGTACTTGGATATGGTGTGATCTGCACTGGGATACAGAGCGATCGGTACTGTGTTATAGAACGATCTGCACTGGGATACGGAGCGATCTGCACTGGGATATGGTGTGATCTGCACTGGGATACGGAGCGATCGGTACTGGGTTACAGCTTGAAATGTACTGGGATACAGGGTTATTTGCACTGGGATACAGATTGATCTGTACTGGGATATGGAGAGATCTTCACTGGGATACGGAGCGATCTGCACTGCGATACAGAGCGATCTGTACTGGGATACAGTGTGATCTGCACTGTGATAGGGAGCGATATGCACTGGGATACAGAGCGATCTGCTGTGGGATACGGTGTGATCTGCACTGGGATACGGAGCATTCGGTACTGGGATACGGCTTGAAATGTACTGGGATACGGGGTTATTTGCATTGGGATACAGATTGATCTGTACTGTGATACGGAGTTATTTGCACTGGGATGCGGGGTGATTTGTACTAGGATATGGTTTGATCTGTACTGGGATATGGAGTGATCTGTCCCGGATACGACATGATCTGTACTGGGATACTGTGTATTCTATACTCAGATGTGGCATGACCTGTACTGGGATCGGGCGTAATTTGTACTGCAGTATGGAGTGATCTGTACTGGGATACAGCGTTGTCTGTACTGGGATCGGGTGTGATTTGCACAGGGATACTGCATGATCTTTACTGGGATACGATGTGATCTGTGCTGGGATATGGAGCAATCTGTGCTGGGATATGGAGCAATCTGTTCTCGGATATGTTTAGATCTGTACTGGGATACGTGATCTGTACTCAGATATGGAGCGATCTGCACTGGTATATGGAACGAATGAACTAGGATACAGAGCGATCTGCACTGGGATACGGAGCGATCGGTACTGGGTTATGGCTTGAAATGTACTGGGATACGGGGTTATTTGCACTGGGATACAGATTGCTCTGTACTGGGATACAGAGCGATCTGCACTGGGATACGGACGCTCTGCACTGGGATACGGAGTGAGCGGTACTGAGATATGTAGCTATATGTTCTGGGATATGGTGTGATCTGTACTGGGATATGGGGTGATCTGTACTGGGATACGGTGTGAGCGATACTGGGATGCAGCGTGATATGTACTGGGATACGGAGTGATCTGAACTGGGATACAGAGTGATCTGCACTGGAATATGGAGTGATCTGCACTGTGATACGTTGTGAGCAGTACTGGGATGCAGCGTGATATGTACTGGGATTTGGAGTGATCTGCACTGGGATATGGAGCAATCTGAACTGGGATACGGAGTGAGCAGTACTGGGATATGGTATGATATATAATGGGATATGGGGTTCTCTGCACTGGACTACGGAGCGATCTGCATTGGGATACAGAGCAATCTGCACTGGGATATGGAGTGAGCGGTACTGGGATACAGCATGATACGTACTGGGATATGGAATGTTCTGTACTGGGATACGTGGTGTTCTGAACTGATATACGGTCTGATCAGCATTGGAATACAGGGTGATCTGCACTCGGATACAGAGCGATCTGCACTGGGATATGGTGTGATATGCACTGGGATACGGAGCGATGGGTACTGGGATACGATGTGATATGTACTGGGATACGGCGTGATATGTACCGGGATACAGGGTGATCTGCACTGGGATATGGAGCAATCTGCACTGGGATATGGAGTGATCTGCACTGGGAGACAACCTGATCTGTCCTGGGATATGGTGTGATCTGCAGTGGGATATGGCATGATCTGTACTGGGATATGGTGCGATCTGTACTTGGATACAGTGGATTATTTACTTGGATATGACATGATCTGTACTGGGTTAGGAGGTGATCTGCACTGGGATACGGGGCGATCTGTACTGGGATACGGGGTGAACTGTACTGGGATACGGAGCAATCTGTACTGGGAGATGGTGTGATCTGTACTGGGATAGGAGGTGATCTGTACTGGGATATGGGGTGATCTGTACTGGGATATAGGGTGAACTGTATTGGGATACAGAGCAACCTATACTGGGATAGGAGGTGATCTGTACTGGGATACGGAGCGATCTGCACTGGGATATGGAGCGATCTCCCCTGGGATACGGAGTGATCTGCACTGGGATATGGAGCGATCTGCACTGGGCTATGGATCGATCTGCACTGGGATACGGAGTGATCTGCACTGGGATACGGAGAAATCTGCACTGGGATACGGAATGATTTGCACTGACATATGCAACGATCTGTACTGGGATACGGGGTGATCAGCCCAGGAATACGAAGGGATCTGTACGGGGATACGGTGCAATCTGCAATGGGAAAAGATTGATCTGTTCCTGGATGCAGGGTGTTATAAACCACGATACGGTGCGATCTGCACTGGGATATGGAGTGATCTGCACTGGGATACGGTGTGAAGTGCACTGGGATACGGAGCGATCGGTACTGGGTTATGGCTTGAAATGTACTGGGATACGGGGTTATTTGCACTGGGATACAGATTGATCTGCACTGGGATACGGAGCGATCTGCACTGGGATACGGAGTGATCTGCACTGGGATACGGAGTTATCTGCACTGGGATACGCTGTGATCTGCACTTGGATATGAAGTGATGTGTACTAGGATACGGTGTGATCTGTACTGGGAAATGGTGTGATCGGCACTGGGATCGAGCGTGATATGTACTGGGATATGGTGTGATCTCTACTGGGACACGGAGCGATGTGTACTGGGCCATGGGGCCATCTGTACCTGGATACATGTTGTTCTTAACTGGGATATGGTGTGATCTGCACCAGGATACGGTGTGATCTTTACTGGGATATGATGTGATGTGTGCTGGTATATGGAGCAATCTGCGCTGGGATATTGAGTAATCTGCTGGGATATGGAGCAATCTGTTCTCGGATATGATTTGATCTGTACTGGGATAGGTGATCTGTACTGGGATATGGAGTGATCAGTACTGGGATAAGGAGAGATCTGCACTGGGATACGGAGTGATCTGAATTGGGATACCGAGTGATCTGAACTGGGATACTGAATGATCTGTACTGGGATATGGGGTGAACGGTACTTGGATATGGGGTGAACTGTATTGGGATATGGAGTGATCTGCACTGCGATACGGAGTTATCTGCACTAGGATACACTGTGATCTACACTTGGATACAAAGTGATTTGTACTAGGATACAGTGTGATCTGTACTGGGAAACGGTGTGATCTGCACTGGGATATGGAGCAATCTGTACTGGGATATGGAGTGATCTGTCCCGGATACGACATGATCTGTACTGGGATACTGTGAATTCTATACTCGGATATGGCTTGACCTGTACTGGGATCGGGTGTGATTTGTACTGCAGTACGGAGTGATCTGTAATGGGATAAAGTGTGATCTGTACAGGGATCGAGCGTGATATGTACAGGGATACGGGGTGATCTTTACTGGGACATGGAGCGATCTGTACTGGGCTATGGGGCCATCTGTACCTGGATACGTGGTGTTCTTAACTGGGATATGGTGTGATCTACACCGGGATACGGTGTGATCTTTACTGGGATACAATGTGATCTGTGCTGGGATATGGAGCAATCTGCGCTGGGATATGGAGTAATCTGCTGGGATATGGAGCAATCTGTTCTCGGATATGATTTGATCTGTACTGGGATAGGTGATCTGTACTGGGATATGGAGTGATCTGAACTGGGATACGGAGCGATCTGAACTGAGATACTGAGTGATCTGTACTGGGATATGGGGTGAACGGTACTTGGATATGGGGTGAACTGTATTGGGATACGGAGCGATCTATACTGGGATATGAGGTGATCAATACTGGTGTACAGTGTGATCTGCACTGGGACATGAAGCGATCTGCACTGGGATACGTAGCGATCTGCACTGGGATACGTAGCGATCTGCACTGGGATACGGAGCGATCTGCACTGGGATACGGAGCGATCTGCACTGGGATACGGAGCGATCTGCACTGGGATACGGTGTGATCTGCACTGGGACATGGAGCGATTGATACTGTGTTACAGAGCGATCTGCACTGGGCTACAGAGCGATTGGTACTGGGTTATGGCTTGAAATGTACTGGGATACGGGGCTATTTGCGCTGGGATACAGATTGCTCTGTACTTGGATATGGAGCGAGCTGCACTGGGATATGGAGTTATCTGCACTGGGATACGGAGTTATCTGTACTGCGATACGGAGCGATCTGCACTGGGATACGGAGCGATCTGTACTGGGATACGGTGTGATCTGCACTGAGACACGGAGCGCTTGATACTGTGTTACAGAGTGATCTGCACAGCGATATGGAGCGATCTGGACTGGGATACGGTTTGATCTGCACTGGGCTACGGAGCGATTGGTACTGGGTTATGGCTTGAAATGTACTGGGATACGGGGCTATTTGCGCTGGGATACAGATTGCTCTGTACTTGGATATGGAGCGAGCTGCACTGGGATATGGAGTTATCTGCACTGGGATACGGAGTTATCTGTACTGCGATACGGAGCGATCTGCACTGGGATACGGAGCGATCTGTACTGGGATACGGTGTGATCTGCACTGAGACACGGAGCGCTTGATACTGTGTTACAGAGTGATCTGCACAGCGATATGGAGCGATCTGGACTGGGATACGGTTTGATCTGCACTGGGCTACGGAGCGATTGGTACTGGGTTATGGCTTGAAATGTACTGGGATGCGGGGCTATTTGCGCTGGGATACAGATTGCTCTGTACTGGGATACAGAGCGATCTGCTGTGGGATACGGTGTAATCTGCACTGGGATACGGAGCATTCGGTACTGGGATACGGCTTGAAATGTACTGGGATACGGGGTTATTTGCATTGGGATACAGATTGATCTGTACTGTGATACGGAGTTATTTGAACTGGGATGCGGGGTGATTTGTACTAGGATATGGTTTGATCTGTACTGGGATATGGAGTGATCTGTCCCGGATACGACATGATCTGTACTGGGATACTGTGTAAACTATACTCGGATGTGGCATGACCTGTACTGGGATCGGGCGTAATTTGTACTGCAGTATGGAGTGATCTGTACTGGGATACAGCGTTGTCTGTACTGGGATCGGGTGTGATTTGCACAGGGATACTGCATGATCTTTACTGGGATATGGAGTGATATCTACTGGGCTATAGGACCATCTGTACCTGGATACATGGTGTTCTTAACTGGCATATGGTGTGATCTGCACCGGGATACGCTGTGAACTTTACTGGGAGACGACATGATCTGTCCTGGGATATGGAGCAATCTGTGCTGGGATATAGAGTAATCTGCTGGGATATGGAGCAATCTGTTCTCGGATATGATTTGATCTGTACTGGGATAAGGAGAGATCTGCACTGGGATATGGAGCAATCTGAACTGGGATACGGAGTGATCTGCACTGGGATATGGAGTGATCTGCACTGGGATATGGAGTGAGCGGTACTGGGATACAGCGTGTTCTGCACTGGGATGTAGGGTTATCTACACTGGGGTACGGATCGATCTGTACAGGATACGGTGTGATCTGTACTGGGAGACGGAGTGATCTGCAGTGGGATATGGAGTGATCTGTACTGGGAAATGGAGCGATCTGTACAGGGGTATGGAGCGACCTGCGCTGCAATATTGTGTGATATGCACTGTGATACGGAGCGATCGGTACTGGGATACGGCATGATATGTATTGGGATACGGGATTATATGCACTGGGATATGTTTCGATCTGTACTGGGATACGGAGTGATCTGCACTGGGATACGGTGTGATCTGTACTGGGATACGGAGTGATCTGTACTGGGATACGGTGTGATCTGCACTGGGATATGGAGTGATCTGTGTGGGGATATGGAGTGATCTGCACTGAGATACGGAGTGATCTACGCTGAGATACGACATGATCTGTACTGGGATAGGAGGTGATCTACATTGGGATATGTGGTGATCAGTACTGAGATATGGGGTGATCAGTACTGAGGTACGGGTGATCTGCACTGGGATATGGAGTGATCTGCACTGGGATATGGAGCGATCTGCACTGGGAGATGGAGCGATCTGCACTGTGATAAGGTGTGATCTGCACTGGGATATGGAGCGATCAGCACTGGGAAAAGGAGTGATCTGCACTGGCATAAGGAGCAATCTGTACCATGATTCAGCATGATCTGTACTGGGATATGGAGCGATCTGTACTTGGATATGGCAGATTACTTACTTGGATACGACATGATCTGTACAGGGATAGGAGTTGAACAGCACTGGGATACGGAGCGATCTGCACTGCGATACAGAGCGATTTGCACTGGGATATGGGGTGATCTGTACTGGGAAATGGAGCGATCTGTACTGGGATATGGAGCGATCTGCACTGGGATACGGGGTGATCTGCACTGGGATACAGAGTGATCTGCACTGCGATACGGAGCGATTTGCACTGGGATACGGAGCGATCTGCACAAGATTATGGAGCGATCTGTACTGGGATACGGGGTGATCTGCACTGGGATACGAAGTGATCTGCACTGGGATACGGAGCGATCTGCACTGGGCTATGGAGCGATCTGCACTGGGATACGGAATGATCTGTACTGGGATACGGAGTGATCTGCACTGGGATATGCAACGATCTGTAATGGGATACAGGGTGATCAGCACTGGAATATGAAGCGATCTGTACTGGGATACAGTGCAATCTCCACTGGGATACAGATTGATCTGTACCTGGATGCGGGGTGTTATAAACCGCGATACGGTGGGATCTACAGTTGGATACGGAGTGATCTGCACTGTGATACGGAGTGATCTGCACTGGGATCGGTGTGAAGTGCACTGGGATACAGAGCGATCGGTACTGGGTTATGGCTTGAAATGTACTGGGATACAGGGTTATTTGCACTGGGATACAGAGTGATCTGTACTGGGATATGGAGCGATCTGCACTGGGTTACAAAGCTATCTGCACTGGGATACGGCGTGATCTGCACTGGCAAACGGAGTGATCTGCACTGGGATACGGAGTTATCTGCACTGGGATACGCTGTGATCTACACTTGGATACAAAGTGATTTGTACTAGGATACGGTGTGATCTGTACTGGGAAACGGTGTGATCTGCACTGGGATATGGAGCAATCTGTACTGGGATATGGAGTGATCTGTCCCGGATACGACATGATCTGTACTGGGATACTCTGAATTCTATACTCGGATATGGCTTGACCTGTACTGGGATCGGGTGTGATTTGTACTGCAGTACGGAGTGATCTGTAATGGGATAAAGTGTGATCTGTACAGGGATCGAGCGTGATATGTACTGGGATACGGGGTGATCTTTACTGGGACATGGAGCGATCTGTACTGGGCTATGGGGCCATCTGTACCTGGATACGTGGTGTTCTTAACTGGGATATGGTGTGATCTACACCGGGATACGGTGTGATCTTTACTGGGATACGATGTGATCTGTGCTGGGATATGGAGCAAACCGCTGGGATATGGAGTAATCTGCTGGGATATGGAGCAATCTGTTCTCGGATATGATTTGATCTGTACTGGGATAGGTGATCTGAACTGGGATATGGAGTGATCTGAACTGGGATATGCTGTGATCTACACTTGGATACAAAGTGATTTGTACTAGGATACGGTGTGATCTGTACTGGGAAACGGTGTGATCTGCACTGGGATATGGCGCAATCTGTACTGGGATATGGAGTGATCTGTCCCGGATACGACATGATCTGTACTGGGATACTGTGAATTCTATAGTTGGATATGGCTTGACCTGTACTGGGATCGGTTGTGATTTGTACTGCAGTACGGAGTGATCTGTAATGGGATAAAGCGTGATCTGTACTGGGATCGAGCGTGATATGTACTGGGATACGGGGTGATCTCTACTGGGACATGGAGCGATCTGTACTGGGCTATGGGGCCATCTGTACCTGGATAGGTAGTGTTCTTAACTGGGATATGGTGTGATCTGCACCGGGATACGGTGTGATCTTTACTGGGATACGATGTGATCTGTGCTGGGATATGGAGCAATCTGCGCTGGGATATGGAGTAATCTGCTGGGATATGGAGCAATCTGTTCTCGGATATGATTTGATCTGTACTGGGATAGGTGATCTGTACTGGGATATGGAGTGATCTGAACTGGGATACGGAGCGATCTGAACTGAGATACTGAGTGATCTCTACTGGGATATGGGGTGAACGGTACTTGGAAATGGGGTGAACTGTATTGGGATACGGAGCGATCTATACTGGGATATGAGGTGATCAATACTGGTGTACAGTGTGATCTGCACTGGGACACGAAGCGATCTGCACTGGGATGCGTAGTGATCTGCACTGGGATACGGAGCAATCTGCACTGGGATACGGAGCGATCTGCACTGGGATACGGAGCAATCTGTACTGGGATACGGTGTGATCTGCACTGAGACACGGAGCGCTTGATACTGTGTTACAGAGTGATCTGCACAGCGATATGGAGCGATCTGGACTGGGATACGGTTTGATCTGCACTGGGCTACGGAGCGATTGGTACTGGGTTATGGCTTGAAATGTACTGGGATACGGGGCTATTTGCGCTGGGATACAGATTGCTCTGTACTGGGATACGGAGCGAGCTGCACTGGGATACCGAGTTATCTGCACTGAGATATGGAGTTATCTGCACTGCGATACAGAGCGATCTGTACTGGGATACAGAGCGATCTGCACTGGGATATGGAGCAATTTGTACTGGGATATGGAGCGATCTGCACTGGGAGATGGAGCGATCTGCACTGTGATAAGGAGCGATCTGCACTGGGATATGGAGCGATCAGCACTGGGAAAAGGAGTGATCTCCACTGGCATAAGGAGCAATCTGTACCATGATTCAGCGTGATCTGTACTGGGATATGGAGCGATCTGTACTTGGATACGGCAGATTATTTACTTGGATATAACATGATCTGTACAGGGATAGGAGTTGAACTGCACTGGGTTACGGAGCAATCTGCACTGCGATACAGAGCGATTTGCACTGGGATATGGGGTGATCTGTACTGGGATATGGAGCGATCTGTACTGGGATATGGAGTGATCTGCACTGGGATACGGGGTGATCTGCACTGGGATACAGAGTGATCTGCACTGGGATACGGAGCAATTTGCACTGGGATACGGAGCGATCTGCACAAGATTATGGAGCGATCTGTACTGGGATACGGGGTGATCTGCACTGGGATACGAAGAGATCTGCACTGGGATAAGGAGCAATCTGCACTGGGCTATGGAGCGATCTGCACTGGGATACGGAATGATCTACACTGGGATACGGAGAGATCTGCACTGGGATACGGAATGATCTGTACTGGGATAGGGGGTGATCTGCACTGGGATGCGGAGTGATCTGAATTGGGATACGGAGTGATCTGCACTGTGATACGGAGCAATTTGCACTGGGATATGCAACGATCTGTACTGGGATACGGGGTGATCAGCACTGGAATACGAAATGATCTGTACTGGGATACAGTGCAATCTGCACTGGGATACAGATTGATCTGTACCTGGATGTGGGGTGTTATAAACTGCGATACGGTGGGATCTGCATTGGGATACGGAGTGATCTGCACTGTGATACGGAGTGATCTGAACTGGGATCGGTGTGAAGTGCACTGGGATACGGAGCGATCTGTACTGGGAAACGGTGTGATCTCTACTGGGAAACGGTGTGATCTGCACTGGGATATGGAGCAATCTGTACTGGGATATGGAGTGATCTGTCCCGGATACGACATGATCTGTACTGGGATACTCTGAATTCTATATTCGGATATGGCGTGACCTGTACTGGGATCGGGTGTGATTTGTACTGCAGTACGGAGTGATCTGTAATGGGATGCAGCGTGATCTGTACTGGGATCAAACGTGATATGCACTGGGATACGGGGTGATCTCTACAGGGACATGGAGTGATCTGTACTGGGCTATGGGGCCATCTGTACCTGGATATGTGGTGTTCTTAACTGGCATTTGGTGTGATCTGCACCGGGATACGGTGTGATCTGTACTGGGAAACGGTGTGATCTGCACTGGGATATGGAGCAATCTGTACTGGGATATGGAGTGATCTGTCCCGGATACGACATGTTCTGTACTGGGATACTGTGAATTCTATACTTGGATATGGCTTGACCTGTACTGGGATCGGTTGTGATTTGTACTGCAGTACGGAGTGATCTGTAATGGGATAAAGCGTGATCTGTACTGGGATCGAGCATGATATGTACTGGGATACAGGGTGATCTCTACTGGGACATGGAGCGATCTGTACTGGGCTATGGGGCCATCTGTACCTGGATAGGTGGTGTTCTTAACTGGGATATGGTGTGATCTGCACCGGGATACGGTGTGATCTTTACTGGGATACAATGTGATCTGTGCTGGGATATGGAGCAATCTGCGCTGGGATATGGAGTAATCTGCTGGGATATGGAGCAATCTGTTCTCGGATATGATTTGATCTGTACTGGGATAGGTGATCTGTACTGGGATATGGAGTGATCTGGACTGGGATACGGAGCGATCTGAACTGAGATACTGAGTGATCTGTACTGGGATATGGGGTGAACGGTACTTGGATATGGGGTGAACTGTATTGGGATACGGAGCGATCTATACTGGGATATGAGGTGATCAATACTGGTGTACAGTGTGATCTGCACTGGGACATGAAGCGATCTGCACTGGGATATGTAGCGATCTGCACTGGGATACGGAGCAATCTGCACTGGGATACGGAGCGATCTGCACTGGGATACGGAGCGATCTGTACTGGGATACGGTGTGATCTGCACTGAGACACGGAGCGCTTGATACTGTGTTACAGAGTGATCTGCACAGCGATATGGAGCGATCTGGACTGGGATACGGTTTGATCTGCACTGGGCTACGGAGCGATTGGTACTGGGTTATGGCTTGAAATGTACTGGGATACGGGGCTATTTGCGCTGGGATACAGATTGCTCTGTATTGGGATACGGAGCGAGCTGCACTGGGATACCAAGTTATCTGCACTGGGATATGGAGTTATCTGCACTGCGATACAGAGCGATCTGTACTGGGATACAGAGCGATCTGCACTGTGATATGGAGCAATTTGTACTGGGATATGGAGTGATCTGTCCAGGATATGACATGATCTGTACTGGGATACTGGGTATTCTATACTCGGATATGGCGTGACCTGTTCTGGGATCGTGCGTGATTCGTACTGCAGTACCGAGTGATCTGTACTGGGATACAGCGTGGTCTGTACTGGGATCAAGCGTGATATGTACTGGGATACGGGGTGATCTCTACAGGGACATGGAGTGATATCTACTGGACTATTGGACCATCTGTACCTGGATACATGGTGTTCTTAACTGGCATATGGTGTGATCTGCACCGGGATACGCTGTGAACTTTACTGGGAGACGACATGATCTGTCCTGGGATATGGAGCAATCTGTGCTGGGATATAGAGTAATCTTGCTGAGATATGGAGCAATCTGTTCTCGGATATGATTTGATCTGTACTGGGATAAGGAGAGATCTGCACTGGGATATGGAGCAATCTGAACTGGGATAAGGAGTGATCTGCACTGGGATATGGAGTGATCTGCACTGGGATACGGAGTGATCTGTACCGGGATACGGCGTGTTCTGCACTGGGATATAGGGTTATCTGCACTGGGGTACGGATCGATCTGTACTGGGATACAGTGTGATCTGTACTGGGATACGGAGCGATCTGCACTGGGATATGGAGTGATCTGTACTGGGAAATGGAGCGATCTGTACAGGGGTATGGAGCGACCTGCGCTGCAATATTGTGTGATATGCACTGTGATACGGAGCGATCGGTACTGGGATACGGCATGATATGTATTGGGATACGGGGTTATATGCACTGGGATATGTTTCGATCTGTACTGGGATACGGAGTGATCTGCACTGGGATATGGAGTGATCTGTGTGGGGATATGGAGTGATCTGCACTGATATACGGAGTGATCTACACTGAGATACGACATGATCTGTACTGGGATAGGAGGTGATCTACACTGGGATATGTGGTGATCAGTACTGAGATATGGGGTGAACAGTACTGAGGTATGGGTGATCTGCACTGGGATATGGAGTGATCTGCACTGGGTTATGGAGCGATCTGCACTGGGAGATGGAGCGATCAGCACTGGGAAAAGGAGTGATCTGCACTGGCATAAGGAGCAATCTGTACCATGATTCAGCGTGATCTGTACTGGGATATGGAGCGATCTGTACTTGGATACGGCAGATTATTTACTTGGATACGACATGATCTGTACAGGGATAGGAGTTGAACTGCACTGGGATACGGAGCAATCTGCACTGCGATACAGAGCGATTTGCACTGGGATATGGGGTGATCTGTACTGGGATATGGAGCGATCTGTACTGGGATATGGAGTGATCTGAACTGGGATACGGGGTGATCTGCACTGGGATACAGAGTGATCTGCACTGCGATACGGAGCGATTTGCACTGGGATACGGAGCGATCTGCACAAGATTATGGAGCGATCTGTACTGGGATACGGGGTGATCTGCACTGGGATACGAAGCGATCTGCACTGGGATATGGAGCGATCTGCACTGGGCTATGGAGCGATCTGCACTGGGATACGGAATGATCTACACTGGGATACGGAGAGATCTGCACTGGGATACGGAATGATCTGTACTGGGATAGGGGGTGATCTGCACTGGGATGCGGAGTGATCTGAATGGGGATACGGAGTGATCTGCACTGTGATAAGGAGCAATTTGCACTGGGATATGCAACGATCTGTACTGGGATACGGGGTGATCAGCACTGGGATACAGATTGATCTGTACCTGGATTTGGGGTGTTATAAACCGCGATACGGTGGGATCTGCACTGGGATACGGAGTGATCTGCACTGTGATACGGAGTGATCTGAACTGGGATCGGTGTGAAGTGCACTGGGATACGGAGCGATCTGTACTGGGAAACGGTGTGATCTCTACTGGGAAACGGTGTGATCTGCACTGGGATATGGAGCAATCTGTACTGGGATATGGAGTGATCTGTCCCGGATACGACATGATCTGTACTGGGATACTCTGAATTCTATACTCGGATATGGCGTGACCTGTACTGGGATCGGGTGTGATTTGTACTGCAGTACGGAGTGATCTGTAATGGGATGCAGCGTGATCTGTACTCGGATCAAGCGTGATATGCACTGGGATACGGGGTGATCTCCACAGGGACATGGAGTGATCTGTACTGGGCTATGGGGCCATCTGTACCTGGATACGTGGTGTTCTTAACTGGCATTTGGTGTGATCTACACCGGGATACGGTGTGATCTTTACTGGGATACGATGTGATCTGTGCTGGGATATGGAGCAATCTGCGCTGGGATATGGAGTAATCTGCTGGGATATGGAGCAATCTGTTCTCGGATATGATTTGATCTGTACTGGGATAGGTGATCTGCACTGGGATATGGAGTGATCAGTATTGGGATAAGGAGAGATCTGCACTGGGATACTGAGTGATCTGAACTGGGATACGGAACGATCTGAACTGAGATACTGAGTGATCTGTACTTGGATATGGGGTGAACGGTACTTGGATATGGGGTGAACTGTATTGGGATACGGAGCGATCTATACTGGGATATGAGGTGATCAATACTGGTATACGGTGTGATCTGCACTGGGACACGATGCGATCTGCACTGGGATATGGAGCGATCTGCACTGGGATACGGAGCGATCTGCACTGGGATACGGAGCGATATGTACTGGGATACGGTCTGATCTACACTGGGACACGGAGCGATTGATACTGTTTTACAGAGTGATCTGCACTGCGATACGGAGCGATCTGGACTGGGATACGGTGTGATCTGCACTGGGCTACGGAGCGATTGGTACTGGGTTATGGCTTGAAATGTACTGGGATACGGGGCTATTTGCGCTGGGATACAGATTGCTCTGTACTGGGATATGGAGTTATCTGCACTGGGATACGGAGTTATCTGCGCTGCGATACAGAGTGATCTTTCCTGGGATACGGAGCGATCTGCACTGGGATATGGAGCAATTTGTAGTGGGATATGGAGTGATCTGTCCAGGATATGACATGATCTGTACTGGGATACTGGGTATTCTATACTCGGATATGGCGTGATCTGTACTGGGATCGGGTGTGATTTGTACTGCAGTACGAAGTGATCTGTACTGGGATACAGCGTGATCTGTACTGGGATCGAGCGTGATATGTACTGGGATATGGGTTGATCTCTACAGGGACATGGAGGGATCTGTACTGGCCTATGGGACCATCTGTACCTGGATACATGGTGTTCTTAACTGGCATATGGTGTGATCTGCACCGGGATACGCTGTGAACTTTACTGGGAGACGACATGATCTGTCCTGGGATATGGAGCAATCTGTGCTGGGATATAGAGTAATCTGCTGGGATATGGAGCAATCTGTTCTCGAATATGATTTGATCTGTACTAGGATAAGGAGAGATCTGCACTGGGATATGGAGTGATCTGCACTGGGATACGGAGTGAGCGGTACTGGGATATGGAGCTATTTGTTCTGGGATAGGAGGTGATCTGTACTGGGATAGGTAATCTGTACTGGGATAAGGAGAGATCTGCACTGGGATACAGAGCGATCTGGACTGGGATATGGGGTGATCTGTACTGAGATATGGGGTGAACTGTATTGGGATATGGAGCAATCTATACTAGGATAGGAGGTGATCTGTACTGGGATACGGAGCGATCTGCACTGGGATGCAGAGTTTTCTGCACTGGGATGTGGGGTGATTTGTAATAGGATATGGTGTGATCTGTACTGGGATACGACGTGATCTGTGCTGGGATATGGAGCAATCTGTGCTGGGATATGGAGTAATCTGCTGGGATATGGAGCAATCTGTGCTCGGATATGTTTTGTTCTGTACTGGGATATGTGATCTGTACTGGGATATGGCGTGACCTGTACTGGGATCGGGCGTGATTTGTACTGCAGTACGGAGCGATCTGCACTGGGATAAAGCGTGATCTGTACTGGGATCGAGCGTGATTTTACTGGGATACGGTGTGATCTTTACCTGGATACGACGTGATCTTTGCTGGGATATGGAGCAATCTGTACTGTGATATGGAGTGATCTGTCCCGGATACGACATGATCTGTACTGGGGTACTGTGTATTCTATACTCAGATATGGCATGAACTGTACTGGGATTGGGCGTAATTTGTACTGCAGTATGGAGTGATCTGTACTGGGATACAGCGTGGCCTGTACTGGGATTGGGCGTAATTTGTACTGGAGTATGGAGTGATCTGTACTGGGATACAGCGTGATCTGTACTGGGATCAGGCGTGATTTGCACTGGGATATGATGTGATCTTTACTGGGATACGACGTGATCTGAGCTGGGATATGAAGTAATCTGTGCTGGGATATGGAGTAATCTGCTGGGATATGGAGTAATCTGTTCTCGGATATGATTTGATCTGTACTGGGATATGTGATCTGTACTGGGATTTGTGATCTGTACTGGGATATGGCGTGACCTGTACTGGGATCGGGCGTGATTTGTACTGCAGTACGGAGTGATCTGCACTGGGATAAAGCGTGATCTGTACTGGGATCGAGCGTGATTTGTATTGGGATACGGTGTGATCTTTACCTGGATATGACGTGATCCTTGCTGGGATATGAAGCAATCTGTGCTGGGATATGGATTAATCTGCTGGGATATGGAGCAATCTGTTCTCGGATATGATTTGATCTGTACTGGGATATGTGATCTGTACTGGGATATGGGGTGATCTGTGCTCGGATATGGAGTGATCTGCACTGGTATATGGAGCGAATGAACTGGGATACAGAGCGATCTGCACTGGGATACGGATGATCTGCTCTGGGGTATGGAGCGATCAGTACTGGGATAGGTGATCTGTACTGGGATAAGGAGAGATCTGGACTGGGATACAGAGCAATCTGGACTGGGATATGTGGTGATCTGTACTGGGATATGGGGTGAACTGTATTGGGATACGGAGCAATCTATACTAGGATAGGAGGTGATCTGTACTGGGATACGAAGCGATCTGCACTGGGATATGGGTGTGATCTTTACTGGGATACGACGTGATCTGTGCTGGGATATGGAGAAATCTGTGCTGGGATATGGAGTAATCTGCTGGGATATGGAGCAATCTGTGCTCGGATATGTTTTGATCTGTACTGGGATATCTGATCTGTACTGGGATATGGCGTGACCTGTAGTGGGATCGGGCATGATTTGTACTGCAGTACGGAGTGATCTGCACTGGTATAAAGCGTTATCTGTACTGGGATCGAGCGTGATTTGTACTGGGATACGGTGTGATCTTTACCTGGATACGACGTGATCTTTGCTGGGATATGGAGCAATCTGTACTGTGATATGGAGTGATCTGTCCCAGATATGACATGATCTGTACTGGGTTACTGTGTATTCTATACTCAGATATGGCATGAACTGTACTGGGATTGGGCGTAATTTGTACTGCAGTATGGAGTGATCTGTACTGGGATACAGCGTGACCTGTACTGGGATTGGGCGTAATTTGTACTGCAGTATGGCGTGATCTGTACTGGGATACAGTGTGATCTGTACTGGGATCGGGCGTGATTTTGCACTGGGATACGATGTGATCTTTACTGGGATACGACGTGATCTGTGCTGGGATATGGAGTAATCTGTGCTGGGATATGGAGCAATCTGCTGGGATATGGAGCAATCTGTTCTCGGATATGATTTGATCTGTACTGCGATATGTGATCTGTACTGGGATACGTGATCTGTACTGGGATATGGCGTGACCTGTACTGGGATTGGGCGTGATTTGTACTGCAGTACGGAGTGATCTGCACTGGGATAAAGCGTGATCTGTACTGGGATCGAGCGTGATTTGTACTGGGATACGGTGTGATCTTTACCTGGATACGACGTGATCTTTGCTGGGATATGGAGCAATCTGTACTGTGATATGGAGTGTTCTGTCCCAGATATGACATGATCTGTACTGGGTTACTGTGTATTCTATACTCAGATATGGCATGAACTGTACTGGGATTGGGCGTAATTTGTAATGCAGTATGGAGTGATCTGTACTGGGATACAGCGTGACCTGTACTGGGATTGGGCGTGATTTGTACTGCAGTATGGAGTGATCTGTACTGGGATACAGCGTGACCTGTACTGGGATCGGGCATAATTTGTACTGCAGTATGGCGTGATCTGTACTGGGATACAGTGTGATCTGTACTGGGATCGGGCGTGATTTTGCACTGGGATATGATGTGATCTTTACTGGGATACGACGTGATCTGTGCTGGGATATGGAGTAATCTGTGCTGGGATATGGAGCAATCTGCTGGGATATGGAGCAATCTGTTCTCGGATATGATTTGATCTGTACTGGGATATGTGATCTGTACTGGGATATGTGATCAGTACTGGGATATGGAGCTATTTGTTCTGGGATAGGAGGTGATCTGTACTGGGATAGGTGATCTGTACTGGGATAAGGAGAGATCTGCACTGGGATACAGAGCGATCTGGACTGGGATATGGGGTGAACTGTATTGGGATACGGAGCAATCTATACTAGGATTGGAGGTGATCTGTACTGGGATATGGAGAAATCTGCTCAGGTATAGGGAGTGATCTGCACTGGGATATGGAGCGATCTGCACTGGGATACGGAGCGATCTGCACTGGGATATGGAGCGATCTGCACTGGGATACAGAGTGATCTGCAATTCAATGCGGAGCGATTTGAACTTGGATATGGAATGATCTGTACTGGGATATGGTGTGATCTGCACTGGGATACGGAGCGATCGGTACTGGGATACAGAGCGATCTGCACGGGGATACGGAGCGATCTGCACTAGGATATGGAGAAATCTGCTCAGGGATAGGGAGCGATCTGCACTGGGATATGGAGCGATCTGCACTGGGATATGGAGCGATCTGCACTGGGATACAGAGTGATCTGCAATTCAATGCGGAGCGATTTGCACTTGGATATGGAATGATCAGTACTGGGATACGGGGTGATCTGCACTGGGATACAGAGTGATCTGCACTGGGATACGGAGCGATCTGCATTGGGATACGGTGTGATCTGCACTGGGATACGGAGTGATTGGTACTGGGATACAGAGCGATCTGCACTGGGATACGGAGCGTTCTGCATTGGGATATGGAGCAATTGCTACTGGGATACAGAGTGATCTGCACTGGGATATGGAGCGATCTGCATTGGGATACGGTGTGATCTGCACTGGGATACGGAGTGATTAGTACTGGGATACAGAGCGATCTGCACTGGGATACGGAACGATCTGCATTGGGATATGGAGCGATCTATACTAGGATAGGAGGTGATCTGTACTGGGATACGGAGTGATCTGCACTGGGATACGGAGCGATCTGCACTGGGATGCAGAGTTTTCTGCACTGGGATGTGGGGTGATTTGTACTAGGATATGGTGTGATCTGTACTGGGATACGACGTGATCTGTGCTGGGATATGGAGCAATCTGTGCTGGGATATGGAGTAATCTGCTGGGATATGGAGCAATCTGTGCTCGGATATGTTTTGTTCTGTACTGGGATATGTGATCTGTACTGGGATATGGCGTGACCTGTACTGGGATCGGGCGTGATTTGTACTGCAGTACGGAGCGATCTGCACTGGGATAAAGCGTGATCTGTACTGGGATCGAGCGTGATTTTACTGGGATACGGTGTGATCTTTACCTGGATACGATGTGATCTTTGCTGGGATATGGAGCAATCTGTACTGTGATATGGAGTGATCTGTCCCGGATACGACATGATCTGTACTGGGGTACTGTGTATTCTATACTCAGATATGGCATGAACTGTACTGGAATTGGGCGTAATTTGTACTGCAGTATGGAGTGATCTGTACTAGGATACAGTGTGACCTGTACTGGGATCGGGCGTAATTTGTACTGCAGTATGGAGTGATCTGTACTGGGATACAGCGTGATCTGTACTGGGATCGGGCGTGATTTGCACTGGGATATGATGTGATCTTTACTGGGATACAACGTGATCTGAGCTGGGATATGAAGTAATCTGTGCTGGGATATGGAGTAATCTGCTGGGATATGGAGTAATCTGTTCTCGGATATGATTTGATCTGTACTGGGATATGTGATCTGTACTGGGATTTGTGATCTGTACTGGGATATGGCGTGACCTGTACTGGGATCAGGCGTGATTTGTACTGCAGTACGGAGTGATCTGCACTGGGATAAAGCGTGATCTGTACTGGGATCGAGCGTGATTTGTATTGGGATACGGTGTGATCTTTACCTGGATACGACGTGATCCTTGCTGGGATATGAAGCAATCTGTGCTGGGATATGGATTAATCTGCTGGGATATGGAGCAATCTGTTCTCGGATATAATTTGATCTGTACTGGGATATGTGATCTGTACTGGGATATGTGATCTGTACTGGGATATGGGGTGATCTGTGCTCGGATATGGAGTGATCTGCACTGGTATATGGAGCGAATGAACTGGGATACAGAGCGATCTGCACTGGGATACGGACGATCTGCTCTGGGGTACGGAGCGATCAGTACTGGGATAGGTGATCTGTACTGGGATAAGGAGAGATCTGGACTGGGATACAGAGCAATCTGGACTGGGATATGTGGTGATCTGTACTGGGATATGGGGTGAACTGTATTGGGATACGGAGCAATCTATACTAGGATAGGAGGTGATCTGTACTGGGATACGAAGCGATCTGCACTGGGATATGGTGTGATCTTTACTGGGATACGACGTGATCTGTGCTGGGATATGGAGAAATCTGTGCTGGGATAGGGAGTAATCTGCTGGGATATGGAGCAATCTGTGCTCGGATATGTTTTGATCTGTACTGGGATATCTGATCTGTACTGGGATATGGCGTGACCTGTAGTGGGATCGGGCATGATTTGTACTGCAGTACGGAGTGATCTGCACTGGTATAAAGCGTTATCTGTACTGGGATCGAGCGTGATTTGTACTGGGATACGGTGTGATCTTTACCTGGATACGACGTGATCTTTGCTGGGATATGGAGCAATCTGTACTGTGATATGGAGTGATCTGTCCCAGATATGACATGATCTGTACTGGGTTACTGTGTATTCTATACTCAGATATGGCATGAACTGTACTGGGATTGGGCGTAATTTGTACTGCAGTATGGAGTGATCTGTACTGGGATACAGCGTGACCTGTACTGGGATTGGGCGTAATTTGTACTGCAGTATGGAGTGATCTGTACTGGGATACAGCGTGATCTGTACTGGGATCGGGCATGATTTTGCACTGGGATACGATGTGATCTTTACTGGGATACGACGTTATCTGTGCTGGGATATGGAGTAATCTGTGCTGGGATATGGAGCAATCTGCTGGGATATGGAGCAATCTGTTCTCGGATATGATTTGATCTGTACTGGGATATGTGATCTGTACTGGGATATGTGATCTGTACTGGGATATGGGGTGATCTGTGCTCGGATATGGAGTGATCTGCACTGGTATATGGAGCGAATGAACTGGGATACAGAGCAATCTGCACTGGGATACGGACGATCTGTTCTGGTGTACGGAGTGATCAGTACTGGGATATGGAGCTATTTGTTCTGGGATAGGAGGTGATCTGTACTGGGATAGGTGATCTGTACTGGGATAAGGAGAGATCTGCACTGGGATATAGAGCGATCTGGACTGGGATATGGGGTGATCTGTACTGGGATATGGGGTGAACTGTATTGGGATATGGAGCAATCTATACTAGGATAGGAGGTGATCTGTACTGGGATACGGAGTGATCTGCACTGGGATACGGAGCGATCTGCACTGGGATGCAGAGTTTTCTGCACTGGGATGTGGGGTGATTTGTACTAGGATATGGTGTGATCTGTACTGGGATACGACGTGATCTGTGCCGGGATATGGAGCAATCTGTGCTGGGATATGGAGTAATCTGCTGGGATATGGAGCAATCTGTGCTCGGATATGTTTTGTTCTGTACTGGGATATGTGATCTGTACTGGGATATGGCGTGACCTGTACTGGGATCGGGCGTGATTTGTACTGCAGTACGGAGCGATCTGCACTGGGATAAAGCATGATCTGTACTGGGATCGAGCGTGATTTTACTGGGATACGGTGTGATCTTTACCTGGATACGACGTGATCTTTGCTGGGATATGGAGCAATCTGTACTGTGATATGGAGTGATCTGTCCCGGATACGACATGATCTGTACTGGGGTACTGTGTATTCTATACTCAGATATGGCATGAACTGTACTGGAATTGGGCGTAATTTGTACTGCAGTATGGAGTGATCTGTACTGGGATACAGCGTGACCTGTACTGGGATCGGGCGTAATTTGTACTGCAGTATGGAGTGATCTGTGCTGGGATACAGCGTGATCTGTACTGGATCGGGCGTGATTTGCACTGGGATATGATGTGATCTTTACTGGGATACGACGTGATCTGAGCTGGGATATGAAGTAATCTGTGCTGGGATATGGAGTAATCTGCTGGGATATGGAGTAATCTGTTCTCGGATATGATTTGATCTGTACTGGGATATGTGATCTGTACTGGGATTTGTGATCTGTACTGGGATATGGCGTGACCTGTAGTGGGATCGGGCATGATTTGTACTGCAGTACGGAGTGATCTGCACTGGGATAAAGCGTGATCTGTACTGGGATCGAGCGTGATTTGTATTGGGATACGGTGTGATCTTTACCTGGATACGACGTGATCCTTGCTGGGATATGAAGCAATCTGTGCTGGGATATGGATTAATCTGCTGGGATATGGAGCAATCTGTTCTCGGATATGATTTGATCTGTACTGGGATATGTGATCTGTACTGGGATATGTGATCTGTACTGGGATATGGGGTGATCTGTGCTCGGATATGGAGTGATCTGCACTGGTATATGGAGCGAATGAACTGGGATACAGAGCGATCTGCACTGGGATACGGACGATCTGCTCTGGGGTACGGAGCGATCAGTACTGGGATAGGTGATCTGTACTGGGATAAGGAGAGATCTGGACTGGGATACAGAGCAATCTGGACTGGGATATGTGGTGATCTGTACTGGGATATGGGGTGAACTGTATTGGGATACGGAGCAATCTATACTAGGATAGGAGGTGATCTGTACTGGGATACGAAGCGATCTGCACTGGGATATGGTGTGATCTTTACTGGGATACGACGTGATCTGTGCTGGGATATGGAGAAATCTGTGCTGGGATAGGGAGTAATCTGCTGGGATATGGAGCAATCTGTGCTCGGATATGTTTTGATCTGTACTGGGATATCTGATCTGTACTGGGATATGGCGTGACCTGTAGTGGGATCGGGCATGATTTGTACTGCAGTACGGAGTGATCTGCACTGGTATAAAGCGTTATCTGTACTGGGATCGAGCGTGATTTGTACTGGGATACGGTGTGATCTTTACCTGGATACGACGTGATCTTTGCTGGGATATGGAGCAATCTGTACTGTGATATGGAGTGATCTGTCCCAGATATGACATGATCTGTACTGGGTTACTGTGTATTCTATACTCAGATATGGCATGAACTGTACTGGGATTGGGCGTAATTTGTACTGCAGTATGGAGTGATCTGTACTGGGATACAGCGTGACCTGTACTGGGATTGGGCGTAATTTGTACTGCAGTATGGAGTGATCTGTACTGGGATACAGCGTGATCTGTACTGGGATCGGGCGTGATTTTGCACTGGGATACGATGTGATCTTTACTGGGATACGACGTTATCTGTGCTGGGATATGGAGTAATCTGTGCTGGGATATGGAGCAATCTGCTGGGATATGGAGCAATCTGTTCTCGGATATGATTTGATCTGTACTGGGATATGTGATCTGTACTGGGATATGTGATCTGTACTGGGATATGGGGTGATCTGTGCTCGGATATGGAGTGATCTGCACTGGTATATGGAGCGAATGAACTGGGATACAGAGCAATCTGCACTGGGATACGGACGATCTGTTCTGGTGTACGGAGTGATCAGTACTGGGATATGGAGCTATTTGTTCTGGGATAGGAGGTGATCTGTACTGGGATAGGTGATCTGTGCTGGGATAAGGAGAGATCTGCACTGGGATATAGAGCGATCTGGACTGGGATATGGGGTGATCTGTACTGGGATATGGGGTGAACTGTATTGGGATATGGAGCAATCTATA
The DNA here is from genome assembly GCA_026770705.1 of Isurus oxyrinchus. Classification (NCBI taxonomy): domain Eukaryota; kingdom Metazoa; phylum Chordata; class Chondrichthyes; order Lamniformes; family Lamnidae; genus Isurus; species Isurus oxyrinchus. The sequence continues at coordinate 703,500 of JANJGN010000111.1, forward strand.
CTAGGATAGGAGGTGATCTGTACTGGGATACGGAGTGATCTGCACTGGGATACGGAGCGATCTGCACTGGGATGCAGAGTTTTCTGCACTGGGATGTGGGGTGATTTGTACTAGGATATGGTGTGATCTGTACTGGGATACGACGTGATCTGTGCCGGGATATGGAGCAATCTGTGCTGGGATATGGAGTAATCTGCTGGGATATGGAGCAATCTGTGCTCGGATATGTTTTGTTCTGTACTGGGATATGTGATCTGTACTGGGATATGGCGTGACCTGTACTGGGATCGGGCGTGATTTGTACTGCAGTACGGAGCGATCTGCACTGGGATAAAGCATGATCTGTACTGGGATCGAGCGTGATTTTACTGGGATATGGTGTGATCTTTACCTGGATACGACGTGATCTTTGCTGGGATATGGAGCAATCTGTACTGTGATATGGAGTGATCTGTCCCGGATACGACATGATCTGTACTGGGGTACTGTGTATTCTATACTCAGATATGGCATGAACTGTACTGGAATTGGGCGTAATTTGTACTGCAGTATGGAGTGATCTGTACTGGGATACAGCGTGACCTGTACTGGGATCGGGCGTAATTTGTACTGCAGTATGGAGTGATCTGTGCTGGGATACAGCGTGATCTGTACTGGATCGGGCGTGATTTGCACTGGGATATGATGTGATCTTTACTGGGATACGACGTGATCTGAGCTGGGATATGAAGTAATCTGTGCTGGGATATGGAGTAATCTGCTGGGATATGGAGTAATCTGTTCTCGGATATGATTTGATCTGTACTGGGATATGTGATCTGTACTGGGATTTGTGATCTGTACTGGGATATGGCGTGACCTGTACTGGGATCGGGCATGATTTGTACTGCAGTACGGAGTGATCTGCACTGGGATAAAGCGTGATCTGTACTGGGATCGAGCGTGATTTGTATTGGGATACGGTGTGATCTTTACCTGGATACGACGTGATCCTTGCTGGGATATGAAGCAATCTGTGCTGGGATATGGATTAATCTGCTGGGATATGGAGCAATCTGTTCTCGGATATGATTTGATCTGTACTGGGATATGTGATCTGTACTGGGATATGTGATCTGTACTGGGATATGGGGTGATCTGTGCTCGGATATGGAGTGATCTGCACTGGTATATGGAGCGAATGAACTGGGATACAGAGCGATCTGCACTGGGATACGGACGATCTGCTCTGGGGTACGGAGCGATCAGTACTGGGATAGGTGATCTGTACTGGGATAAGGAGAGATCTGGACTGGGATACAGAGCAATCTGGACTGGGATATGTGGTGATCTGTACTGGGATATGGGGTGAACTGTATTGGGATACGGAGCAATCTATACTAGGATAGGAGGTGATCTGTACTGGGATACGAAGCGATCTGCACTGGGATATGGTGTGATCTTTACTGGGATACGACGTGATCTGTGCTGGGATATGGAGAAATCTATGCTGGGATATGGAGTAATCTGCTGGGATATGGAGCAATCTGTGCTCGGATATGTTTTGATCTGTACTGGGATATCTGATCTGTACTGGGATATGGCGTGACCTGTAGTGGGATCGGGCATGATTTGTACTGCAGTACGGAGTGATCTGCACTGGTATAAAGCGTTATCTGTACTGGGATCGAGCGTGATTTGTACTGGGATACGGTGTGATCTTTACCTGGATACGACGTGATCTTTGCTGGGATATGGAGCAATCTGTACTGTGATATGGAGTGATCTGTCCCAGATATGACATGATCTGTACTGGTTTACTGTGTATTCTATACTCAGATATGGCATGAACTGTACTGGGATTGGGCGTAATTTGTACTGCAGTATGGAGTGATCTGTACTGGGATACAGCGTGACCTGTACTGGGATTGGGCGTAATTTGTACTGCAGTATGGAGTGATCTGTACTGGGATACAGCGTGATCTGTACTGGGATCGGGCATGATTTTGCACTGGGATACGATGTGATCTTTACTGGGATACGACGTGATCTGTGCTGGGATATGGAGTAATCTGTGCTGGGATATGGAGCAATCTGCTGGGATATGGAGCAATCTGTTCTCGGATACGATTTGATCTGTACTGCGATATGTGATCTGTACTGGGATACGTGATCTGTACTGGGATATGGCGTGACCTGTCCTGGGATTGGGCGTAATTTGTACTGCAGTATGGAGTGATCTGTACTGGGATACAGAGTGATCTGTACTGGGATCGGGCGTGATTTTGCACTGGGATACGATGTGATCTTTACTGGGATACGACGTGATCTGTGCTGGGATATGAAGCAATCTGTGCTGGGATATGGAGTAATCTGCTGGGATATGGAGCAATCTGTTCTCGGATATGATTTGATCTGTACTGGGATATGTGATCTGTACTGGGATATGGGGTGATCTGTGCTCGGATATGGAGTGATCGGCACTGTTATATGGAGTGCATGAACTGGGATACAGAGCGATCTGCACTGGGGTACGGACGATCTGCTTTGGGGTACAGAGTGATCAGTACTGGGATATGGAGCTACTTGTTCTGGGATAGGAGGTGATCTGTACTGGGATAGGTGATCTGTACTGGGGTAAGGAGAGATCTGCACTGGGATACAGAGCGATCTGGACTGGGATATGGGATGATCTGTACTGGGATATGGGGTGAACTGTATTGGGATACGGAGCAATCTATACTAAGATTGGAGGTGATCTGTACTGGGATATGGAGAAATCTGCTCAGGTATAGGGAGCGATCTGCACTGGGATATGGAGCGATCTGCACTGGGATACGGAGTGATCTGCACTGGGATATGGAGCGATCTGCACTGGGATACAGAGTGATCTGCAATTCAATGCGGAGCGATTTGCACTTGGATACGGAATGATCAGTACTGGGATACGGGGTGATCTGCACTGGGATATGGAGAGATCTTCACTGGGATACAGAGCGATCTGCACTGGGATACGGAGTGATCTGTACTGGGATACAGAGCGATCTGCACAGGGATACGAAGCGTTCTGTACTGGGATATGGAGCGATTGCTACTGGGATACAGAGTGATCTGCACTGGGATACGGATCGATCTGCATTGGGATACGGTGTGATCTGCACTGGGATACAGAGTGATTGGTACTGGGATACAGAGCGATCTGCACTGGGATACAGAGTGATCTGCGCTGGGATACGGAGCAATCTGCATTGGGATACGGTGTGATCTGCACTGGGATACGGAGCGATTGGTACTGGGTGACGGCTTGAAATGTAATGTGATACGGGGTTATTTGCATTGGGATACAGATTGATCTGTACTGGGATATGGTGTGATCTGCACTGGGATACGGAGCGATCGGTACTGGGATACAGAGCGATCTGCACTGGGATACGGAGCGATCTGCACTAGGATATGGAGAAATTTGCTCAGGGATAGGGAGCGATCTGCACTGGGATATGGAGCGATCTGCACTGGGATAGAGAGTGATCTGCAATGCAATACCCAGCGATTTGCACTGGGATACGGAATGATCTGTACTGGGATACGGGGTGATCTGCACTGGGATACGGAATGATCTGTACTGGGATACAGAGTGATCTGCACAGGGATATGAAGCGTTCTGTACTGCGATACGGTGCAATCTGCACTGGGATACAGATTGATCTCTACCAGGATGCGGGGTGTTATAAACTGCGATACGGTGTGATCTGCACTGGGATACGGAGCGATCTGCACTGTGATTCGGAGCGATTTGCATTGGGATACGGGGTGATCTGCACTGGGATACAGAGTGATCTGTACTGGGATATGGTGTGATCTGCACTGGGATACGGAACGATCAGTACTGGGATACAGAGCGATCTGCACTGGGATACGGAACGATCTGCATTGGGATACGGTGTGATCTGCACTGGGATATGGAGCGATTGTTACTGGGTTACGGCTTGAAATGTACTGTGATACGGGGTTATTTGCACTGGGATACAGATTGATCTGTACTGGGATACAGATTGATCTGTACTGGGATACGGAGCGATCTGCACTGGGATACGGTGTGATCTGCACTGGGATACGGAGCAATCGGTACTGGGTTATGGCTTGAAATGTACTGGGATACGGGGTTATTTGCATTGGGATACAGATTGATCTGTACTGGGATACGGAGCAATCTGCACTGGGATATGGAGTTTTCTGCACTGGGATGCGGGGTGATTTGTATTAGGATATGTTTTGATCTGTACTGGGATATGTGATCTGTACTGGGATATGGCGTGACCTGTACTGGGATCGGGTGTGATTTATACAGCAGTACGGAGTGATCTGCACTTGGATAAAGCGTGATCTGTACTGGGATCGAGCATGATTTTACTGGGATACGGTGTGATCTTTACCTGGATACGACGTGATCTTTGCTGGGATATGGAGCAATCTGTACTGTGATATGGAGTGATCTGTCCCGGATACGACATGATCTGTACTGGGGTACTGTGTATTCTATACTCAGATATGGCATGAACTGTACTGGGATTGGGCGTAATTTGTACTGCAGTACGGAGTGATCTGTACTGGGATACAGCGTGATCTGTAGTGGGATCGGGCGTGATTTGCACTGGGATATGATGTGATCTTTACTGGGATACGGTGTGATCTGCACTGCGATATGGAGCGATTGGTATTGGGTTGCGGCTTGAAATGTACTTGGGATACAGATTGATCTGCACTGGGATACGGAGTTATCTGCACTGGGATGCGGGGTGATTTGTACTACGATATACGATATAATCTGTACCGTGATTCAGTGTGATCTGTACTGGGATATGGAGCAATCTGTACTTGGATACGGCAGATTACTTACTTGGATACGACATGATCTGTACAGGGATAGATGTTGAACTGCACTCGGTGTGATCTGCACTGGGTTACAGAGCGATCTGCACTGTGATACGGAGCGATCTGCACTGGGATACGGAGCGATCTGCACTGGGATACGGTGTGATCTGCACTTGGATACGGAGCGATCGGTACTGGGTTATGCCTTGAAATGTACTTGGATACGGGGTTATTTGCATTGGGATACAGATTGATCTGTACTGGGATACGGAGTGATCTGCACTGGGATACGGAGTTATCTGCACTGGGATACGGAGTGATTTGTACTAGGATCTGGTGTGATCTGTACTGGGAAATGATGATCTGCATTGAGATACGGAGGGATCTACACTGAGATATGACATGATCTGTACTGGGATACGGAGCGATCTGTACTTGGAATCGGCATATTCTTGACTTGGATACGACGTGATCTGTACTGGGATAGGAGATGATCTGCACTGGGATATGGGGTGATCAGTAGTGAGGTATGGGTGATCTGCACTGGTATATGGAGTGATCTGCACTGGTATCTGGAGCGATCTGCACTGGGATATGGACCGATCTGCACTGGGCGAAGGAGCGATCTGCACTGGGATATGGAGCGATCAGCACTGGGAAAAGGAGCGATCTGCACTGGGATAAGGAGCAATCTGTACCATGATTCAGCGTGATCTGTACTGGGATACGGTGTGATCTGCAAGGGGATATGGAGTGATCAGCACTGGGTTACCGAGCGATCTGCACTGGGATACGGTGTGATCTGCACTGGGATACAGAGCGATCGGTACTGGGTTACGGCTTGAAATGTACTGGGATATAGCATTATTTGCATTGGCATACAGATTGATCTGTACTGGGATACGGAGTCATCTGCACTGGGATATGCTGTGATCTACACTCGGATAAGAAGTGATTGGTATTAGGATATGGTGTGATCTGTACTGGGAATGGTGTGATCTGCACTGGGATATGGAGCAATCTGTACTGGGATATGGAGTGATCTGTCCCGGATATGACATGATCTGTACTGGGATACTGTGTATTCTATACTCGGATATGGCGTGACTTGTACTGGGATCGGGCGTGATTTGTACTGCAGTATGGAGTGAACTGTACTGGGATGCAGCGTGATCTGTAGTGGGATCGAGCGTGATATGTACTTGGATGTAGGGTGATCTCTACTGGGACATGGAGCAATCTGTACTGGGCTATGGGGCCATCTGTACCTGGATATGTGGTGTTCTTAACTGGGATATGGTGTGATCTACACCGGGATATGGTGTGATCTGTGCTGGGATATGGAGCAATCTATGCTGGGATATGGAGTAATCTACTGGGATATGGAGCAATCTGTTCTTGGATATGATTTGATCTGTACTGGGATAGGTGATCTGTACTGGGATATGGTGTGATCTGCACTGGGATACGGAACGATCAGTACTGGGATACAGAGCGATCTGCACTGGGATACGGAACGATCTGCATTGGGATACGGTGTGATCTGCACTGGGATATGGAGCGATTGTTACTGGGTTACGGCTTGAAATGTACTGTGATACGGGGTTATTTGCACTGGGATACAGATTGATCTGTACTGGGATACAGATTGATCTGTACTGGGATACGGAGCGATCTGCACTGGGATACGGTGTGATCTGCACTGGGATACGGAGCAATCGGTACTGGGTTATGGCTTGAAATGTACTGGGATACGGGGTTATTTGCATTGGGATACAGATTGATCTGTACTGGGATACGGAGCAATCTGCACTGGGATATGGAGTTTTCTGCACTGGGATGCGGGGTGATTTGTATTAGGATATGTTTTGATCTGTACTGGGATATGTGATCTGTACTGGGATATGGCGTGACCTGTACTGGGATCGGGTGTGATTTATACAGCAGTACGGAGTGATCTGCACTTGGATAAAGCGTGATCTGTACTGGGATCGAGCATGATTTTACTGGGATACGGTGTGATCTTTACCTGGATACGACGTGATCTTTGCTGGGATATGGAGCAATCTGTACTGTGATATGGAGTGATCTGTCCCGGATACGACATGATCTGTACTGGGGTACTGTGTATTCTATACTCAGATATGGCATGAACTGTACTGGGATTGGGCGTAATTTGTACTGCAGTACGGAGTGATCTGTACTGGGATACAGCGTGATCTGTAGTGGGATCGGGCGTGATTTGCACTGGGATATGATGTGATCTTTACTGGGATACGGTGTGATCTGCACTGCGATATGGAGCGATTGGTATTGGGTTGCGGCTTGAAATGTACTTGGGATACAGATTGATCTGCACTGGGATACGGAGTTATCTGCACTGGGATGCGGGGTGATTTGTACTACGATATACGATATAATCTGTACCGTGATTCAGTGTGATCTGTACTGGGATATGGAGCAATCTGTACTTGGATACGGCAGATTACTTACTTGGATACGACATGATCTGTACAGGGATAGATGTTGAACTGCACTCGGTGTGATCTGCACTGGGTTACAGAGCGATCTGCACTGTGATACGGAGCGATCTGCACTGGGATACGGAGCGATCTGCACTGGGATACGGTGTGATCTGCACTTGGATACGGAGCGATCGGTACTGGGTTACGCCTTGAAATGTACTTGGATACGGGGTTATTTGCATTGGGATACAGATTGATCTGTACTGGGATACGGAGTGATCTGCACTGGGATACGGAGTTATCTGCACTGGGATACGGAGTGATTTGTACTAGGATCTGGTGTGATCTGTACTGGGAAATGATGATCTGCATTGAGATACGGAGGGATCTACACTGAGATATGACATGATCTGTACTGGGATACGGAGCGATCTGTACTTGGAATCGGCATATTCTTGACTTGGATACGACGTGATCTGTACTGGGATAGGAGATGATCTGCACTGGGATATGGGGTGATCAGTAGTGAGGTATGGGTGATCTGCACTGGTATATGGAGTGATCTGCACTGGTATCTGGAGCGATCTGCACTGGGATATGGACCGATCTGCACTGGGCGAAGGAGCGATCTGCACTGGGATATGGAGCGATCAGCACTGGGAAAAGGAGCGATCTGCACTGGGATAAGGAGCAATCTGTACCATGATTCAGCGTGATCTGTACTGGGATACGGTGTGATCTGCAAGGGGATATGGAGTGATCAGCACTGGGTTACCGAGCGATCTGCACTGGGATACGGTGTGATCTGCACTGGGATACAGAGCGATCGGTACTGGGTTACGGCTTGAAATGTACTGGGATATAGCATTATTTGCATTGGCATACAGATTGATCTGTACTGGGATACGGAGTCATCTGCACTGGGATATGCTGTGATCTACACTCGGATAAGAAGTGATTGGTATTAGGATATGGTGTGATCTGTACTGGGAATGGTGTGATCTGCACTGGGATATGGAGCAATCTGTACTGGGATATGGAGTGATCTGTCCCGGATATGACATGATCTGTACTGGGATACTGTGTATTCTATACTCGGATATGGCGTGACTTGTACTGGGATCGGGCGTGATTTGTACTGCAGTATGGAGTGAACTGTACTGGGATGCAGCGTGATCTGTAGTGGGATCGAGCGTGATATGTACTTGGATGTAGGGTGATCTCTACTGGGACATGGAGCAATCTGTACTGGGCTATGGGGCCATCTGTACCTGGATATGTGGTGTTCTTAACTGGGATATGGTGTGATCTACACCGGGATATGGTGTGATCTGTGCTGGGATATGGAGCAATCTATGCTGGGATATGGAGTAATCTACTGGGATATGGAGCAATCTGTTCTTGGATATGATTTGATCTGTACTGGGATAGGTGATCTGTACTGGGATATGGTGTGATCTGCACTGGGATACGGAACGATCAGTACTGGGATACAGAGCGATCTGCACTGGGATACGGAACGATCTGCATTGGGATACGGTGTGATCTGCACTGGGATATGGAGCGATTGTTACTGGGTTACGGCTTGAAATGTACTGTGATACGGGGTTATTTGCACTGGGATACAGATTGATCTGTACTGGGATACAGATTGATCTGTACTGGGATACGGAGCGATCTGCACTGGGATACGGTGTGATCTGCACTGGGATACGGAGCAATCGGTACTGGGTTATGGCTTGAAATGTACTGGGATACGGGGTTATTTGCATTGGGATACAGATTGATCTGTACTGGGATACGGAGCAATCTGCACTGGGATATGGAGTTTTCTGCACTGGGATGCGGGGTGATTTGTATTAGGATATGTTTTGATCTGTACTGGGATATGTGATCTGTACTGGGATATGGCGTGACCTGTACTGGGATCGGGTGTGATTTATACAGCAGTACGGAGTGATCTGCACTTGGATAAAGCGTGATCTGTACTGGGATCGAGCATGATTTTACTGGGATACGGTGTGATCTTTACCTGGATACGACGTGATCTTTGCTGGGATATGGAGCAATCTGTACTGTGATATGGAGTGATCTGTCCCGGATACGACATGATCTGTACTGGGGTACTGTGTATTCTATACTCAGATATGGCATGAACTGTACTGGGATTGGGCGTAATTTGTACTGCAGTACGGAGTGATCTGTACTGGGATACAGCGTGATCTGTAGTGGGATCGGGCGTGATTTGCACTGGGATATGATGTGATCTTTACTGGGATACGGTGTGATCTGCACTGCGATATGGAGCGATTGGTATTGGGTTGCGGCTTGAAATGTACTTGGGATACAGATTGATCTGCACTGGGATACGGAGTTATCTGCACTGGGATGCGGGGTGATTTGTACTACGATATACGATATAATCTGTACCGTGATTCAGTGTGATCTGTACTGGGATATGGAGCAATCTGTACTTGGATACGGCAGATTACTTACTTGGATACGACATGATCTGTACAGGGATAGATGTTGAACTGCACTCGGTGTGATCTGCACTGGGTTACAGAGCGATCTGCACTGTGATACGGAGCGATCTGCACTGGGATACGGAGCGATCTGCACTGGGATACGGTGTGATCTGCACTTGGATACGGAGCGATCGGTACTGGGTTACGCCTTGAAATGTACTTGGATACGGGGTTATTTGCATTGGGATACAGATTGATCTGTACTGGGATACGGAGTGATCTGCACTGGGATACGGAGTTATCTGCACTGGGATACGGAGTGATTTGTACTAGGATCTGGTGTGATCTGTACTGGGAAATGATGATCTGCATTGAGATACGGAGGGATCTACACTGAGATATGACATGATCTGTACTGGGATACGGAGCGATCTGTACTTGGAATCGGCATATTCTTGACTTGGATACGACGTGATCTGTACTGGGATAGGAGATGATCTGCACTGGGATATGGGGTGATCAGTAGTGAGGTATGGGTGATCTGCACTGGTATATGGAGTGATCTGCACTGGTATCTGGAGCGATCTGCACTGGGATATGGACCGATCTGCACTGGGCGAAGGAGCGATCTGCACTGGGATATGGAGCGATCAGCACTGGGAAAAGGAGCGATCTGCACTGGGATAAGGAGCAATCTGTACCATGATTCAGCGTGATCTGTACTGGGATACGGTGTGATCTGCAAGGGGATATGGAGTGATCAGCACTGGGTTACCGAGCGATCTGCACTGGGATACGGAGCGATCTGCACTGGGATACGGTGTGATCTGCACTGGGATACAGAGCGATCGGTACTGGGTTACGGCTTGAAATGTACTGGGATATAGCATTATTTGCATTGGCATACAGATTGATCTGTACTGGGATACGGAGTCATCTGCACTGGGATATGCTGTGATCTACACTCGGATAAGAAGTGATTGGTATTAGGATATGGTGTGATCTGTACTGGGAATGGTGTGATCTGCACTGGGATATGGAGCAATCTGTACTGGGATATGGAGTGATCTGTCCCGGATATGACATGATCTGTACTGGGATACTGTGTATTCTATACTCGGATATGGCGTGACTTGTACTGGGATCGGGCGTGATTTGTACTGCAGTATGGAGTGAACTGTACTGGGATGCAGCGTGATCTGTAGTGGGATCGAGCGTGATATGTACTTGGATGTAGGGTGATCTCTACTGGGACATGGAGCAATCTGTACTGGGCTATGGGGCCATCTGTACCTGGATATGTGGTGTTCTTAACTGGGATATGGTGTGATCTACACCGGGATATGGTGTGATCTGTGCTGGGATATGGAGCAATCTATGCTGGGATATGGAGTAATCTACTGGGATATGGAGCAATCTGTTCTTGGATATGATTTGATCTGTACTGGGATAGGTGATCTGTACTGGGATACGGTGTGATCTGTACTGGCATAAGGAGAGATCTGCACTGGGATACGGATCTATCTGATCTGGGATACGGAGTGATCTGAACTGGGATACTGATCGATCTGCACTGGGATATGGTGTGATCTGCACTGGGATACGGAGTGCGTGGTACTGGGATACGACGTTATATGTACTGGGATATAGGCTTCTCTGTACTGGGGTACGGCTCAATCTGTACTGGGATATGGTCTGATCTGCACTGGGATACGGAGAGATCTGAACTGAGAAACAGAGCGATCTGTACAGGGATATGGAGTGATCTTCACTGCGATATGGTGTGATATGCACTGGGATACAGAGCTATCAGTACTGGGATACGGCATGACATGTAGTGGGATATGGGGTTATCGCCACTGGGATATGTATCAATCTGTACTGGGATATGGAATGATCTGTACTGGGATACTGTGTGATCTGCACTGGGTAACGGCATGATCTGTGCAGGGATATGTAGTGATCTACACTGAGATACGGAGTGATCTAAACTGAGATACGATGTGATCTGTACTGGGATACGGAGCGATCTGTACTTGAATCGGCATATTCTTTCCTTAGATACAACATGATCTGTACTGGGATAGGAGGTGATCTGTACTGGGATAGGAGATGATCTGCACTGGGATATGGGATGATCAGTACTGAGGTATGGGTGATCTGCACTGGTATATGGAGTGATCTGCACTGGGATATGGAGTGATCTGTCCCGGATATGACATGATCTGTACTGGGATACTGTGTATTCTATACTCGGATATGGCGTGACCTGTACTGGGATCAAGTGTGTTTTGTACTGCAGTATGGAGTGATCTGTACTGGGATACAGTGTGATCTGTAGTGGGATCGAGCGTGATATGTATTGGGATTGACCATGATATGTACTGAGATACAGCGTGATCTGTACTGGGATCGAGTGTGATATGTACTGGGATCGAGCGTGATATGAACTGGGATATAGGGTGATCTCTACTGGGACATGGAGTGATCTCTATTGGGCTATGGGGCCATCTGTACCTGGTTATGTGGTGTTCTTTAGTGGGATACGACATGATCTGTGCTGCGATATGGAGCAATCTGTGCTGGGATATGGAGCAATCTGTTCTCAGATATGATTCGATCTGTTACTGGGATAGGTGATCTGTACTGGGATACAGTATGATTTGGACTGGGATAAGGATAGATCTGAACTGGGATACGGAGCAATCTGCACTGGGATATGGAGTGTTCTGAGCTGGGATACTGAGTGATCTGCACTGGGATATGGAGTGATCTGCACTGGGATACGGAGTGTGCGGTACTGGGATACGACGTGATATGTACTGGGATATAGGGTTATCTGTACTGGGGTACGGATTGATCTGTACTGGGATATGGTGTGATCTGCACTGGGATACGGAGAGATCTTCACTGGGAAACAGAGTGATCTGTACAGGGATATGGAGTGACCTTCACTGCGATATGACGTGATATGCACTGGGATACAGAGCTATCGGTACTGGGATACGGCATGACATGTAGAGGGATACGGGGTTATCTCCACTGGGATATGTATCGATCTGTACTGGGATACAGAGTGATCTGTACTGGGATATGGTGTGATCTGCTCTTGGTAACGGAATGATCTGTGCAGGGATATGTAGTGATCTGCACTGAGATACGGAGTGATCTACATTGAGATACGACGTGATCCGTACTGGGATATGGAGTGATCTGTACTTGAATTGGCATATTCTTTACTTAGATATGACATGATCTGTAGTGGGATAGGAGGTGATCTGTCCTGGGATAGGAGATTATCTGCACTGGGATATGGGGTGATCAGTACTGAGGTATGGGTGATCTGCACTTGTATATGGAGCAATCTGCACTGGGATATGGAGTGATCTGTCCCAGATACGACATGATCTGTACTGGGATACTGTGTATTCTATACTCGGATATGGCGTGACCTGTACTGGGATCAGGCGTGATTTGTACTGCAGTATGGAGTGATCTGTACTGGGATACAGCGTGATCTGTACTGGGGTCGAGCGTGATCTGTACTGGGATACAGCGTGATATGTACTGGGATACAGAGTGATCTGTACTGGGATCGAGCGAGATACGTACTGGGATATAGGGTGATCTCTACTGGGACATGGAGCAATCTCTACTGGGCTATGGGGCCATGTGTACCTGGATATGTGGTGATGTTTAGTGGGATACGATATGATCTGTGCTCGGATATGGAGCACTCTGTGCAGGGATATGGAGCAATCTGTTTTCGGATATGATTTGATCTGTACTGGGATAGGTGATCTGTACTGGGATACGGTGTGATCTGTACTGGGATAAGGAGAGATCTGCACTGGGATACTGAGCAATCTGCACTGGGATACAGAGTGATCGGAACTGGGATACTGAGCGATCTGCACTGGGATATGGAGTGATCTGCACTGGGATACGGAGTGAGCGGTACTGGGATACGACGTGATATGTACTGGGATATAGGGTTATCTGTACTGGGGTATGGATTGATCTGTACTGGGATATGTTGTGATCTGCACTGGGATATGGAGTGATCTTCACTGGGATACGGAGCAATCTGCACTGGGATACGGAGAGATCTGAACTGGGAAACAGAGCGATCTGTACAGGGATATGGAGTGACCTGCATCGCGATATGGTGTTATATGCACTGGGATACGGAGCTATCGGTACTGGGATACGGCATGATATGTACTGGGATACGGGGTTATCTCCACTGGGATATGTATTGATCTGTACTGGGATACGTAGTGATCAGTACTGGGATACGGAGTGATCTGTGTGGGGATAAGGAGTGATCTGTACTGGGATACGGAGCGATCTGTACTTGGAATCGGCATATTCTTGACTTGGATACAACGTGATCTGTACTGGGATAGGAGATGATCTGAACTGGTATATGGAGTGATCTGCACTGGGATATGGAGTGATCTGCACTGGGATATGGAGTGATCTGCACTGGGATATGGAGCGATCAGCACTGGGAAAAGGAGCGATCTGCACTGGGAAAAGGATCATTCTGTACCATGATTCAGTGTGATCTGTACTGGGATATGGAGTGATCTGTACTTGGATACGGCAGATTATTTACTTGGATACGACATGATCTGTACAGGGATAGGAGGTGATCTGCACTAGGATAAGGTCTGATCTGCACTGGGATACGGAGTGATCTGCACTGCGATTCGGAGCGATTTGCACTGGGATACAGGGTGATCTGCACTGGGATACGAAGTGATCTGTACTGGGATACGGTGCAATCTGCACTCGGATACGAAGTGATCTGTACGGGGATATGGTGCAATCTGCACTGGGATACAGATTCATCTGTACCAGGATGCGGGGTGTTATAAACTGTGATACGTGTGATCGGCGCTGGAATACGGAGCGATCTGCACTGGGATACGGAGCTATCTGCACTGGGATCCAGAGCGATCTGCACTGGGATCTGGAGCAATTGGTACTGTGTTACAGAGCGATCTGCACTGGGATACGGAGCGATCTGCACTGCAATATGGAGTGATCTGCACTGGGATATGGTGAGATACTCACTGGGATATGGAGCGATCGGTACTGGGTTATGGCTTGAAATGTACTGGGATACGGGGTTATTTGCATTGGGATACGGAGCGATTTGCACTGTGATACAGAGTGTTCTGTACTGGGATACGGTGTGATCTGCATGGGGATACGGAGCGATCTGCACTGGGATGCGATGTGATCTGCACTGGGATACAGAGCGATCGGTACTGTGTTATGGCTAGAAATGTACTGGGATACGGGATTATATGCATTGGGATACAGATTGATCTGTACTGGGATACGGAGTGATCTGTACGGTGATATGGAGTGATCTGCGCTGAGACACGGAGTGATCTACACTGAGATACGGTGTGATCTGTTCTGGATTACGGAGCGATCTGTACTTGGAATCGGCATATTCTTTACTTGGATACAACATGATCTGTACTGGGATAGGAGGATATCTGCACTGGGATATGGGGTGATCAGTACTGAGGTATGGGTGATCTGCACTGGGATAAGGAGCGATCTGCACTGGGATATGGAGTGATCTGTCCCGGATACGACATGATCTGTACTGGGATACTGTGTATTCTATACTCGGATATGGCGTGACCTGTACTGGGATCAGGCGTGATTTGTACTGCAGTATGGAGTGATCTGTACTGGGATACAGCGTGATCTGTATTGGGATCGAGCATGATATGTACTGGGATACTGCGTGATCTTTACTGGGATATAGGGTGATCTCTACTGGGACATGGAGCGATCTCTACTGGGCTATGGGGCCATCTGTACCTGGATATGTGGTGTTGTTTGGTGGGATACGACATGATCTGTGCTGGGATATGGAGCACTCTGTGCTGGGATATGGAGCAATCTGTTTTCGGATATGATTTGATCTGTACTGGGATAGGTGATCTGTACTGGGATACGGTGTGATCTGTACTGGGATAAGGAGAGATCTGCACTGGGCTATGGAGCAATCTGCCCTGGGATACAGAGTGATCTGAACTGGGATACTGAGCAATCTGCACTGGGATATGGAGTGAGTGGTACTGGGATACGACGTGATATGTACTGGGATATAGGGTTATCTGTACTGGGGTACGGATCGATCTGTACTGGGATATGTTGTGATCTGCACTGGGATATGGAGCGATCTTCTCTGGGATACAGAGCGATCTGCACTGGGATACGGAGAGATCTGAACTGGGAAACAGAGCAATCTGTACAGGGATATGGAGTGACCTGCATTGCGATATGGTGTTATATGCACTGGGATACGGAGCTATCGGTACTGGGATACGGCATGATATGTACTGGGATACGGGGTTATCTCCACTGGGATATGTATCGATCTGTACTGGGATACGGAGTGATCTGTACTGGGATACGGTGTGATCTGCACTGGGATACGGAGTGATCTGTGCGGGGATAAGGAGTGATCTGCATTGAGATACGGAGGGATCTACACTGAGATATGACATGATCTGTACTGGGATACGGAGCGATCTGTACTTGGAATCGGCATATTCTTGACTTGGATACGACGTGATCTGTACTGGGATAGGAGATGATCTGCACTGGGATATGGGGTGATCAGTAGTGAGGTATGGGTGATCTGCACTGGTATATGGAGTGATCTGCACTGGTATCTGGAGCGATCTGCACTGGGATATGGACCGATCTGCACTGGGCGAAGGAGCGATCTGCACTGGGATATGGAGCGATCAGCACTGGGAAAAGGAGCGATCTGCACTGGGATAAGGAGCAATCTGTACCATGATTCAGCGTGATCTGTACTGGGATACGGTGTGATCTGCAAGGGGATATGGAGTGATCAGCACTGGGTTACCGAGCGATCTGCACTGGGATACGGAGCGATCTGCACTGGGATACGGTGTGATCTGCACTGGGATACAGAGTGATCGGTACTGGGTTACGGCTTGAAATGTACTGGGATACAGGATTATTTGCATTGGGATACAGATTTATCTGTACTGAGATACGGAGTGATCTGCACTGGGATACGGAGTTATCTACATTGGGATACGCTGTGATCTACACTCGGATATGAAGTGATTTGTACTAGGATACGGTGTGATCTGTACTGGGAAACGGTGTGATGTGCACTGGGATATGGAGCAATCTGTACTGGGATATGGAGTGATCTGTCCAGGATATGACATGATCTGTACTGGGATACTGTGTATTCTATACTCGGATATGGTGTGACCTGTACTGGGATCGGGCATGATTTATACTGCAGTATGGAGTGAACTGTACTGGGATGCAGCGTGATCTGTATTGGAATCGAGCGTGATATGTACTGGGATATAGGGTGATCTCTACTGGGACACTGAGCAATCTGTACTGGGCTATGGGGCCATCTGTACCTGGATACATGGTGTTCTTAACTGGGATATGGTGTGATCTACACCGGGATACGGTGTGATCTGTGCTGGGATATGGAGCAATCTGTGCTGTGATATGGAGTAATCTGCTGGCAAATGGAGCAATCTGTTCTTGGATATGATTTGATCTGTACTGGGATAGGTGATCTGTACTTGGATATGATGTGAACTGTACTGGGATAAGGAGAGATCTGCACTGGGATACGGATCTATCTGAACTGGGATACAGAGTGATCTGAACTGGGATACTGAGCGATCTGCACTGGGATATGGTGTGATCTGCACTGGGATACAGAGTGAGCAGTACTGGGATACGACGTTATATGTACTGGGATATAGGGTTATCTGTACTGAGGTACGGCTCGATCTGTACTGGGATATGGTGTGATCTGCACTGGGATACAGAGCGATCTTCACTGGGATACGGAGTGATCTGCACTGGGATACGGAGAGATCTGGACTGGGAAACAGAGCGATATTTACAGGGATATGGAGTGACCTTCACTGCGATATGGTGTGATATGCGCTGGGATACGGAGAGATCTGAACTGGGAAACAGAGCGATCTGTACAGGGATATGGAGTGACCTTCACTGCGATATGGTGTGATATGCATTGGGATACAGAGCTATCGGTACTGGGATACGGCATGACATGTAGTGTGATACGGGGTTATCTCCACTGGGATATGTATCAATCTGTACTGGGATACGGAGTGATCTGTACTGGGATACTGTGTGATCTGCACTGGGTAACGGCATGATCTGTGCAGGGATATGTAGTGATCTACACTGAGATACGGAGTGATCTACGTGGGGATATGGAGTGATCTGCACTGAGATACGGAGTGATCTACACTGAGATACGATGTGATCTGTACTGGGATACGGAGCGATCTGTACTTGAATTGGTATATTCTTTCCTTTGATACAACATGATCTGTACTGGGATAGGGGGTGATCTGTACTGGGATAGGAGATGATCTGCACTGGGATATGGGATGATCAATACTGAGGTATGGGTGATCTGCACTGGTATATGGTGAGATCTGCACTGGGATATGGAGTGATCTGTCCCGGATACGACATGATCTGTACTGGGATACTGTGTAGTCTATACTCGGATATGGCGTGACCTGTACTGGGATCAAGTGTGTTTTGTACTGCAGTATGGAGTGATCTGTAATGGGATACAGCGTGATCTGTAGTGGGATCGAGCGTGATATGTACTGGGATCGAGCGTGATATGTACTGGGATACAGCGTGATCTGTACTGGGATCGAGCGTGATCTGTACTGGGATATAGGGTGATCTCTACTGGGACATGGAGCGATCTCTACTGGGCTATGGGGCCATCTGTACCTGGATATGTGGTGTTGTTTAGTGGGATACAACATGATCTGTGCTGGGATATGGAGCAATCTGTGCTGGGATATGGAGCAATCTGTTCTCGGATATGATTTGTTCTGTACTAGGATAGATGATCTGTACTGGGATACGGTGTGATCTTTACTGGGATAAGGAGAGATCTGCACTGGGATATGGAGCAATCTGAACTGGGATATGGAGTGATCTGAACTGGGATACTGAGCGATCTGCACTGGGATATGGAGTGAGTGGTACTGGGATACGACGTGATACGTACTGGGATATAAGGTTATCTGTACTGGGGTATGGATCGATCTGTACTGGGACACGGTGTGATCTGCACTGCGATACGGAGCAATCTTCACTGGGATACCGAACGATCTGCACTGGGATACGGAGTGATCTGCACTGGGATACGGAGAGATCTGAACTGGTAAACAGAGCGATCTGTACAGGGATATGGAGTGACCTGCACTGCGATATGGTGTGATATGCACTGGGATACGGAGCTATCGGTACGGCGATACGCCATGATACGGAGCGATCTGTGCGGGGATATGGAGTGATCTGCACTGAGATGCGGAGTGATATACACTGTGATACGATGTGATCTGTACTGGGATACGGAGCGATCTGTACTTGTAAGCGGCATATTCTTTACTTGGATACGACATGATCTATACTGGGATAGGAGGTGATCTGAACTGGGATATGGGGTGATCAGTACTGAGGTATGGGTGATCTGCACTGGGATATGGAGCGATCTGCACTGGGATATGGAGCGATCTGCACTCGGATACGAAGTGATTTGTACTAGGATACGGTGTGATCTGTACTGGGAAATGATGTGATCTGCACTGGGATATGGAGCAATCTGTACTGGGTTATGGAGTGATCTGTCCCGGATACAACATGATCTGTACTGGATACTGGGTATTCTATACTCGGATATGGCGGTGACCTGTACTGGGATCGGGTGTGCCTTGTACTGCAGTATGGAATGAACTGTACTGGGATGCAGCGTGATCTGTATTGGGATCGAGCGTGATATGTACTGGGATATAGGGTGATCTCTACTGGGACACGGAGCAATCTGTACTGGCTATGGGGCCATCTGTACCTGGATACGTGGTGTTCTTAACTGGGATATGGTGTGATCTACACTGGGATATGGTGTGATCTTTAGTGGGATACGACATGATCTGTGCTGGGATATGGAGCAAACTGCTGGGATATGGAGCAATCTGTTCTTGGATATGAATTGATCTGTACTGGGATAGGTGATCTGTACTGGGATACGGTGTGATCTGTACTGGGATAAGGAGAGATCTGCACTGGGATACAGATCTATCTGAACTAGGATACGGAGTGATCTGAACTGGGATACTGAGCGATCTGCACTGGGATATGGAGTGATCTGCACTGGGATACGGAGTGAGCAGTACTGGGATACGACGTGATATGTACTGGGTTATAGGGTTATCTGTACTGCGGTACAGATCGATCTGTACTGGGATAAGTTGTGATCTGCACTGGGATATGGAGTGCTCTTCACTGGGATATGGAGTGATCTGCACTGGGATACGGAGAGATCTGAACTGGGAAACGGAGCGATCTGTACAGGGATATGGAGCGACCTGCATTGTGATATGGTGTGATATGCACTGGGATACGGAGCTATCGGTACTGGGATATGGCATGATATGTACTGGGATACGGGGTTATCTCCACAGGGATATGTATCGATCTGTACTGGGATACGGAGTGATCTGTACTGGGATACGGTGTGATCTGCACTGGGATACAGAGTGATCTGTGCGGGGATAAGGAGTGATCTGCACTGCGATACGGAGGGATCTACACTGTGATATGACATGATCTGTACTGGGATACGGCGCGATCTGTACTTGGAATCGGCATATACTTGACTTGGATACGACGTGATCTGTACTGGGATAGGAGATGATCTGCACTGGGATATGGGGTGATCAGTACTGAGGTATGGGTGATCTGCACTGGTATATGGAGCGATCTGCACTGGGATATGGAGCGATCTGCACTGGGATATGGACCGATCTGCACTGGGATAAGGAGCGATCTGCACTGGGATATGGAGCGATCAGCACTGGGAAAAGGAGCGATCTGCACTGGAATGAGGAGCAATCTGTACCATGATTCAACGTGATCTGTACTGGGATATGGAGTGATCTGTACTTGGATACGGCAGATTATTTACTTGGATACAACATGATCTGTACAGGGATAGGAGGTGATCTGTACTAGAATAAGGTCTGATCTGCATTGGGATACGGAGTGATCTGCACTGCGGTTTCGAGTGATTTGCACTGGGATACAGGGGGATCTGCACTGGGATACGAAGTGATCTGTACTGGTATACGGTGCAATCTGCACTGGGATCTGGAGTGATCGGTACTGTGTTACAGAGCGATCTGCACTGGGATATGGAGTGATCTGCACTGCGATACGGAGCGATCTGCACTGGGATGTGGTATGATACTCACTGGGATACGAGCGATCGGTACTGGGTTATGGCTTGAAATGTACTGGGATATGGGGTTATTTGCACTTTGATACGGAGCAATCTGCACTGCGATACAGAGCATTCTGTATTGGGATATGGTGTGATCTGCACTGGGATACGGAGCGATTGGCACTGGGTTACAGAGCAATCTGCACGGGGATATGGCGCGATCTGCACTGGTATACGATGTGATCTGTACTGGGATACAGAGCGATCGGTACTTTGTTACGGCTAGAAATGTACTGGGATACGGGATTATATGCATTGGGATACAGATTGATCTGTACTGGGATACGGAGTGATTTGTACTAGGATACGGTGTGATCTGTACTGGGAAACGATCTGATCTGCACTGGGATATGGAGCAATCTGTACTGGGATATGGAGTGATCTGTCCCGGATACGACATGATTTGTACTGGGATACTGGGTATTCTATACTCGGATATGGCGTGACCTGTACTGGGATCGGGCATGATTTGTACTGCAGTATGGGGAGATCTGTACTGGGATACAGCGTGATCTGTACTGGGATCGAGCGTGATATGTACTGGGATATAGGGTGTTCTTTACTGGGACACGGAGCGATCTGTACTGGGCTGTGTACCTGGATACGTGGTGTTCTTTAGTGGGATACAACATGATCTGTGCTGGGATATGGAGCAATCTGTGCTGGGATTTGGAGCAATCTGTTCTCAGATATGATTTGTTCTGTACTGGGATAGATGATCTGTACTGGGATACGGTGTGATCTGTACTGGGATAAGGAGAGATCTGCACTGGGATATGGAGCAATCTGAACTGGGATATGGAGTGATCTGAACTGGGATACTGAGTGATCTGTACTGGGATACGGAGTGAGCGGTACTGGGATACGACGTGATATGTACTGGGATATAGGGTTATCTGTACTGGGGTACGGATTGATCTGTACTGGGATATGGTGTGATCTGCACTGCGATACGGAGCAATCTTCACTGGGATACAGAACGATCTGCACTGGGATACGGAGCGATCTTCACTGGGATACGGAGTGATCTGCACTGGGATACGGAGAGATCTGAACTGGGAATCAGAGCGATCTGTACAGGGATATGGAGCGACCTGCACTGCGATATGGTGTGATATTCACTGGGATACGGAACTATCAGTACTGCGATACGGCATGATATGTACTGGGATACGTGGTTATCTCCACTGGGATATGTATCGATCTGTACTGGGATATGGTGTGATCTGCACTGGGATACGGAGTGATCTGCACTAGGATACGGAGTGATCTGCACTAGGATACGGAGTGATCTGCGTGGGGATATGGAGTGATCTGCACTGAGATACGGAGTGATCTACACTGAGATATGACTTGATCTGTACTGGGATACGGTGCGATCTGTGCGGGGATATGGAGTGATCTGCACTGAGATACGGAGTGATATACACTGTGATATGATGTGATCTGTCCTGGGATACGGAGCGATCTGTACTTGTAATCAGCATATTCTTTACTTGCATACGACATGATCTGTACTGGGATAGGAGGTGATCTGAACTGGGATATGGGGTGATCAGTACTGAGGTATGGGTGATCTGCACTGGGATATGGAGCGATCTGCACTGGGATATCGAGCAATCTGCACTGGGATATGCAGCGATCTGCACTGGAATAAGGAGCGCTCTGCACTGGGATATGGAGCGATCAGCACTGGGATAAGGAGCGACCTGCACTGGGATAAGGAGCAATCTGTACCATGATTCAGCGTGATCTCTACTGGGATATGGAGCGATCTGTACTTGGATACAGGAAATTATTTACTTGGATATCACATGATCTGTACAGGGATAGGAGGTGATCTGTACTGGGATATGGAGTGATCTGTACTGGGAAACGGAGTGATCTGTACTGGGATACGGGGTGATCTGCACTAGAATAAGGTCTGATCTGCACTGGGATACGGAGCGATCTGCACAGCAATTCGGAGCAATTTGCACTGGGATACGGGGTGATCTGCACTGGGATACGGAGTGATCTGCACTGGGATACAGAACGATCTGTACTGGGATAAGAGGTGCTCTGCACTGGGATACGGACTGACCTGTTCTGGGATAGGAAGAGATCTGTACTGGGATACGGTGCAATCTGCACTGGGATACAGATTGATCTGTACCAGGATGCGGGGTGTTATAAACTGTGATATGGTGGGATCTGCACTGGGATACGGAGCGATCTGCACTGGAATACAGAGCGATCTGCACTGTGATACAGAGCCATCTGTACTGGGATATGGTGTGATCTGCACTGGGATACAGAGCGATCGGTACTGTGTTACAGAGCGATCTGCACTGGGATTAAGAGCGATCTGCACTGCGATACGGAGTGATCTGCACTGGGGTACGGAGCGATCGGCACTGACTTACAGAGCAATCTGCACTGGGATACGGAGCGGTGTGCACTGGGATACTGTGTGATCTGCAATGGGATACGGAGCGATCAGTACTGGGTTAAGGCTTGAAATGTACTGGGATACAGGATTATTTGTATTGGGATACGGAGCGATCTGCACTGCGATACAGAGCGATCTGTACTGTGATACGGTGTGACCTGCACGGGGATATGGAGCGATCGGCACTGGGTTACAGAGCGATCTGCACGGGGATATGGCGCGATCTGCACTGGGATACGGAGCGATCGGTACTGGGTTACGGCTTGAAATGTACTGGGATTTGGGATTATTTGCATTGGGATCTTTAGTGGGAGACAACGTGATCTGTTCTGGGATATGGAGCAATCTGTGCTGGGATATGGAGCAATCTGTTCTCGGATATGATTTGTTCTGTACTAGGATAGATGATCTGTACTGGGATACGGTGTGATCTGTACTGGGATAAGGAGAGATCTGCACTGGGATATGGAGCAATCTGAACTGGGATACAGAGTGTTCTGAACTGGGATACGGAGCGATCTGCACTGGGATACGGAGTGAGCGGTACTGGGATACGACGTGATATGTACTGGGATATAGGGTTATCTGTACTGGGGTACGGATCAATCTGTACTGGGATATGGTGTGATCTGCACTGTGATACGGAGCAATCTTCACTGGGATACAGAACGATCTGCACTGGGATACAGAACGATCTTCACTGGGATACGGAGTGATCTGCACTGGGATACGGAGAGATCTGAACTGGGAATCAGAGCGATCTGTACAGGGATATGGAGCGACCTGCACTGCGATATGGTGTGATATGCACTGGGATACGGAGCTATCGGTACTGCGATACGGCATGATATGTACTGGGATACGGGGTTATCTCCACTGGGATATGTTTCGATCTGTACTGGGATACGGTGTGATCTGCACTGGGATACGGAGTGATCTGCGTGCGGATATGGAGTTATCTGCACTGAGATACGGAGTGATCTACACTGAGATATGACGTGATCTGTACTGGGATACGGAGCGATCTGTGCGGGGATATGGAGTGATCTGCACTGAGATACTGAGTGATATACACTGTGATACGATGTGATCTGTAGTGGGATACGGAGCAATCTGTACTTGTAATCAGCATATTCTTTACTTGGATACGACATGATCTGTACTGGGATAGGAGGTGATCTGAACTGGGATATGGGGTGATCAGTACTGAGGTATAGGTGATCTGCACTGGGATATGGAGCGATCTGCACTGGGAGATCGAGCAATCTGCACTGGGATATGGAGTGATCTGCACTGGGATACGGAGTGATCTGTACTGGGATACGGGGTGATCTGCACTGGGATATGGTGTGATCTGCACTGGGATACGGAGCGATCTGCACTGAGATACAGAACGATCTGTACTGGGATAAGGGATGCTCTGCACTGGGATACGGACTGACCTGTTCTGGGATAGGAAGAGATCTGTACTGGGATACGGTGCAATCTGCACTGGGATACAGATTGATCTGTACCAGGATGCGGGGTGTTATAAACTGTGATATGGTGGGATCTGCACTGGGATACGGAGCGATCTGCACTGGAATACAGAGCGATCTGCACTGGGATACGGAGCGATCTGCACTGGAATACAGAGCGATCTGCACTGTGATACAGAGCCATCTGTACTGGGATACGGTGTGATCTGCACTGGGATACGGAGCGATCGGTACTGTGTTACAGAGCGATCTGCACTGGGATTAAGAGCGATCGGCACTGGCATACAGAGCAATCTGCACTGGGATACGGAGCGGTGTGCAGTGGTATACTGTGTGATCTGCACTGGGATACGGAGCGATCGGTACTGGGTTAAGGCTTGAAATGTACTGGGATACGGGATTATTTGCATTGGGATACGGAGCGATCTGCACTGCGATACAGAATGATCTGTACTGGGGTACGGTGTGATCTGTACGGGGATATGGAGCGATCGGCACTGGGTTACAGAGCGATCTGCACGGGGATATGGCGCGATCTGCACTGGGATACGGTGTGATCTGCAATGGGATACGGAGTGATCGGTACTGGGTTACGGCTTGAAATGTACTGGGATTTGGGATTATTTGCAATGGGATACAGATTGATCTGTACTGGGATACAGAGTGATCTGCACTGGGATACCGAGTTATCTGCACTTGGATATGCTGTGATCTACACTCGGATACAAAGTGATTTGTATTAGGATACGGTGTGATCTGTACTGGGAAATGGTGTGATCTGCACTGGGATATGAAGCAATCTGTACTGGGTTATGGAGTGATCTGTCCCGGATACAACATAATCTGTACTGGGATACTGTATATTCTATACTCGGATATGGCGTGACCTGTACTGGGATCGGGCGTGCCTTGTACTGCAGTATGGAGTGAACTGTACTGGGATGCAGCGTGATCTGTATTGGGATCGAGCGTGATATGTACTGGGATATAGGGTGATCTCTACTGGGACACGGAGCAATCTGTACTGGCAATGGGGCCATCTGTACCTGGATACGTGGTGTTCTTACCTGGGATATGGTGTGATCTACACTGGGATATGGTGTGATCTTTAGTAGGATACAACGTGATCTGTTCTGGGATATGGAGCAATCTGGTGGGATATGGAGCAATCTGTTCTTGGATATGATTCGTTCTGTACTAGGATAGATGATCTGTACTGGGATATGGTGTGATCTTTACTGGGATAAGGAGAGATCTGCACTGGGATATGGAGCATTCTGAACTGGGATACGGAGTGATCTGAACTGGGATACTGAGCGATCTGCACTGGGATATGGAGTGAGCGGTACTGGGATATGACGTGATATGTACTGGGATATAGGGTTATCTGTACTGGCGTACGGATCGATCTGTACTGGGATATGGTGTGATCTGCACTGGGATACGGAGCAATCTTCACTGGGATACAGAACGATCTTCACTGGGATACGGAGTGATCTGCACTGGGATACGGAGAGATCTGAACTGAGAAACAGAGCAATCTGTACAGGGATATGGTGCGACCTGCACTGCGATATGGTGTGATATGCACTGGGATACGGAGCTATCGGTACTGCGATACGGCATGATATGTATTGGGATACGGGGTTATCTCCACTGGGATATGTATCGATCTGTATTGGGATACGGTGTGATCTGCACTGGCATACGGAGTGATCTGCGTGGGGATATGGAGTTATCTGCACTGAGATACGGAGTGATCTACACTGAGATATGACGTGATCTGTACTGGGATACGGAGCGATCTGTGCAGGGATATGGAGTGATCTGCGCAGAGATACGGAGTGATCTACACTGAGATACGACGTGATCTGTACTGGGATATGGAGCGATCTGTACTTGTAATCGGCATATTCTTTACTTGCATACGACATGATCTGTACTGGGATAGGAGGTGATCTGAACTGGGATATGGGGTGATCAGTACTGAGGTATAGGTGATCTGCATTGGGATATGGAGCGATCTGCACTGGGATATGGAGCGATCTGCACTGGGAGATCGAGAAATCTGCACTGGGATATGCAGCGATCTGCACTGGAATAAGGAGCGCTCTGCACTGGGATATGGAGCGATCAGCACTGGGATAAGGAGTGACCTGCACTGGGATAAGGAGCAATCTGTACCGTGTTGCAGCGTGATCTGTACTGGGATATGGAGCGATCTGTACTTGGATACGGGAAATTATTTACTTGGATATCACATGATCTGTACAGGGATAGGAGGTGATCTGTACTGGGATACAGAGTGATCTGTACTGGGATACGGGGTGATCTGCACTAGAATAAGGTCTGATCTGCACTGGGATACGGAGCGATTTGCACAGCGATTTGGAGCAATTTGCACTGGGATACGGGGTGATCTGCAGTGGGATACGGAGTGATCTGTACTGGGATACGGGGTAATCTGCACTGGGATATGGAGTGATCTGCACTGGGATATGGAGTGATCTGCACTGGGATACAGAACAATCTGTACTGGGATAAGGGGTGCTCTGCACTGGGATACGGACTGACCTGTTCTGGGATAGCAAGAGAACTGTACTGGGATACGGTGCAATCTGCACTGGGATAGAGGTTGATCTGTACCAGGATGCGGGGTGTTATAAACTGTGATATGGTGGGATCTGCACTGGGATACGGAGCGATCTGCACTGGAATACAGAGCGATCTGCACTGTGATACAGAGCCACCTGTACTGGGATACGGTGTGATCTGCACTGGGATACGGAGCGATCGGTACTGTGTTACAGAGCGATCTGCACTGGGATTAAGAGCGATCTGCACTGCGATACGGAGTGATCTGCACTGGGATACGGTGTGATCTGCACTGGGGTACGGAGCGATCGGCACTGGCTTACATAGCAATCTGCACTGGGATACGGAGCGGTGTGCACTGGGATACTGTGTGATCTGCACTGGGATACGGAGCGATCGGTACTGGGTTAAGGCTTGAAATGTACTGGGATACGGGATTATTTGCATTGGGATACGGAGCGATCTGCACTGCGATACAGAGCGATCTGTACTGGGATACGGTGTGATCTGCACGGGGATATGGAGCGATCGGCACTGGGTTACAGAGCGATCTGCACGGGGATATGGCGCGATCTGCACTGGGATACGGTGTGATCTGCAGTGGGATATGGAGCGATCGGTACTGGGTTACGGCTTGAAATGTACTGGGATTTGGGATTATTTGCGTTGGGATACAGATTGATCTGTACTGGGATATGGAGTGATCTGCACTGGGATACGGAGTTATCTGCACTGGGATATGCTGTGATCTACACTCGGATACGAAGTGATTTGTACTAGGATACGGTGTGATCTGTACTGGGAAATGGTGTGATCTACACTGGGATATGAAGCAATCTGTACTGGGTTATGGAGTGATCTGTCCCGGATACAACATGATCTGTACTGGGATACTGTATATTCTATACTCGGATATGGCGTGACCTGTACTGGGATCGGGCGTGATTTGTACTGCAAAATGGAGTGAACTGTACTGGGATGCAGCATGATCTGTATTGGGATCGAGCGTGATATGTACTGGGATATAGGGTGATCTCTAGTGGGACACGGAGCAATCTGTACTGGGTGATGGGGCCATCTGTACCTGGATACGTGGTGTTCTTTATTGGGATGCGACATGATCTGTGCTGAGATATGGAGCAATCTGTGCTGGGATATGGAGCAATCTGTTCTCTGATATGATTTGATCTGTACTGGGATAGGTGATCTGTACTGGGATACGATGTTGTCTGTACTGGGATAAGGAGAGATCAGCACTGGGACACAGAGCAATCTGAACTGGGATATGGAGTGATGTGAACTGGGATACTGAGCGATCTGCAGTGGGGTATGGAGTGATATTCACTGCGATACAGAGTGAGCAGTACTGGGATATGACGTGATAGGTTCTGGGATATAGGGTTATCTGTACTGGGTTACGGATCGATCTGTACTGGGATATGGTGTGATCTGCACTGGGATATGGAGTGATCTTCACTGGGATACGGAGCGATCTGCACTGGGATACGGAGCGATCTGCACTGGGATATGGAGAGATCTGCACTGGGATTCGGAGCGACCTGTACTGGGATATGGAGCGACCTGCACTGCGATATGGTGTGATCTGCACTGGGATACGGAGCTATCGGTACTGGGATACAGCATGAAATGTACTGGGATACCGGGTTATCTGTACTGGGATATGTATCGATCTGTACTGATATACGGTGTGATCTGCACTGGGATATGGAGTGATCTGCACTGGGATATGGAGAAATCTGTACTGGGATACGTAGTGATCTGTACTGGGATACGGAGTGATCTGTACTGGGATATGGAGCAATCAGTACTGGGAGATGGATTGTTCGGTACTGGGATAGAATATGATCTGTACTGGGATATGGGGTGATCTGTACTGGGATATGGGGTGAACTGTATAGTGATATGGAGCGATCTATACTGGGATGGGAGGTGATCTGTACTGGGATACAGAGCGATCTGCACTGGGATATGGCGCGATCTGCACTGCGATACGGAGCGATCTGCACTGGGATACGGAATGATCTGCACTGGGATACAGAGTGATCTGCACTGGGATATGGAGCGAACTGCACTGGGATATGGAGAGACCTGCACTGTGATATGGTGTGATATGCACTGGGATACGGAGCTATCGGTACTGGGATACAGCATGACATGTAGTGGGATACGGGGTTATCTGCACTGGGATATGTATCAATCTGTACTGATATACGGAGTGATCTGTACTGGGTTATGGAGTGATCTGCACTGGGATATGGGATGATCAGTACTGAGGTATGGGTGATCTGCACTGGTATATGGAGCGACCTGCACTGGGATATGGAGTGATCTGTCCCGGATATGACATGATCTGTACTGGGATACTGTGTATTCTATACTCGGATATGGCGTGACCTGTACTGGGATCAGGCATGATCTGTATGGGGATCGAGCCTGATATGTGCTGGGATCGTGCGTGATATGTATTGGGATGCAGCGTGATCTGTACTGGGATCGAGCGTGATATGTACTTGGATCGAGCGTGATATGTACTGGGATATAGGGTGATCTCTACTGGGACATGGAGCGATCTGTACTGGGCTATGGGGCCATCTGTACCTGGAGATGTGGTGTTCTTTAGTGGGATACCACATGATCTGTGCTGGGATATGGAGCAATCTGTGCTGGGATATGGAGCAATCTGTTCTCGGATATGATTTGATCTGTACTTTGATATGGTGTGATCTGTACTGGGATAAGGAGAGATCTGCATTGGGATATGGAGCAATCTGAACTGGGATATGGAGTGATCTGAACTGGGATGCAGAGTGAGTGGTACTGGGATACGACGTGATATGTACTGGGATATAGGGTTATCTGTACTGGGGTACAGATCGATCTGTACTGGGATATGGGGTGATCTGCACTGGGATACAGAGCAATCTTCACTGGGATACGGAGCAATCTGCACTGGGATATGGAGAGATCTGAACTGGGAAACGGAGCGATCTGTACAGGGATATGGAGCGACCTGCATTGCGATATGGTGTGATATGCACTGGGATATGGAGCTATTGGTACTGGGATACGGCATGATATGTACTGGGATGCGAGGTTATCTCCACTGGGATATGTATCGATCTGTGCTGGGATACGGAGTGATCTGTACTGGGATACGGTGTGATCTGCACTGGGATACGGAGTGAAATGCGTGGGGATACGGAGTGATCTGCACTGAGATACGGCGTGATCTAGACTGAGATACGACGTGATCTGTACTGGGATACGGAGCGATCTGTACTTGGAATCGGCATATTCCTGACTTGAGTACGACGTGATCTGTACTGGGATAGGAGGTGATCTGCACGGGGATATGGGGTGATCAGTACTGAGGTATGGGTGATCTGCACTGGTATATGGAACAATCTGCACTGGGATATGGAGCGATCTGCACTGGGATATGGACTGATCTGCACTGGGACAAGGAGCGATCTGTACTGGGATATGGAGTGATCAGCACTGGGAAAATGAGCGATCTGCACTGGGATAAGGAGCAATCTGTACCATGATTCAGCGTGACCTGTACTGGGCTATGGAGTGATCTGTACTTCGATATGGCAGATTATTTACTTGGATACGACATGATCTGTACAGGGATAGGAGGTGATCTGTACTAGAATAAGGTCTGATCTGCACTGGGATATGGAGTGATCTGCACTGCGATTCAGAGCGTTTTGCACTGGGATATGGGGTGATCTGCACTGGGATACGGGGTGATCTGTACTGGGATACGGAGTGATCTGCACTGGGATACGGAGCGATCTGTACTGGGATATGGTGCAATCTGCACTGGGATACAGATTGATGTGTACCAGGATGCGGGGTGTTATAAACTGTGATATGGTGGGATCTGCACTGGGATACGGAGCGATCTGCACTGGGATACGGAGTGATCTGCACTGGGATACGGAGCGATCTGTACTGGGATACAGAACGATCTATACTGGGATACGGGGTGATCTGCACTGGGAAATGGACAGACCTGTCATGGGATATGAAGCGATCTGTACTGGGATATGGTGCAATCTGCACTGGGATACAGATTGATGTGTACCAGGATGTGAGGTGTTATAAACTGTGATATACTGGGATCTGCACTGGGATACGGAGCGATCTGCACTGGGATATGGAGCGATCGGTACTGTGTTGAAGAGCGATCTGCACTGGGATAAGGAGCGATCTGCAGTGCGATGCGGAGTGATCTGCACTGGGATACGGTGTATCTGCTTTGGGGTACAGAGCGATCAGCACTGGGTTACAGAGCGATCTGCACTGGGATACGGAGCGGTCTGCACTGGGATACTGTGTGATCTGCACTGGGATACGGAGCGATCTGCACTGCGATACATAGCGATCTGTACTGGGATACAGTGTGATCTGCACGGGGATATGGAGCGATCGGCACTGGGTTACAGAGCGATCTGCACTGGGATATGGAGCGATCTGCACTGGGATACGATGTGATCTGCACTGGGATATGGAGCGATCGGTATTGGGTTACGGATTGAAATGTACTGGGATATGGGATTATTTGCATTGGGATACAGATTGATCTGTACTGGGATACGGAGAGATCTGCACTGGGATATGGAGTTATCTGCACTGGGATATGCTGTGATCTACATTCAGATACGAAGTGATTTGTACTAGGATATGGTGTGATCTGTACTGGGAAAGGTGTGATCTGCACTGGGATATGGAGCAATCTGTACTGGGATATGGAGTGATCTGTCCCGGATACGGCATGATCTGTACTGGGATACTGTATATTCTATACTCGGATATGGCGTGACCTGTACTGGGATCAGGCGTGATTTGTACTGCAAAATGGAGTGAACTGTACTGGGATGCAGCATGATCTGTATTGGGATCGAGCGTGATATGTATTGGGATATAGGGTGATCTCTAGTGGGACACAGAGCAATCTGTACTGGGCTATGGGGCCATCTGTACCTGGATACGTGGTGTTCTTTAGTGAGATACGACATGATCTGTGCTGAGATATGGAGCAATCTGTGCTGGGATATGGAGCATTCTGTTCTCTGATATGATTTGATCTGTACTGGGATAGGTGATCTGTACTGGGATACGATGTTGTCTGTACTGGGATAAGGAGAGATCTGCACTGGGACACAGAGCAATCTGCACTGGGATATGGAGTGATCTGAACTGGGATACTGAGCGATCTGCAGTGGGATATGGAGTGATATTCATTGGGATACGGAGTGAGCGGTTCTGGGATATGACGTGATAGGTTCTGGGATATAGGGTTATCTGTACTGGGTTACGGATCGATCTGTACTGGGATATGGTGTGATCTGCACTGGGATACGGAGCGATCTTCACTGGGATACGGAGCGATCTGCACTTGGATATGGAGAGATCTGCACTGGGATTCGGAGCGACCTGTACTGGGATATGGAGCGACCTGCACTGCGATATGGTGTGATATGCACTGGGATACAGACCTATCGGTACTCGGATACAGCATGAAATGTACTGGGATACTGGGTTATCTGCACTGGGATATGTATCGATCTGTACTGATATACGGAGTGATCTGTATTGGGATATGGTGTGAACTGCACTGGGATACGGAGTGATCTGTGCCGGGATACGAAGTGATCTGTGTGGGGATATGGAGTGATCTGCAATAGGATACGGATTGATCTGTACCAGGATACGGGGTGTTGTAAAGTGCGATATGGTTGGATCTGCACTGGGATACGGAGCGATCTGAAGTGGGATACTGCGTGATCTGAACTGGGATATGGAGTGATCTGCACTGGGATATGGAGCAATCTGAACTGGGATACGGAGTGAGCGGTACTGGGATATGGCATGATATGTACTGGGATATGGGGTTATCTGCACTGTAATAGGGAGCGATCTGCATTGGGATATGGAGTGATCTGTACTGGGATAAGGGGTGTTTGGAACTGGGATACGGTGTGATCTGCATTGGGATACAGGGTGATCTGCCCTTGGAAATGTAGCGATCTGCGCTTGGATATGGAGTGATCTGCACACGGATATGGTGTGATATGCACTGGGATATGCAGCGATGGGTACTGGGATACGACGTGATATGTACTGGGATACAGGGTGATCTGCACTGGGATATGGAGTGATCTGTACTGGGATATGGAGTGATCTGTACTGGGATACGGTGTGATCTGCACTGGGATATGGAGTGATCTGTACTGGGATATGGAGAAATCTGTACTGGGATACGTAGTGATCTGCACTGGGATACGGAGTGATCTGTACTTGGATACGGAGCAATCTGTACTGGGAGATGGTGTGTTCGGTACTGGGATAGAACATGATCTGTACTGGGATATGGGGTGATCTGTACTGGGATATGGGGTGAACTGTATAGTGATATGGAGCGATCTATACTGGGATAGGAGGTGATCTGTACTGGGATACAGAGTGATCTGCACTGGGATATGGCGCGATCTGCACGGCGATACGGAGCGATCCGCACTGGGATACGGAATGATCAGCACTGGGATATGGAGCAACCTGCACTGCGATATGGTGTGATATGCACTGGGATATGGAGCTATTGGTACTGGGATACAGCATGACATTTAGTGGGATACGGGGTTATCTCCACTGGGACATGTAGCGATCTGTACTGATATACGGAGTGATCTGTACTGGGATATGGAGTGATCTGCACTGGGATATGGGGTGATCAGTACTGAGGTATGGGTGATCTGCACTGGTATATGGAGCAACCTGCACTGCGATATGGAGTGATCTGTCCCGGATACGACATGATCTGTACTGGGATACTGTGTATTCTATACTCGGATATGGCGTGACCT
The DNA here is from genome assembly GCA_026770705.1 of Isurus oxyrinchus. NCBI lineage: Eukaryota > Metazoa > Chordata > Chondrichthyes > Lamniformes > Lamnidae > Isurus > Isurus oxyrinchus. The sequence goes on from JANJGN010000111.1 coordinate 738,070, forward strand.
GTACTGGGAACAGGCGTGATCTGTACAGGGATCGAGCGTGATATGTACTGGGATCACGCGTGATATGTACTGGGATCGAGCGTGATATGTACTGGGATATAGGGTGATCTCTACTGGGACATGGAGTGATCTGTACTGGGCTATGGGGCCATCTGTACCTGGAGATGTGGTGTTCTTTAGTGGGATACCACATGATCTGTGCTGGGATATGGAGCAAAGTGTGCTGGGATATGGAGCAATCTGTTCTCGGATATGATTTGATCTGTACTTTGATACGGTGTGATCTGTACTGGGATAAGGAGCAATCTGCACTGGGATACGGAGCAATCTGAACTGGGATATGGAGTGATCTGAACTGGGATACTGAGTGATATGCACTGGGATATGGTGTGATCTGCACTGGGATGCAGAGTGAGTTGTACTGGGATACGACGTGATATGTACTGGGATATAGGGTTTTCTGTACTGGGGTACGGATCGATCTGTACTGGGATATGGGGTGATCTGCACTGGAATACGGAGCGATCTTCACTGGGATACGAAGCGATCTGCACTGGGATACAGAGAGATCTGAACTGGGAAATGGAGCGATCTGTACAGGGATATGGAGCGACCTGCATTGCGATACGGGGTGATATGCACTGGGATATGGAGCTATTGGTACTGGGATACGGCATGATATGTACTGGGACACGGGGTTATCTCCACTGGGATATGTATTGATCTGTACTGGGATACGGAGTGATCTGTACTGGGATACGGTGTGATCTGCACTGGGATACGGAGTGAAATGTGCGGGGATACGGAATGATCTGCACTGAGATACGGCATGATCTAGACTGAGATACGACGTGATCTGTACTGGGATACGGAGTGATCTGTACTTGGAATCGGCATATTCTTGACTTGAGTTCGACGTGATCTGTACTGGGATAGGAGGTGATCTGCACGGGGATATGGGGTGATCAGTAGTGAGGTATGGGTGATCTGCACTGGTATATGGAGCGATCTGCACTGGGATATGGAGCGATCTGCATTGGGATAAGGAGCGATCTGCACTGGGATATGGAGTGATCAGCACTGGGAAAATGAGCGATCTGCACTGGGATAAGGAGCAATCTGTACCATGATCCAGCATGATCTGTACTGGGATATCGAGTGATCTGTACTTCGATACGGCAGATTATTTACTTGGATACGACATGATCTGTACAGGGATAGGAGCTGATCTGTACTAGAATAAGGTCTGATCTGCACTGGGATATGGAGTGATCTGCACTGTGATTCGGAGCAATTTGCACTGGGATACGGGGTGATCTGCACTGGGATACGGAGTGATCTGCACTGGGATATGGAGTGACCTGCACTGGGATACGGAGCGATCTGTACTGGGATGCAGAATGATCTGTACTGGGATACGGGGTGCGCTGCACTGGGATACGGACTGACCTGTTCTGGGATAGGAAGCGATCTGTACTGGGATATGGTGCAATCTGCACTGGGATACAGATTGATGTGTCCCAGGATGCGGGGTGTTATAAACTGTGATATGGTGGGATCTGCACTGGGATACGGAGCGATCTGCAGTGGAATACAGAGCTATCTGCACTGGGATACGGAGCGATCTGCACTGGAATACAGAGCGATCTGCACTGTGATACAGAGCCATCTGTACTGGGATATGGTGTGATCTGCACTGGGATACGGAACGATCGGTATTGTGTTACAGAGCGATGTGCACTGGGATTAAGAGCGATCTGCACTGCGATATGGAGTGATCTGCACTGGGGTACGGTGCGATCGGCACTGACTTACAGAGCAATCTGCACTGGGATACGGAGCGGTGTGCACTGGGATACTGTGTGATCTGCAATGGGATACGGAGCGATCAGTACTGGGTTAAGGCTTGAAATGTACTGGGATACAGGATTATTTGTATTGGGATACGGAGCGATCTGCACTGCGATACAGATCGATCTGTACTGGGATATGGTGTGACCTGCACGGGGATATGGAGCGATCGGTACTGGGATATGGTGCAATCTGCACTGGGATACAGATTGATGTGTACCAGGATGCGCGGTGTTATAAACTGTGATATGGAGCGATCGACACTGGGTTACAGAGCGATCTGCACTGGGATACGCAGCTATCTGCACTGGCATACGGTGTGATCTGCACTGGGATACGGAGCGATCGGTATTGGGTTACGGATTGAAATCTTCTGGGATATGGGATTATTTGCATTGGGATACAAATTGATCTGTACTGGGATACGGAGAGATCTGCACTGGGATACGGAGTTATCTGCACTAGGATATGCTGTGATCTACATTAGGATACGAAGTGATTTGTACTAGGATATGGTGTGATCTGTACTGGGAAATGGTGTGATCTGCACTGGGATATGGAGCAATCTGTGCTGGGATATGGAGTGATCTGTCCCGGATACGACATGATCTGTACTGGGATACTGTGTATTCTATACTCGGATATGGCGTGACCTGTATTGGGATCGGGCGTGATTTGTACTGCAAAATGGAGTGAACTGTACTGGGATGCAGCGTGATCTGTATTGGGATCGAGCGTGATATGTACTGGGATATAGGGTGATCACTAGTGGGACACGGAGCCATCTGTACTGGGCTATGGGGCCATCTGTACCTGGATACGTGGTGTTCTTTAGTGGGATACGACATGATCTGTGCTGAGATATGGAGCAATCTGTGCTGGGATATGGAGCAATCTGTTCTCTGATATGATTTGATCTGTACTGGGATAGGTGATCTGTATTGGGATACGATGTTGTCTGTACTGGGATAAGGAGAGATCTGTACTGGGACACAGAGCAATCAGAACTGGGATCTGGAGTGATCTGAACTGGGATACTGAGCGATCTGCACTGGGATATGGAGTGATATTCACTGGGATACGGAGTGAGCGGTACTGGGATATGACATGATAGGTTCTGGGATATAGGGTTATCTGTACTAGGGTACGGATCGATCTGTACTGGGATATGGTGTGATCTGCACTGGGATACGGAGTGATCTTCACTGGGATACGGAGCGATCTGCACTGGGATACTGTGTATTCTATACTCGGATATGGCGTGGCCTGTACTGGGATTGGGCGTGATTTGTACTGCAGTACAGAGTGATCTGTACTGGGATGCAGCGTGATCTGTACTGGGATCGAACGTGATATGTACTGGAATATAGGGTGATCTCTACTGGGACACGGAGCGATCTGTACTGGGCTATCGGGCCAACTGTACCTGGATATGTGGTGTTCCTAACTGGCATATGCTTTGATCTGCGCCGGAATATGGTGTGATCTTTACTGGGATACGACGTGATCTGTGCTGGCATATGGAGCAATCTGTGCTGGGATATGGAGTAATCTGCTGGAATATGGAGCAATCTGTTCTCGGATATGATTTGATCTGTACTGGGATAGGTGATCTGTACTGGGATATGGGGTGATCAGTACTGGGATAAGGAGAGATCTGCATGGAGATACGGAGTGATCTGACCTGGGATATGGAGCGATCTGAACTGGGATACGGTGTGATCTGAACTGGGATACTGAGCGATCTGCGCTGGAATACTGAGCGATCTGCACTGGGATACGGAGAGAGTGGTACTGGGATATGGCGTGATATGTACTGGGATATAAGGTTATCACTACTGGGATACGGAGTGATCTGTACTGGGATACGTGGTGTTCTGAACTGAGATACGAAGCGATCTGCACTGCGGTACAGAGTGATCTGTACTGATATATGGTGTGATCTGCACTGGGATACAGAGCGATCGGTATTGGGTTACAGAACGATCTGCACTGGGATACGGAGCGATCTGCACTGGGATGCAGTGTGATCTGCACTGGGTTACAGAGTGATCGGTACTGGGTTATGAACTGAAATGTACTGGGATATGGGGTTATTTGCATTGGAATATAGATTGATCTGTACTGGGATACGGAGCGATCTGCACTGGGATACGGAGTTATCTGCACTGGGATACGCTGTGATCTACACTCGGATACAAAGTGATTCGTACTAGGATACGGTGTGATCTGTATTTGGGAAACAGTGTGATCTGCACTGGGATATGGAACAATCTATACTGGGATATGAAGTGATCTGTCCCGGATACGACATGATCTGTACTGGGATACTGTGTATTCTATACTCAGATATGGCGTGGCCTGTACTGGGATCGGGCATGATTAGTACTGCTGTATGGAGTGATCTGTACGGGGATACAGCGTGATCTGTACTGGGATCGAGCGTGATATGTACTGGGATATAGGGTGATCTCTAGTGGGACACGGAGCCATCTGTACTGGGCCATGGGGCCATCTGTACCTGGATACGTGGTGTTCTTTAGTGGGATACGACATGATCTGTGCTGAGATATGGAGCAATCTGTGCTGGGATATGGAGCAATCTGTTCTCGGATATGATTTGATCTGTACTGGGATAGGTGATCTGTACTGGAATAAGATGTTGTCTGTACTGGGATAAGGAGAGATCTGCACTGGGACACAGAGCAATCTGAACTGGGATATAGAGTGATCTGAACTGGGATACTGAGCGATCTGCACTGGGTTATGGAGTGATATTCACTGGGATACGGAGTGAGCGGTACTGGGATATGACATGATAGGTTCTGGGATATAGGGTTATCTGTACTGGGGTACGGATTGATCTGTACTGGGATATGGTGTGATCTGCACTGGGATACGGAGCTATCGGTACTGGGATACAGCATGAAATGTACTGGGATACTGGGTTATCTGCACTGGGATATGTATCGATCTGTACTGATATACAGAGTGATCTGTACTGGGATACGGACTGATCTGTGTGGGGATATGGAGTGATCTGTACTTGGATACCGTGAGATCTGCACTGGGATATGGAGTGATCTGTACTGGGATATGGAGTGAGCTGCAGTGGGATACTGAGTGATCTGAACTGGGATATGGAGAGATCTGCACTGGGATTCGGAGCGACCTGTACTGGGATATGGAGCGACCTGCACTGCGATATGGTGTTATATGCACTGGGATACGGAGTTATCAGTACTGGATTACAGCATGAAATGTACTGCGATACTGGTTTATCTGCACTGGGATATGTATCGATCTGTACTGATATACGGAGTGATCTGTACTGGGATACGGACTGATCTGTGTGGGGATATGGAGTGATCTGTACTTGGATACCGTGAGATCTGCACTGGGATACGGAGTGATCTGTGCGGGGATACGGACTGATCTGTGTGGGGATATGGAGTGATCTGCAATGGGATAAGGATTGATCTGTACCAGGATACGGGGTGTTGTAAACTGTGATATGGTTGGATCTGCACTGGGATATGGAGCGAGCTGCAGTGGGATACTGAGTGATCTGAACTGGGATATGGAGTGATCTGCACTGGGATATGGAGCAATCTGAACTGGGATACGGAGTGAGCGGTACTGGGATATGGCATGATATGTACTGGGATATGGGGTTATCTGCACTGTAATACGGAGCGATCTGCATTGGGATACAGAGTGATCTGTACTGGGATAAGGGGTGTTCGGAACTGGGATACGGTGTGATCTGCACTGGGATATGGAGTGACCTGCACTGCGATATGGTGTGATATGCACTGGGATACAGAGCTATCGGTACTGGGATACAGCACGACATGTAGTGGGATACGGGGTTATCTCCACTGGGATATGTATCGATCTGTACTGATATACGGAGTGATCTGTGCTGGGATACGGAGTGATCTGTATTGGGATATGGGGTGTTCTGAACTGAGATACGGTGCGATCTGCACTGCGATACAGAGCGATCTGTACTGGGATACGGTGTGATCTGCACTGGGATACGGAGAAATCTGCACTGGGATACGGAGCGATCTGCACTGGGATACGGAGTGATCTGCACAGTGATACGGTGTGATCCTCACTGGGATACGGAGCGATCGGTACTGGGTTATGGCTTGAAATGTACTGGTATACGAGGTTTTTTGCACTGGGATACAGAGCGATCTGCACTGCGATACAGAGCGATCTGTACTGTGGTACGGTGTGATCCGCACTGGGATACGGAGTGATCGGCACTGGGTTACAGAGCGATCTGCACTGGGATATGGAGCGATCTGCACTGGGATACAGTGTGATCTGCACTGGGATACGGAGTGATCAGTACTGGGTTACGGATTGAAATGTACTGGGATACGGGATTATTTGCATTGGGATACAGATTGATCTGTACTGGGGTACGGAGCGCTCTGCACTGGGATATGGAGTTAGCGGCACTGGGATACACTGTGATCTACACGCAGATATGAAGTGATTTGTACTCGGATCCGGTGTGAGCTGTACTGGGAAATGCTGTGATCTGCACTGGGATATGGAGAAATCTGTACTGGGATATGGAGTGATCTGTCCAGGATACGACATGATCTGTACTGGAATACTGTGTATTCTACACTCGGATATGCCGTGGCCTGTACTGGGATCGGGCGTGATTTGTACGGCAGTACAGAGTGATCTGTACTGGGATGCAGCATGATCTGTACTGGGATCGAACGTGATATGTACTGGGATATATGGTGATCTCTACTGGGACATGGAGCGATCAGTACTGGGCTATTGGACCAACTGTACCTAGATACGTGGTGTTCTTAACTGGCATATGCTTTGATCTGCGCCGGAATATGGTGCGATTTTTACTGGGATACAACGTGATCTGTGCTGGCATATGGAGCAATCTGTGCTGGGATATGGAGTAATCTGCTGGAATATGGAGCAATCTGTTCTCGGATATGATTTGATCTGTACTGGGATAGGTGATCTGTACTGGGATATGGGGTGATCAGTACTGGGATAAGGAGAGATCTGCATGGGGATACGGAGCGATCTGACCTGGGATACGGAGCGATCTGAATTGGGATACGGTGTGATCTGAACTGGGATACTGAGCGATCTGCACTGGAATACTGAGCGATCTGCACTGGGATATGGAGAGAGTGGTACTGGGATATGTCGTGGTATGTACTGGGATATAGGGTTATCACTACGGGGATACGGAGTGATCTGTACTGGGATACGTGGTGTTCTGAACTGAGATACGGAGCGATCTGCACTGCGATACAGAGCGATCTGTACTGGGATATGGTGTGATCTGCACTGGGATACAGTGCGATTGGTACTGGGTTACAGAGCGATCTGCACTGGGATACGGAGCGATCTGCACTGGGATACGATGTGATCTGCACTGGGATATGGAGCGATCGGTACTGGGTTATGAACTGAAATGTACTGGGATATGGGGTTATTTGCATTGGGAAATGGATTGATCTGTACTGGGATACGGAGCGATCTGCACTGGGATACGGAGTTATCTGCACTGGGATACGCTGTGATCTACACTCGGATACAAAGTGATTTGTACTAGGATACGGTGTGATCTGTACTGGGAAACAGTGTGATCTGCACTGGGATATGGAGCAATCTGTACTGGGATATGGAGTGATTTGTCCCGGATACGACATGATCATAACTGGGATACTGTGTATTCTATACTTGGATATGGCATGACCAGTACTGGGATCGGGCATGATTTGTACTGCTGTATGGAGTGATCTGTATGGGGATACAACGTGATCTGTGCTGGGATCGAGCGTGATATGTACTGGGATATAGGGTGATCTCTAGTGGAACCCGGAGCAATCTGTACTGGGCTATGGGGCCATCTGTACCTGGATACGTGGTGTTCTTTATTGGGATACGACATGATCTGTGCTGAGATATGGAGCAATCTGTGCTGGGATATGGAGCAATCTGTTCTCTGATATGATTTGATCTGTACTGGGATAGGTGATCTGTACTGGAATAAGATGTTGTCTGTACTGGGATAAGGAGAGATCTGCACTGGGACACAGAGCAATCTGAACTGGGATATAGAGTGATCTGAACTGGGATACTGAGCGATCTGCACTGGGTTATGGAGTGATATTCACTGGGATACGGAGTGAGCGGTACTGGGATATGACATGATAGGTTCTGGGATATAGGGTTATCTGTACTGGGGTACGGATTGATCTGTACTGGGATATGGTGTGATCTGCACTGGGATACGGAGCTATCGGTACTGGAATACAGCATGAAATGTACTGGGATACTGGGTTATCTGCACTGGGATATGTATCGATCTGTACTGATATACAGAGTGATCTGTACTGGGATACGGTGTGATCTGCACTGGGATATGGAGAGATCTGCACTGGGATTCGGAGCGACCTGTACTGGGATATGGAGCGACCTGCACTGCGATATGGTGTGATATGCACTGGGATAGGGAGCTATCAGTACTGGGATACAGCATGAAATGTACTGCGATACTGGTTTATCTGCACTGGGATATGTATCGATCTGAACTGATATACGGAGTGATCTGTACTTGGATACCATGTGATCTGCCTTGGGATATGGAGTGATCTGTGTGGGGATACGGACTGATCTGTGTGGGGATATGGAGTGATCTGCAATGGGATACAGATTGATCTGTACCAGGATACGGGGTGTAGTAAACTGTGATATGGTTGGATCTGCACTGGGATATGGAGCAATCTGCAGTGGGATACAGAGCGATCTGAACTGGGATATGGAGTGAACTGCACTGGGATATGGAGCAATCTGAACTGGGATACGGAGCGAGTGGTACTGGGATATGGCATGATATGTACTGGGATATGGGGTTATCTGCACTGTAATACGGAGCGATCTGCATTGGGATACGGAGTGATCTGCACAGGGATATGGAGTGACCTGCACTGCGATATGGTGTGATATGCACTGGGATACGGAGCTATTGGTACTGTGATACAGCATGACATGTAGTGGGATATGGGGTTATCTCCACTGGGATATGTATCGATCTGTACTGATATACGGAGTGATCTGTACTGGGATACGGAGTGATCTGTACTGGGATATGGGGTGTTCTGAACTGAGATACGGTGCGATCTGCACTGCGATACAGAGCGATCTGTACTGGGATACGGTATGATCTGCACTGGGAGACAGAGAAATCTGCACTGGGATATGGAGCGATCCGCACTGGGAAACGGAGTGATCTGCACAGTGATACGGTGTGATCCTCACTGGGATACGGAGCGATCGGTACTGGGTTATAGCTTGAAATGTACTGGGATATGAGGTTTTTTGCACTGGGATACAGAGTGATCTGCACTGCGATACAGAGCGATCTGTACTGTGATACGGTGTGATCCGCACTGGGATACGGAGTGATCGGCACTGGGTTACAGAGCGATCTGCACTGGGATATGGAGCGATCTGCACTGGGATACAGTGTGATCGGCACTGGGATACGGAGTGATCAGTACTGGGTTACGGATTGAAATGTACTGGGATATGGGATTATTTGCATTGGGATACAGATTGATCTGTACTGGGATACGAAGCGATCTGCACTCGGATACGGAGCGATCGGCACTGGGATATGCTGTGATCTACACTCGGATACAAAGTGATTTGTACTCGGATACGGTGTGAGCTATACTGGGATACAAAGTGATCTATGCGGGGATACGGACTGATCTGTGTGGGGATATGGAGCGATCTGCATTGGGATACGGAGTGATCTGTATTGGGATAAGGGGTGTTCGGAACTGGGATACGGTGTGATCTGCATTGGGATACAGGGTGATCTGCACTTGGATACGGAGCGATCTGCACTCAGATACGGAACGATCTGCACTGGGATATGGTGTGATATGCACTGGGATATGCAGCGATGGGTACTGGGATACGACGTTATATGTACTGGGATACAGGGTGATCTGCACTGGGATATGGAGTGATCTGCACTGGGATATGGTGTGATATGCACTTGGATACGCAGCGATGGGTACTGGGATACGATGTGATATGTACTGGGATACAGGGTGATCTGCACTGGGATATGGAGCGATCTGTACTGGGATACGGTGTGATCTGCACTGGGATACGGAGTGATCTGTACTGGGATATGGAGAAATCTGTACAGGGATACGTAGTGATCTGCACTGGGATATTGAGTGATCTGTACTGGGATATGGAGCAATCTGTACTGGGAGATGGAGTGATCGGTACTGGGATAGGATATGATATGTACTGGGATATTGGGTGATCTGTACTGGGATATGGGGTGAACTGTATAGGGATATGGAGCGATCTATACTGGGATAGGAGGTGATCTGTACTGGGATACAGAGCGATCTGCACTGGGATATGGAGCGATCTGCACTGCAATACGGAGCGATCTGTAGTGGGATAGGAACGATCTGCACTGGGACACGGAGCAATCTGCACTGGGATATGGAGCAATCTGAACTGGGATACGGATGAGCAGTACTGGGATATGGCATGATATGTAATGGGATATGGGGTTATCTGCACTGTAATAGGGAGCGATCTGCATTGGGATACGGAGTGATCTGTACTGGGATAAGGGGTGTTCGGAACTGGGATACGGTGTGATCTGCATTGGGATACAGGGTGATCTGCCCTTGGATACGGAGCGATCTGCACTCAGATACGGAGCGATCTGCACTCGGATATGGTGTGATATGTACTGGGATATGCAGCGATGGGTACTGGGATACGACGTGATATGTACTGGGATACTGGGTGATCTGCACTGGGATATGGAGTGACCTGCACTGCGATATGGTGTGATATGCACTGGGATACGGAGCTATTGGTACTGTGATACAGCATGACATGTAGTGGGATATGGGGTTATCTCCACTGGGATATGTATCGATCTGTACTGATATACGGAGTGATCTGTACTGGGATACGGAGTGATCTGTACTGGGATATGGGGTGTTCTGAACTGAGATACGGTGCGATCTGCACTGCGATACAGAGCGATCTGTACTGGGATACGGTATGATCTGCACTGGGAGACAGAGAAATCTGCACTGGGATATGGAGCGATCCGCACTGGGAAACGGAGTGATCTGCACAGTGATACGGTGTGATCCTCACTGGGATACGGAGCGATCGGTACTGGGTTATAGCTTGAAATGTACTGGGATATGAGGTTTTTTGCACTGGGATACAGAGTGATCTGCACTGCGATACAGAGCGATCTGTACTGTGATACGGTGTGATCCGCACTGGGATACGGAGTGATCGGCACTGGGTTACAGAGCGATCTGCACTGGGATATGGAGCGATCTGCACTGGGATACAGTGTGATCGGCACTGGGATACGGAGTGATCAGTACTGGGTTACGGATTGAAATGTACTGGGATATGGGATTATTTGCATTGGGATACAGATTGATCTGTACTGGGATACGAAGCGATCTGCACTCGGATACGGAGCGATCGGCACTGGGATATGCTGTGATCTACACTCGGATACAAAGTGATTTGTACTCGGATACGGTGTGAGCTATACTGGGATACAAAGTGATCTATGCGGGGATACGGACTGATCTGTGTGGGGATATGGAGCGATCTGCATTGGGATACGGAGTGATCTGTATTGGGATAAGGGGTGTTCGGAACTGGGATACGGTGTGATCTGCATTGGGATACAGGGTGATCTGCACTTGGATACGGAGCGATCTGCACTCAGATACGGAACGATCTGCACTGGGATATGGTGTGATATGCACTGGGATATGCAGCGATGGGTACTGGGATACGACGTTATATGTACTGGGATACAGGGTGATCTGCACTGGGATATGGAGTGATCTGCACTGGGATATGGTGTGATATGCACTTGGATACGCAGCGATGGGTACTGGGATACGATGTGATATGTACTGGGATACAGGGTGATCTGCACTGGGATATGGAGCGATCTGTACTGGGATACGGTGTGATCTGCACTGGGATACGGAGTGATCTGTACTGGGATATGGAGAAATCTGTACAGGGATACGTAGTGATCTGCACTGGGATATTGAGTGATCTGTACTGGGATATGGAGCAATCTGTACTGGGAGATGGAGTGATCGGTACTGGGATAGGATATGATATGTACTGGGATATTGGGTGATCTGTACTGGGATATGGGGTGAACTGTATAGGGATATGGAGCGATCTATACTGGGATAGGAGGTGATCTGTACTGGGATACAGAGCGATCTGCACTGGGATATGGAGCGATCTGCACTGCAATACGGAGCGATCTGTAGTGGGATAGGAACGATCTGCACTGGGACACGGAGCAATCTGCACTGGGATATGGAGCAATCTGAACTGGGATACGGATGAGCAGTACTGGGATATGGCATGATATGTAATGGGATATGGGGTTATCTGCACTGTAATAGGGAGCGATCTGCATTGGGATACGGAGTGATCTGTACTGGGATAAGGGGTGTTCGGAACTGGGATACGGTGTGATCTGCATTGGGATACAGGGTGATCTGCCCTTGGATACGGAGCGATCTGCACTCAGATATGGAGCGATCTGCACTCGGATATGGTGTGATATGTACTGGGATATGCAGCGATGGGTACTGGGATACGACGTGATATGTACTGGGATACTGGGTGATCTGCACTGGGATATGGAGTGATCTGTACTGGGATACGGTGTGATCTGCACTGGGATACGGAGTGATCTGTACTGGGATAGGATATGATCTGTACTGGGATATGGGGTGATCTGTACTGGGATATGGGGTGATCTGTAGTGGGATATGGGGTGAACTGTATAGGGATATGGAGCGATCTATACTGGGATAGGAGGTGATCTGTACTGGGATACAGAGCGATCTGCACTGGGATATGGAGTGATCTGCACTGCGATACGGAGCGATCTGTAGTGGGATAGGAACGATCTGCACTGGGATATGGAGCAATCTGCACTGGGATATGGAGCAATCTGAACTGGGATACGGAGTGAGCAGTACTGGGATATGGCATGATATGTACTGGGATATGGGGTTATCTGCACTGTAATAGGGAGTGATCTGCATTGGGATACGGAGTGATCTGTACTGGGATAAGGGGTGTTCGGAACTGGGATACGGTGTGATCTGCACTGGGATACAGGGTGATCTGCCCTTGGATATGGAGCGATCTGCACTCAGATACGGAGCGATCTGCACTCGGATATGGTGTGATATGCACTGGGATATGCAGCGATGGGTACTGGGATACGACGTGATATGTACTGGGATACAGGGTGATCTGCACTGGGATATGGAGTGATCTGTACTGGGATATGGTGAGATCTGCACTGGGATACGGAGTGATCTGTACTGGGATATGGAGAAATCTGTACTGAGATACGTAGTGATCTGCACTGGGATACGGAATGATCTGTACTGGGATACAGAGCAATCTGTACTGGGAGATGGAGTGATCGGTACTGGGATAGAATATGATCTGTATTGGGATATGGGGTGATCTGTACTGGGATATGGGGTGAACTGTATAGTGATATGGAGCGATCTATACTGGGATAGGAGGTGATCTGTACTGGGATACAGAGTGATCTGCACTGGAATATGGAGCGATCTGCACTGCGATACAGAGCGATCTGCACTGGGATACGGTATGATCTGCACTGGGATGCGGAGCGATCTGCACTGGGATACGGAGAAATCTGAACTGGGAAATGGAGCAATCTGTACAGGGATATGGAGTGACCTGCACTGCGATATGGTGTGATATGCGCTGGGATACGGAGCTATCGGTACTGGGATACAGCATGAAATGTACTGGGAGACGGGGTTATCTGCACTGGGATATGTATCGATCTGTACTGGGATACGGTGTGATCTGTACTGGGATACGGTGTAATCTGCACTGGGATACGGTGTGATCTGTGCGGGGATATGGAGTGATGTGCAATGGGATACGGATTGATCTGTACCAGGATACGGGGTGTTGTAAACTGCGATATGGTGGGATCTGCACTGGGATACGGAGCGATCTGCACTGGGATATGGAGCAATCTGAAGTGGGATACTGAGTGATCTGAACTTGGAAACAGAGCGATCTGTATAGGGTATGGAGTGATCTGCACTGCGATATGGTGTGATATGCACTGGGATAAGGAGCTATCGGTACTGGGATACGGCATGACATGTAGTGGGATACGGAGTTTTCTCCACTGGGATATGTATCAATCTGTACTGATATATGGAGTGATCTGTACTGGGATACGGAGTGATCTGTACTGGGATACGGGGTGTTCTGAACTGAGCTACGGTTCATTCTGCACTGCGATACAGAGTGATCTGTACTGGGATAGGATATGATCTGTACTGGAATATGGGGTGATCTGTACTGGGATATGGGGTGATCTGTAGTGGGATATGGGGTGAACTGTATAGGGATATGGAGCGATCTATACTGGGATAGGAGGTGATCTGTACTGGGATACAGAGCGATCTGCACTGGGATATGGAGTGATCTGCACTGCGATACGGAGCGATCTGTAGTGGGATAGGAACGATCTGCACTGGGATACGGAGCAATCTGCACTGGGATATGGAGCAATCTGAACTGGGATACGGAGTGAGCAGTACTGGGATATGGCATGATATGTACTGGGATATGGGGTTATCTGCACTGTAATAGGGAGCGATCTGCATTGGGATACGGAGTGATCTGTACTGGGATAAGGGGTGTTCGGAACTGGGATACGGTGTGATCTGCACTGGGATACAGGGTGATCTGCCCTTGGATATGGAGCGATCTGCACTCAGATACGGAGCGATCTGCACTCGGATATGGTGTGATATGCACTGGGATATGCAGCGATGGGTACTGGGATACGACGTGATATGTACTGGGATACAGGGTGATCTGCACTGGGATATGGAGCGATCTGTACTGGGATATGGTGAGATCTGCACTGGGATACGGAGTGATCTGTACTGGGATATGGAGAAATCTGTACTGAGATACGTAGTGATCTGCACTGGGATACGGAGTGATCTGTACTGGGATACAGAGCAATCTGTACTGGGAGATGGAGTGATCGGTACTGGGATAGAATATGATCTGTATTGGGATATGGGGTGATCTGTACTGGGATATGGGGTGAACTGTATAGTGATATGGAGCGATCTATACTGGGATAGGAGGTGATCTGTACTGGGATACAGAGTGATCTGCACTGGAATATGGAGCGATCTGCACTGCGATACAGAGCGATCTGCACTGGGATACGGTATGATCTGCACTGGGATGCGGAGCGATCTGCACTGGGATACGGAGAAATCTGAACTGGGAAATGGAGCAATCTGTACAGGGATATGGAGTGACCTGCACTGCGATATGGTGTGATATGCGCTGGGATACGGAGCTATCGGTACTGGGATACAGCATGAAATGTACTGGGAGACGGGGTTATCTGCACTGGGATATGTATCGATCTGTACTGGGATACGGTGTGATCTGTACTGGGATATGGTGTAATCTGCACTGGGATACGGTGTGATCTGTGCGGGGATATGGAGTGATGTGCAATGGGATACGGATTGATCTGTACCAGGATACGGGGTGTTGTAAACTGCGATATGGTGGGATCTGCACTGGGATACGGAGCGATCTGCACTGGGATATGGAGCAATCTGAAGTGGGATACTGAGTGATCTGAACTTGGAAACAGAGCGATCTGTATAGGGTATGGAGTGATCTGCACTGCGATATGGTGTGATATGCACTGGGATAAGGAGCTATCGGTACTGGGATACGGCATGACATGTAGTGGGATACGGAGTTTTCTCCACTGGGATATGTATCAATCTGTACTGATATATGGAGTGATCTGTACTGGGATACGGAGTGATCTGTACTGGGATACGGGGTGTTCTGAACTGAGCTACGGTTCATTCTGCACTGCGATACAGAGCGATCTGTACTGGGATAGGATATGATCTGTACTGGAATATGGGGTGATCTGTACTGGGATATGGGGTGATCTGTAGTGGGATATGGGGTGAACTGTATAGGGATATGGAGCGATCTATACTGGGATAGGAGGTGATCTGTACTGGGATACAGAGCGATCTGCACTGGGATATGGAGTGATCTGCACTGCGATACGGAGCGATCTGTAGTGGGATAGGAACGATCTGCACTGGGATACGGAGCAATCTGCACTGGGATATGGAGCAATCTGAACTGGGATACGGAGTGAGCAGTACTGGGATATGGCATGATATGTACTGGGATATGGGGTTATCTGCACTGTAATAGGGAGCGATCTGCATTGGGATACGGAGTGATCTGTACTGGGATAAGGGGTGTTCGGAACTGGGATACGGTGTGATCTGCACTGGGATACAGGGTGATCTGCCCTTGGATATGGAGCGATCTGCACTCAGATACGGAGCGATCTGCACTCGGATATGGTGTGATATGCACTGGGATATGCAGCGATGGGTACTGGGATACGACGTGATATGTACTGGGATACAGGGTGATCTGCACTGGGATATGGAGCGATCTGTACTGGGATATGGTGAGATCTGCACTGGGATACGGAGTGATCTGTACTGGGATATGGAGAAATCTGTACTGAGATACGTAGTGATCTGCACTGGGATACGGAGTGATCTGTACTGGGATACAGAGCAATCTGTACTGGGAGATGGAGTGATCGGTACTGGGATAGAATATGATCTGTATTGGGATATGGGGTGATCTGTACTGGGATATGGGGTGAACTGTATAGTGATATGGAGCGATCTATACTGGGATAGGAGGTGATCTGTACTGGGATACAGAGTGATCTGCACTGGAATATGGAGCGATCTGCACTGCGATACAGAGCGATCTGCACTGGGATACGGTATGATCTGCACTGGGATGCGGAGCGATCTGCACTGGGATACGGAGAAATCTGAACTGGGAAATGGAGCAATCTGTACAGGGATATGGAGTGACCTGCACTGCGATATGGTGTGATATGCGCTGGGATACGGAGCTATCGGTACTGGGATACAGCATGAAATGTACTGGGAGACGGGGTTATCTGCACTGGGATATGTATCGATCTGTACTGGGATACGGTGTGATCTGTACTGGGATATGGTGTAATCTGCACTGGGATACGGTGTGATCTGTGCGGGGATATGGAGTGATGTGCAATGGGATACGGATTGATCTGTACCAGGATACGGGGTGTTGTAAACTGCGATATGGTGGGATCTGCACTGGGATACGGAGCGATCTGCACTGGGATATGGAGCAATCTGAAGTGGGATACTGAGTGATCTGAACTTGGAAACAGAGCGATCTGTATAGGGTATGGAGTGATCTGCACTGCGATATGGTGTGATATGCACTGGGATAAGGAGCTATCGGTACTGGGATACGGCATGACATGTAGTGGGATACGGAGTTTTCTCCACTGGGATATGTATCAATCTGTACTGATATATGGAGTGATCTGTACTGGGATACGGAGTGATCTGTACTGGGATACGGGGTGTTCTGAACTGAGCTACGGTTCATTCTGCACTGCGATACAGAGCGATCTGTACTGGGATAGGATATGATCTGTACTGGGATATGGGGTGATCTGTACTGGGATATGGGGTGATCTGTAGTGGGATATGGGGTGAACTGTATAGGGATATGGAGCGATCTATACTGGGATAGGAGGTGATCTGTACTGGGATACAGAGCGATCTGCACTGGGATATGGAGTGATCTGCACTGCGATACGGAGCGATCTGTAGTGGGATAGGAACGATCTGCACTGGGATACGGAGCAATCTGCACTGGGATATGGAGCAATCTGAACTGGGATACGGAGTGAGCAGTACTGGGATATGGCATGATATGTACTGGGATATGGGGTTATCTGCACTGTAATAGGGAGCGATCTGCATTGGGATACGGAGTGATCTGTACTGGGATAAGGGGTGTTCGGAACTGGGATACGGTGTGATCTGCACTGGGATACAGGGTGATCTGCCCTTGGATATGGAGCGATCTGCAATCAGATACGGAGCGATCTGCACTCGGATATGGTGTGATATGCACTGGGATATGCAGCGATGGGTACTGGGATACGACGTGATATGTACTGGGATACAGGGTGATCTGCACTGGGATATGGAGCGATCTGTACTGGGATATGGTGTGATCTGCACTGGGATACGGAGTGATCTGTACTGGGATATGGAGAAATCTGTACTGAGATACGTAGTGATCTGCACTGGGATACGGAGTGATCTGTACTGGGATACAGAGCAATCTGTACTGGGAGATGGAGTGATCGGTACTGGGATAGAATATGATCTGTATTGGGATATGGGGTGATCTGTACTGGGATATGGGGTGAACTGTATAGTGATATGGAGCGATCTATACTGGGATAGGAGGTGATCTGTACTGGGATACAGAGTGATCTGCACTGGAATATGGAGCGATCTGCACTGCGATACAGAGCGATCTGCACTGGGATACGGTATGATCTGCACTGGGATGCGGAGCGATCTGCACTGGGATACGGAGAAATCTGAACTGGGAAATGGAGCAATCTGTACAGGGATATGGAGTGACCTGCACTGCGATATGGTGTGATATGCGCTGGGATACGGAGCTATCGGTACTGGGATACAGCATGAAATGTACTGGGAGACGGGGTTATCTGCACTGGGATATGTATCGATCTGTACTGGGATACGGTGTGATCTGTACTGGGATACGGTGTAATCTGCACTGGGATACGGTGTGATCTGTGCGGGGATATGGAGTGATGTGCAATGGGATACGGATTGATCTGTACCAGGATACGGGGTGTTGTAAACTGCGATATGGTGGGATCTGCACTGGGATACGGAGCGATCTGCACTGGGATATGGAGCAATCTGAAGTGGGATACTGAGTGATCTGAACTTGGAAACAGAGCGATCTGTATAGGGTATGGAGTGATCTGCACTGCGATATGGTGTGATATGCACTGGGATAAGGAGCTATCGGTACTGGGATACGGCATGACATGTAGTGGGATACGGAGTTTTCTCCACTGGGATATGTATCAATCTGTACTGATATATGGAGTGATCTGTACTGGGATATGGAGTGATCTGTACTGGGATACGGGGTGTTCTGAACTGAGCTACGGTTCATTCTGCACTGCGATACAGAGCGATCTGTACTGGGATAGGATATGATCTGTACTGGAATATGGGGTGATCTGTACTGGGATATGGGGTGATCTGTAGTGGGATATGGGGTGAACTGTATAGGGATATGGAGCGATCTATACTGGGATAGGAGGTGATCTGTACTGGGATACAGAGCGATCTGCACTGGGATATGGAGTGATCTGCACTGCGATACGGAGCGATCTGTAGTGGGATAGGAACGATCTGCACTGGGATACGGAGCAATCTGCACTGGGATATGGAGCAATCTGAACTGGGATACGGAGTGAGCAGTACTGGGATATGGCATGATATGTACTGGGATATGGGGTTATCTGCACTGTAATAGGGAGCGATCTGCATTGGGATACGGAGTGATCTGTACTGGGATAAGGGGTGTTCGGAACTGGGATACGGTGTGATCTGCACTGGGATACAGGGTGATCTGCCCTTGGATATGGAGCGATCTGCACTCAGATACGGAGCGATCTGCACTCGGATATGGTGTGATATGCACTGGGATATGCAGCGATGGGTACTGGGATACGACGTGATATGTACTGGGATACAGGGTGATCTGCACTGGGATATGGAGCGATCTGTACTGGGATACGGTGTGATCTGCACTGGGATACGGAGTGATCTGTACTGGGATATGGAGAAATCTGTACTGAGATACGTAGTGATCTGCACTGGGATACGGAGTGATCTGTACTGGGATACAGAGCAATCTGTACTGGGAGATGGAGTGATCGGTACTGGGATAGAATATGATCTGTATTGGGATATGGGGTGATCTGTACTGGGATATGGGGTGAACTGTATAGTGATATGGAGTGATCTATACTGGGATAGGAGGTGATCTGTACTGGGATACAGAGTGATCTGCACTGGAATATGGAGCGATCTGCACTGCGATACAGAGCGATCTGCACTGGGATACGGTATGATCTGCACTGGGATGCGGAGCGATCTGCACTGGGATACGGAGAAATCTGAACTGGGAAATGGAGCAATCTGTACTGGGATATGGAGTGACCTGCACTGCGATATGCTGTGATATGCGCTGGGATACAGAGCTATCGGTACTGGGATACAGCATGAAATGTACTGGGATACGGGGTTATCTGCACTGGGATATGTATCGATCTGTACTGGGATACGGTGTGATCTGAACTGGGATACGGTGTAATCTGCACTGGGATACGGTGTGATCTGTGCGGGGATATGGAGTGATGTGCAATGGGATACGGATTGATCTGTACCAGGATACGGGGTGTTGTAAACTGCGATATGGTGGGATCTGCACTGGGATACGGAGCGATCTGCACTGGGATATGGAGCAATCTGAAGTGGGATACTGAGTGATCTGAACTTGGAAACAGAGCGATCTGTACAGGGTATGGAGTGATCTGCACTGCGATATGGTGTGATATGCACTGGGATACGGAGCTATCGGTACTGGGATACGGCATGACATGTAGTGGGATACGGAGTTATCTCCACTGGGATATGTATCAATCTGTACTGATATATGGAGTGATCTGTACTGGGATACGGAGTGATCTGTACTGGGATATGGGGTGTTCTGAACTGAGCTACGGTTCATTCTGCACTGCGATACAGAGCGATCTGTACTGGGATACGGTGTGATCTGCACTGGGATATGGAGAAATCTGCACTGGGATACGGAGCGATCTGCACTGGGATACGGAGTGATCTGCACTGGGATACGGTGTAATCCTCACTGGGATATGGAGCGATCGGTACTGGGTTATGGCTTGAAATGTACTGGGATACGGGGTTATTTGCACTGGGATACAGATTGATCTGTACTGGGATATGGTGTGATCTGCACTGGGATACGAGGTTTTTTGCACTGGGATACAGAGCGATCTGCACTGCGATACAGAGCGATCTGTACTGTGATACGGTGTGATCTGCACTGGGATACGGAGTGATCGGCACTGGGTTACAGAGAGATCTACACCGGGATATGGAGCGATCTGCACTGGGATACGGTATGATCTGCACTGGGATACGGAGCGATCAGTACTGGGTTACGGATTGAAATGTACTGGGATACGGGATTATTTGCATTGGGATACAGATTGATCTGTACTGGGATACGGAGCGATCTGCACTGGGATACGGAATTATCGGCACTGGGATTCGCTGTGATCTACACTCAGATATGAATCGATTTGTACTAGGATACGGTGTGATCTGTACTGGGAAACGGTGTGATCTGCACTGGGATATGGAGCAATCTGTACTGGGATTGAACTTGATATGTACTGGGATATAGGGTGATCTCTACTGGGACACGGAGCGATCTGTACTGGGCTATCGGACCAACTGTACCTGGATCCGTGGTGTTCTTAACTGGCATATGCTGTGATCTGCGCCGGAATATGGTGTGATCTTTACTGGGATACGACGTGATCTGTGCTGGCATATGGAGCAATCTGTGCTGGGATATGGAGTAATCTGCTGGAATATGGAGCAATCTGTTCTCGGATATGATTTGATCTGTATTGGGATAGGTGATCTGTACTGGGATATGGGGTGATCAGTACTGGGATAAGGAGAGATCTGCATGGGGATACGGAGCGATCTGACCTGGGATACGGAGTGATCTGAACTGGGATACGGTGTGATCTGAACTGGGATACTGAGCGATCTGGACTGGAATACTGAGCGATCTGCACTGGGATATGGAGAGAGTGGTACTGGGATACGGCGTGATATGTACTGGGATATAGGGTTATTACTACTGGGATACGGAGTGATCTGTACTGGGATACGTGGTGTTCTGAACTGAGATACGGAGTGATCTGCACTGCGATACAGAGCGATCTGTACTGGGATATGGTGTGATCTGCACTGGGATACAGAACGATCGGTATTGGGTTACAGAGCGATCTGCACTGGGATACGGAGCGATCTGCACTGGGATGCGGTGTGATCTGCACTGGGATACGGAGCGATCTGTACTGGATTATGAACTGAAATGTACTGGGATATGGGGTTATTTGCATTGGGATATAGATTGATCTGTACTGGGATACGGAGTGATCTGCACAGGGATACGGAGTTATCTGCACTGGGATACGCTGTGATCTACACTCGGATACAAAGTGATTTGTACTAGGATACGGTGTGATCTGTACTGGGAAACAGTGTGATCTGCACTGGGATATGGAGCAATCTGTACTGGGATATGGAGTGATTTGTCCCGGATACGACATGATCTGTACTGGGATACTGTGTATTCTATACTTGGATATGGCGTGACCTGTACTGGGATCGGGCATGATTTGTACTGCTGTATGAAGTGATCTGTACGGGGATACAGCGTGATCTGTACTGGGATCCAGCATGATATGTACTGGGATATAGGGTGATCACTAGTGGGACACGGATTCATCTGTACTGGGCTATGGGGCCATCTGTACCTGGATACGTGGTGTTCTTTAGTGGGATACGACATGATCTGTGCTGAGATATGGAGCAATCTGTGCTGGGATATGGAGCAATCTGTTCTCTGATATGATTTGATCTGTACTGGGATAGGTGATCTGTACTGAGATACGATGTTGTCTGTACTGGGATAAGGAGAGATCTGCACTGGGACACAGAGCAATCTGAACTGGGATATGGAGTGATCTGAACTGGGATACTGAGCGATCTGCACTGGGTTATGGAGTGATATTCACTGGGATACAGAGTGAGCGGTACTGGGATATGACGTGATATGTTCTGGGATATAGGGTTATCTGTACTGGGGTACGGATCAATCTGTACTGGCATATGGTGTGATCTGCACTGGGATATGGAGCAATCTTCACTGGGATATGGAGCGATCTGCACTGGGATACAGAGAGAACTGCACTGGGATTCGGAGCGACCTGTACTGGGATATGGAGCGACCTGCACTGCAATATGATGTGATATGCACTGGGATATGGAGCTATCGGTACTGGGATACAGCATGAAATGTACTGGGATACTGGGTTATCTGCACTGGGATATGTTTCGATCTGTACTGATATACAGAGTGATCTGTACTGGGATACGGTGTGATCTGCACTGGGATATGGAGAGATCTGCACTGGGATTCGGAGCGACCTGTACTGGGATATGGAGCGACCTGCACTGCGATATGGTGTGATATGCACTGGGATAGGGAGCTATCAGTACTGGGATACAGCATGAAATGTACTGCGATACTGGTTTATCTGCACTGGGATATGTATCGATCTGTACTGATATACGGAGTGATCTGTACTTGGATACCATGTGATCTGCCTTGGGATACAGAGTGATCTGTGTGGGGATACGGACTGATCTGTGTGGGGATATGGAGTGATCTGCAATGGGATACGGATTGATCTGTACCAGGATACGGGGTGTTGTAAACTGTGATATGGTTGGATCTGCACTGGAATACGGAGCAATCTGCAGTGGGATACTGAGTGATCTGAACTGGGATATGGAGTGAACTGCACTGGGATATGGAGCAATCTGAACTGGGATACGGAGTGAGCGGTACTGGGATATGGCATGATATGTACTGGGATATGGGGTTATCTGCACTGTAATACAGAGCGATCTGCATTGGGATACAGAGTGATCTGTACTGGGATAAGGGGTGTTCGGAACTGGGATACGTTGTGATCTGCATTGGGATATGGAGTGATCTGCACTGGGATATGGAGCGACCTGCACTGCGATATGGTGTGATATGCACTGGGATACTGAGCTATTGGTACTGTGATACAGCATGACATGTAGTGGGATATGGGGTTATCTCCACTGGGATATGTATCGATCTGTACTGATATACGGAGTGATCTGTACTGGGATACGGAGTGATCTGTACTGGGATATGGGGTGTTCTGAACTGAGATACGGTGCGATCTGCACTGCGATACACAGCGATCTGTACTGGGATACGGTATGATCTGCACTGGGATACGGAGAAATCTGCACTGGGATATGGAGCGATCTGCACTGGGATACGGAGTGATCTGCACAGTGATACGGTGTGATCCTCACTGGGATACAGAGCGATCGGTACTGGGTTATGGCTTGAAATGTACTGGGATACGAGGTTTTTTGCACTGGGATACAGAGCGATCTGCACTGCGATACAGAGCGATCTGTACTGTGATACGGTGTGATCTGCACTGGGATACAGTGTGATCAGCACTGGGATACGGAGTGATCAGTACTGGGTTACGGATTGAAATGTACTGGGATATGGGATTATTTGCATTGGGATACAGATTGATCTGTACTGGGATACGAAGCGATCTGCACTCGGATACGGAGCGATCGGCACTGGGATATGCTGTGATCTACACTTGGATACAAAGTGATTTGTACTCGGATACGGTGTGAGCTATACTGGGATACAAAGTGATCTATGCGGGGATACGGACTGATCTGTGTGGGGATATGGAGCGATCTGCATTGGGATAAGGGGTGTTCGGAACTGGGATACGGTGTGATCTGCATTGGGATACAGGGTGATCTGCACGTGGATACGGAGCGATCTGCACTCGGATACGGAACGATCTGCACTGGGATATGGTGTGATATGCACTGGGATATGCAGCGATGGGTACTGGGATACGACGTTATATGTACTGGGATACAGGGTGATCTGCACTGGGATATGGAGTGATCTGCACTGGGATATGGTGTGATATGCACTTGGATACGCAGCGATGGGTACTGGGATATGACGTGATATGTACTGGGATACGGGGTGATCTGCACTGGGATATGGAGCGATCTGTACTGGGATACGGTGTGATCTGCATTGGGATACAGGGTGATCTGCCCTTGGATATGGAGCGATCTGCACTCAGATACGGAGCGATCTGCACTCGGATATGGTGTGATATGCACTGGGATATGCAGCGATGGGTACTGGGATACGACGTGATATGTACTGGGATACAGGGTGATCTGCACTGGGATATGGAGCGATCTGTACTGGGATACGGTGTGATCTGCACTGGGATACGGAGTGATCTGTACTGGGATACAGAGCAATCTGTACTGGGAGATGGAGTGATCGGTACTGGGATAGAATATGATCTGTATTGGGATATGGGGTGATCTGTACTGGGATATGGGGTGAACTGTATAGTGATATGGAGCGATCTATACTGGGATAGCAGGTGATCTGTACTGGGATACAGAGTGATCTGCACTGGGATATGGTATGATCTGCACTGGGATGCGGAGCGATCTGCACTGGGATACGGAGAAATCTGAACTGGGAAATGGAGCCATCTGTACAGGGATATGGAGTGAGCTGCACTGCGATATGGTGTGATATGCGCTGGGATACGGAGCTATCGGTACTGGGATACAGCATGAAATGTACTGGGAGACGGGGTTATCTGCACTGGGATATGTATCGATCTGTACTGGGATACGGTGTGATCTGTACTGGGATACGGTGTAATCTGCACTGGGATACGGTGTGATCTGTGCGGGGATATGGAGTGATGTGCAATGGGATACGGATTGATCTGTACCAGGATACGGGGTGTTGTAAACTGCGATATGGTGGGATCTGCACTGGGATACGGAGCGATCTGCACTGGGATATGGAGCAATCTGAAGTGGGATACTGAGTGATCTGAACTTGGAAACAGAGCGATCTGTATAGGGTATGGAGTGATCTGCACTGCGATATGGTGTGATATGCACTGGGATACGGAGCTATCGGTACTGGGATACGGCATGACATGTAGTGGGATACGGAGTTATCTCCACTGGGATATATATCGATCTGTACTGATATATGGAGTGATCTGTACTGGGATACGGAGTGATCTGTACTGGGATACGGGGTGTTCTGAACTGAGCTACGGTTCATTGTGCACTGCGATACAGAGCGATCTGTACTGGGATACGGTGTGATCTGCACTGGGATATGGAGAAATCTGCACTGGGATACGGAGCGATCTGCACTGGGATACGGAGTGATCTGCACTGGGATACGGTGTAATCCTCACTGGGATAGGGAGCTATCAGTACTGGGATACAGCATGAAATGTACTGCGATACTGGTTTATCTGCACTGGGATATGTATCGATCTGTACTGATATACGGAGTGATCTGTACTTGGATACCATGTGATCTGCCTTGGGATACGGAGTGATCTGTGCGGGGATACGGACTGATCTGTGTGGGGATATGGAGTGATCTGCAATGGGATACGGATTGATCTGTTCCAGGATACGGGGTGTTGTAAACTGTGATATGGTTGGATCTGCACTGGAATACGGAGCAATCTGCAGTGGGATACTGAGTGATCTGTACTGGGATATGGTGTGATCTGCACTGGGATATGGAGCGATCTTCACTGGGATATGGAGCGATCTGCACTGGGATACGGAGAGAACTGCACTGGGATTCGGACCGACCTGTACTGGGATATGGAGCGACCTGCACTGCAATATGGTGTGATATGCACTGGGATATGGAGCTATCGGTACTGGGATACAGCATGAAATGTACTGGGATACTGGGTTATCTGCACTGGGATATGTATCAATCTGTACTGATATACGGAGTGATCTGTACTGGGATACGGTGAGATCTGCACTGGGATATGGAGTGATCTCTGTGGTGATACGGAGTGATCTGTATGGGGATATGGAGTGATCTGCAATGGGATACGGATTGATCTGTACCAGGATACGGGATGTTGTAAACTGCGATATGTTTGGATCTGCACTGGGATACGGAGCGATCTGCAGTGGGTCACTGAGTGATCAGAACTGGGATATGGAGTGATCTGCACTGGGATATGGAGCAATCTGAACTGGGATACGGAGCGAGCGGTACTGGGATATGGCATGATATGTATTGGGATATGGGGTTATCTGCACTGTAATACGGAGTGATCTGCATTGGGATGCGGGGTGATCTGTATTGGGATAAGGGGTGTTCGGAACTGGGATACGGTGTGATCTGCATTGGGATACAGGGTGATCTGCACTTGGAAACGGAGCGATCTGCACTCGGATATGGAGCGATCGGCACTGGGATATGCTGTGATCTACTCTCGGATACGAAGTGATTTGTACTAGGATACGGTGTGATCTGTACTGGGAAATGATGTGATCTGCACTGGGATATGGAGCAATCTGTACTTGGGTATGGAGTGATCTGTCCCGGATACGACATGATCTGTACTGGGATAATGTGTATTCTATACTCGGATATGGCATGACCTGTATTGGGATCGGGCGTGATTTGTACTGCAGTACGGAGTGATCTGTAATGTGATACAGTGTGATCTGTACTGGGATCGAACGTGATGTGTACTGGGATATAGGGTGATCTCTACTGTGGCACGGAGTGAACTGTACTGGGCTATGGGGCCATCTGTACCTGGATTCGTGGTGTTCTTAACTGGCATATGGTGTGATCTACACCGGGATACGGTGTGATCTTTACTGGGATACGACGTGATCTGTGCTGGGATATGGAGCAATCTGTGCTGGGATATGGAGTAATCTGCTGGGATATGGAGCATGATGTTCTCAGATATGATTTGATCAGTACTGGGATAGGTGATCTGTACTGGGATATGGGGTGATCAGTACTGGGATAATGAGAGATCTGCACGGTGATACGGAGCGATCTGAATTGGGATACGGAGTGATCTGAACTGGGATACAATGCGATCTGAACTGGGATACTGAGCGATCTGCACTGGGATATGGAGTGATCTGCACTTGGATATGGAGTGATCTGCACTGAGATAAAGAGCGATTGGCACTGGGATGTGGAATGATCTGCACTGGGATACGGAGCGATCTGCACTGGGATATGGAGCGATCTGCGCTGGGATACAGAGAAATCTGCACTGGGATATGGAGCGATCTGCACTGGGATACCGAGTGATTTGCACAGGGTTACGGTGTGATCCTAACTGGGATATGGAGCGATCGGTACTGGGTTATGGCTTGAAATGTACTGGGACACGGGGTTATTTGCACTGGGATACGGTGCGATCTGCACTGCGATACAAAGTGATCTGTACAGGGATACGGTGTGATCTTTACTGGGATACGACGTGATCTGTGCTGGGATATGAAGCTATCTGTGCTGGGATATGGAGTAATCTGCTGGGATATGGAGCAATATATTCTCGGATATGATTTGATCAGTACTGGGATAGGTGATCTGTACTGGGATATGGGGTAATCAGTACTGGGATAATGAGAGATCTGCACGGGGATACGGAGTGATCTGAACTGGGATACGTAGCGATCTGAACTGGGATACGGTGTGAACTGAACGGGGATACTGACCGATCTGCACTGGGATATGGAGTGATCTGCACTTGGATATGGAGTGATCTGCACTGAGATACAGAGCGATCGGTACTGGGTTACACTGCGATCTGCACTGGGATACGGAGCGATCTGCACTGGGATACAGAGTGAGTGGTACTGGGATACGGCGTGATATGTACTGGGATATAGGGTTATCTGTACTTGGATACGGAGTGATCTGTACTGGGATAAGGGGTGTTCTGAACTGGGATACGGAGCGATCTGCACTGCATTACAGAGCGATCTGCACTGGGATACGGGGCGATCGGTACTGGGTTACAGAGCGATCTGCACTGGAATACAGAGAGACCTGCACTGGGATATGGAGTGAGTGGTACTGGGATACGGCGTGATATGTACTGGGATATAGAGTTATCTGTACTGGGATACAGAGTGATCTGTACTGGGATACGGGGTGTTCTGAACTGGGATAAGGAGCGATCTGCACTGCATTACAGAACGATGTGCACTGGGATACAGAGTGATCTGCACTGCAATACAGAGCGATCTGCACTAGGATACGGAGTGATCTGCACTGGGATACGGTGTGATCTGCACTGGCATACGGAGCGATCAGTACTGGGTTATGGCTTGAAATGTACTTGGAAACAGAATTATTTGCATTGGGATACAGATTGATCTGTACTGAGATACGGAGTGATCTGCACTGGGATATGGAGTTATCGACACTGGGATACACTGTGATCTACACTCGGATACAAAGTGATTTGTACTAGGATACGGTGTGATCTGTACTGGGAAACGGTGTGATCTGCACTGGGATATGGAGCAATCTGTACTGGGATATGGAGTGATCTGTCCAGGATACAACATGATCTGTACTGGGAGACTGTGTATTCTATACTCAGATATGGTGTGGCCTGTACTGGGATCGGGCGTTATTTGTACTGCAGTACGGAGTGATCTGTACTGGGATGCAGCGTGATCTGTACTGGGATTGAACGTGATATGGACTGGGATATAGGGTGATATCTACTGGGACACGGAGTGATCTGTACTGGGCTATCGGACCAACTGTACCTGGATACGTGGTGTTCTTAACTGGCATATGCTCTGATCTGCGCCGGAATATGGTGTGATCTTTACTGGGATACGACGTGATCTGTGCTGGGATATGGTGCAATCTGTTCTCGGATATGGGGTGATCAGTACTGGGATAAGAAGAGATCTGCACGGGGATACGGAGCGATCTGCACTGGGATACGGAGCGATCTGCACTGCGATACAGAGCGATCTGTACGGGGATATGGTGTGATCTGCACTGGGATACGGAGTGATCTGCACTGGGATACGGAGCGATCTGCACTGCGATACAGAGCGATCTGTACGGGGATATGGTGTGATCTGCACTTGGATACGGAGTGATCTGCACTGGGATACGGAGCAATCGGTACTGGGTTATGAATTGAAATGTACTGGGATATGGGGTTATTTGCATTGGGATATAGATTGATCTGTACTGGGATACGGAGCGATCTGCACAGGGATACGGAGTTATTTGCACTGGGATACGCTGTGATCTACACTCGGATACAAAGTGATTTGTACTAGGATACAGTGTGATCTGTATTGGGAAATGGTGTGATCTGCACTGGGATATGGAGCAATCTGTACTGGGATATGGAGTGATCTGTCCCGGTTATGACATGATCTGTACTGGGATACTGTGTATTCTATACTTGGACATGGCGTGACCTGTACTGGGATCGGGCGTGATTTGTACTGCTGTATGGAGTGATCTGTATGGGGATACAGCGTGATCTGTACTGGGATCGAGCGTGATATGTACTGGGATATAGGGTGATCTCTAGTGGGACACGGAGCAATCTCTACTGGGCGATGGGGTCATCTGTACCTTGATACGTGGTGTTCTTTAGTGGGATACGACATGATCTGTGCTGGGATATGGAGCAGTCTGTGCTGGGATATGGAGCAATCTGTTCTCGGATATGATTTGATCTGTACTGGGATAGGTGATCTGTACTGGGATACGGTGTTGTCTGTACTGGGATAAGGAGAGATCTACACTGCGATACGGAACAATCTGAACTGGGATATGGAGTGATGTGAACTGGGATACTGAGCGATCTGCACTGGGATATGGAGTGATATTCACTGGGATACGGAGTATGCGGTACAGGGATATGATGTGATATGTTCTGCGATATAGGGTTATCTGTGCTGGGGTACGGATCGATCTGTACTGGGATATGGTGTGATCTGCACTGTGACACGGAGCGATCTTCACTGGGATACGGAGCGATCTGCACTGGGATACGGAGAGATCTGCACTGGGAAACGGAGCGATCTGTACAGGGATATGGAGCGACCTGCACTGCGATACAGAGCAATCTGTACTGGGATACGATGTGATCAGCACTGGGATATGGAGCGATCGGCACTGGGTTACAGAGCGATCTGCACTGGGATACGGAGTGATCGGTACTCGGTTACGGATTGAAATGTACTGGGATACGGAATTATTTGCATTGGGATACAACTTGATGTATACTGGGGTATGGAGCGATCTGCACTGCGATACAGGGCGATCTGTACTGGGCTACGGTGTGATCTGCACTGGGATATGGATCGATCGGCAGTGGGTTACAGAGCGATCTGCACTGGGATACGGAGCGATTGGTACTGGGTTACGGATTGAAATGTACTGGGATACGGGATTATTTGCATTGGGATACAGATTGATCTGTACTGGATTACGGAGTGATCTGCACTGGGATACGGAGTTATCGGCACTGGGATATGCTGTGATCTGCACTCGGATATGAAGTGATTTGTACTAGGATACGGTGTGATCTGTACTGGGAAATGATGTGATCTGCACTGGGGTATGGAGCAATCTGTACTGGGATATGGAGTTATCTGTCCCGGATATGACATGGTCTGTACTGGGATACTGTGTATTCTATACTTGGATATGGCGTGACCTGTACAGGGATCGGGCGTGATTTGTACCGCAGTACGGAGTGATCTGTAATGGAATACAGCGTGATCTGTACTGGGATCGAACGTGATATGTACTGGGATATAGGGTGATCTCTACTGGTACACGGAGTGATCTGTACTGGGCTATCGGGCCTACTGTACCTGGAAATGTGGTGTTCTTAACTGGGATATGGTGTGATCTACACCGGGATACAGTGTGATCTTTACTGGGATACAACGTGATCTGTCCTGGGATATGGAGCAATCTGTGCTGGGATATGGAGTAATCTGCTGGGATATGGAGCAATATTTTCCTGGATATGATTTGATCAGTACTGGGATAGGTGATCTGTACTGGATTATGGGGTGATCAGTACTGGGATAATGAGAGATCTGCACGGGGATATGGAGCGATCTGAACTGGGATACGGAGTGATCTGAACTGGGATACTGAGCAATCTGCACTGGGATATGGAGTGATCTGCACTTGGATATGGAGTGATCTGCACTGAGATACAGAGCGATCGGTACTGGGTTACAGAGCGATCTGCACTGGGATACGGAGCGATCTGCTTTGGGATACGGTGTGTTCTGCACTGGCATACGGAGTGATCAGCACTGGGTTATGGCTTGAAATGTACTTGGAAACAGAATTATTTGCATTGGGATACTGATTGATCTGTACTGAGATACGGAGTGATCTGCACTGGGATACGGAGTTATCTACACTGGGATACACTGTGATCTACACTCAGATACAAAGTGATTTGTACTAGGATACGGTGTGATCTGTACTGGGAAACGGTGTGAGCTGCACTGGGTTATGGAGCAATCTGTACTGGGAGATGGAGTGATCTGTCCAGGATACGACATGATCTGTACTGGGATACTGTGTATTCTATACTCAGATATGGCGTGGCCTGTACTGGGATCGGGCGTTATTTGTACTGCAGTACGGAGTGATCTGTACTGGGATACAGCGTGATCTGTACTGGGATTGAACGTGATATTTTCTGGGATATAGGGTGATATCTACTGGGACATGGAGCGATCTGCACTGGGCTATCGGACCAACTGTACCTGGATACGTGGTGTTCTTAACTGGCATATGCTCTGATCTGCGCCAGAATATGGTGTGATCTTTACTGGGATACGATGTGATCTGTGCTGGGATATGGTGCAATCTGTTCTCGGATATGATTTGATCTGTATTGGGATAGGTGATCTGTACTGGTATATGGGGTGATCAGTACTGGGATAAGGAGAGATCTGCACGGGGGTACGGAGCAATCTGACCTGGGATACGGAGCGATCTGAACTGGGATACGGAGTGATCTGCACTGCGATACAGAGCGATCTGTACGGGGATATGGTGTGATCTGCACTGGGATATGGAGCGATCTGCACTGGGATACGGAGTGATCTGCACTGGGATACGGAGCGATCGGTACTGGGTTATGAATTGATATGTACTGGGATATGGGGTTATTTGCATTGGGATATAGATTGATCTGTACTGGGATACGGAGCGATCTGCACTGGGATACGGAGTTATCTGCACTGCGATACGCTGTGATCTACACTCGGATACAAAGTGATTTGTACTAGGATACGGTGTGATCTGCA
Source organism: Isurus oxyrinchus (assembly GCA_026770705.1). NCBI lineage: Eukaryota > Metazoa > Chordata > Chondrichthyes > Lamniformes > Lamnidae > Isurus > Isurus oxyrinchus. The sequence goes on from JANJGN010000111.1 coordinate 771,198, forward strand.
CTGGGGATATGGAGCAATCTGTACTGGGATATGGAGTGATCTGTCCCGGTTATGACATGATCTGTACTGGGATACTGTGTATTCTGTACTTGGATATGGCGTGACCTGTACTGGGATCGGGCGTAATTTGTACTGCTGTATGGAGTGATCTGTATGGGGATACAGTGTGATCTGTACTGGGATCGAGCGTGATATGTACTGGGATATAGGGTGATCTCTAGTGGGACATGGAGCAATCTGTACTGGGCGATGGGGCCATCTGTACCTGGATACGTGGTGTTCTTTAGTGGGATACGACATGATCTGCACTGGGATATGGAGCAATCTGTGCTGGGATACGGAGCAATCTGTTCTCGGATATGATTTGATCTGTACTGGGATAGGTGATCTGTACTGGGATACGATGTTGTCTGTACTGGGATAAGGAGAGATCTACACTGCGATACGGAACAATCTGAACTGGGATATGGAGTGATGTGAACTGGGATACTGAGCGATCTGCACTGGGATATGGAGTGATATTCACTGGGATACGGAGTATGCGGTACAGGGATATGATGTGATATGTTCTGCGATATAGGGTTATCTGTGCTGGGGTACGGATCGATCTGTACTGGGATATGGTGTGATCTGCACTGTGATACGGAGCGATCTTCACTGGGATACGGAGCGATCTGCACTGGGATACGGAGAGATCTGCACTGGGAAACGGAGCGATCTGTACAGGGATATGGAGCGACCTGCACTGCGATACAGAGCAATCTGTACTGGGATACGGTGTGATCAGCACTGGGATATGGAGCGATCGGCACTGGGTTACAGAGCGATCTGCACTGGGATACGGAGTGATCGGTACTCGGTTACGGATTGAAATGTACTGGGATACGGAATTATTTGCATTGGGATACAACTTGATGTATACTGGGGTATGGAGCGATCTGCACTGCGATACAGGGCGATCTGTACTGGGCTACGGTGTGATCTGCACTGGGATATGGATCGATCGGCAGTGGGTTACAGAGCGATCTGCACTGGGATACGGAGCGATTGGTACTGGGTTACGGATTGAAATGTACTGGGATACGGGATTATTTGCATTGGGATACAGATTGATCTGTACTGGATTACGGAGTGATCTGCACTGGGATACGGAGTTATCGGCACTGGGATATGCTGTGATCTGCACTCGGATATGAAGTGATTTGTACTAGGATACGGTGTGATCTGTACTGGGAAATGATGTGATCTGCACTGGGGTATGGAGCAATCTGTACTGGGATATGGAGTTATCTGTCCCGGATATGACATGGTCTGTACTGGGATACTGTGTATTCTATACTTGGATATGGCGTGACCTGTACAGGGATCGGGCGTGATTTGTACCGCAGTACGGAGTGATCTGTAATGGAATACAGCGTGATCTGTACTGGGATCGAACGTGATATGTACTGGGATATAGGGTGATCTCTACTGGTACACGGAGTGATCTGTACTGGGCTATCGGGCCTACTGTACCTGGAAATGTGGTGTTCTTAACTGGGATATGGTGTGATCTACACCGGGATACAGTGTGATCTTTACTGGGATACAACGTGATCTGTCCTGGGATATGGAGCAATCTGTGCTGGGATATGGAGTAATCTGCTGGGATATGGAGCAATATTTTCCTGGATATGATTTGATCAGTACTGGGATAGGTGATCTGTACTGGATTATGGGGTGATCAGTACTGGGATAATGAGAGATCTGCACGGGGATATGGAGCGATCTGAACTGGGATACGGAGTGATCTGAACTGGGATACTGAGCAATCTGCACTGGGATATGGAGTGATCTGCACTTGGATATGGAGTGATCTGCACTGAGATACAGAGCGATCGGTACTGGGTTACAGAGCGATCTGCACTGGGATACGGAGCGATCTGCTTTGGGATACGGTGTGTTCTGCACTGGCATACGGAGTGATCAGCACTGGGTTATGGCTTGAAATGTACTTGGAAACAGAATTATTTGCATTGGGATACTGATTGATCTGTACTGAGATACGGAGTGATCTGCACTGGGATACGGAGTTATCTACACTGGGATACACTGTGATCTACACTCAGATACAAAGTGATTTGTACTAGGATACGGTGTGATCTGTACTGGGAAACGGTGTGAGCTGCACTGGGTTATGGAGCAATCTGTACTGGGAGATGGAGTGATCTGTCCAGGATACGACATGATCTGTACTGGGATACTGTGTATTCTATACTCAGATATGGCGTGGCCTGTACTGGGATCGGGCGTTATTTGTACTGCAGTACGGAGTGATCTGTACTGGGATACAGCGTGATCTGTACTGGGATTGAACGTGATATTTTCTGGGATATAGGGTGATATCTACTGGGACATGGAGCGATCTGCACTGGGCTATCGGACCAACTGTACCTGGATACGTGGTGTTCTTAACTGGCATATGCTCTGATCTGCGCCAGAATATGGTGTGATCTTTACTGGGATACGATGTGATCTGTGCTGGGATATGGTGCAATCTGTTCTCGGATATGATTTGATCTGTATTGGGATAGGTGATCTGTACTGGTATATGGGGTGATCAGTACTGGGATAAGGAGAGATCTGCACGGGGGTACGGAGCAATCTGACCTGGGATACGGAGCGATCTGAACTGGGATACGGAGTGATCTGCACTGCGATACAGAGCGATCTGTACGGGGATATGGTGTGATCTGCACTGGGATATGGAGCGATCTGCACTGGGATACGGAGTGATCTGCACTGGGATACGGAGCGATCGGTACTGGGTTATGAATTGATATGTACTGGGATATGGGGTTATTTGCATTGGGATATAGATTGATCTGTACTGGGATACGGAGCGATCTGCACTGGGATACGGAGTTATCTGCACTGCGATACGCTGTGATCTACACTCGGATACAAAGTGATTTGTACTAGGATACGGTGTGATCTGCACTGGGGATATGGAGCAATCTGTACTGGGATATGGAGTGATCTGTCCCGGTTATGACATGATCTGTACTGGGATACTGTGTATTCTGTACTTGGATATGGCGTGACCTGTACTGGGATCGGGCGTGATTTGTACTGCTGTATGGAGTGATCTGTATGGGGATACAGCGTGATCTGTACTGGGATCGAGCGTGATATGTACTGGGATATAGGGTGATCTCTAGTGGGACATGGAGCAATCTGTACTGGGCGATGGGGCCATCTGTACCTGGATACGTGGTGTTCTTTAGTGGGATACGACATGATCTGCACTGGGATATGGAGCAATCTGTGCTGGGATACGGAGCAATCTGTTCTCGGATATGATTTGATCTGTACTGGGATAGGTGATCTGTACTGGGATACAATGTTGTCTGTACTGGGATAAGGAGAGATCTACACTGCGATACGGAACAATCTGAACTGGGATATGGAGTGATGTGAACTGGGATACTGAGCGATCTGCACTGGGATATGGAGTGATATTCACTGGGATACGGAGTATGCGGTACAGGGATATGATGTGATATGTTCTGCGATATAGGGTTATCTGTGCTGGGGTACGGATCGATCTGTACTGGGATATGGTGTGATCTGCACTGTGATACGGAGCGATCTTCACTGGGATACGGAGCGATCTGCACTGGGATACGGAGAGATCTGCACTGGGAAACGGAGCGATCTGTACAGGGATATGGAGCGACCTGCACTGCGATACAGAGCAATCTGTACTGGGATACGGTGTGATCAGCACTGGGATATGGAGCGATCGGCACTGGGTTACAGAGCGATCTGCACTGGGATACGGAGTGATCGGTACTCGGTTACGGATTGAAATGTACTGGGATACGGAATTATTTGCATTGGGATACAACTTGATGTATACTGGGGTATGGAGCGATCTGCACTGCGATACAGGGCGATCTGTACTGGGCTACGGTGTGATCTGCACTGGGATATGGATCGATCGGCAGTGGGTTACAGAGCGATCTGCACTGGGATACGGAGCGATTGGTACTGGGTTACGGATTGAAATGTACTGGGATACGGGATTATTTGCATTGGGATACAGATTGATCTGTACTGGATTACGGAGTGATCTGCACTGGGATACGGAGTTATCGGCACTGGGATATGCTGTGATCTGCACTCGGATATGAAGTGATTTGTACTAGGATACGGTGTGATCTGTACTGGGAAATGATGTGATCTGCACTGGGGTATGGAGCAATCTGTACTGGGATATGGAGTTATCTGTCCCGGATATGACATGGTCTGTACTGGGATACTGTGTATTCTATACTTGGATATGGCGTGACCTGTACAGGGATCGGGCGTGATTTGTACCGCAGTACGGAGTGATCTGTAATGGAATACAGCGTGATCTGTACTGGGATCGAACGTGATATGTACTGGGATATAGGGTGATCTCTACTGGTACACGGAGTGATCTGTACTGGGCTATCGGGCCTACTGTACCTGGAAATGTGGTGTTCTTAACTGGGATATGGTGTGATCTACACCGGGATACAGTGTGATCTTTACTGGGATACAACGTGATCTGTCCTGGGATATGGAGCAATCTGTGCTGGGATATGGAGTAATCTGCTGGGATATGGAGCAATATTTTCCTGGATATGATTTGATCAGTACTGGGATAGGTGATCTGTACTGGATTATGGGGTGATCAGTACTGGGATAATGAGAGATCTGCACGGGGATATGGAGCGATCTGAACTGGGATACGGAGTGATCTGAACTGGGATACTGAGCAATCTGCACTGGGATATGGAGTGATCTGCACTTGGATATGGAGTGATCTGCACTGAGATACAGAGCGATCGGTACTGGGTTACAGAGCGATCTGCACTGGGATACGGAGCGATCTGCTTTGGGATACGGTGTGTTCTGCACTGGCATACGGAGTGATCAGCACTGGGTTATGGCTTGAAATGTACTTGGAAACAGAATTATTTGCATTGGGATACTGATTGATCTGTACTGAGATACGGAGTGATCTGCACTGGGATACGGAGTTATCTACACTGGGATACACTGTGATCTACACTCAGATACAAAGTGATTTGTACTAGGATACGGTGTGATCTGTACTGGGAAACGGTGTGAGCTGCACTGGGTTATGGAGCAATCTGTACTGGGATATGGAGTGATCTGTCCAGGATACGACATGATCTGTACTGGGATACTGTGTATTCTATACTCAGATATGGCGTGGCCTGTACTGGGATCGGGCGTTATTTGTACTGCAGTACGGAGTGATCTGTACTGGGATACAGCGTGATCTGTACTGGGATTGAACGTGATATTTTCTGGGATATAGGGTGATATCTACTGGGACATGGAGCGATCTGCACTGGGCTATCGGACCAACTGTACCTGGATACGTGGTGTTCTTAACTGGCATATGCTCTGATCTGCGCCAGAATATGGTGTGATCTTTACTGGGATACGATGTGATCTGTGCTGGGATATGGTGCAATCTGTTCTCGGATATGATTTGATCTGTATTGGGATAGGTGATCTGTACTGGTATATGGGGTGATCAGTACTGGGATAAGGAGAGATCTGCACGGGGGTACGGAGCAATCTGACCTGGGATACGGAGCGATCTGAACTGGGATACGGAGTGATCTGCACTGCGATACAGAGCGATCTGTACGGGGATATGGTGTGATCTGCACTGGGATACGGAGCGATCTGCACTGCGATACGCTGTGATCTACACTCGGATACAAAGTGATTTGTACTAGGATACGGTATGATCTGTACTGGGAAACGGTGTGATCTGCACTGGGATATGGAGCAATCTGTACTGGGATATGGAGTGATCTGTCCCGGTTATGACATGATCTGTACTGGGATACTGTGTATTCTGTACTTGGATATGGCGTGACCTGTACTGGGATCGGGCATGATTTGTACTGCTGTATGGAGTGATCTGTATGGGGATACAGCGTGATCTGTACTGGGATCGAGCGTGATATGTACTGGGATATAGGGTGATCTCTAGTGGGACATGGAGCAATCTGTACTGGGCGATGGGGCCATCTGTACCTGGATACGTGGTGTTCTTTAGTGGGATACGACATGATCTGCACTGGGATATGGAGCAATCTGTGCTGGGATAAGGAGCAATCTGTTCTCGGATATGATTTGATCTGTACTGGGATAGGTGATCTGTACTGGGATACGATGTTGTCTGTACTGGGATAAGGAGAGATCAGCACTGGGACACAGAAAAATCTGAACTGGGATATGGAGTGATGTGAACTGGGATACTGAGTGATCTGCACTGGGATATGGAGTGATATTCACTGGGATACGGAGTGTGCGGTACAGGGATATGACGTGATATGTTGTGCGATATAGGGTTATCTGTACTGGGGTACGGATCGATCTGTACTGGGATATGGTGTGATCTGCACTGTGATACGGAGCGATCTTCACTGGGATACGGAGCGATCTGCACTGGGATACGGAGAGATCTGCACTGGGAAACGGAACGATCTGTACAGGGATATGAAGCGACCTGCACTGCGATACAGAGCGATCTGTACTGGGATACGATGTGATCAGCACTGGGATATGGAGCGATCGGTACTGGGTTACAGAGCGATCTGCACTGGGAAACGGAGCGATCGGTTCTGGGTTACGGATTGAAATGTACTGGGATACTGGATTATTTGCATTGGGATACAACTTGATCTGTACTGGGGTATGGAGCAATCTGCACTGCAATACAGCACGATCTGTACTGGGATATGGTGTGATCTGCACTGGGATATGGATCGATCGGCAGTGGGTTACAGAGCGATCTGCACTGGGATACGGAGTGATCGGTACTGGGTTACGGATTGAAATGTACTGGGATACGGGATTATTTGCATTGGGATACAGATTGATCTGTACTGGATTACAGAGTGATCTGCACTGGGATATGGAATTATCGGAACTGGGATATGCTGTGATCTGCACTCGGATATGAAGTGATTTGTACTAGGATACGGTGTGATCTGTACTGGGAAACGATGTGATCTGCACTGGGGTATGGAGCAATCTGTACTGGGATATGGAGTTATCTGTCCTGGATACGACATGGTCTGTACTGGGATACTCTGTATTCTATACTCGGATATGGTGTGACCTGTACAGGGATCGGGCATGATTTGTACTGCAGTACAGAGTGATCTGTAATGGAATACAGCGTGATCTGTACTGGGATCGAACGTGATATGTACTGGGATATAGGATGATCTCTACTGGTACACGGAGTGATCTGTACTGGGCTATTGGGCCTACTGTACCTGGAAATGTGGTGTTCTTAACTGGGATATGGTGTGATCTACACCGGGATACAGTGTGATCTTTACTGAGATACAACGTGATCTGTCCTGGGATATGGAGCAATCTGTGCAGGGATATGGAGTAATCTGCTGGGATATGGAGCAATATTTTCCCGGATATGATTTGATCAGTACTGAGATAGGTGATCTGTACTGGATTATGGGGTGATCAGTACTGGGATAATGAGAGATCTGCACGGGGATATGGAGCGATCTGAACTGGGGTACGGAGCGATCTGAACTGGGATGCGGTGTGATCTGAACTGGGATACTGAACGATCTGCACTGGGATATGGAGTGAGCTGCACTTGGATATGGAGTGATCTTCACTGAGATACAGAGCGATCGGTACTGGGTTACAGAGCGATCTGCACTGGGATATGGAGCGATCTGCACTGGGATACGGAGTGAGCTGTACTGGGATACGGCGTGATATGTACTGGGATATAGGGTTATCTATACTGGGATATGGAGTGATCTGTACTGGGATAGGGGTGTTCTGAACTGGGATACGGAGCAATCTGCACTGCATTACAGAGCGATCTGCACTAGGATATGGAGTGATCGGTATTGGGTTACAGAGCGATCTGCACTGCAAGACGGAGAAACCTGCACTGGGATACGGCGTGATATGTACTGGGATATAGGGTTATCTGTACTGGGATACAGAGTGATCTGTACTGGGATACGGAGCGATCAGTACTGGGTTACAGAGCGATCTGCACTGGGATACGGAGTGATCTGCACTGGGATACGGTGTGATCTGCACTGGCATACGGAGCGATCGGTACTGGGTTATGGCTTGAAATGTACTGATAAACAGGATTATTTGCATTGGGATACAGATTGATCTGTACTGAGATACGGAGTGATATGCACTGGGATACGGAGTTATCTACACTGGGATACGCTGTGATCTACACTCGGATACGAAGTGATTTGTACTAGGATATGGTGTTACCTGTACTGGGAAACGGTGTGATCTGCACTGGGATATGGAGCAATCTGTACTGGGATATGGAGTGATCTGTCCCGGATACGACATGATCTGTACTGGGATACTCTGTATTCTGTACTCCGATATGGTGTGATCTGTATGCGATTGGACGTTATTTGTACTGCAGTATGGAGTAATCTGTACTGGGATGCAGCGTGATCTGTACTGGGATCGAACGTGATATGTACTGGGATATAGTGTGATCTCTACTGGTACACGGAGTGATCTGTACTGGGCTATCGGGCCTACTGTACCTGGATACGTGGTGTTCTTAACTGTAATATGGTGTGATCTACACTGGGATACGATGTGATCTTTACTGGGTTACGACGTGATCTGTCCTGGGATATGGAGCAATCTGTGCTGGGATATGGAGTAATCTGCTGGGATATGGAGCAATATTTTCTCAGATATGATTTGATCAGTACTGGGATAGGTGATCTGTACTGCGATATGGAGTGATCAGTACTGGGATAATGAGAGATCTGCACGGGGATATGGAGCGATCTGAACTGGGATACGAAGTGATCTGAACTGGGATACGGTGTGATCTGATCTGGGATACTGAGCGATCTGCACTGCGATATGGAGTGATCTGCACTTGGATATGGAGTGATCTGCACTGAGATACAGAGCGATCGGTACTGGGTTACAGAGCGATCTGCACTGGGATACAGAGCGATCTGCACTGGAATACGGAGTGAGCGGTACTGGGATACGGCGTGATATGTACTGGGATATAGGGTTATCTGTACTGGGATATGGAGTGATCTGTACTGGGATACGGGGTGTTCTGAACTGGGATACGTAGCGATCTGCACTGCGTTACAGAGCGATCTGCACTAGGATATGGAGTGATCGGTACTGGGTTACAGAGCGATCTGCACTTGAATACAGAGAGACCTGCACTGGGATATGGAGTAAGTGGTACTGGGATACGGCGTGATATGTACTGGGATATAGAGTTATCTGTACTAGGATGCAGAGTGATCTGTACTGGGATACGGAGCGATCAGTACTGGGTTACAGAGCATTCTGCACTGGGATACGGAGCGATCTGCAGTGGGATACGGTGTGATCTGCACAGGCATACGGAGCGATCGGTACTGGGTTACGGCTTGAAATGTACTGAAAAACAGGATTATTTGCATTGGGATACAGATTGATCTGTACTGAGTGATCTGCACTGAGATACGGAGTTATCTACACTGGGATACGCTGTGATCTGCACTCGGATATGAAGTGCTTTGTACTCGGATATGGTGTGATCTGTACTGGGAAACGGTGTGATCTGCACTGGGATATGGAGCAATCTGAACTGGGATATGGAGTGATCTGTCCCGGATACGACATGATCTGTACTGGGATACTCTGTATTCTGTACTCAGATATGGTGTGATCTGTAATGCGATCGGACATGATTTGTACTGCAGTATGGAGTAATCTGTACTGGGATACAGCGTGATCTGTACTGGGATCGAACGTGATATGTACTGGGATATACGGTGATCTCTACTGGGACATGGAGTGATCTGTACTGGGCTATGGGGCCAACTGTACCTGGATACGTGGTGTTCTTAACTGGCATATGGTGTGATCTGCGCCGGGATATGGTGTGGTCTTTATGGGGATATGACGTGATCTGTGCTCGGATATGGAGCAATCTGTGCTGGGATATCGAGTAATCTGCTGGGATATGGAGCAATATGTTCTCGGATATGATTTGATCTGTTCTGGGATAGGTGATCTGTACTGGGATATGGGGTGTTCAGCACTGGGTTAATGAGAGATCTGCACGGGGATACGGAGCGATCTGAACTGGGATATGGAGCGATCTGAAATGGGATATGGTGCGATCTGAACTGGGATCCTGAGCGATCTGCACTGGGTTTACCGAGCGATCTGCACTGGGATACGGAGTGAGCGGTACTGGGATACGGCATGATATGTACTGGGATATAGGGTTATCTGTACTTTGATACGGAGTGATCTGTAATGGAATACGAGGTGTTTTGAACTGGAATACGGTGCCATCTGCACTGCGATACAGAGCGATCTGCACTGGGATACGGAGAAATCTGCACTGAGAAACGGAGCGATCTGCACTGGGATACGGAGTGATCTGCACTGGGATACGGTGTGATCCTCACTGGGATACGGAGCGATCAGTACTGTGTTATGGCTTGAAATGTACTGGGATACCTGGTTTTTTGCACGGGGATACTTAGCGATCTGTACTGGGATACGGAGAGAGCGGTACTGGGATACGGCGTGATATGTACTGGGATATACGGTTATCACTACTGGGATACGGAGTGATCTGCACTGGGATACGGGGTGTTCTGAACTTGGATACGGAGCGATCTGCACTGCGATACAGAGTGATCTGTACTGGGATATGGTGTGATCTGCACTGAGATACAGAGCGATCGGTACTGGGTTACAGAGCGATCTGCACTGGGATATGGTATGATCTGCACTGGGATACGGAGCGATCGGTACTGGGTTATGGCTTGAAATGTACTGGGATATGGGGTTATTTGCATTGGGATATAGACTGATCTGTACTGGGATACGGAGTTATCTGCACTGGGATACGCTGTGATCTACACTCGGATACAAAGTGATTTGTACTAGGATACGGTGTGTTCTGTACTGGGAAACAGTGTGATCTGCACTGGGATATGGAGCAATCTGTACTGGGATATGGAGTGATTTGTCCCGGATACGACATGATCTTTACTGGGATACTGTGTATTCTATACTGGGATGTGGCGTGACCTGTACTGGGATCGGGCATGATTTGTACTGGGATATAGGGTGATCTCTACTGGGACACAGAGCAATCTGTACTGGGCTATGGGGCCATCTGTACCTGGATACGTGGTGTTCTTTAGTGGGATACGACATGATCTGTGCTGAGATATGGAGCAATCTGTGCTGGGATATGGAGCAATCTGTTCTCGGATATGATTTGATCTGTACTGGGATAGGTGATCTGTACTGGGATACGGATCTGTACTTGGATAAGGAGAGATCTGCACTGCGATACGGAGCAATCTGAACTGGGATATGCAGTGATATTCACTGGGATACGGAGTGAGCAGTACTGGGATACCACATGATATGTACTGGGTTATAGGGTTATCTACACTGGGGTACGGATTGATCTGTACTGGGATATGGTGTGATCTGCACTGGAATACGGAGAGATCTGAACTGGGAAATGGAGCGATCTGTACTGGGATATGGAGGGACCTGCAAGCGATATGGTGTCATACGCACTGGGATATGGAGCTATTGGTACTGGGATACAGCATGAAATGTACTGGGATACTGGGTTATCTGCACTGGGATATGTATCGATCTGTACTGGGATACGGAGTGATCTGTACTGGGATACGGTGTGATCTGCACTGGGATACGAAGTGATCTGTGCGGGGATACGGAGTGATCTGTGTGGGGATATGGAGTGATCTGCAATGGGATACGGATTGATCTGTACCAGGATACGGGGTGTTGTAAACTGCGATATGGTGGGATCTGTACTGGGATATGGAGTGATCTGAACTGTGATATGGATCGATCTGAAGTGGGATATGGAGCAATCTGAATTGGGATATGGAGTGATCTGCACTGGGATATGGAACAATCTGAACTGGGATATGGAGCGAGCGGTACTGGAATATGGCATGATATGTACTGGGATATGGGGTTATCTGTACTGTAATAGGGAGTGATCTGCATTGGGATACAGAGTGATCTGTACTGGGATAAGGTTTGTTCTGAACTGGGATATGGTGTGATCTGCATTGGGATACAGGGTGATCTGCACTTGGATACGGAGCGATCTGCACTCGGATATGGAGCGATCCGCACTGGGATATGGTGTGATCTGTACTGAGATACGGAGTGATCTGCACTGAGATACGGAGTTATCTACACTGGGATACGCTGTGATCTACACTCGGATACGAAGTGCTTTGTACTAGGATATGGTGTGATCTGTACTGGGAAACGGTGTGATCTGCACTGGGATATGGAGCAATCTGAACTGGGATATGGAGTGATCTGTCCCGGATACGACATGATCTGTACTGGGATACTCTGTATTCTATACTCGGATATGGTGTGACCTGTACAGGGATCGGGCATGATTTGTACTGCAGTACAGAGTGATCTGTAATGGAATACAGCGTGATCTGTACTGGGATCGAACGTGATATGTACTGGGATATAGGATGATCTCTACTGGTACACGGAGTGATCTGTACTGGGCTATTGGGCCTACTGTACCTGGAAATGTGGTGTTCTTAACTGGGATATGGTGTGATCTACACCGGGATACAGTGTGATCTTTACTGAGATACAACGTGATCTGTCCTGGGATATGGAGCAATCTGTGCAGGGATATGGAGTAATCTGCTGGGATATGGAGCAATATTTTCCCGGATATGATTTGATCAGTACTGGGATAGGTGATCTGTACTGGATTATGGGGTGATCAGTACTGGGATAATGAGAGATCTGCACGGGGATATGGAGCGATCTGAACTGGGGTACGGAGCGATCTGAACTGGGATGCGGTGTGATCTGAACTGGGATACTGAACGATCTGCACTGGGATATGGAGTGAGCTGCACTTGGATATGGAGTGATCTTCACTGAGATACAGAGCGATCGGTACTGGGTTACAGAGCGATCTGCACTGGGATATGGAGCGATCTGCACTGGGATACGGAGTGAGCTGTACTGGGATACGGCGTGATATGTACTGGGATATAGGGTTATCTATACTGGGATATGGAGTGATCTGTACTGGGATAGGGGTGTTCTGAACTGGGATACGGAGCAATCTGCACTGCATTACAGAGCGATCTGCACTAGGATATGGAGTGATCGGTATTGGGTTACAGAGCGATCTGCACTGCAAGACGGAGAAACCTGCACTGGGATACGGCGTGATATGTACTGGGATATAGGGTTATCTGTACTGGGATACAGAGTGATCTGTACTGGGATACGGAGCGATCAGTACTGGGTTACAGAGCGATCTGCACTGGGATACGGAGTGATCTGCACTGGGATACGGTGTGATCTGCACTGGCATACGGAGCGATCGGTACTGGGTTATGGCTTGAAATGTACTGATAAACAGGATTATTTGCATTGGGATACAGATTGATCTGTACTGAGATACGGAGTGATATGCACTGGGATACGGAGTTATCTACACTGGGATACGCTGTGATCTACACTCGGATACGAAGTGATTTGTACTAGGATATGGTGTTACCTGTACTGGGAAACGGTGTGATCTGCACTGGGATATGGAGCAATCTGTACTGGGATATGGAGTGATCTGTCCCGGATACGACATGATCTGTACTGGGATACTCTGTATTCTGTACTCCGATATGGTGTGATCTGTATGCGATTGGACGTTATTTGTACTGCAGTATGGAGTAATCTGTACTGGGATGCAGCGTGATCTGTACTGGGATCGAACGTGATATGTACTGGGATATAGTGTGATCTCTACTGGTACACGGAGTGATCTGTACTGGGCTATCGGGCCTACTGTACCTGGATACGTGGTGTTCTTAACTGTAATATGGTGTGATCTACACTGGGATACGATGTGATCTTTACTGGGTTACGACGTGATCTGTCCTGGGATATGGAGCAATCTGTGCTGGGATATGGAGTAATCTGCTGGGATATGGAGCAATATTTTCTCAGATATGATTTGATCAGTACTGGGATAGGTGATCTGTACTGCGATATGGAGTGATCAGTACTGGGATAATGAGAGATCTGCACGGGGATATGGAGCGATCTGAACTGGGATACGAAGTGATCTGAACTGGGATACGGTGTGATCTGATCTGGGATACTGAGCGATCTGCACTGCGATATGGAGTGATCTGCACTTGGATATGGAGTGATCTGCACTGAGATACAGAGCGATCGGTACTGGGTTACAGAGCGATCTGCACTGGGATACAGAGCGATCTGCACTGGAATACGGAGTGAGCGGTACTGGGATACGGCGTGATATGTACTGGGATATAGGGTTATCTGTACTGGGATATGGAGTGATCTGTACTGGGATACGGGGTGTTCTGAACTGGGATACGTAGCGATCTGCACTGCGTTACAGAGCGATCTGCACTAGGATATGGAGTGATCGGTACTGGGTTACAGAGCGATCTGCACTTGAATACAGAGAGACCTGCACTGGGATATGGAGTAAGTGGTACTGGGATACGGCGTGATATGTACTGGGATATAGAGTTATCTGTACTAGGATGCAGAGTGATCTGTACTGGGATACGGAGCGATCAGTACTGGGTTACAGAGCATTCTGCACTGGGATACGGAGCGATCTGCAGTGGGATACGGTGTGATCTGCACAGGCATACGGAGCGATCGGTACTGGGTTACGGCTTGAAATGTACTGAAAAACAGGATTATTTGCATTGGGATACAGATTGATCTGTACTGAGTGATCTGCACTGAGATACGGAGTTATCTACACTGGGATACGCTGTGATCTGCACTCGGATATGAAGTGCTTTGTACTCGGATATGGTGTGATCTGTACTGGGAAACGGTGTGATCTGCACTGGGATATGGAGCAATCTGAACTGGGATATGGAGTGATCTGTCCCGGATACGACATGATCTGTACTGGGATACTCTGTATTCTGTACTCAGATATGGTGTGATCTGTAATGCGATCGGACATGATTTGTACTGCAGTATGGAGTAATCTGTACTGGGATACAGCGTGATCTGTACTGGGATCGAACGTGATATGTACTGGGATATACGGTGATCTCTACTGGGACATGGAGTGATCTGTACTGGGCTATGGGGCCAACTGTACCTGGATACGTGGTGTTCTTAACTGGCATATGGTGTGATCTGCGCCGGGATATGGTGTGGTCTTTATGGGGATATGACGTGATCTGTGCTCGGATATGGAGCAATCTGTGCTGGGATATCGAGTAATCTGCTGGGATATGGAGCAATATGTTCTCGGATATGATTTGATCTGTTCTGGGATAGGTGATCTGTACTGGGATATGGGGTGTTCAGCACTGGGTTAATGAGAGATCTGCACGGGGATACGGAGCGATCTGAACTGGGATATGGAGCGATCTGAAATGGGATATGGTGCGATCTGAACTGGGATCCTGAGCGATCTGCACTGGGTTTACCGAGCGATCTGCACTGGGATACGGAGTGAGCGGTACTGGGATACGGCATGATATGTACTGGGATATAGGGTTATCTGTACTTTGATACGGAGTGATCTGTAATGGAATACGAGGTGTTTTGAACTGGAATACGGTGCCATCTGCACTGCGATACAGAGCGATCTGCACTGGGATACGGAGAAATCTGCACTGAGAAACGGAGCGATCTGCACTGGGATACGGAGTGATCTGCACTGGGATACGGTGTGATCCTCACTGGGATACGGAGCGATCGGTACTGTGTTATGGCTTGAAATGTACTGGGATACCTGGTTTTTTGCACGGGGATACTTAGCGATCTGTACTGGGATACGGAGAGAGCGGTACTGGGATACGGCGTGATATGTACTGGGATATACGGTTATCACTACTGGGATACGGAGTGATCTGCACTGGGATACGGGGTGTTCTGAACTTGGATACGGAGCGATCTGCACTGCGATACAGAGTGATCTGTACTGGGATATGGTGTGATCTGCACTGAGATACAGAGCGATCGGTACTGGGTTACAGAGCGATCTGCACTGGGATATGGTATGATCTGCACTGGGATACGGAGCGATCGGTACTGGGTTATGGCTTGAAATGTACTGGGATATGGGGTTATTTGCATTGGGATATAGACTGATCTGTACTGGGATACGGAGTTATCTGCACTGGGATACGCTGTGATCTACACTCGGATACAAAGTGATTTGTACTAGGATACGGTGTGTTCTGTACTGGGAAACAGTGTGATCTGCACTGGGATATGGAGCAATCTGTACTGGGATATGGAGTGATTTGTCCCGGATACGACATGATCTTTACTGGGATACTGTGTATTCTATACTGGGATGTGGCGTGACCTGTACTGGGATCGGGCATGATTTGTACTGGGATATAGGGTGATCTCTACTGGGACACAGAGCAATCTGTACTGGGCTATGGGGCCATCTGTACCTGGATACGTGGTGTTCTTTAGTGGGATACGACATGATCTGTGCTGAGATATGGAGCAATCTGTGCTGGGATATGGAGCAATCTGTTCTCGGATATGATTTGATCTGTACTGGGATAGGTGATCTGTACTGGGATACGGATCTGTACTTGGATAAGGAGAGATCTGCACTGCGATACGGAGCAATCTGAACTGGGATATGCAGTGATATTCACTGGGATACGGAGTGAGCAGTACTGGGATACCACATGATATGTACTGGGTTATAGGGTTATCTACACTGGGGTACGGATTGATCTGTACTGGGATATGGTGTGATCTGCACTGGAATACGGAGAGATCTGAACTGGGAAATGGAGCGATCTGTACTGGGATATGGAGGGACCTGCAAGCGATATGGTGTCATACGCACTGGGATATGGAGCTATTGGTACTGGGATACAGCATGAAATGTACTGGGATACTGGGTTATCTGCACTGGGATATGTATCGATCTGTACTGGGATACGGAGTGATCTGTACTGGGATACGGTGTGATCTGCACTGGGATACGAAGTGATCTGTGCGGGGATACGGAGTGATCTGTGTGGGGATATGGAGTGATCTGCAATGGGATACGGATTGATCTGTACCAGGATACGGGGTGTTGTAAACTGCGATATGGTGGGATCTGTACTGGGATATGGAGTGATCTGAACTGTGATATGGATCGATCTGAAGTGGGATATGGAGCAATCTGAATTGGGATATGGAGTGATCTGCACTGGGATATGGAACAATCTGAACTGGGATATGGAGCGAGCGGTACTGGAATATGGCATGATATGTACTGGGATATGGGGTTATCTGTACTGTAATAGGGAGTGATCTGCATTGGGATACAGAGTGATCTGTACTGGGATAAGGTTTGTTCTGAACTGGGATATGGTGTGATCTGCATTGGGATACAGGGTGATCTGCACTTGGATACGGAGCGATCTGCACTCGGATATGGAGCGATCCGCACTGGGATATGGTGTGATCTGTACTGAGATACGGAGTGATCTGCACTGAGATACGGAGTTATCTACACTGGGATACGCTGTGATCTACACTCGGATACGAAGTGCTTTGTACTAGGATATGGTGTGATCTGTACTGGGAAACGGTGTGATCTGCACTGGGATATGGAGCAATCTGAACTGGGATATGGAGTGATCTGTCCCGGATACGACATGATCTGTACTGGGATACTCTGTATTCTATACTCGGATATGGTGTGACCTGTACAGGGATCGGGCATGATTTGTACTGCAGTACAGAGTGATCTGTAATGGAATACAGCGTGATCTGTACTGGGATCGAACGTGATATGTACTGGGATATAGGATGATCTCTACTGGTACACGGAGTGATCTGTACTGGGCTATTGGGCCTACTGTACCTGGAAATGTGGTGTTCTTAACTGGGATATGGTGTGATCTACACCGGGATACAGTGTGATCTTTACTGAGATACAACGTGATCTGTCCTGGGATATGGAGCAATCTGTGCAGGGATATGGAGTAATCTGCTGGGATATGGAGCAATATTTTCCCGGATATGATTTGATCAGTACTGGGATAGGTGATCTGTACTGGATTATGGGGTGATCAGTACTGGGATAATGAGAGATCTGCACGGGGATATGGAGCGATCTGAACTGGGGTACGGAGCGATCTGAACTGGGATGCGGTGTGATCTGAACTGGGATACTGAACGATCTGCACTGGGATATGGAGTGAGCTGCACTTGGATATGGAGTGATCTTCACTGAGATACAGAGCGATCGGTACTGGGTTACAGAGCGATCTGCACTGGGATATGGAGCGATCTGCACTGGGATACGGAGTGAGCTGTACTGGGATACGGCGTGATATGTACTGGGATATAGGGTTATCTATACTGGGATATGGAGTGATCTGTACTGGGATAGGGGTGTTCTGAACTGGGATACGGAGCAATCTGCACTGCATTACAGAGCGATCTGCACTAGGATATGGAGTGATCGGTATTGGGTTACAGAGCGATCTGCACTGCAAGACGGAGAAACCTGCACTGGGATACGGCGTGATATGTACTGGGATATAGGGTTATCTGTACTGGGATACAGAGTGATCTGTACTGGGATACGGAGCGATCAGTACTGGGTTACAGAGCGATCTGCACTGGGATACGGAGTGATCTGCACTGGGATACGGTGTGATCTGCACTGGCATACGGAGCGATCGGTACTGGGTTATGGCTTGAAATGTACTGATAAACAGGATTATTTGCATTGGGATACAGATTGATCTGTACTGAGATACGGAGTGATATGCACTGGGATACGGAGTTATCTACACTGGGATACGCTGTGATCTACACTCGGATACGAAGTGATTTGTACTAGGATATGGTGTTACCTGTACTGGGAAACGGTGTGATCTGCACTGGGATATGGAGCAATCTGTACTGGGATATGGAGTGATCTGTCCCGGATACGACATGATCTGTACTGGGATACTCTGTATTCTGTACTCCGATATGGTGTGATCTGTATGCGATTGGACGTTATTTGTACTGCAGTATGGAGTAATCTGTACTGGGATGCAGCGTGATCTGTACTGGGATCGAACGTGATATGTACTGGGATATAGTGTGATCTCTACTGGTACACGGAGTGATCTGTACTGGGCTATCGGGCCTACTGTACCTGGATACGTGGTGTTCTTAACTGTAATATGGTGTGATCTACACTGGGATACGATGTGATCTTTACTGGGTTACGACGTGATCTGTCCTGGGATATGGAGCAATCTGTGCTGGGATATGGAGTAATCTGCTGGGATATGGAGCAATATTTTCTCAGATATGATTTGATCAGTACTGGGATAGGTGATCTGTACTGCGATATGGAGTGATCAGTACTGGGATAATGAGAGATCTGCACGGGGATATGGAGCGATCTGAACTGGGATACGAAGTGATCTGAACTGGGATACGGTGTGATCTGATCTGGGATACTGAGCGATCTGCACTGCGATATGGAGTGATCTGCACTTGGATATGGAGTGATCTGCACTGAGATACAGAGCGATCGGTACTGGGTTACAGAGCGATCTGCACTGGGATACAGAGCGATCTGCACTGGAATACGGAGTGAGCGGTACTGGGATACGGCGTGATATGTACTGGGATATAGGGTTATCTGTACTGGGATATGGAGTGATCTGTACTGGGATACGGGGTGTTCTGAACTGGGATACGTAGCGATCTGCACTGCGTTACAGAGCGATCTGCACTAGGATATGGAGTGATCGGTACTGGGTTACAGAGCGATCTGCACTTGAATACAGAGAGACCTGCACTGGGATATGGAGTAAGTGGTACTGGGATACGGCGTGATATGTACTGGGATATAGAGTTATCTGTACTAGGATGCAGAGTGATCTGTACTGGGATACGGAGCGATCAGTACTGGGTTACAGAGCATTCTGCACTGGGATACGGAGCGATCTGCAGTGGGATACGGTGTGATCTGCACAGGCATACGGAGCGATCGGTACTGGGTTACGGCTTGAAATGTACTGAAAAACAGGATTATTTGCATTGGGATACAGATTGATCTGTACTGAGTGATCTGCACTGAGATACGGAGTTATCTACACTGGGATACGCTGTGATCTGCACTCGGATATGAAGTGCTTTGTACTCGGATATGGTGTGATCTGTACTGGGAAACGGTGTGATCTGCACTGGGATATGGAGCAATCTGAACTGGGATATGGAGTGATCTGTCCCGGATACGACATGATCTGTACTGGGATACTCTGTATTCTGTACTCAGATATGGTGTGATCTGTAATGCGATCGGACATGATTTGTACTGCAGTATGGAGTAATCTGTACTGGGATACAGCGTGATCTGTACTGGGATCGAACGTGATATGTACTGGGATATACGGTGATCTCTACTGGGACATGGAGTGATCTGTACTGGGCTATGGGGCCAACTGTACCTGGATACGTGGTGTTCTTAACTGGCATATGGTGTGATCTGCGCCGGGATATGGTGTGGTCTTTATGGGGATATGACGTGATCTGTGCTCGGATATGGAGCAATCTGTGCTGGGATATCGAGTAATCTGCTGGGATATGGAGCAATATGTTCTCGGATATGATTTGATCTGTTCTGGGATAGGTGATCTGTACTGGGATATGGGGTGTTCAGCACTGGGTTAATGAGAGATCTGCACGGGGATACGGAGCGATCTGAACTGGGATATGGAGCGATCTGAAATGGGATATGGTGCGATCTGAACTGGGATCCTGAGCGATCTGCACTGGGTTTACCGAGCGATCTGCACTGGGATACGGAGTGAGCGGTACTGGGATACGGCATGATATGTACTGGGATATAGGGTTATCTGTACTTTGATACGGAGTGATCTGTAATGGAATACGAGGTGTTTTGAACTGGAATACGGTGCCATCTGCACTGCGATACAGAGCGATCTGCACTGGGATACGGAGAAATCTGCACTGAGAAACGGAGCGATCTGCACTGGGATACGGAGTGATCTGCACTGGGATACGGTGTGATCCTCACTGGGATACGGAGCGATCGGTACTGTGTTATGGCTTGAAATGTACTGGGATACCTGGTTTTTTGCACGGGGATACTTAGCGATCTGTACTGGGATACGGAGAGAGCGGTACTGGGATACGGCGTGATATGTACTGGGATATACGGTTATCACTACTGGGATACGGAGTGATCTGCACTGGGATACGGGGTGTTCTGAACTTGGATACGGAGCGATCTGCACTGCGATACAGAGTGATCTGTACTGGGATATGGTGTGATCTGCACTGAGATACAGAGCGATCGGTACTGGGTTACAGAGCGATCTGCACTGGGATATGGTATGATCTGCACTGGGATACGGAGCGATCGGTACTGGGTTATGGCTTGAAATGTACTGGGATATGGGGTTATTTGCATTGGGATATAGACTGATCTGTACTGGGATACGGAGTTATCTGCACTGGGATACGCTGTGATCTACACTCGGATACAAAGTGATTTGTACTAGGATACGGTGTGTTCTGTACTGGGAAACAGTGTGATCTGCACTGGGATATGGAGCAATCTGTACTGGGATATGGAGTGATTTGTCCCGGATACGACATGATCTTTACTGGGATACTGTGTATTCTATACTGGGATGTGGCGTGACCTGTACTGGGATCGGGCATGATTTGTACTGGGATATAGGGTGATCTCTACTGGGACACAGAGCAATCTGTACTGGGCTATGGGGCCATCTGTACCTGGATACGTGGTGTTCTTTAGTGGGATACGACATGATCTGTGCTGAGATATGGAGCAATCTGTGCTGGGATATGGAGCAATCTGTTCTCGGATATGATTTGATCTGTACTGGGATAGGTGATCTGTACTGGGATACGGATCTGTACTTGGATAAGGAGAGATCTGCACTGCGATACGGAGCAATCTGAACTGGGATATGCAGTGATATTCACTGGGATACGGAGTGAGCAGTACTGGGATACCACATGATATGTACTGGGTTATAGGGTTATCTACACTGGGGTACGGATTGATCTGTACTGGGATATGGTGTGATCTGCACTGGAATACGGAGAGATCTGAACTGGGAAATGGAGCGATCTGTACTGGGATATGGAGGGACCTGCAAGCGATATGGTGTCATACGCACTGGGATATGGAGCTATTGGTACTGGGATACAGCATGAAATGTACTGGGATACTGGGTTATCTGCACTGGGATATGTATCGATCTGTACTGGGATACGGAGTGATCTGTACTGGGATACGGTGTGATCTGCACTGGGATACGAAGTGATCTGTGCGGGGATACGGAGTGATCTGTGTGGGGATATGGAGTGATCTGCAATGGGATACGGATTGATCTGTACCAGGATACGGGGTGTTGTAAACTGCGATATGGTGGGATCTGTACTGGGATATGGAGTGATCTGAACTGTGATATGGATCGATCTGAAGTGGGATATGGAGCAATCTGAATTGGGATATGGAGTGATCTGCACTGGGATATGGAACAATCTGAACTGGGATATGGAGCGAGCGGTACTGGAATATGGCATGATATGTACTGGGATATGGGGTTATCTGTACTGTAATAGGGAGTGATCTGCATTGGGATACAGAGTGATCTGTACTGGGATAAGGTTTGTTCTGAACTGGGATATGGTGTGATCTGCATTGGGATACAGGGTGATCTGCACTTGGATACGGAGCGATCTGCACTCGGATATGGAGCGATCCGCACTGGGATATGGTGTGATCTGTACTGAGATACGGAGTGATCTGCACTGAGATACGGAGTTATCTACACTGGGATATGCTGTGATCTACACTCGGATACGAAGTGCTTTGTACTAGGATATGGTGTGATCTGTACTGGGAAACGGTGTGATCTGCACTGGGATATGGAGCAATCTGAACTGGGATATGGAGTGATCTGTCCCGGATACGACATGATCTGTACTGGGATACTCTGTATTCTGTACTCCGATATGGTGTGATCTGTAATGCGATCGGACATGATTTGTACTGCAGTATGGAGTAATCTGTACTGGGATACAGCGTGATCTGTACTGGGAGCGAACGTGATATGTACTGGGATATACGGTGATCTCTACTGGGACATGGTGTGATATGTACTGGGATACGCAGCGATGGGTACTGGGATACGACGTGATATGTACTGGGATACAGGGTGATCTGCACTGGGATATGGAGCGATCTGTACTGGGATACGGTGTGATCTGCACTGGGATACAGAGGGATCTGTACTGGGATAGGATATGATCTGTACTGGGATATGGGGTGATCTGTACTGGGATATGGGGTGAACTGTATAGGGATATGGAGCGATCTATACTGGGATAGGAGGTGTTCTGTACTGGGATACAGAGTGATCTGCACTGGGATATGGAGCGATCTGCACTGGGATACAGAGCGATCTGCACTGGGATATGGAGCGATCTGCACTGGGATACGGAGAAATCTGCACTGGGATACGGAATGATCTGCACTGGGATATGGAATGATCTGCACTGGGATACGGTGTGATCCTCACTGGATTATGGAGCGATCGGTACTGGGTTATGGCTTGAATTGTACTGGGATACGGGGTTATTTGTACTGGGATACGGAGCGATCTGCACTGCGATACAGAGCGATCTGTACTGGGATACGGTGTGATCTGCATTGGGATACGGAGCGATCGGCACTGGGTTACAGAGCGATCTGCACTGGGATACGGAGCGCTCGGTACTGGGTTACGGATTGAAATGTACTGGGATACGGGATTATTTGCATTGGGATACAGATTGATCTGTACTGGAATATGGAGTGATCTGCACTGGGATACGGAGTTATCGGCACTGGGATACAGCATGAAATGTACAGGGATACGGGGTTATCTGCACTGGGATATGTATCGATCTGTACTGGGATACGGTGTGATCTGTACTGGGATATGGTTTGATCTGCACTGAGATACGGAACAATCTGAAGTGGGTTACAGAGTGATCTGCACTGCGATATGGAGTGATCTGTCCTGGGATACGGGGTGATCTGCAATGGGATACGGATTGATCTGTACCAGTATACGGGGTGTTGTAAACTGCTATATGGTGGGATCTGCACTGGGAACGGAGCGATCTGTACTGGGATACGGAGCGAGCGGTACTGGGATATGGCATGATATGTATTGGGATATGGGGTTAACTGCACTGTAAAACGGAGTAATCTGCATTGGGATATGGAGCAATCTGAACTGGGATATGGAGCAATCTGCACTGGGATAAGGAGAAATGTTCACTGGGATACAGAGCGATCTGAACTGGGTTACGGAGCGATCTGAAATGAGATACAGAGTGATCTGCACTGGGATATGGAACGATCTGCACTGCAATACGGAGCGATTTGCTCTGGGATATGGAACGATCTGTACTGGGATACGGGGTGATCTCCACTGGGATACGGAGTGATCTGCACTGGGATACAGAGCAATCTGCACTGCGATACAGAGCAATCTGTACTGGGATACGGTGTGATCTGCACTGGGATACGGAGCGATCAGTACTGGGTTACAGAGCGATCTGCACTGGGATACGGAGCAATCTGCACTGGGATACGGTGTGATCTGCACTGGGATACGGAGCGATCGGCATTGGGTTATGGATTGAAATGTACTGGGATACAGGATTATTTGCATTGGGATACAGATTGATCTGTACTGAGATACGGAGTGATCTGCACTGGGATACAGTTATCTACACTGGGATACGCTGTGATCTACACTCGGATATGAAGTGATTTGTATAAGGATATGGTGTGATCTGTACTGGTAAATGATGTGATCTGCAATGGGATACGGATTGATCTGTACCAGCTTACGGGGTGTTGTAAACTGCAATATGGTGGGATCTGCACTGGGTACGGAGTGATCTGTACTGGGAAACCCAGCAAGCGATACTGGGATATGGCATGATATGTATTGGGATATGTGGTTATCTGCACTGTAAAACAGAGTGATCTGCATTGGGATACGGAGTGCTCTGTACTGGGATATGGGGTGTTCAGAACTGGGATACGGTGTGATCTGCATTGGGATACAGGATGATCTGCACTCGGATACTGAGCGATCTGCACTGGGATATGGTGTGATATGAACTGGGATAGGGAGCGATCTGCATTGGGATACAGGGTGATCTGCATTGGGATACAGGGTGATCTGCATTTGGATACGGAGCGATCTGCACTAGGATACTGAGCGATCTGCACTGGGATATGGTGTGATATGCACTGGGATACGAAGCGATGGGTACTGGGATACGACGTGATATGTACTGGGATACAGGGTGATCTGCACTGGGATATGGAGCGATCTGTACTGGGATACGGTGTGATCTGCACTGGGATACGGAGTGATCTGTACTGGGATACGGAGAAATCTGTACTGGGATAGGAGGTGTTCTGCACTGGGATACGGAGTGATGTGTACTGGGATACGGAGCAATCTGTACTGGGAGATGGAGTGATCTGTACTGGGATCGGATATGATCTGTACTGGGATATGGGGTGATCTGTACTGGGATATGGGTTGAACTGTATGGGGATATGGTGCAATCTATACTGGGATAGGAGGTGATCTGTACTGGGATATGGAGCAATCTGCACTAGGATACAGAGCGATCTGCACTGGGATATGGAGCGATCTGCACTGGGATACGGAGAAATCTTAACTGGGATAAGGAGTGATCTGCACTGGGATACTGAGCGATCTGAACTGGGATACGGAGCGATCTGCAATCAGATACGGTGCGATTTGCCCTGGGATATGGAACGATCCATAGTGGGATATGGGGTGATCACCACTGGGATATGGAGTGATCTGTACGGGGATACGGAGTGATCTGCACAGGGATACATTGCAATCTGCACTGGGATAAGAAACGATCTGTACTGGGATATGGTGCAATCTGCACTGGGATACAGATTGATCTGTACCAGGATGCGGGGTGTTATAAACTGCGATACGGTGTGAACTGCACTGGGATACGGAGCGATCTGCACTGTGATACAGAGCGATCTGTACGGGGATACGGTGTGATCTGCACTGGGATATGGAGCGATCGGTACTGTGTTACAGAGCGATCTGCACTGGGATCGAGCGTGATATGTACTGTGATATAGGGTGATGTCTACTGGGACACGGAGCGATCTGTACTGGGATATGGGGTCATCTGTACCTGGATAAGTGGTGTTCTTAATTGGCATATGGTGTGATCTACAGTGGGATATGTTGTGATCTTTAGAGGGATATGACGTGATCTGTGCTGGGATTTGGTGCAATCTGCGTTGGGATATGGAGTAATCTGTGGGATATGGAGCAATCTGCTCTCGGATATGATTTGATCTGTAATGGGATAGGTGATCTGTACTGGGATATGGGGTGATCAGTACTGGGATAAAGAGAGATGTGCACTGGGATATGGAGCGATCTGAACTGGGATATGGAGTGATCTGCACTGGGATACGGAGTGAGTGCAACTAGGATATGGCTTGATATGTACTGGGATATAGGGTTATCGCACTGGGATACGGATCGATCCGTACTGGGATACGGAGTGATCTGCACTGGGATACGGGGTGTTCTGAACTGGGATACAGAGTGATCTGCACTGGGATACGGAGCGATTGGCACTTTGATACGGAACGATCTGTACTGGGATATGGGGTGATCTGCACTGGGATACGAAGTGATCTGTACTGGATACGATGCGATCTGTACTGCGATACGATGCAATCTGCACTGGGATACAGATTGATCTTTAGCAGGATGTGGGGTGTTATAAAGTGCGATATGGTGGGATCTGCACTTGGATACGGAGCGATCTGCACTGGGATACAGAGCGATCTGCACTGTGATACAGAGCGATCTGCATTGGGATATGGTGTGATCTGCTGGGATATGGAGCGATCGGTACTATGTTACAGAGCGATCTGCACTGCGATACGGAACGATCTGCACTGGGTTACGATGTGATCTGCACTGGGATACGGAGTGATCGGTACTGGGTTATGGCTTGAAATGTAGTGGGATATGGGGTTATTTGCACTGGGATACGGAGCGATCTGCACTGTGATGCAGACCGATCTGTACTGTGATACGCTGTGATCTGCACTGGGATACGGAGAGATCAGCACTGGGTTACAGAGCGATCTGCACTGGGATACGGAACTTTCTGCACTGGGATACGGTGTGATCTGCACTGGGATACGGAGCGATCGGTACTGGGTTACGGCTTGAAATATACTGGCAGACAGGATTATTTGCATTGGGATACAGATTGATCTGTACTGAGATACAGAGCGATCTGCACTGGGATACGAAGCAATCTGCACTGCGATACAGAGCGATCTGCACTGGGATATGGAGTGATCTGCCCCGGGGTACGGTGTGATCTGCACTGGGATACGGAGTGATTGGTACTGGGTTACGGCTTGAAATGTCCTGGGAAACAGGATTATTTGCATTGGGATTCAGATTGATCTGTGCTGAGATACGGAGCGATCTGCACTTGGTTACAGAGTTATCTACACTGGGATATGCTGTGATCTACACTCAGATACGAAGTGATTTGTACTAGGATCCGGTGTGATCTGTACTGGGAAATGGTGTGATCTGCATTGGGATATGGAGCAATCTGCACTGGGATATGGAGTGATCTGTCCCGGATACGACATGATCTGTACTGGGATACTGTGTATTCTATACTCGGATATGGCGTGACCTGTACTGGGATACGAAGCGTTCTGTACTGGGGTACGATGCAATCTGCACTGGGATACAGATTGATCTTTACCAGAATGCGGTTTGTTATAAACTGCGATACGGTGTGATCTGCACTGTGAGACAGAGCGATCTGTATTGGGATACGGTGTGATCTGCACTGGGATACGGATTGATCTGCACTGTGATACAGAGCGATCTGTACTGGGATACGGTGTGATCTGCACTGGGATATGGAGCGATCGGTATTGTGTTACCGAGCGATCTGTACTGGGATATGGTGTGATCTGCACTTGGATACAGATTGATCTGTACCAGGATCCGGGGTGGTATAAACTGTGATACGCTGTGATCTGCACTGGGATACGGAGCGATCTGCACTGTGATACAGAGCGATCTGTACTGGGATACGGTATGATCTGCACTCGGATACGGATTGATCTGCACTGTGATACAGAGCGATCTGTACTGGGATACGGTGTGATCTGCAGTGGGATACAGATTGATCTGTACCAGGATGCAGGGTGTTATAAAGTGCGATATGTTGGGATCTGCAAGGGGATATGGAACGATCAGCTCTGGGTTACAGAGCGATCTGCACTGTGATACAGAGTGAACTGTACTGGGATACGGAGCGATCTGCACTCGGATACGGAGCGATCTGCACTGCGAGACAGAGCGATCTGTACTGGGATACGATGTGATCTGCACTGGGATACGGAGCTATCAGTACTGGGTTACATAGCGATCTGCACTGGGATATGGAGCGATCTGCACAGGGATACGGTGTGATCTGCACTGGGATACAGAGTGATCGGTACTGGGTTACGGCTTGAAATGTACTGGGATACAGGATTATTTGCATTGGGATACAGATTGATCTGTACTGAGATACGGAGTGATCTGCACTGGGATACAGAGTTATCTACATTGGGATACAGTGTGATCTACACTCGGATATGAAGTGATTTGTACTAGGATACGGAGTGATCTGTACTGGGAAACGGTGTGATCTGCACTGGGATATGGAGCAATCTGTACTGGGATATGGAGTGATCTGTCCCGGATACGACATGATCTGTACTGGGATACTGTGTATTCTATACTCGGATATGGTGTGACCGGTAATGCGGTCGGACATGATTTGTACTGCAGTACGGAGTGATCTGTACTGGGATACTTCGTGATCTGTACTGGGATCGAGCGTGATATGTACTGGGATATAGGGTGATCTCTACTGGGACACGGAGCGATCTGTACTGGGCTATTGGGCCATCTGTACCTGGATAAGTGGTGTTCTTAACTGGCATATGGTGTGATCTACACTGGGATATGGTGTGATCTTTACTGGGATATGACGTGATCTGTGCTGGAATTTGGTGCAATCTGCATTGGGATATGGAGTAATCTGCTGGGAAATGGAGCAATCTGCTCTCGGATATGATTTGATCTGTAATGGAATAGGTGATCTGTACTGGGATATGGGGTGATCAGTACTGAGATAAGGAGAGATGTGCACTGGGATACGGAGCGATCTGAACTGGGATATGGAGTGATCTGCACTGGGATACGGAGTGAGTGCTACTGGGATATGGCTTGATATGTACTGGGATATAGGGTTATCACACTGGGATACGGATCAATCCGTACTGGGATACGGAGTGATCTGTACTGGGATACGGGGTGTTCTGAACTGGGATACAGAGTGATCTGCACTGGGATACGGAGCGATTGGCACTTTGATACGGAACAAACTGTACTTGGACATGGGGTGATCTGCACTGGGATACGGAGCGATTGGCACTTTGATATGGAATGATCTGTACTGGGATATGGGGTGATCTGCACTGGGATACGAAGTGATCTGTACTGGATACGATGCGATCTGTACTGCGATATGATGCAATATGCACTGGGATACAGATTGATCTTTACCAGGATGCGGGGTGTTATAAAGTGCGATATGGTGGGATCTGCACTTGGATATGGAGCGATCTGCACTGGGATACAGAGCGATCTGCACTGTGATACAGAGCGATCTGCATTGGGATATGGTGTGATCTGCTGGGATATGGAGCGATCGGTACTATGTTACAGAGCGATCTGCACTGTGATACGGAACGATCTGCACTGGGTTACGATGTGATCGGTACTGGGTTATGGCTTGAAATGTAGTGGGATATGGGGTAATTTGCACTGGGATACGGAGCGATCTGCACTGTGATGCAGAGCGATCTGTACTGTGATACGCTGTGATCTGCACTGGGATACGGAGAGATCAGTACTGGGTTACAGAGCGATCTGTACTGGGATACGGAACTTTCTGCACTGGGATACGGTGTGATCTGCACTGGGATACGGAGCGATCGCTACTGGGTTATGGCTTGAAATATACTGGCAGACAGGATTATTTGCATTGGGATACAGATTGATCTGTACTGAGATAAAGAGCGATCTGCACTGGGATACGAAGCAATCTGCACTGCGATACAGAGCGATCTGCACTGGGATATGGAGTGATCTGCCCCGGGGTACGGTGTGATCTGCACTGGGATACGGAGTGATTGGTACTGGGTTACGGCTTGAAATGTACTGGGATACAGGATTATTTGCATTGGGATTCAGATTGATCTGTGCTGAGATACGGAGCGATCTGCACTTGGTTACAGAGTTATCTACACTGGGATATGCTGTGATCTACACTCAGATACGAAGTGATTTGTACTAGGATCCGGTGTGATCTGTACTGGGAAATGGTGTGATCTGCATTGGGATATGGAGCAATCTGCACTGGGATATGGAGTGATCTGTCCCGGATACGACATGATCTGTACTGGGATACTGTGTATTCTATACTCGGATATGGCGTGACCTGTACTGGGATATGAAGCGTTCTGTACTGGGGTACGATGCAATCTGCACTGGGATACAGATTGATCTTTACCAGAATGCGGTTTGTTATAAACTGCGATACGGTGTGATCTGCACTGTGAGACAGAGCGATCTGTACTGGGATACGGTGTGATCTGCACTGGGACACGGATTGATCTGCACTGTGATACAGAGCGATCTGTACTGGGATACGGTGTGATCTGCACTGGGATATGGAGCGATCGGTATTGTGTTACCGAGTGATCTGTACTGGGATATGGTGTGATCTGCACTTGGATACAGATTGATCTGTACCAGGATCCGGGGTGGTATAAACTGTGATACGCTGTGATCTGCACTGGGATACGGAGTGATCTGCACTGTGATACAGAGCGATCTGTACTGGGATACGGTATGATCTGCACTGGGATACGGATTGATCTGCACTGTGATACAGAGCGATCTGTACTGGGATACGGAGTGATCTGCAGTGGGATACAGATTGATCTGTACCAGGATGCAGGGTGTTATAAAGTGCGATATGTTGGGATCTGCAAGGGGATACGGAGCGATCAGCACTGGGTTACAGAGCGATCTGCACTGTGATACAGAGTGATCTGTACTGGGATACGGAGCGATCTGCACTCGGATACGGAGCGATCTGCACTGCGAGACAGAGTGATCTGTACTGGGATACGATGTGATCTGCACTGGGATACGGAGCTATCAGTACTAGGTTACATAGCGATCTGCACTGGGATACGGAGCGATCTGCACAGGGATACGGTGTGATCTGCACTGGGATACGGAGTGATCGGTACTGGGTTATGGCTTGAAATGTACTGGGATACAGGATTATTTGCATTGGGATACAGATTGATCTGTGCTGAGATACAGAGCGATCTGCACTGGGATACAGAGCTATCTACACTGGGATATGCTGTGATCTACACTCAGATACGAAGTGATTTGTACTAGGATCCGGTGTGATCTGTACTGGGAAATGGTGTGATCTGCATTGGGATATGGAGCAATCTGCACTGGGATATGGAGTGATCTGTCCCGGATACGACATGATCTGTACTGGGATACTGTGTATTCTATACTCGGATATGGCGTGACCTGTACTGGGATACGAAGCGTTCTGTACTGGGATACGATGCAATCTGCACTGGGATACAGATTGATCTTTACCAGAATGCGGTTTGTGATAAACTGCGATACGGTGTGATCTGCACTGTGAGACAGAGCGATCTGTACTGGGATACGGTGTGATCTGTACTGGGATATGGTGTGATCTGCACTGGGATATGGAGCGATCGGTATTGTGTTACCGAGCGATCTGTACTGGGATATGGTGTGATCTGCACTTGGATACAGATTGATCTGTACCAGGATCCGGGGTGGTATAAACTGTGATACGGTGTGATCTGCACTGGGATACGGCGCGATCTGCACTGTGATACAGAGCGATCTGTACTGGGATACGGTATGATCTGCACTGGGATACGGATTGATCTGCACTGTGATACAGAGCGATCTGTACTGGGATACGGTGTGATCTGCAGTGGGATACAGATTGATCTGTACCAGGATGCAGGGTGTTATAAAGTGCGATATGTTGGGATCTGCAAGGGGATACGGAGCGATCAGCACTGGGTTACAGAGCAATCTGCACTGTGATACAGAGTGATCTGTACTGGGATACGGAGCGATCTGCACTCGGATACGGAGCGATCAGCACTGCGAGACAGAGCGATCTGTACTGGGATACGATGTGATCTGCACTGGGATACGGAGCTATCAGTACTGGGTTACATAGCGATCTGCACTGGGATACGGAGCAATCTGCACAGGGATACGGTGTGATCTGCACTGGGATACGGAGTGATCGGTACTGGGTTACGGCTTGAAATGTACTGGGATACTGGATTATTTGCATTGGGATACAGATTGATCTGTACTGAGATACGGAGTGATCTGCACTGGGATACGGAGTTATCTACATTGGGATATGCTGTGATCTACACTCGGATATGAAGTGATTTGTACTAGGATACGGTGTGATCTGTACTGGGAAACGGTCTGATGTGCACTGGGATATGGAGCAATCTGTACTGGGATATGGAGTGATCTGTCCAGGATATGACATGATCTGTACTGGGATACTGTGTATTCTATACTCAGATATGGTGTGACCTGTAATGCGATGGGACGTTATTTGTACTGCAGTACGGAGTGATCTGTACTGGGATACAGCGTGATCTTTACTGGGATCGAGCGTGATATGTACTGTGATATAGGGTGATGTCTACTGGGACATGGAGCGATCTGTACTGGGCTATGGGGTCATCTGTACCTGGATAAGTGGTGTTCTTAACTGGCATATGGTGTGATCTACAGTGGGATATGTTGTGATCTTTAGAGGGATATGACGTGATCTGTGCTGGGATTTGGTGCAATCTGCGTTGGGATATGGAGTAATCTGTGGGATATGGAGCAATCTGCTCTCGGATATGATTTGATCTGTAATGGGATAGGTGATCTGTACTGGGATATGGGGTGATCAGTACTGGGATAAGGAGAGATGTGCACTGGGATACGGAGCGATCTGAACTGGGATATGGAGTGATCTGCACTGGGATACGGAGTGAGTGCTACTAGGATATGGTTTGATATGTACTGGGATATAGGGTTATCACACTGGGATACGGATCAATCCGTACTGGGATACGGAGTGAACTGTACTGGGATACGGGGTGTTCTGAACTGGGATACAGAGTGATCTGCACTGGGATACGGAGCGATTGGCACTTTGATACGGAACGATCTGTACTTGGATATGGGGTGATCTGCACTGGGATACGGAGCGATTGGCACTTTGATATGGAACGATCTGTACTGGGATATGGGGTGATCTGCACTGGGATAAGGAGTGACCTGTACTGGATACGATGCGATCTGTACAGGGATATGATGTGATCTGCACTGGGATACGGTGCGATCGCTACTGGGTTATGGCTTGAAATGTAGTGGGATATGGGGTTATTTGCACTGGGATATGGAGCGATCTGAACTGTGATGCAGAGTGATCTGTACTGTGATACGCTGTGATCTGCTTTGGGATACGCAGCGATCAGAATTGGGTACAGAGCGATCTGCATTGGGATACAGAGCGATCTGCACTGGGATACAGAGCAATCTTCACTGGGATACGGAGCGAACAGCACTGTGATAACGGTGTGATCTGCACAGGGAGACGGAGCGATCGGTACTGGGTTATGGCTTGAAATGTACAGGCAGACAGGATTATTTGCATTGGGATACAGATTGATCTGTACTGAGATACGGAGTGATCTGCACTGGGATACGGAGTTATCTACATTGGGATACAGTGTGATCTACACTCGGATATGAAGTGATTTGTATTAGGATACGGAGTGATCTGTACTGGGAAACGGTGTGATCTGCACTGGGATATGGAGCAATCTGTACTGGGATATGGAGTGATCTGTCCCGGATACGACATGATCTGTACTGGGATACTGTGTATTCTATACTCGGATACGGTGTGACCGGTAATGCGGTCGGACATGATTTGTACTGCAGTACGGAGTGATCTGTACTGGGATACATCGTGATCTGTACTGGGATCGAGCGTGATATGTACAGGGATATAGGGTGATCTCTACTGGGACACGGAGCGATCTGTACTGGGCTATTGGGCCATCTGTACCTGGATAAGTGGTGTTCTTAACTGGCATATGGTGTGATCTACACTGGGATATGGTGTGATCTTTACTGGGATATGACGTGATCTGTGCTGGAATTTGGTGCAATCTGCATTGGGATATGGAGTAATCTGCTGGGAAATGGAGCAATCTGCTCTCGGATATGATTTGATCTGTAATGGAATAGGTGATCTGTACTGGGATATGGGGTGATCAGTACTGAGATAAGGAGAGATGTGCACTGGGATACGGAGCGATCTGAACTGGGATATGGAGTGATCTGCACTGGGATACGGAGTGAGTGCTACTGGGATATGGCTTGATATGTACTGGGATATAGGGTTATCGCACTGGGATATGGATCAATCCGTACTGGGATACGGAGTGATCTGTACTGGGATACGGGGTGTTCTGAACTGGGATACAGAGTGATCTGCACTGGGATACGGAGCGATTGGCACTTTGATACGGAACAAACTGTACTTGGACATGGGGTGATCTGCATTGGGATACGGAGCGATTGGCACTTTGA
Organism: Isurus oxyrinchus; assembly: GCA_026770705.1. Classification (NCBI taxonomy): domain Eukaryota; kingdom Metazoa; phylum Chordata; class Chondrichthyes; order Lamniformes; family Lamnidae; genus Isurus; species Isurus oxyrinchus. The sequence continues at coordinate 806,288 of JANJGN010000111.1, forward strand.
TATGGAACGATCTGTACTGGGAAATGGGGTGATCTGCACTGGGATACGAAGTGATCTGTACTGGATACGATGCGATCTGTACTGCGATACGATGCAATCTGCACTGGGATACAGATTGATCTTTACCAGGATGCGGGGTGTTATAAAGTGCGATATGGTGGGATCTGCACTTGGATATGGAGCGATCTGCACTGGGATACAGAGTGATCTGCACTGTGATACAGAGCGATCTGCATTGGGATATGGTGTGATCTGCTGGGATATGGAGCGATCGGTACTATGTTACAGAGCGATCTGCACTGCGATACGGAACGATCTGCACTGGGTTATGATGTGATCGGTACTGGGTTATGGCTTGAAATGTAGTGGGATATGGGGTTATTTGCACTGGGATACGGAGCGATCTGCACTGTGATGCAGAGCGATCTGTACTGTGATATGCTGTGATCTGCACTGGGATACGGAGAGATCAGTACTGGGTTACAGAGCGATCTGCACTGGGATACGGAACTTTCTGCACTGTGATACGGTGTGATCTGCACTGGGATACGGAGCGATCTGCACTGTGATACAGAGCGATCTGTACTGGGATACGGTATGATCTGCACTGGGATACGGATTGATCTGCACTGTGGTACAGAGCGATCTGTACTGGGATACGGAGTGATCTGCAGTGGGATACAGATTGATCTGTACCAGGATGCAGGGTGTTATAAAGTGCGATATGTTGGGATCTGCAAGGGGATACGGAGCGATCAGCACTGGGTTACAGAGCGATCTGCACTGTGATACAGAGTGATCTGTACTGGGATACGGAGCGATCTGCACTCGGATACGGAGCGATCTGCACTGCGAGACAGAGCGATCTGTACTGGGATACGATGTGATCTGCACTGGGATACGGAGCTATCAGTACTGGGTTACATAGCGATCTGCACTGGGATACGGAGCGATCTGCACAGGGATACGGTGTGATCTGCACTGGGATACGGAGTGATCGGTACTGGGTTACGGCTTGAAATGTACTGGGATACAGGATTATTTGCATTGGGATACAGATTGATCTGTGCTGAGATACAGAGCGATCTGCACTTGGTTACAGAGTTATCTACACTGGGATATGCTGTGATCTACACTCAGATACGAAGTGATTTGTACTAGGATCCGGTGTGATCTGTACTGGGAAATGGTGTGATCTGCATTGGGATATGGAGCAATCTGCACTGGGATATGGAGTGATCTGTCCCGGATACGACATGATCTGTACTGGGATACTGTGTATTCTATACTCGGATATGGCGTGACCTGTACTGGGATACGAAGCGTTCTGTACTGGGATACGATGCAATCTGCACTGGGATACAGATTGATCTTTACCAGAATGCGGTTTGTTATAAACTGCGATACGGTGTGATCTGCACTGTGAGACAGAGCGATCTGTACTGGGATACGGTGTGATCTGCACTGGGATACGGATTGATCTGCACTGTGATACAGAGCGATCTGTACTGGGATACGGTGTGATCTGCACTGGGATATGGAGCGATCGGTATTGTGTTACCGAGCGATCTGTACTGGGATATGGTGTGATCTGCACTTGGATACAGATTGATCTGTACCAGGATCCGGGGTGGTATAAACTGTGATACGGTGTGATCTGCACTGGGATACGGAGCGATCTGCACTGTGATACAGAGCGATCTGTACTGGGATACGGTATGATCTGCACTGGGATACGGATTGATCTGCACTGTGATACAGAGCGATCTGTACTGGGATACGGTGTGATCTGCAGTGGGATACAGATTGATCTGTACCAGGATGCAGGGTGTTATAAAGTGCGATATGTTGGGATCTGCAAGGGGATACGGAGCGATCAGCACTGGGTTACAGAGCGATCTGCACTGTGATACAGAGTGATCTGTACTGGGATACGGAGCGATCTGCACTCGGATACGGAGCGATCTGCACTGCGAGACAGAGCGATCTGTACTGGGATACGATGTGATCTGCACTGGGATACGGAGCTATCAGTACTGGGTTACATAGCGATCTGCACTGGGATACGGAGCGATCTGCACAGGGATACGGTGTGATCTGCACTGGGATACGGAGTGATCGGTACTGGGTTACGGCTTGAAATGTACTGGGATACAGGATTATTTGCATTGGGATACAGATTGATCTGTACTGAGATACGGAGTGATCTGCACTGGGATACGGAGTTATCTACATTGGGATACGCTGTGATCTGCACTCAGATATGAAGTGATTTGTACTAGGATACGGTGTGATCTGTACTGGGAAACGGTGTGATGTGCACTGGGATATGGAGCAATCTGTACTGGGATATGGAGTGATCTGTCCAGGATATGACATGATCTGTACTGGGATACTGTATATTCTATACTCGGATATGGTGTGACCTGTAATGCGATGGGACGTTATTTGTACTGCAGTACGGAGTGATCTGTACTGGGATACAGCGTGATCTTTACTGGGATCGAGCGTGATATGTACTGTGATATAGGGTGATGTCTACTGGGACATGGAGCGATCTGTACTGGGCTATGGGGTCATCTGTACCTGGATAAGTGGTGTTCTTAACTGGCATATGGTGTGATCTACACTGGGATTTGTTGTGATCTTTACAGGGATATGACGTGATCTGTGCTGGGATTTGGTGCAATCTGCTTTGGGATATGGAGTAATCTGTGGGATATGGAGCAATCTGCTCTCGGATATGATTTGATCTGTAATGGGATAGGTGATCTGTACTGGGATATGGGGTGATCAGTACTGGGATAAGGAGAGATGTGCACTGGGATACGGAGCGATCTGAACTGGGATATGGAGTGATCTGCACTGGGATACGGAGTGAGTGCTACTAGGATATGGTTTGATATGTACTGGGATATAGGTTTATCGCCCTGGGATACGGATCAATCCGTACTGGGATACGGAGTGAACTGTACTGGGATACAGGGTGTTCTGAACTGGGATACAGAGTGATCTGCACTGGGATACGGAGCGATTGGCACTTTGATACGGAACGATCTGTACTTGGATATGGGGTGATCTGCACTGGGATACGGAGCGATTGGCACTTTGATATGGAACGATCTGTACTGGGATATGGGGTGATCTGCACTGGGATAAGGAGTGACCTGTCCTGGATACGATGCGATCTGTACAGGGATATGGTGTGATCTGCACTGGGATACGGAGCGATCGCTACTGGGTTATGGCTTGAAATGTAGTGGGATATGGGGTTATTTGCACTGGGATATGGAGCGATCTGAACTGTGATGCAGAGTGATCTGTACTGTGATACGCTGTGATCTGCTTTGGGATACGCAGCGATCAGAATTGGGTACAGAGCGATCTGCATTGGGATACAGAGCGATCTGCACTGGGATACAGAGCAATCTGCACTGTGATACAGAGCGATCTGCATTGGGATATGGTGTGATCTGCTGGGATATGGAGCGATCGGTACTATGTTACAGAGCGATCTGCACTGCGATACGGAACGATCTGCATTGGGTTACGATGTGATCGGTACTGGGTTATGGCTTGAAATGTAGTGGGATATGGGGTTATTTGTACTGGGATACGGAGCGATCTGCACTGTGATGCAGAGCGATCTGTACTGTGATACGCTGTGATCTGCACTGGGATACGGGGAGATCAGTACTGGGTTACAGAGCGATCTGTACTGGGATACGGAACTTTCTGCACTGGGATACGGTGTGATCTGCACTGGGATACGGAGCGATCGCTACTGGGTTATGGCTTGAAATATACTGGCAGACAGGATTATTTGCATTGGGATACAGATTGATCTGTACTGAGATAAAGAGCGATCTGCACTGGGATACGAAGCAATCTGCACTGCGATACAGAGCGATCTGCACTGGGATATGGAGTGATCTGCCCCGGGGTACGGTGTGATCTGCACTGGGATACTTTGCGATCAGTACTGGGTTACGGCTTAAAATGTACTGGGATAGAGGATTATTTGCATTGGGATTCAGATTGATCTGTGCTGAGATACGGAGCGATCTGCATTTGGTTACAGAGTTATCTACACTGGGATATGCTGTGATCTACACTCAGATACGAAGTGATTTGTACTAGGATCCGGTGTGATCTGTACTGGGAAATGGTGTGATCTGCATTGGGATATGGAGCAATCTGCACTGGGATATGGAGTGATCTGTCCCGGATACTACAGGATCTGTACTGGGATACTGTGTATTCTATACACGGATATGGCGTGACCTGTACTGGGATACGAAGCGTTCTGTACTGGGATACGATGCAATCTGCACTGGGATACAGATTGATCTTTACCAGAATGCGGTTTGTTATAAACTGCGATACGGTGTGATCTGCCCTGTGATACAGAGCGATCTGTACTGGGATACGGTGTGATCTGCACTGGGATACAGATTGATCTGCACTGTGATACAGAGCGATCTGTACTGGGATGCGGTGTGATCTGCACTGGGATACGGAGCGATCAGTACTGGGTTACAGAGCGATCTGCACTGGGATACGGAGCAATCTGCACTGGGATACGGTGTGATCTGCACTGGGATACGGAGCGATCGGCATTGGGTTATGGATTGAAATGTACTGGGATACAGGATTATTTGCATTGGGATACAGATTGATCTGTACTGAGATACGGAGTGATCTGCACTGGGATATGAAGTGATTTGTACAAGGATATGGTGTGATCTGTACTGGTAAATGATGTGATCTGCAATGGGATACGGATTGATCTGTACCAGCTTACGGGGTGTTGTAAACTGCAATATGGTGGGATCTGCACTGGGTACGGAGCGATCTGTACTGGGAAACCCAGCAAGCGATACTGGGATATGGCATGATATGTATTGGGATATGTGGTTATCTGCACTGTAAAACAGAGTGATCTGCATTGGGATACGGAGTGCTCTGTACTGGGATATGGGGTGTTCAGAACTGGGATATGGTGTGATCTGCATTGGGATACAGGATGATCTGCACTCGGATACTGAGCGATCTGCACTGGGATATGGTGTGATATGAACTGGGATAGGGAGCGATCTGCATTGGGATACAGGGTGATCTGCATTGGGATACAGGGTGATCTGCATTTGGATACGGAGCGATCTGCACTAGGATACTGAGCGATCTGCACTGGGATACTGAGCGATCTGCACTGGGATACGAAGCGATGGGTACTGGGAAACGACGTGATATGTACTGGGATACAGGGTGATCTGCACTGGGATATGGAGCGATCTGTACTGGGATACGGTGTGATCTGCACTGGGATACGGAGTGATCTGTACTGGGATACGGAGAAATCTGTACTGGGATAGGAGGTGTTCTGCACTGGGATACGGAGTGATGTGTACTGGGATACGGAGCAATCTGTACTGGGAGATGGAGTGATCTGTACTGGGATCGGATATGATCTGTACTGGGATATGGAGTGATCTGTACTGGGATATGGGGTGAACTGTATGGGGATATGGTGCAATCTATACTGGGATAGGAGGTGATCTGTACTGGGATATGGAGCAATCTGCACTAGGATACAGAGCGATCTGCACTGGGATATGGAGCGATCTGCACTGGGATACGGAGAAATCTTAACTGGGATAAGGAGTGATCTGCACTGGGATACTGAGCGATCTGAACTGGGATACGGAGCGATCTGCAATCAGATACGGTGCGATTTGCTCTGGGATATGGAACGATCCATACTGGGATATGGGGTGATCTCCACTGGGATATGGAGTGATCTGTACGGGGATACGGAGTGATCTGCACAGGGATGCATTGCAATCTGCACTGGGATAAGAAACGATCTGTACTGGGATATGGTGCAATCTGCACTGGGATACAGATTGATCTGTACCAGGATGCGGGGTGTTATAAACTGCGATACGGTGTGAACTGCACTGGGATACGGAGCGATCTGCACTGTGATACAGAGCGATCTGTACGGGGATACGGTGTGATCTGCACTGGGATATGGAGCGATCGGTACTGTGTTACAGAGCGATCTGCACTGGGATCGAGCGTGATATGTACTGGGATATAGGGTGATGTCTACTGGGACACGGAGCGATCTGTACTGGGCTATGGGGTCATCTGTACCTGGATAAGTGGTGTTCTTAATTGGCATATGGTGCGATCTACACTGGGATATGTTGTGATCTTTACAGGGATATGACATGATCTGTGCTGGGATTTGGTGCAATCTGCGTTGGGATATGGAGTAATCTGCTGGGATATGGAGCAATCTGCTCTCGGATATGATTTGATCTGTAATGGGATAGGTGATCTGTACTGGGATATGGGGTGATCAGTACTGGGATAAGGAGAGATGTGCACTGGGATATGGAGCGATCTGAACTGGGATATGGAGTGATCTGCACTGGGATACGGAGTGAGTGCAACTAGGATATGGCTTGATATGTACTGGGATATAGGGTTATCGCACTGGGATACGGATCGATCCGTACTGGGATACGGAGTGATCTGCACTGGGATACGGGGTGTTCTGAACTGGGATACAGAGTGATCTGCACTGGGATACGGAGCGATTGGCTCTTTGATACGGAATGATCTGTACTGGGATATGGGGTTATCTGCACTGGGATACGAAGTGATCTGTACTGGATACGATGCGATCTGTACTGCGATACGATGCAATCTGCACTGGGATACAGATTGATCTTTAACAGGATGCGGGGTGTTATAAAGTGCGATATGGTGGGATCTGCACTTGGATACGGAGTGATCTGCACTGGGATATAGAGCGATCTGCACTGTAATACAGAGCGATCTGCATTGGGATATGGTGTGATCTGCTGGGATATGGAGCGATCGGTACTATGTTACAGAGCGATCTGCACTGCGATACGGAACGATCTGCACTGGGTTACGATGTGATCTGCACTGGGATACGGAGCAATCGGTACTGGGTTATGGCTTGAAATGTAGTGGGATATGGGGTTATTTGCACTGGGATACGGAGCGATCTGCACTGTGATGCAGAGCGATCTGTACTGTGATACGCTGTGATCTGCACTGGGATATGGAGAGATCAGCACTGGGTTACAGAGCGATCTGCACTGGGATACGGAACTTTCTGCACTGGGATACGGTGTGATCTGCACTGGGATACGGAGCGATCGGTACTGGGTTATGGCTTGAAATATACTGGCAGACAGGATTATTTGCATTGGGATACAGATTGATCTGTACTGAGATACAGAGCGATCTGCACTGGGATACGAAGCAATCTGCACTGCGATACAGAGCGATCTGCACTGGGATATGGAGTGATCTGCCCCGGGGTACAGTGTGATCTGCACTGGGATACTTTGCGATCAGTACTGGGTTACGGCTTAAAATGTACTGGGATAGAGGATTATTTGCATTGGGATTCAGATTGATCTGTGCTGAGATACGGAGCGATCTGCACTTGGTTACAGAGTTATCTACACTGGGATATGCTGTGATCTACACTCAGATACGAAGTGATTTGTACTAGGATCCGGTGTGATCTGTACTGGGAAATGGTGTGATCTGCATTGGGATATGGAGCAATCTGCACTGGGATATGGAGTGATCTGTCCCGGATACGACATGATCTGTACTGGGATACTGTGTATTCTATACTCGGATATGGCGTGACCTGTACTGGGATATGAAGCGTTCTGTACTGGGATACGATGCAATCTGCACTGGGATACAGATTGATCTTTACCAGAATGCGGTTTGTTATAAACTGCGATACGGTGTGATCTGCACTGTGATACAGAGCGATCTGTACTGGGATACGGTGTGATCTGCACTGGGATACGGATTGATCTGCACTGTGATACAGAGCGATCTGTACTGGGATACGGTGTGATCTGCACTGGGATATGGAGCGATCGGTATTGTGTTACCGAGCGATCTGTACTGGGATATGGTGTGATCTGCACTTGGATACAGATTGATCTGTACCAGGATCCGGGGTGGTATAAACTGTGATACGGTGTGATCTGCACTGGGATACAGAGCGATCTGCACTGTGATACAGAGCGATCTGTACTGGGATACGGTGTGATCTGCACTGGGATACGGATTGATCTGCACTGTGATACAGAGCGATCTGTACTGGGATACGGTGTGATCTGCACTGGGATACGGAGCGATCAGTACTGGATTACAGAGCGATCTGCACTGGGATACGGAGCGATCTGCACTGGGATACGGTGTGATCTGCACTGGGATACGGAGCGATCGGCATTGGGTTATGGATTGAAATGTACTGGGATACAGGATTATTTGCATTGGGATACAGATTGATCTGTACTGAGATACGGAGTGATCTGCACTGGGATACAGTTATCTACACTGGGATACGCTGTGATCTACACTCGGATATGAAGTGATTTGTACAAGGATATGGTGTGATCTGTACTGGTAAATGATGTGATCTGCAATGGGATACGGATTGATCTGTACCAGCTTACGGGGTGTTGTAAACTGCAATATGGTGGGATCTGCACTGGGTACGGAGCGATCTGTACTGGGAAACCCAGCAAGCGATACTGGGATATGGCATGATATGTATTGGGATATGTGGTTATCTGCACTGTAAAACAGAGTGATCTGCATTGGGATACGGAGTGCTCTGTACTGGGATATGGGGTGTTCAGAACTGGGATACGGTGTGATCTGCATTTGGATACAGGATGATCTGCACTCGGATACTGAGCGATCTGCACTGGGATATGGTGTGATATGAACTGGGATAGGGAGCGATCTGCATTGGGATACAGGGTGATCTGCATTGGGATACAGGGTGATCTGCATTTGGATACGGAGCGATCTGCACTAGGATACTGAGCGATCTGCACTGGGATATGGTGTGATATGCACTGGGATACGAAGCGATGGGTACTAGGATACGACGTGATATGTACTGGGATACAAGGTGATCTGCACTGGGATATGGAGCGATCTGTACTGGGATACGGTGTGATCTGCACTGGGATATGGAGTGATCTGTACTGGGATACGGAGAAATCTGTACTGGGATAGGAGGTGTTCTGCACTGGGATACGGAGTGATGTGTACTGGGATACGGAGCAATCCGTACTGGGAGATGGAGTGATCTGTACTGGGATCGGATATGATCTGTACTGGGATATGGGGTGATCTGTACTGGGATATGGGGTGAACTGTATGGGGATATGTTGCAATCTATACTGGGATAGGAGGTGATCTGTACTGGGATATGGAGCAATCTGCACTAGGATACAGAGCGATCTGCACTGGGATATGGAGCGATCTGCACTGGGATACGGAGAAATCTTAACTGGGATAAGGAGTGATCTGCACTGGGATACTGAGCGATCTGAACTGGGATACGGAGCGATCTGCAATCAGATACGGTGCGATTTGCTCTGGGATATGGAACGATCCATACTGGGATATGGGGTGATCTCCACTGGGATATGGAGTGATCTGTACGGGGATACGGAGTGATCTGCACAGGGATACATTGCAATCTGCACTGGGATAAGAAACGATCTGTACTGGGATATGGTGCAATCTGCACTGGGATACAGATTGATCTGTACCAGGATGCGGGGTGTTATAAACTGCGATACGGTGTGAACTGCACTGGGATACGGAGCGATCTGCACTGTGATACAGAGCGATCTGTACGGGGATACGGTGTGATCTGCACTGGGATATGGAGCGATCGGTACTGTGTTACAGAGCGATCTGCACTGGGATCGAGCGTGATATGTACTGGGATATAGGGTGATGTCTACTGGGACATGGAGCGATCTGTACTGGGCTATGGGGTCATCTGTACCTGGATAAGTGGTGTTCTTAATTGGCATATGGTGCGATCTACACTGGGATATGTTGTGATCTTCACAGGGATATGACGTGATCTGTGCTGGGATTTGGTGCAATCTGCGTTGGGATATGGAGTAATCTGCTGGGATATGGAGCAATCTGCTCTCGGATATGATTTGATCTGTAATGGGATAGGTGATCTGTACTGGGATATGGGGTGATCAGTACTGGGATAAGGAGAGATGTGCACTGGGATATGGAGCGATCTGAACTGGGATATGGAGTGATCTGCACTGGGATACGGAGTGAGTGCAACTAGGATATGGCTTGATATGTACTGGGATATAGGGTTATCGCACTGCGATACGGATCGATCCGTACTGGGATACGGAGTGATCTGCACTGGGATACGGGGTGTTCTGAACTGGGATACAGAGTGATCTGCACTGGGATACGGAGAGATTGGCTCTTTGATACGGAATGATCTGTACTGGGATATGGGGTTATCTGCACTGGGATACGAAGTGATCTGTACTGGATACGATGCGATCAGTACTGCGATACGATGCAATCTGCACTGGGATACAGATTGATCTTTACCAGGATGCGGGGTGTTATAAAGTGCGATATGGTGGGATCTGCACTTGGATACGGAGCGATCTGCACTGGGATACAGAGCGATCTGCACTGTGATGCAGAGCGATCTGCATTGGGATATGGTGTGATCTGCTGGGATATGGAGCGATCGGTACGATGTTACAGAGCGATCTGCACTGCGATACGGAACGATCTGCACTGGGTTACGATGTGATCTGCACTGGGATACGGAGCGATCGGTACTGGGTTACGGCTTGAAATATACTGGCAGACAGGATTATTTGCATTGGGATACAGATTGATCTGTACTGAGATACAGAGCGATCTGCACTGGGATACGAAGCAATCTGCACTGCGATACAGAGCGATCTGCACTGGGATATGGAGTGATCTGCTCCGGGGTACGGTGTGATCTGCACTGGGATACGGAGCGATCAGTACTGGGTTACGGCTTAAAATGTACTGGGATAGAGGATTATTTGCATTGGGATTCAGATTGATCTGTGCTGAGATACGGAGCGATCTGCACTTGGTTACAGAGTTATCTACACTGGGATATGCTGTGATCTAAACTCAGATACGAAGTGATTTGTACTAGGATCTGGTGTGATCTGTACTGGGAAATGGTGTGATCTGCATTGGGATATGGAGCAATCTGCACTGGGATATGGAGTGATCTGTCCCGGATACGACATGATCTGTACTGGGATACTGTGTATTCTATACTCGGATATGGCGTGACCTGTACTGGGATATGAAGCGTTCTGTACTGGGATACGATGCAATCTGCACTGGGATACAGATTGATCTTTACCAGAATGCGGTTTGTTATAAACTGCGATACGGTGTGATCTGCCCTGTGATACAGAGCGATCTGTACTGGGATACGGTGTGATCTGCACTGGGATACGGATTGATCTGCACTGTGATACAGAGCGATCTGTACTGGGATACGGTGTGATCTGCACTGGGATATGGAGCGATCGGTATTGTGTTACCGAGCGATCTGTACTGGGATATGGTGTGATCTGCACTTGGATACAGAGTGATCTGTACCAGGATCCGGGGTGGTATAAACTGTGATACGGTGTGATCTGCACTGGGATACGGAGCGATCTGCACTGTGATACAGAGCGATCTGTACTGGGATACGGTATGATCTGCACTGGGATACGGATTGATCTGCACTGTGATACAGAGCGATCTGTACTGGGATATGGTGTGATCAGCAGTGGGATACAGATTGATCTGTACCAGGATGCAGGGTGTTATAAAGTGCGATATGTTGGGATCTGCAAGGGGATACGGAGCGATCAGCACTGGGTTACAGAGCGATCTGCACTGTGATACAGAGTGATCTGTACTGGGATACGGAGCGATCTGCACTCGGATACGGAGCGATCTGCACTGCGAGACAGAGCGATCTGTCCTGGGATACGATGTGATCTGCACTGGGATACGGAGCTATCAGTACTGGGTTACATAGCGATCTGCACTGGGATACGGAGCGATCTGCACAGGGATACGGTGTGATCTGCACTGGGATACGGAGTGATCGGTACTGGGTTACGGCTTGAAATGTACTGGGATACAGGATTATTTGCATTGGGATACAGATTGATCTGTGCTGAGATACAGAGCGATCTGCACTTGGTTGCAGAGTTACCTACACTGGGATATGCTGTGATCTACACTCAGATACGAAGTGATTTGTACTAGGATCCGGTGTGATCTGTACTGGGAAATGGTGTGATCTGCATTGGGATATGGAGCAATCTGCACTGGGATATGGAGTGATCTGTCCCGGATACGACATTATCTGTACTGGGATACTGTGTATTCTATACTTGGATATGGCGTGACCTGTACTGGGATACGAAGCGTTCTGTACTGGGATACGATGCAATCTGCACTGGGATACAGATTGATCTTTACCAGAATGCGGTTTGTTATAAACTGCGATACGGTGTGATCTGCACTGTGAGACAGAGCGAGCTGTACTGGGATACGGTGTGATCTGCACTGGGACACGGATTGATCTGCACTGTGATACAGAGCGATCTGTACTGGGATACGGTGTGATCTGCACTGGGATATGGAGCGATCGGTATTGTGTTACTGAGCGATCTGTACTGGGATATGGTGTGATCTGCACTTGGATACAGATTGATCTGTACCAGGATCCGGGGTGGTATAAACTGTGATACGGTGTGATCTGCACTGGGATACGGAGCGATCTGCACTGTGATACAGAGCGATCTGTACTGGGATACGGTATGATCTGCACTGGGATACGGATTGATCTGCACTGTGATACAGAGCGATCTGTACTGGGATACGGTGTGATCTGCAGTGGGATACAGATTGATCTGTACCCGGATGCAGGGTGTTATAAAGTGCGATATGTTGGGATCTGCAAGGGGATACGGAGTGATGAGCACTGGGTTACAGAGCGATCTGCACTGTGATACAGAGTGAACTGTACTGGGATACGGAGCGATCTGCACTCGGATACGGAGCGATCTGCACTGCGAGACAGAGCGATCTGTACTGGGATACGATGTGATCTGCACTGGGATACGGAGCTATCAGTACTGGGTTACATAGCGATCTGCACTGGGATACGGAGCGATCTGCACAGGGATACGGTGTGATCTGCACTGGGATACGGAGTGATCGGTACTGGGTTACGGCTTGAAATGTACTGGGATACAGGATTATTTGCATTGGGATACAGATTGATCTGTACTGAGATACGGAGTGATCTGCACTGGGATACGGAGTTATCTACATTGGGATACGCTGTGATCTACACTCGGATATGAAGTGATTTGTACTAGGATACGGTGTGATCTGTACTGGGAAACGGTGTGATGTGCACTGGGATATGGAGCAATCTGTACTGGGATATGGAGTGATCTGTCCAGGATATGACATGATCTGTACTGGGATACTGTGTATTCTATACTCGGATATGGTGTGACCTGTAATCCGATGGGACGTTATTTGTACTGCAGTACGGAGTGATCTGTACTGGGATACAGCGTGATCTTTACTGGGATCGAGCGTGATATGTACTGTGATATAGGGTGATGTCTACTGGGACATGGAGCGATCTGTACTGGGCTATGGGGTCATCTGTACCTGGATAAGTGGTGTTCTTAACTGGCATATGGTGTGATCTACACTGGGATATGTTGTGATCTTTAGAGGGATATGACGTGATCTGTGCTGGGATTTGGTGCAATCTGCGTTGGGATATGGAGTAATCTGTGGGATATGGAGCAATCTGCTCTGTGATATGATTTAATCTGTAATGGGATAGGTGATCTGTACTGGGATATGGGGTGATCAGTACTGGGATAAGGAGAGATGTGCACTGGGATACGGAGCGATCTGAACTGGGATATGGAGTGATCTGCACTGGGATACGGAGTGAGTGCTACTAGGATATGTTTTGATATGTACTGGGATATAGGGTTATCGCACTGCGATACGGATCAATCCGTACTGGGATACGGAGTGAACTGTACTGGGATACGGGGTGTTCTGAACTGGGATACAGAGTGATCTGCACTGGGATACGGAGCGATTGGCACTTTGATACGGAACGATCTGTACTTGGATATGGGGTGATCTGCACTGGGATACGGAGCGATTGGCACTTTGATATGGAACGATCTGTACTGGGATATGGGGTGATCTGCACTGGGATAAGGAGTGACCTGTACTGGATACGATGCTATCTGTACAGGGATATGATGTGATCTGCACTGGGATACGGAGTGATCGCTACTGGGTTATGGCTTGAAATGTAGTGGGATATGGGGTTATTTGCACTGGGATATGGAGCGATCTGAACTGTGATGCAGAGTGATCTGTACTGTGATACGCTGTGATCTGCTTTGGGATATGCAGCGATCAGAATTGGGTACAGAGCGATCTGCATTGGGATACAGAGTGATCTGCACTGGGATACAGAGCAATCTTCACTGGGATGCGGAGCAATCTGCACTGTGATAACGGTGTGATCTGCACTGGGAAGCGGAGCGATCGGTACTGGGTTACGGCTTGAAATGTACTGGCAGACAGGATTATTTGCATTGGGATACAGATTGATCTGTACTGAGATGCAGAGTGATCTGCACTGGGATACGGAGTTATCTACATTGGGATACGGTGTGATCTACACTCGGATATGAAGTGATTTGTACTAGGATACGGAGTGATCTGTACTGGGAAACGGTGTGATCTGCACTGGGATATGGAGCAATCTGTACTGGGATATGGAGTGATCTGTCCCGGATACGACATGATCTGTACTGGGATACTGTGTATTCTATACTCGGATATGGTGTGACCGGTAATGCGGTCGGAGATGATTTGTACTGCAGTACGGAGTGATCTGTACTGGGATACATCGTGATCTGTACTGGGATCGAGCGTGATATGTACTGGGATATAGGGTGATCTCTACTGGGACACAGAGCGATCTGTACTGGGCTATTGGGCCATCTGTACCTGGATAAGTGGTGTTCTTAACTGGCATATGGTGTGATCTACACTGGGAAATGGTGTGATCTTTACTGGGATATGACGTGATCTGTGATGGGATTTGGTGCAATCTGCGTTGGGATATGGAGTAATCTGTGGGATATGGAGCAATCTGCTCTCGGATATGATTTGATCTGTTTATGGAATAGGTGATCTGTACTGGGATATGGGGTGATCAGTACTGAGATAAGGAGAGATGTGCACTGGGATACGGAGCAATCTGAACTGGGATATGGAGTGATCTGCACTGGGATACGGAGTGAGTGCTACTGGGATATGGCTTGATATGTACTGGGATATAGGGTTATCGCACTGGGATACGGATCAATCCATACTGGGATACGGAGTGATCTGTACTGGGATACGGGGTGTTCTGAACTGGGATACAGAGTGATCTGCACTGGGATACGGAGCGATTGGCACTTTGATACGGAACAAACTGTACTTGGACATGGGGTGATCTGCACTGGGATACGGAGCGATTGGCACTTTGATATGGAACGATCTGTACTGGGATATGGGGTGATCTGCACTGGGATACGAAGTGATCTGTACTGGATACGATGTGATCTGTACTGCGATACGATGCAATCTGCACTGGGATACAGATTGATCTTTACCAGGATGCGGGGTGTTATAAAGTGCGATATGGTGGGATCTGCACTTGGATACGGAGCGATCTGCACTGGGATACAGAGCGATCTGCACTGTGATACAGAGCGATCTGCATTGGGATATGGTGTGATCTGCTGGGATATGGAGCGATCGGTACGATGTTACAGAGCGATCTGCACTGCGATACGGAACGATCTGCACTGGGTTACGATGTGATCTGCACTGGGATATGGAGCGATCGGTACTGGGTTATGGCTTGAAATGTAGTGGGATATGGGGTTATTTGCACTGGGATACGGAGCGATCTGCACTGTGATGCAGAGCGATCTGTACTGTGATACGCTGTGATCTGCACTGGGATACGGAGCGATCAGCACTGGGTTACAGAGCGATCTGCACTGGGATATGGAACTTTCTGCACTGGGATACGGTGTGATCTGCACTGGGATACGGAGCGATCGGTACTGGGTTACGGCTTGAAATATACTGGCAGACAGGATTATTTGCATTGGGATTCAGATTGATCTTTGCTGAGATACGGAGCGATCTGCACTTGGTTACAGAGTTATCTACACTGGGATATGCTGTGATCTACACTCAGATACGAAGTGATTTGTACTAGGATCCGGTGTGATCTGTACTGGGAAATGGTGTGATCTGCATTGGGATATGGAGCAATCTGCACTGGGATATGGAGTGATCTGTCCCGGATACGACATGATCTGTACTGGGATACTGTGTATTCTATACTCGGATATGGCGTGACCTGTACTGGGATACGAAGAGTTCTTTACTGGGATACGATGCAATCTGCACTGGGATACAGATTGATCTTTACCAGAATGCGGTTTGTTATAAACGGCGATACGGTGTGATCTGCCCTGTGATACAGAGCGATCTGTACTGGGATACGGTGTGATCTGCACTGGGATACGGATTGATCTGCACTGTGATACAGAGCAATCTGTACTGGGATACGGTGTGATCTGTACTGGGATACGGAGCGATCTGCACTCGGATACGGAGCGATCTGCACTGCGAGACAGAGCGATCTGTACTGGGATACGATGTGATCTGCACTGGGATACGGAGCTATCAGTACTGGGTTACATAGCGATCTGCACTGGGATACGGAGCGATCTGCACAGGGATATGGTGTGATCTGCACTGGGATACGGAGTGATCGGTACTGGGTTACGGCTTGAAATGTACTGGGATACAGGATTATTTGCATTGGGATACAGATTGATCTGTACTGAGATACGGAGTGATCTGCACTGGGATACGGAGTTATCTACATTGGGATACGCTGTGATCTACATTCGGATATGAAGTGATTTGTACTAGGATACGGTGTGATATGTACTGGGAAACGGTGTGATGTGCACTGGGATATGGAGCAATCTGTACTGGGATATGGAGTGATCTGTCCAGGATATGACATGATCTGTACTGGGATACTGTGTATTCTATACTCGGATATGGTGTGACCTGTAATGCGATGGGACGTTATTTGTACTGCAGTACGGAGTGACCTGTACTGGGATACAGCGTGATCTTTACTGGGATCGAGCGTGATATGTACTGTGATATAGGGTGATGTCTACTGGGACATGGAGCGATCTGTACTGGGCTATGGGGTCATCTGTACCTGGATAAGTGGTGTTCTTAACTGGCATATGGTGTGATCTACACTGGGATATGTTGTGATCTTTAGAGGGATATGACGTGATCTGTGCTGGGATTTGGTGCAATCTGCGTTGGGATATGGAGTAATCTGTACTGGGATACGGGGTGTTCTGAACTGGGATACAGAGTGATCTGCACTGGGATGCGGAGCGTTTGGCACTTTGATACGGAACAAACTGTACTTGGACATGGGGTGATCTGCACTGGGATACGGAGCGATTGGCACTTTGATATGGAACGATCTGTACTGGGATATGGGGTGATCTGCACTGGGATACGAAGTGATCTGTACTGGATGCGATGTGATCTGTACTGCGATACGATGCAATCTGCACTGGGATACAGATTGATCTTTACCAGGATGCGGGGTGTTATAAAGTGCGATATGGTGGGATCTGCACTTGGATACGGAGCGATCTGCACTGGGATACAGAGCGATCTGCACTGTGATACAGAGCGATCTGCATTGGGATATGGTGTGATCTGCTGGGATATGGAGCGATCGGTACGATGTTACAGAGCGATCTGCACTGCGATACGGAACGATCTGCACTGGGTTACGATGTGATCTGCACTGGGATATGGAGCGATCGGTACTGGGTTATGTCTTGAAATGTAGTGGGATATGGGGTTATTTGCACTGGGATATGGAGCGATCTGAACTGTGATGCAGAGTGATCTGTACTGTGATACGCTGTGATCTGCTTTGGGATACGCAGCGATCAGAATTGGGTACAGAGCGATCTGCATTGGGATACAGAGCGATCTGCACTGGGATACAGAGCAATCTGCACTGTGATACAGAGCGATCTGCATTGGGATATGGTGTGATCTGCTGGGATATGGAGCGATCGGTACTATGTTACAGAGCGATCTGCACTGCGATACGGAACGATCTGCACTGGGATATGTTGTGATCTTTAGAGGGATATGACGTGATCTGTGCTGGGATTTGGTGCAATCTGCATTGGGATATGGAGTAATCTGTGGGATATGGAGCAATCTGCTCTCGGATATGATTTGATCTGTAATGGGATAGGTGATCTGTACTGGGATATGGGGTGATCAGTACTGGGATAAGGAGAGATGTGCACTGGGATACGGAGCGATCTGAACTGGGATATGGAGTGATCTGCACTGGGATACGGAGTGAGTGCTACTAGGATATGGTTTGATATGTACTGGGATATAGGGTTATCGCACTGGGATACGGATCAATCCGTACTGGGATACGGAGTGAACTGTACTGGGATACGGGGTGTTCTGAACTGGGATACAGAGTGATCTGCACTGGGATACGGAGCGATTGGCACTTTGATACGGAACGATCTGTACTTGGATATGGGGTGATCTGCACTGGGATACGGAGCGATTGGCACTTTGATATGGAACGATCTGTACTGGGAAATGGGGTGATCTGCGCTGGGATAAGGAGTGACCTGTACTGGATACGATGCGATCTGTACAGGGATATGATGTGATCTGCACTGGGATACGGAGCGATCGCTACTGGGTTATGGCTTGAAATGTAGTGGGATATGGGGTTATTTGCACTGGGATATGGAGCGATCTGAACTGTGATGCAGAGTGATCTGTACTGTGATACGCTGTGATCTGCTTTGGGATATGCAGCGATCAGAATTGGGTACAGAGCGATCTGCATTGGGATACAGAGCGATCTGCACTGGGATACAGAGCAATCTTCACTGGGATGCGGAGCAATCTGCACTGTGATAACGGTGTGATCTGCACTGGGAAGCGGAGCGATCGGTACTGGGTTACGGCTTGAAATGTACTGGCAGACAGGATTATTTGCATTGGGATACAGATTGATCTGTACTGAGATGCAGAGTGATCTGCACTGGGATACGGAGTTATCTACATTGGGATACGGTGTGATCTACACTCGGATATGAAGTGATTTGTACTAGGATACGGAGTGATCTGTACTGGGAAACGGTGTGATCTGCACTGCGATATGGAGCAATCTGTACTGGGATATGGAGTGATCTGTCCCGGATACGACATGATCTGTACTGGGATACTGTGTATTCTATACTCGGATATGGTGTGACCGGTAATGCGGTCGGACATGATTTGTACTGCAGTACGGAGTGATCTGTACTGGGATACATCGTGATCTGTACTGGGATCGAGCGTGATATGTACTGGGATATAGGGTGATCTCTACTGGGACACGGAGCGATCTGTACTGGGCTATTGGGCCATCTGTACCTGGATAAGTGGTGTTCTTAACTGGCATATGGTGTGATCTACACTGGGAAATAGTGTGATCTTTACTGGGATATGACGTGATCTGTGCTGGGATTTGGTGCAATCTGCGTTGGGATATGGAGTAATCTGTGGGATATGGAGCAATCTGCTCTCGGATATGATTTGATCTGTAATGGAATAGGTGATCTGTACTGGGATATGGGGTGATCAGTACTGAGATAAGGAGAGATGTGCACTGGGATACGGAGCAATCTGAACTGGGATATGGAGTGATCTGCACTGGGATACGGAGTGAGTGCTACTGGGATATGGCTTGATATGTACTGGGATATAGGGTTATCGCACTGGGATACGGATCAATCCATACTGGGATACGGAGTGATCTGTACTGGGATACGGGGTGTTCTGAACTGGGATACAGAGTGATCTGCACTGGGATACGGAGCGATTGGCACTTTGATACGGAACAAACTGTACTTGGACATGGGGTGATCTGCACTGGGATACGGAGCGACTGGCACTTTGATATGGAACGATTTGTACTGGGATATGGGGTGATCTGCACTGGGATACGAAGTGATCTGTACTGGATACGATGCGATCTGTACTGCGATACGATGCAATCTGCACTGGGATACAGATTGATCTTTACCAGGATGCGGGGTGTTATAAAGTGCGATATGGTGGGATCTGCACTTGGATACGGAGCGATCTGCACTGGGATACAGAGCGATCTGCACTGGGATATGGTGTGATCTGCTGGGATATGGAGCGATCGGTACTATGTTACAGAGTGATCTGCACTGCGATACGGAACAATCTGCACTGGGATACGATGTGATCTGCACTGGGATACGGAGCGATCGGTACTGGGTTATTGCTTGAAATGTAGTGGGATATGGGGTTATTTGCACTGGGGTATGGAGCAATCTGCACTGCGATGCAGAGCGATCTGTACTGTGATATGCTGTGATCTGCACTGGGATACGGAGAGATCAGCACTGGGTTACAGAGCGATCTGCACTGGGATACGGAACTTTCTGCACTGGGATACGGTGTGATCTGCACTGGGATACGGAGCGATCGGTACTGAGTTACGGCTTGAACTATACTGGCAGACAGGATTATTTGCATTGGGATACAGATTGATCTGTACTGAGATACAGAGCGATCTGCACTGGGATACGAAGCAATCTGCACTGCGATACAGAGAGATCTGCACTGGGATATGGTGTGATCTGCGCTGGGATACGGTGTGATCTGCACTGGGATACGGAGCGATCGGTACTGGGTTACGGTTTGAAATATACTGGGATAGAGGATTATTTGCATTGGGATTCAGATTGATCTGTGCTGAGATACGGAGCGATCTGCACTTGGTTACAGAGTTATCTACACTGGGATATGCTGTGATCTACACTCGGATACGAAGTGATTTGTACTAGGATCCGGTGTGATCTGTACTGGGAAACGGTGTGATCTGCATTGGGATATGGAGCAATCTGTACTGGGATATGGAGTGATCTGTCCCGGATACGACATGATCTGTACTGGGATACCGTGTAGTCTATACTCGGATATGGCGTGACCTATACTGGGATATGAAGCATTCTGTACTGGGATACGATGCAATCTGCACTGGGATACAGATTGATCTTTACCAGGATGCGGGGTGTTATAAAGTGCAATATGGTGGGATCTGCACGGGGATACGGAGCGATCTGCACTGGGATACGGAGAGATCAGCACTGGGTTACAGAGCGATCTGCACTGGGATACGGAACGATCTGCACTGGGATACGGTGTGATCTGCCATGGGATACGGAGCGATCGGTACTGGGTTACGGCTTGAAATGTACTGGCAGACAGGATTATTTGCATTGGGATACAGATTGATCTGTACTGAGATATGGAGTGATCTGCACTGGGATACGGAGTTATCTACACTGGGATACATTGTGATCTACACTTGGATACGAAATGATTTGTACTAGGATACGGTGTGATCTGTACTGGGAAATGGTGTGATCTGCACTGGGATATGGAACAATCTGTACTGGGATATGGAGTGATCTGTCCAGGATATCACATGATCTGTACTGGCATACTGTGTATTCTATATTCGGATATGGTGTGACCTGTAATGCGATGGGACGTTATTTGTACTGCAGTACAGAGTGATCTGTACTGGGATACAGCGTGATCTGTCCTGGGATCGAGCGTGATATGTACTGGGATATAGGGTGATCTCTACTGGGACATGGAGCGATCTGTACTGGGCTATGGGGCCATCTGTACCTGGATAAGTGGTGTTCTTAACTGGCATATGGTGTGATCTACACTGGGATATGTTGTGATCTTTACAGGGATATGACGTGATCTGTGCTGGGATTTGGTGCAATCTGCGTTGGAATATGGAGTAATCTGTGGGATATGGAGCAATCTGCTCTCGGATATGATTTGATCTGTAATGGGATAGGTGATCTGTACTGGGATATGGGGTAATCAGTACTGGGATAAGGAGAGATGTGCACTGGGATACGGAGCGATCTGAACTGGGATATGGAGTGATCTGCACTGGGATACGGAGTGATTGCTACTAGGATATGGTTTGATATGTACTGGGATATAGGGTTATCGCACTGGGATACGGAGCGATCCGTACTGGGAGACGGAGTGATCTGTACTGGGATACGGGGTGTTCTGAACTGGGATACAGAGTGATCTGCACTGGGATACGGAGCGATTGGCACTTTGATACGGAACAATCTGTACTGGGATATGGTGTGATCTGCACTGGGATACGAAGTGATCTGTACTGGATACGATGCGATCAGTACTGGGATACGATGCAATCTGCACTGGTATACAGATTGATCTTTACCAGGATGCGGGGTGTTATAAAGTGCGATATGGTGGGATCTGCACTTAGATATGGAGCGATCTGCACTGGGATACAGAGCGATCTGCACGGTGACACAGAACGATCTGCACTGGGATATGGTGTGATCTGCTGGGTTATGGAGCGATCGGCACTATGTTACAGAGCGATCTGCACTGCGATACGGAGCGATCTGCAGGGGGATACGATGTGATCTGCACTGGGATACAGAGCAATCGGCACTGGGTTATGGCTTGAAATGTAGTGGGATATGGGGCTATTTGCACTGGGATACGGAGCGATCTGTACTGTGATATGCTGTGATCTGCACTGGGATACGGAGAGATCAGCACTGGGTTACAGAGCGATCTGCACTGGGATACGGAACGATCTGCACTGGGATACGGTGTGATCTGCACTGGGATACGGAGCGATCGATACTGGGTTACTGTTTGAAATATACTGGCAGACAGGATTATTTGCATTGGGATACAGATTGATCTGTACTGAGATACGGAGTGATCTGCACTGGGATATGGAGTTATCTACACTGGGATAAACTGTGATCTACACTCGGATACGAAGTGATTTGTACTAGGATACGGTGTGATCTGTACTGGGAAACGGTGTGATCTGCACTGGGATATGGAGCAATCTCTACTGGGACGTGGAGCGATCGGTACTGGGTTATGGCTTGAAATATACTGGCAGACAGGATTATTTGCATTGGGATACAGATTGATCTGTACTGAGATACGGAGTGATCTGCACTGGGATACGGAGTTATCTACATTGGGATACGCTTTGATCTACACTCGGATATGAAGTGATTTGTACTAGGATACGGTGTGATCTGTACTGGGAAACGGTGTGATGTGCACTGGGATATGGAGCAATCTGTACTGGGATATGGAGTGATCTGTCCAGGATATGACATGATCTGTACTGGGATACTGTGTATTCTATACTCGGATATGGTGTGACCTGTAATGCGATGGGACGTTATTTGTACTGCAGTACGGAGTGATCTGTACTGGGATACAGCGTGATCTTTACTGGGATCGAGCGTGATATGTACTGTGATATAGGGTGATGTCTACTGGGACATGGAGCGATCTGTACTGGGCTATGGGGTCATCTGTACCTGGATATGTGGTGTTCTTAACTGGCATATGGTGTGATCTACACTGCGATATGTTGTGATCTTTACAGGGATATGACGTGATCTGTGCTGGGATTTGGTGCAATCTGCATTGGGATATGGAGTAATCTGTGGGATATGGAGCAATCTGCTCTCGGATATGATTTGATCTGTAATGGGATAGGTGATCTGTACTGGGATATGGGGTAATCAGTACTGGGATAAGGAGAGATGTGCACTGGGATACGGAGCGATCTGAACTGGGATATGGAGTGATCTGCACTGGGATACGGAGTGAGTGCTACTTGGATATGGCTTGATATGTACTGGGATTTAGGGTTATCGCACTGCGATACGGATCGATCCGTACTGGGATACGGAGTGATCTGCACTGGGATACGGGGTGTTCTGAACTGGGATACAGAGTGATCTGCACTGGGATACGGAGCGATTGGCACTTTGATACGGAACGATCTGTACTTGGATATGGGGTGAACAGCACTGGGATACGGAGCGATTGGCACTTTGATATGGAACGATCTGTACTGGGATATGGGGTGATCTGCACAGGGATACGAAATCACCTGTACTGGATACGATGCGATCTGTACTGCGATACGATGCAATCTGCACTGGGATACAGATTGATCTTTACCAGGATGCGGGTTGTTATAAAGTGCAATATGGTGGGATCTGCACTTGGATACGGAGCGATCTGCACTGGGATACAGAGCGATCTGCACGGTGACACAGAACGATCTGCACTGGGATATGGTGTGATCTGCTGGGTTATGGAGCGATCGGCACTATGTTACAGAGCCATCTGCACTGCGATACGGAGCGATCTGCAGGGGGATACGATGTGATCTGCACTGGGATACAGAGCAATCGGCACTGGGTTATGGCTTGTAATGTAGTGGGATATGGGGCTATTTGCACTGGGATACGGAGCGATCTGTACTGTGATATGCTGTGATCTGCACTGGGATACGGAGAGATCAGCACTGGGTTACAGAGCGATCTGCACTGGGATACGGAACGATCTGCACTGGGATACGGTGTGATCTGCACTGGGATACGGAGCGATCGATACTGGGTTACTGTTTGAAATATACTGGCAGACAGGATTATTTGCATTGGGATACAGATTGATCTGTACTGAGATACGGAGTGATCTGCACTGGGATATGGAGTTATCTACACTGGGATAAACTGTGATCTACACTCGGATACGAAGTGATTTGTACTAGGATACGGTGTGATCTGTACTGGGAAACGGTGTGATCTGCACTGGGATATGGAGCAATCTCTACTGGGACGTGGAGCGATCGGTACTGGGTTATGGCTTGAAATATACTGGCAGACAGGATTATTTGCATTGGGATACAGATTGATCTGTACTGAGATACGGAGTGATCTGCACTGGGATACGGAGTTATCTACATTGGGATACGCTTTGATCTACACTCGGATATGAAGTGATTTGTACTAGGATACGGTGTGATCTGTACTGGGAAACGGTGTGATGTGCACTGGGATATGGAGCAATCTGTACTGGGATATGGAGTGATCTGTCCAGGATATGACATGATCTGTACTGGGATACTGTGTATTCTATACTCGGATATGGTGTGACCTGTAATGCGATGGGACGTTATTTGTACTGCAGTACGGAGTGATCTGTACTGGGATACAGCGTGATCTTTACTGGGATCGAGCGTGATATGTACTGTGATATAGGGTGATGTCTACTGGGACATGGAGCGATCTGTACTGGGCTATGGGGTCATCTGTACCTGGATATGTGGTGTTCTTAACTGGCATATGGTGTGATCTACACTGGGATATGTTGTGATCTTTACAGGGATATGACGTGATCTGTGCTGGGATTTGGTGCAATCTGCATTGGGATATGGAGTAATCTGTGGGATATGGAGCAATCTGCTCTCGGATATGATTTGATCTGTAATGGGATAGGTGATCTGTACTGGGATATGGGGTAATCAGTACTGGGATAAGGAGAGATGTGCACTGGGATACGGAGCGATCTGAACTGGGATATGGAGTGATCTGCACTGGGATACGGAGTGAGTGCTACTTGGATATGGCTTGATATGTACTGGGATTTAGGGTTATCGCACTGCGATACGGATCGATCCGTACTGGGATACGGAGTGATCTGCACTGGGATACGGGGTGTTCTGAACTGGGATACAGAGTGATCTGCACTGGGATACGGAGCGATTGGCACTTTGATACGGAACGATCTGTACTTGGATATGGGGTGAACAGCACTGGGATACGGAGCGATTGGCACTTTGATATGGAACGATCTGTACTGGGATATGGGGTGATCTGCACAGGGATACGAAGTCACCTGTACTGGATACGATGCGATCTGTACTGCGATACGATGCAATCTGCACTGGGATACAGATTGATCTTTACCAGGATGCGGGTTGTTATAAAGTGCAATATGGTGGGATCTGCACTTGGATACGGAGCGATCTGCACTGGGATACAGAGCGATCTGCACGGTGACACAGAACGATCTGCACTGGGATATGGTGTGATCTGCTGGGTTATGGAGCGATCGGCACTATGTTACAGAGCCATCTGCACTGCGATACGGAGCGATCTGCAGGGGGATACGATGTGATCTGCACTGGGATACAGAGCAATCGGCACTGGGTTATGGCTTGAAATGTAGTGGGATATGGGGCTATTTGCACTGGGATACGGAGCGATCTGTACTGTGATATGCTGTGATCTGCACTGGGATACGGAGAGATCAGCACTGGGTTACAGAGCGATCTGCACTGGGATACGGAACGATCTGCACTGGGATACGGTGTGATCTGCACTGGGATACGGAGCGATCGATACTGGGTTACTGTTTGAAATATACTGGCAGACAGGATTATTTGCATTGGGATACAGATTGATCTGTACTGAGATACGGAGTGATCTGCACTGGGATATGGAGTTATCTACACTGGGATAAACTGTGATCTACACTCGGATACGAAGTGATTTGTACTAGGATACGGTGTGATCTGTACTGGGAAACGGTGTGATCTGCACTGGGATATGGAGCAATCTCTACTGGGACGTGGAGCGATCGGTACTGGGTTATGGCTTGAAATATACTGGCAGACAGGATTATTTGCATTGGGATACAGATTGATCTGTACTGAGATACGGAGTGATCTGCACTGGGATACGGAGTTATCTACATTGGGATACGCTTTGATCTACACTCGGATATGAAGTGATTTGTACTAGGATACGGTGTGATCTGTACTGGGAAACGGTGTGATGTGCACTGGGATATGGAGCAATCTGTACTGGGATATGGAGTGATCTGTCCAGGATATGACATGATCTGTACTGGGATACTGTGTATTCTATACTCGGATATGGTGTGACCTGTAATGCGATGGGACGTTATTTGTACTGCAGTACGGAGTGATCTGTACTGGGATACAGCGTGATCTTTACTGGGATCGAGCGTGATATGTACTGTGATATAGGGTGATGTCTACTGGGACATGGAGCGATCTGTACTGGGCTATGGGGTCATCTGTACCTGGATATGTGGTGTTCTTAACTGGCATATGGTGTGATCTACACTGCGATATGTTGTGATCTTTACAGGGATATGACGTGATCTGTGCTGGGATTTGGTGCAATCTGCATTGGGATATGGAGTAATCTGTGGGATATGGAGCAATCTGCTCTCGGATATGATTTGATCTGTAATGGGATAGGTGATCTGTACTGGGATATGGGGTAATCAGTACTGGGATAAGGAGAGATGTGCACTGGGATACGGAGCGATCTGAACTGGGATATGGAGTGATCTGCACTGGGATACGGAGTGAGTGCTACTTGGATATGGCTTGATATGTACTGGGATTTAGGGTTATCGCACTGCGATACGGATCGATCCGTACTGGGATACGGAGTGATCTGCACTGGGATACGGGGTGTTCTGAACTGGGATACAGAGTGATCTGCACTGGGATACGGAGCGATTGGCACTTTGATACGGAACGATCTGTACTTGGATATGGGGTGAACAGCACTGGGATACGGAGCGATTGGCACTTTGATATGGAACGATCTGTACTGGGATATGGGGTGATCTGCACAGGGATACGAAGTGACCTGTACTGGATACGATGCGATCTGTACTGCGATACGATGCAATCTGCACTGGGATACAGATTGATCTTTACCAGGATGCGGGTTGTTATAAAGTGCAATATGGTGGGATCTGCACTTGGATACGGAGCGATCTGCACTGGGATACAGAGCGATCTGCACTGGGATATGGTGTGATCTGCTGGGATATGGAGCGATCGGTACTATGTTACAGAGCGATCTGCACTGCGATACGGAACGATCTGCACTGGGATACGATGTGATCTGCACTGGGATACGGAGCGATCGGTACTGGGTTATGGCTTGAAATGTAGTGGGATATGGGGTTATTTGCACTGGGGTATGGAGCAATCTGCACTGTGATGGAGAGCGATCTGTACTGTGATACGCTGTGATCTGCACTGGGATACAGAGAGATCAGCACTGGGTTACAGAGCGATCTGCACTGGGATACGGAACTTTCTGCACTGGGATATGGTGTGATCTGCACTGGGATACGGAGCGATCGGTACTGAGTTACGGCTTGAACTATACTGGCAGACAGGATTATTTGCATTGGGATACAGATTGATCTGTACTGAGATACAGAGCGATCTGCACTGGGATATGAAGCAATCTGCACTGCGATACAGAGAGATCTGCACTGGGATATGGTGTGATCTGCGCTGGGATACGGTGTGATCTGCACTGGGATACGGAGCGATCGGTACTGGGTTACGGTTTGAAATGTACTGGGATAGAGGATTATTTGCATTGGGATTCAGATTGATCTGTGCTGAGATACGGAGCGATCTGCACTGGGATACGGAGTTATCTACACTGGGATACGCTGTGATCTACACTTGGATACGAAATGATTTGTACTAGGATACGGTGTGATCTGTACTGGGATATGGAGCAATCTCTACTGGGACGTGGAGCGATTGGTACTGGGTTATGGCTTGAAATATACTGGCAGACAGGATTATTTGCATTGGGATACAGATTGATCTGTACTGAGATACGGAGTTATCTACATTGGGATACGCTTTGATCTACACTCGGATATGAAGTGATTTGTACTAGGATACGGTGTGATCTGTACTGGGAAACGGTGTGATGTGCACTGGGATATGGAGCAATCTGTACTGGGATATGGAGTGATCTGTCCAGGATATGACATGATCTGTACTGGGATACTGTGTATTCTATACTCGGATATGGTGTGACCTGTAATGCGATGGGACGTTATTTGTACTGCAGTACGGAGTGATCTGTACTGGGATACAGCGTGATCTTTACTGGGATCGAGCGTGATATGTACTGTGATATAGGGTGATGTCTACTGGGACATGGAGCGATCTGTACTGGGCTATGGGGTCATCTGTACCTGGATATGTGGTGTTCTTAACTGGCATATGGTGTGATCTACACTGGGATATGTTGTGATCTTTAGAGGGATATGACGTGATCTGTGCTGGGATTTGGTGCAATCTGCGTTGGGATATGGAGTAATCTGTGGGATATGGAGCAATCTGCTCTCGGATATGATTTGATCTGTAATGGGATAGGTGATCTGTACTGGGATATGGGGTAATCAGTACTGGGATAAGGAGAGATGTGCACTGGGATACGGAGCGATCTGAACTGGGATATGGAGTGATCTGCACTGGGATACGGAGTGAGTGCTACTAGGATATGGTTTGATATGTACTGGGATATAGGGTTATCGCACTGGGATACGGAGCGATCCGTACTGGGAGACGGAGTGATCTGTACTGGGATACGGGGTGTTCTGAACTGGGATACAGAGTGATCTGCACTGGGATACGGAGCGATTGGCACTTTGATACGGAACGATCTGTACTGGGATATGGGGTGATCTGCACTGGGATACGAAGTGATCTGTACTGGATACGATGCGATCAGTACTGGGATACGATGCAATCTGCACTGGTATACAGATTGATCTTTACCAGGATGCGGGGTGTTATAAAGTGCGATATGGTGGGATCTGCACTTAGATACGGAGCGATCTGCACTGGGATACAGAGCGATCTGCATGGTGACACAGAGCGATCTGCACTGGGATATGGTGTGATCTGCTGGGTTATGGAGCGATCGGTACTATGTTACAGAGCCATCTGCACTGCGATACGGAGCGATCTGCAGGGGGATACGATGTGATCTGCACTGGGATACAGAGCAATCGGCACTGGGTTATGGCTTGAAATGTAGTGGGATATGGGGCTATTTGCACTGGGATATGGAGCGATCTGTACTGTGATATGCTGTGATCTGCACTGGGATACGGAGAGATCAGCACTGGGTTACAGAGCGATCTGCACTGGGATACGGAACGATCTGCACTGGGATACGGTGTGATCTGCACTGGGATACGGAGCGATCGATACTGGGTTACTGTTTGAAATATACTGGCAGACAGGATTATTTGCATTGGGATACAGATTGATCTGTACTGAGATACGGAGTGATCTGCACTGGGATATGGAGTTATCGACACTGGGATAAACTGTGATCTACACTCGGATACGAAGTGATTTGTACTAGGATACGGTGTGATCTGTACTGGGAAACGGTGTGATCTGCACTGGGATATGGAGCAATCTCTACTGGGACGTGGAGCGATCGGTACTGGGTTATGGCTTGAAATATACTGGCAGACAGGATTATTTGCATTGGGATACAGATTGATCTGTACTGAGATACGGAGTGATCTGCACTGGGATATGGAGTTATCTACATTGGGATACGCTTTGATCTACACTCGGATATGAAGTGATTTGTACTAGGATACGGTGTGATCTGTACTGGGAAACGGTGTGATGTGCACTGGGATATGGAGCAATCTGTACTGGGATATGGAGTGATCTGTCCAGGATATGACATGATCTGTACTGGGATACTGTGTATTCTATACTCGGATATGGTGTGACCTGTAATGCGATGGGACGTTATTTGTACTGCAGTACGGAGTGATCTGTACTGGGATACAGCGTGATCTTTACTGGGATCGAGCGTGATATGTACTGTGATATAGGGTGATGTCTACTGGGACATGGAGCGATCTGTACTGGGCTATGGGGTCATCTGTACCTGGATATGTGGTGTTCTTAACTGGCATATGGTGTGATCTACACTGGGATATGTTGTGATCTTTAGAGGGATATGACGTGATCTGTGCTGGGATTTGGTGCAATCTGCGTTGGGATATGGAGTAATCTGTGGGATATGGAGCAATCTGCTCTCGGATATGATTTGATCTGTAATGGGATAGGTCATCTGTACTGGGATATGGGGTAATCAGTACTGGGATAAGGAGAGATGTGCACTGGGATACGGAGCGATCTGAACTGGGATATGGAGTGATCTGCACTGGGATACGGAGTGAGTGCTACTAGGATATGGTTTGATATGTACTGGGATATAGGGTTATCGCACTGGGATACGGAGCGATCCGTACTGGGAGACGGAGTGATCTGTACTGGGATACGGGGTGTTCTGAACTGGGATACAGAGTGATCTGCACTGGGATACGGAGCGATTGGCACTTTGATACGGAACGATCTGTACTGGGATATGGGGTGATCTGCACTGGGATACGAAGTGATCTGTACTGGATACGATGCGATCAGTACTGGGATACGATGCAATCTGCACTGGTATACAGATTGATCTTTACCAGGATGCGGGGTGTTATAAAGTGCGATATGGTGGGATCTGCACTTAGATACGGAGCGATCTGCACTGGGATACAGAGCGATCTGCATGGTGACACAGAGCGATCTGCACTGGGATATGGTGTGATCTGCTGGGTTATGGAGCGATCGGTACTATGTTACAGAGCCATCTGCACTGCGATACGGAGCGATCTGCAGGGGGATACGATGTGATCTGCACTGGGATACAGAGCAATCAGCACTGGGTTATGGCTTGAAATGTAGTGGGATATGGGGCTATTTGCACTGGGATACGGAGCGATCTGTACTGTGATATGCTGTGATCTGCACTGGGATACGGAGAGATCAGCACTGGGTTACAGAGCGATCTGCACTGGGATACGGAACGATCTGCACTGGGATACGGTGTGATCTGCACTGGGATACGGAGCGATCGATACTGGGTTACTGTTTGAAATATACTGGCAGACAGGATTATTTGCATTGGGATACAGATTGATCTGTACTGAGATACGGAGTGATCTGCACTGGGATATGGAGTTATCGACACTGGGATAAACTGTGATCTACACTTGGATACGAAGTGATTTGTACTAAGATACGGTGTGATCTGTACTGGGAAACGGTGTGATCTGCACTGGGATATGGAGCAATCTCTACTGGGACGTGGAGCGATCGGTACTGGGTTATGGCTTGAAATATACTGGCAGACAGGATTATTTGCATTGGGATACAGATTGATCTGTACTGAGATACGGAGTGATCTGCACTGGGATACGGAGTTATCTACATTGGGATACGCTTTGATCTACACTCGGATATGAAGTGATTTGTACTAGGATACGGTGTGATCTGTACTGGGAAACGGTGTGATGTGCACTGGGATATGGAGCAATCTGTACTGGGATATGGAGTGATCTGTCCAGGATATGACATGATCTGTACTGGGATACTGTGTATTCTATACTCGGATATGGTGTGACCTGTAATGCGATGGGACGTTATTTGTACTGCAGTACGGAGTGATCTGTACTGGGATACAGCGTGATCTTTACTGGGATCGAGCGTGATATGTACTGTGATATAGGGTGATGTCTACTGGGACATGGAGCGATCTGTACTGGGCTATGGGGTCATCTGTACCTGGATAAGTGGTGTTCTTAACTGGCATATGTTGTGATCTACACTGGGATATGTTGTGATCTTTAGAGGGATATGACGTGATCTGTGCTGGGATTTGGTTTAATCTGCGTTGGGATATGGAGTAATCTGTGGGATATGGAGCAATCTGCTCTCGGATATGATTTGATCTGTAATGGGATAGGTGATCTGTACTGGGATATGGGGTGATCAGTACTGGGATAAGGAGAGATGTGCACTGGGATACGGAGCGATCTGAACTGGGATATGGAGTGATCTGCACTGGGATACGGAGTGAGTGCTACTGGGATATGGCTTGATATGTACTGGGATATAGGGTTATCGCACAGCGATACGGATCGATCCGTACTGGGATACGGAGTGATCTGCACTGGGATACGGGGTGTTCTGAACTGGGATACAGAGTGATCTGCACTGGGATACGGAGCGATTGGCACTTTGATACGGAACGATCTGTACTTGGATATGGGGTGAACAGCACTGGGATACGGAGCGATTGGCACTTTGATATGGAACGATCTGTACTGGGATATGGGGTGATCTGCACAGGGATACGAAGTGACCTGTACTGGATACGATGCGATCTGTACTGCGATACGATGCAATCTGCACTGGGATACAGATTGATCTTTACCAGGATGCGGGTTGTTATAAAGTGCAATATGGTGGGATCTGCACTTGGATACGGAGCGATCTGCACTGGGATACAGAGCGATCTGCACTGGGATATGGTGTGATCTGCTGGGATATGGAGCGATCGGTACTATGTTACAGAGCGATCTGCACTGCGATACGGAACGATCTGCACTGGGATACGATGTGATCTGCACTGGGATACGGAGCGATCGGTACTGGGTTATGGCTTGAAATGTAGTGGGATATGGGGTTATTTGCACAGGGGTATGGAGCAATCTGCACTGTGATGCAGAGCGATCTGTACTGTGATACGCTGTGATCTGCACTGGGATACAGAGAGATCAGCACTGGGTTACAGAGCGATCTGCACTGGGATACGGAACTTTCTGCACTGGGATATGGTGTGATCTGCACTGGGATACGGAGCGATCGGTACTGAGTTATGGCTTGAACTATACTGGCAGACAGGATTATTTGCATTGGGATACAGATTGATCTGTACTGAGATACAGAGCGATCTGCACTGGGATATGAAGCAATCTGCACTGTGATACAGAGAGATCTGCACTGGGATATGGTGTGATCTGCGCTGGGATACGGTGTGATCTGCACTGGGATACGGAGCGATCGGTACTGGGTTACGGTTTGAAATGTACTGGGATAGAGGATTATTTGCATTGGGATTCAGATTGATCTGTGCTGAGATACGGAGCGATCTGCACTGGGATACGGAGTTATCTACACTGGGATACACTGTGATCTACACTTGGATACGAAATGATTTGTACTAGGATACGGTGTGATCTGTACTGGGATATGGAGCAATCTCTACTGGGACGTGGAGCGATCGGTACTGGGTTATGGCTTGAAATATACTGGCAGACAGGATTATTTGCATTGGGATACAGATTGATCTGTACTGAGATACGGAGTGATCTGCACTGGGATACGGAGTTATCTACATTGGGATACGCT
Organism: Isurus oxyrinchus; assembly: GCA_026770705.1. NCBI lineage: Eukaryota > Metazoa > Chordata > Chondrichthyes > Lamniformes > Lamnidae > Isurus > Isurus oxyrinchus. The sequence goes on from JANJGN010000111.1 coordinate 840,492, forward strand.
TTGATCTACACTCGGATATGAAGTGATTTGTACTAGGATACGGTGTGATCTGTACTGGGAAACGGTGTGATGTGCACTGGGATATGGAGCAATCTGTACTGGGATATGGAGTGATCTGTCCAGGATATGACATGATCTGTACTGGGATACTGTGTATTCTATACTCGGATATGGTGTGACCTGTAATGCGATGGGACGTTATTTGTACTGCAGTACGGAGTGATCTGTACTGGGAAACGGTGTGATCTGCAGTGGGATATGGAACAATCTGTACTGGGATATGGAGTGATCTGTCCAGGATATGACATGATCTGTACTGGCATACTGTGTATTCTATATTCGGATATGGTGTGACCTGTAATGCGATGGGACGTTATTTGTACTGCAGTACGGAGTGATCTGTACTGGGATACAGCATGATCTGTACTGGGATCGAGCGTGATATGTACTGTGATATAGGGTGATCTCTACTGGGACATGGAGCGATCTGTACTGGGCTATGGGGCCATCTGTACCTGGATAAGTGGTGTTCTTAACTGGCATATGGTGTGATCTGCACTGGGATATGTTGTGATCTTTACAGGGATATGACGTGATCTGTGCTGGGATTTGGTGCAATCTGCGTTGGGATATGGAGTAATCTGTGGGATATGGAGCAATCTGCTCTCGGATATGATTTGATCTGTAATGGGATAGGTCATCTGTACTGGGATATGGGGTAATCAGTACTGGGATAAGGAGAGATGTGCACTGGGATACGGAGCGATCTGAACTGGGATATGGAGTAATCTGCACTGGGATACAGAGTGAGTGCTACTAGGATATGGTTTGATATGTACTGGGATATAGGGTTATCGCACTGGGATACGGATCGATCCGTACTGGGAGACGGAGTGATCTGTACTGGGATACGGGGTGTTCTGAACTGGGATACAGAGTGATCTGCACTGGGATACGGAGCGATTGGCACTTTGATACGGAACGATCTGTACTGGGATATGGGGTGATCTGCACTGGGATACGAAGTGATCTGTACTGGATACGATGCGATCAGTACTGGGATACGATGCAATCTGCACTGGTATACAGATTGATCTTTACCAGGATGCGGGGTGTTATAAAGTGCGATATGGTGGGATCTGCACTTAGATACGGAGCGATCTGCACTGGGATACAGAGCGATCTGCATGGTGACACAGAGCGATCTGCACTGGGATATGGTGTGATCTGCTGGGTTATGGAGCGATCGGTACTATGTTACAGAGCCATCTGCACTGCGATACGGAGCGATCTGCAGGGGGATACGATGTGATCTGCACTGGGATACAGAGCAATCGGCACTGGGTTATGGCTTGAAATGTAGTGGGATATGGGGCTATTTGCACTGGGATACGGAGCGATCTGTACTGTGATATGCTGTGATCTGCACTGGGATACGGAGAGATCAGCACTGGGTTACAGAGCGATCTGCACTGGGATACGGAACGATCTGCACTGGGATACGGTGTGATCTGCACTGGGATACGGAGCGATCGATACTGGGTTACTGTTTGAAATATACTGGCAGACAGGATTATTTGCATTGGGATACAGATTGATCTGTACTGAGATACGGAGTGATCTGCACTGGGATATGGAGTTATCGACACTGGGATACGCTTTGAACTACACTCGGATACGAAGTGATTTGTACTAGGATACGGTGTGATCTGTACTGGGAAACGGTTGTGATCTGCACTGGGATATGGAGCAATCTCTACTGGGACGTGGAGCGATCGGTACTGGGTTATGGCTTGAAATATACTGGCAGACAGGATTATTTGCATTGGGATACAGATTGATCTGTACTGAGATACGGAGTGATCTGCACTGGGATACGGAGTTATCTACATTGGGATACGCTTTGATCTACACTCGGATATGAAGTGATTTGTACTAGGATACGGTGTGATCTGTACTGGGAAACGGTGTGATGTGCACTGGGATATGGAGCAATCTGTACTGGGATATGGAGTGATCTGTCCAGGATATGACATGATCTGTACTGGGATACTGTGTATTCTATACTCGGATATGGTGTGACCTGTAATGCGATGGGACGTTATTTGTACTGCAGTACGGAGTGATCTGTACTGGGATACAGCGTGATCTTTACTGGGATCGAGCGTGATATGTACTGTGATATAGGGTGATGTCTACTGGGACATGGAGCGATCTGTACTGGGCTATGGGGTCATCTGTACCTGGATAAGTGGTGTTCTTAACTGGCATATGTTGTGATCTACACTGGGATATGTTGTGATCTTTAGAGGGATATGACGTGATCTGTGCTGGGATTTGGTTTAATCTGCGTTGGGATATGGAGTAATCTGTGGGATATGGAGCAATCTGCTCTCGGATATGATTTGATCTGTAATGGGATAGGTGATCTGTACTGGGATATGGGGTGATCAGTACTGGGATAAGGAGAGATGTGCACTGGGATACGGAGCGATCTGAACTGGGATATGGAGTGATCTGCACTGGGATACGGAGTGAGTGCTACTGGATATGTCTTGATATGTACTGGGATTTAGGGTTATCGCACAGCGATACGGATCGATCCGTACTGGGATACGGAGTGATCTGCACTGGGATACGGGGTGTTCTGAACTGGGATACAGAGTGATCTGCACTGGGATACGGAGCGATTGGCACTTTGATACGGAACGATCTGTACTTGGATATGGGGTGAACAGCACTGGGATACGGAGCGATTGGCACTTGATATGGAACGATCTGTACTGGGATATGGGGTGATCTGCACAGGGATACGAAGTGACCTGTACTGGATACGATGCGATCTGTACTGCGATACGATGCAATCTGCACTGGGATACAGATTGATCTTTACCAGGATGCGGGTTGTTATAAAGTGCAATATGGTGGGATCTGCACTTGGATACGGAGCGATCTGCACTGGGATACAGAGCGATCTGCACTGGGATATGGTGTGATCTGCTGGGATATGGAGCGATCGGTACTATGTTACAGAGCGATCTGCACTGCGATACGGAACGATCTGCACTGGGATACGATGTGATCTGCACTGGGATACGGAGCGATCGGTACTGGGTTATGGCTTGAAATGTAGTGGGATATGGGGTTATTTGCACTGGGGTATGGAGCAATCTGCACTGTGATGCAGAGCGATCTGTACTGTGATACGCTGTGATCTGCACTGGGATACAGAGAGATCAGCACTGGGTTACAGAGCGATCTGCACTGGGATACGGAACTTTCTGCACTGGGATATGGTGTGATCTGCACTGGGATACGGAGCGATCGGTACTGAGTTACGGCTTGAACTATACTGGCAGACAGGATTATTTGCATTGGGATACAGATTGATCTGTACTGAGATACAGAGCGATCTGCACTGGGATATGAAGCAATCTGCACTGCGATACAGAGAGATCTGCACTGGGATATGGTGTGATCTGCGCTGGGATACGGTGTGATCTGCACTGGGATACGGAGCGATCGGTACTGAGTTACGGCTTGAACTATACTGGCAGACAGGATTATTTGCATTGGGATACAGATTGATCTGTACTGAGATACAGAGCGATCTGCACTGGGATATGAAGCAATCTGCACTGCGATACAGAGAGATCTGCACTGGGATATGGTGTGATCTGCGCTGGGATACGGTGTGATCTGCACTGGGATACGGAGCGATCGGTACTGGGTTACGGTTTGAAATGTACTGGGATAGAGGATTATTTGCATTGGGATTCAGATTGATCTGTGCTGAGATACGGAGCGATCTGCACTGGGATACGGAGTTATCTACACTGGGATACACTGTGATCTACACTTGGATACGAAATGATTTGTACTAGGATACGGTGTGATCTGTACTGGGATATGGAGCAATCTCTACTGGGACGTGGAGTGATCGGTACTGGGTTATGGCTTGAAATATACTGGCAGACAGGATTATTTGCATTGGGATACAGATTGATCTGTACTGAGATACGGAGTGATCTGCACTGGGATACGGAGTTATCTACATTGGGATACGCTTTGATCTACACTCGGATATGAAGTGATTTGTACTAGGATACGGTGTGATCTGTACTGGGAAACGGTGTGATGTGCACTGGGATATGGAGCAATCTGTACTGGGATATGGAGTGATCTGTCCAGGATATGACATGATCTGTACTGGGATACTGTGTATTCTATACTCGGATATGGTGTGACCTGTAATGCGATGGGACGTTATTTGTACTGCAGTACGGAGTGATCTGTACTGGGATACAGCGTGATCTTTACTGGGATCGAGCGTGATATGTACTGTGATATAGGGTGATGTCTACTGGGACATGGAGCGATCTGTACTGGGCTATGGGGTCATCTGTACCTGGATATGTGGTGTTCTTAACTGGCATATGGTGTGATCTACACTGGGATATGTTGTGATCTTTAGAGGGATATGACGTGATCTGTGCTGGGATTTGGTGCAATCTGCGTTGGGATATGGAGTAATCTGTGGGATATGGAGCAATCTGCTCTCGGATATGATTTGATCTGTAATGGGATAGGTGATCTGTACTGGGATATGGGGTAATCAGTACTGGGATAAGGAGAGATGTGCACTGGGATACGGAGCGATCTGAACTGGGATATGGAGTGATCTGCACTGGGATACGGAGTGAGTGCTACTAGGATATGGTTTGATATGTACTGGGATATAGGGTTATCGCACTGGGATACGGAGCGATCCGTACTGGGAGACGGAGTGATCTGTACTGGGATACGGGGTGTTCTGAACTGGGATACAGAGTGATCTGCACTGGGATACGGAGCGATTGGCACTTTGATACGGAACGATCTGTACTGGGATATGGGGTGATCTGCACTGGGATACGAAGTGATCTGTACTGGATACGATGCGATCAGTACTGGGATACGATGCAATCTGCACTGGTATACAGATTGATCTTTACCAGGATGCGGGGTGTTATAAAGTGCGATATGGTGGGATCTGCACTTAGATACGGAGCGATCTGCACTGGGATACAGAGCGATCTGCATGGTGACACAGAGCGATCTGCACTGGGATATGGTGTGATCTGCTGGGTTATGGAGCGATCGGTACTATGTTACAGAGCCATCTGCACTGCGATACGGAGCGATCTGCAGGGGGATACGATGTGATCTGCACTGGGATACAGAGCAATCAGCACTGGGTTATGGCTTGAAATGTAGTGGGATATGGGGCTATTTGCACTGGGATACGGAGCGATCTGTACTGTGATATGCTGTGATCTGCACTGGGATACGGAGAGATCAGCACTGGGTTACAGAGCGATCTGCACTGGGATACGGAACGATCTGCACTGGGATACGGTGTGATCTGCACTGGGATACGGAGCGATCGATACTGGGTTACTGTTTGAAATATACTGGCAGACAGGATTATTTGCATTGGGATACAGATTGATCTGTACTGAGATACGGAGTGATCTGCACTGGGATATGGAGTTATCGACACTGGGATAAACTGTGATCTACACTCGGATACGAAGTGATTTGTACTAAGATATGGTGTGATCTGTACTGGGAAACGGTGTGATCTGCACTGGGATATGGAGCAATCTCTACTGGGACGTGGAGCGATCGGTACTGGGTTATGGCTTGAAATATACTGGCAGACAGGATTATTTGCATTGGGATACAGATTGATCTGTACTGAGATACGGAGTGATCTGCACTGGGATACGGAGTTATCTACATTGGGATACGCTTTGATCTACACTCGGATATGAAGTGATTTGTACTAGGATACGGTGTGATCTGTACTGGGAAACGGTGTGATGTGCACTGGGATATGGAGCAATCTGTACTGGGATATGGAGTGATCTGTCCAGGATATGACATGATCTGTACTGGGATACTGTGTATTCTATACTCGGATATGGTGTGACCTGTAATGCGATGGGACGTTATTTGTACTGCAGTACGGAGTGATCTGTACTGGGATACAGCGTGATCTTTACTGGGATCGAGCGTGATATGTACTGTGATATAGGGTGATGTCTACTGGGACATGGAGCGATCTGTACTGGGCTATGGGGTCATCTGTACCTGGATAAGTGGTGTTCTTAACTGGCATATGTTGTGATCTACACTGGGATATGTTGTGATCTTTAGAGGGATATGACGTGATCTGTGCTGGGATTTGGTTTAATCTGCGTTGGGATATGGAGTAATCTGTGGGATATGGAGCAATCTGCTCTCGGATATGATTTGATCTGTAATGGGATAGGTGATCTGTACTGGGATATGGGGTGATCAGTACTGGGATAAGGAGAGATGTGCACTGGGATACGGAGCGATCTGAACTGGGATATGGAGTGATCTGCACTGGGATACGGAGTGAGTGCTACTGGGATATGGCTTGATATGTACTGGGATATAGGGTTATCGCACAGCGATACGGATCGATCCGTACTGGGATACGGAGTGATCTGCACTGGGATACGGGGTGTTCTGAACTGGGATACAGAGTGATCTGCACTGGGATACGGAGCGATTGGCACTTTGATACGGAACGATCTGTACTTGGATATGGGGTGAACAGCACTGGGATACGGAGCGATTGGCACTTTGATATGGAACGATCTGTACTGGGATATGGGGTGATCTGCACAGGGATACGAAGTGACCTGTACTGGATACGATGCGATCTGTACTGCGATACGATGCAATCTGCACTGGGATACAGATTGATCTTTACCAGGATGCGGGTTGTTATAAAGTGCAATATGGTGGGATCTGCACTTGGATACGGAGCGATCTGCACTGGGATACAGAGCGATCTGCACTGGGATATGGTGTGATCTGCTGGGATATGGAGCGATCGGTACTATGTTACAGAGCGATCTGCACTGCGATACGGAACGATCTGCACTGGGATACGATGTGATCTGCACTGGGATACGGAGCGATCGGTACTGGGTTATGGCTTGAAATGTAGTGGGATATGGGGTTATTTGCACAGGGGTATGGAGCAATCTGCACTGTGATGCAGAGCGATCTGTACTGTGATACGCTGTGATCTGCACTGGGATACAGAGAGATCAGCACTGGGTTACAGAGCGATCTGCACTGGGATACGGAACTTTCTGCACTGGGATATGGTGTGATCTGCACTGGGATACGGAGCGATCGGTACTGAGTTATGGCTTGAACTATACTGGCAGACAGGATTATTTGCATTGGGATACAGATTGATCTGTACTGAGATACAGAGCGATCTGCACTGGGATATGAAGCAATCTGCACTGTGATACAGAGAGATCTGCACTGGGATATGGTGTGATCTGCGCTGGGATACGGTGTGATCTGCACTGGGATACGGAGCGATCGGTACTGGGTTACGGTTTGAAATGTACTGGGATAGAGGATTATTTGCATTGGGATTCAGATTGATCTGTGCTGAGATACGGAGCGATCTGCACTGGGATACGGAGTTATCTACACTGGGATACACTGTGATCTACACTTGGATACGAAATGATTTGTACTAGGATACGGTGTGATCTGTACTGGGATATGGAGCAATCTCTACTGGGACGTGGAGCGATCGGTACTGGGTTATGGCTTGAAATATACTGGCAGACAGGATTATTTGCATTGGGATACAGATTGATCTGTACTGAGATACGGAGTGATCTGCACTGGGATACGGAGTTATCTACATTGGGATACGCTTTGATCTACACTCGGATATGAAGTGATTTGTACTAGGATACGGTGTGATCTGTACTGGGAAACGGTGTGATGTGCACTGGGATATGGAGCAATCTGTACTGGGATATGGAGTGATCTGTCCAGGATATGACATGATCTGTACTGGGATACTGTGTATTCTATACTCGGATATGGTGTGACCTGTAATGCGATGGGACGTTATTTGTACTGCAGTACGGAGTGATCTGTACTGGGAAACGGTGTGATCTGCAGTGGGATATGGAACAATCTGTACTGGGATATGGAGTGATCTGTCCAGGATATGACATGATCTGTACTGGCATACTGTGTATTCTATATTCGGATATGGTGTGACCTGTAATGCGATGGGACGTTATTTGTACTGCAGTACGGAGTGATCTGTACTGGGATACAGCATGATCTGTACTGGGATCGAGCGTGATATGTACTGTGATATAGGGTGATCTCTACTGGGACATGGAGCGATCTGTACTGGGCTATGGGGCCATCTGTACCTGGATAAGTGGTGTTCTTAACTGGCATATGGTGTGATCTGCACTGGGATATGTTGTGATCTTTACAGGGATATGACGTGATCTGTGCTGGGATTTGGTGCAATCTGCGTTGGGATATGGAGTAATCTGTGGGATATGGAGCAATCTGCTCTCGGATATGATTTGATCTGTAATGGGATAGGTCATCTGTACTGGGATATGGGGTAATCAGTACTGGGATAAGGAGAGATGTGCACTGGGATACGGAGCGATCTGAACTGGGATATGGAGTAATCTGCACTGGGATACAGAGTGAGTGCTACTAGGATATGGTTTGATATGTACTGGGATATAGGGTTATCGCACTGGGATACGGATCGATCCATACTGGGAGACGGAGTGATCTGTACTGGGATACGGGGTGTTCTGAACTGGGATACAGAGTGATCTGCACTGGGATACGGAGCGATTGGCACTTTGATACGGAACGATCTGTACTGGGATATGGGGTGATCTGCACTGGGATACGAAGTGATCTGTACTGGATACGATGCGATCAGTACTGGGATACGATGCAATCTGCACTGGTATACAGATTGATCTTTACCAGGATGCGGGGTGTTATAAAGTGCGATATGGTGGGATCTGCACTTAGATACGGAGCGATCTGCACTGGGATACAGAGCGATCTGCATGGTGACACAGAGCGATCTGCACTGGGATATGGTGTGATCTGCTGGGTTATGGAGCGATCGGTACTATGTTACAGAGCCATCTGCACTGCGATACGGAGCGATCTGCAGGGGGATACGATGTGATCTGCACTGGGATACAGAGCAATCGGCACTGGGTTATGGCTTGAAATGTAGTGGGATATGGGGCTATTTGCACTGGGATACGGAGCGATCTGTACTGTGATATGCTGTGATCTGCACTGGGATACGGAGAGATCAGCACTGGGTTACAGAGCGATCTGCACTGGGATACGGAACGATCTGCACTGGGATACGGTGTGATCTGCACTGGGATACGGAGCGATCGATACTGGGTTACTGTTTGAAATATACTGGCAGACAGGATTATTTGCATTGGGATACAGATTGATCTGTACTGAGATACGGAGTGATCTGCACTGGGATATGGAGTTATCGACACTGGGATACGCTTTGAACTACACTCGGATACGAAGTGATTTGTACTAGGATACGGTGTGATCTGTACTGGGAAACGGTGTGATCTGCACTGGGATATGGAGCAATCTCTACTGGGACGTGGAGCGATCGGTACTGGGTTATGGCTTGAAATATACTGGCAGACAGGATTATTTGCATTGGGATACAGATTGATCTGTACTGAGATACGGAGTGATCTGCACTGGGATACGGAGTTATCTACATTGGGATACGCTTTGATCTACACTCGGATATGAAGTGATTTGTACTAGGATACGGTGTGATCTGTACTGGGAAACGGTGTGATGTGCACTGGGATATGGAGCAATCTGTACTGGGATATGGAGTGATCTGTCCAGGATATGACATGATCTGTACTGGGATACTGTGTATTCTATACTCGGATATGGTGTGACCTGTAATGCGATGGGACGTTATTTGTACTGCAGTACGGAGTGATCTGTACTGGGATACAGCGTGATCTTTACTGGGATCGAGCGTGATATGTACTGTGATATAGGGTGATGTCTACTGGGACATGGAGCGATCTGTACTGGGCTATGGGGTCATCTGTACCTGGATAAGTGGTGTTCTTAACTGGCATATGTTGTGATCTACACTGGGATATGTTGTGATCTTTAGAGGGATATGACGTGATCTGTGCTGGGATTTGGTTTAATCTGCGTTGGGATATGGAGTAATCTGTGGGATATGGAGCAATCTGCTCTCGGATATGATTTGATCTGTAATGGGATAGGTGATCTGTACTGGGATATGGGGTGATCAGTACTGGGATAAGGAGAGATGTGCACTGGGATACGGAGCGATCTGAACTGGGATATGGAGTGATCTGCACTGGGATACGGAGTGAGTGCTACTGGGATATGTCTTGATATGTACTGGGATTTAGGGTTATCGCACAGCGATACGGATCGATCCGTACTGGGATACGGAGTGATCTGCACTGGGATACGGGGTGTTCTGAACTGGGATACAGAGTGATCTGCACTGGGATACGGAGCGATTGGCACTTTGATACGGAACGATCTGTACTTGGATATGGGGTGAACAGCACTGGGATACGGAGCGATTGGCACTTTGATATGGAACGATCTGTACTGGGATATGGGGTGATCTGCACAGGGATACGAAGTGACCTGTACTGGATACGATGCGATCTGTACTGCGATACGATGCAATCTGCACTGGGATACAGATTGATCTTTACCAGGATGCGGGTTGTTATAAAGTGCAATATGGTGGGATCTGCACTTGGATACGGAGCGATCTGCACTGGGATACAGAGCGATCTGCACTGGGATATGGTGTGATCTGCTGGGATATGGAGCGATCGGTACTATGTTACAGAGCGATCTGCACTGCGATACGGAACGATCTGCACTGGGATACGATGTGATCTGCACTGGGATACGGAGCGATCGGTACTGGGTTATGGCTTGAAATGTAGTGGGATATGGGGTTATTTGCACTGGGGTATGGAGCAATCTGCACTGTGATGCAGAGCGATCTGTACTGTGATACGCTGTGATCTGCACTGGGATACAGAGAGATCAGCACTGGGTTACAGAGCGATCTGCACTGGGATACGGAACTTTCTGCACTGGGATATGGTGTGATCTGCACTGGGATACGGAGCGATCGGTACTGAGTTACGGCTTGAACTATACTGGCAGACAGGATTATTTGCATTGGGATACAGATTGATCTGTACTGAGATACAGAGCGATCTGCACTGGGATATGAAGCAATCTGCACTGCGATACAGAGAGATCTGCACTGGGATATGGTGTGATCTGCGCTGGGATACGGTGTGATCTGCACTGGGATACGGAGCGATCGGTACTGAGTTACGGCTTGAACTATACTGGCAGACAGGATTATTTGCATTGGGATACAGATTGATCTGTACTGAGATACAGAGCGATCTGCACTGGGATATGAAGCAATCTGCACTGCGATACAGAGAGATCTGCACTGGGATATGGTGTGATCTGCGCTGGGATACGGTGTGATCTGCACTGGGATACGGAGCGATCGGTACTGGGTTACGGTTTGAAATGTACTGGGATAGAGGATTATTTGCATTGGGATTCAGATTGATCTGTGCTGAGATACGGAGCGATCTGCACTGGGATACGGAGTTATCTACACTGGGATACACTGTGATCTACACTTGGATACGAAATGATTTGTACTAGGATACGGTGTGATCTGTACTGGGATATGGAGCAATCTCTACTGGGACGTGGAGTGATCGGTACTGGGTTATGGCTTGAAATATACTGGCAGACAGGATTATTTGCATTGGGATACAGATTGATCTGTACTGAGATACGGAGTGATCTGCACTGGGATACGGAGTTATCTACATTGGGATACGCTTTGATCTACACTCGGATATGAAGTGATTTGTACTAGGATACGGTGTGATCTGTACTGGGAAACGGTGTGATGTGCACTGGGATATGGAGCAATCTGTACTGGGATATGGAGTGATCTGTCCAGGATATGACATGATCTGTACTGGGATACTGTGTATTCTATACTCGGATATGGTGTGACCTGTAATGCGATGGGACGTTATTTGTACTGCAGTACGGAGTGATCTGTACTGGGATACAGCGTGATCTTTACTGGGATCGAGCGTGATATGTACTGTGATATAGGGTGATGTCTACTGGGACATGGAGCGATCTGTACTGGGCTATGGGGTCATCTGTACCTGGATATGTGGTGTTCTTAACTGGCATATGGTGTGATCTACACTGGGATATGTTGTGATCTTTAGAGGGATATGACGTGATCTGTGCTGGGATTTGGTGCAATCTGCGTTGGGATATGGAGTAATCTGTGGGATATGGAGCAATCTGCTCTCGGATATGATTTGATCTGTAATGGGATAGGTGATCTGTACTGGGATATGGGGTAATCAGTACTGGGATAAGGAGAGATGTGCACTGGGATACGGAGCGATCTGAACTGGGATATGGAGTGATCTGCACTGGGATACGGAGTGAGTGCTACTAGGATATGGTTTGATATGTACTGGGATATAGGGTTATCGCACTGGGATACGGAGCGATCCGTACTGGGAGACGGAGTGATCTGTACTGGGATACGGGGTGTTCTGAACTGGGATACAGAGTGATCTGCACTGGGATACGGAGCGATTGGCACTTTGATACGGAACGATCTGTACTGGGATATGGGGTGATCTGCACTGGGATACGAAGTGATCTGTACTGGATACGATGCGATCAGTACTGGGATACGATGCAATCTGCACTGGTATACAGATTGATCTTTACCAGGATGCGGGGTGTTATAAAGTGCGATATGGTGGGATCTGCACTTAGATACGGAGCGATCTGCACTGGGATACAGAGCGATCTGCATGGTGACACAGAGCGATCTGCACTGGGATATGGTGTGATCTGCTGGGTTATGGAGCGATCGGTACTATGTTACAGAGCCATCTGCACTGCGATACGGAGCGATCTGCAGGGGGATACGATGTGATCTGCACTGGGATACAGAGCAATCAGCACTGGGTTATGGCTTGAAATGTAGTGGGATATGGGGCTATTTGCACTGGGATACGGAGCGATCTGTACTGTGATATGCTGTGATCTGCACTGGGATACGGAGAGATCAGCACTGGGTTACAGAGCGATCTGCACTGGGATACGGAACGATCTGCACTGGGATACGGTGTGATCTGCACTGGGATACGGAGCGATCGATACTGGGTTACTGTTTGAAATATACTGGCAGACAGGATTATTTGCATTGGGATACAGATTGATCTGTACTGAGATACGGAGTGATCTGCACTGGGATATGGAGTTATCGACACTGGGATAAACTGTGATCTACACTCGGATACGAAGTGATTTGTACTAAGATATGGTGTGATCTGTACTGGGAAACGGTGTGATCTGCACTGGGATATGGAGCAATCTCTACTGGGACGTGGAGCGATCGGTACTGGGTTATGGCTTGAAATATACTGGCAGACAGGATTATTTGCATTGGGATACAGATTGATCTGTACTGAGATACGGAGTGATCTGCACTGGGATACGGAGTTATCTACATTGGGATACGCTTTGATCTACACTCGGATATGAAGTGATTTGTACTAGGATACGGTGTGATCTGTACTGGGAAACGGTGTGATGTGCACTGGGATATGGAGCAATCTGTACTGGGATATGGAGTGATCTGTCCAGGATATGACATGATCTGTACTGGGATACTGTGTATTCTATACTCGGATATGGTGTGACCTGTAATGCGATGGGACGTTATTTGTACTGCAGTACGGAGTGATCTGTACTGGGATACAGCGTGATCTTTACTGGGATCGAGCGTGATATGTACTGTGATATAGGGTGATGTCTACTGGGACATGGAGCGATCTGGGACTGGGCTATGGGGTCATCTGTACCTGGATAAGTGGTGTTCTTAACTGGCATATGTTGTGATCTACACTGGGATATGTTGTGATCTTTAGAGGGATATGACGTGATCTGTGCTGGGATTTGGTTTAATCTGCGTTGGGATATGGAGTAATCTGTGGGATATGGAGCAATCTGCTCTCGGATATGATTTGATCTGTAATGGGATAGGTGATCTGTACTGGGATATGGGGTGATCAGTACTGGGATAAGGAGAGATGTGCACTGGGATACGGAGCGATCTGAACTGGGATATGGAGTGATCTGCACTGGGTTACGGAGTGAGTGCTACTGGGATATGGCTTGATATGTACTGGGATATAGGGTTATCGCACAGCGATACGGATCGATCCGTACTGGGATACGGAGTGATCTGCACTGGGATACGGGGTGTTCTGAACTGGGATACAGAGTGATCTGCACTGGGATACGGAGCGATTGGCACTTTGATACGGAACGATCTGTACTTGGATATGGGGTGAACAGCACTGGGATACGGAGCGATTGGCACTTTGATATGGAACGATCTGTACTGGGATATGGGGTGATCTGCACAGGGATACGAAGTGACCTGTACTGGATACGATGCGATCTGTACTGCGATACGATGCAATCTGCACTGGGATACAGATTGATCTTTACCAGGATGCGGGTTGTTATAAAGTGCAATATGGTGGGATCTGCACTTGGATACGGAGCGATCTGCACTGGGATACAGAGCGATCTGCACTGGGATATGGTGTGATCTGCTGGGATATGGAGCGATCGGTACTATGTTACAGAGCGATCTGCACTGCGATACGGAACGATCTGCACTGGGATACGATGTGATCTGCACTGGGATACGGAGCGATCGGTACTGGGTTATGGCTTGAAATGTAGTGGGATATGGGGTTATTTGCACAGGGGTATGGAGCAATCTGCACTGTGATGCAGAGCGATCTGTACTGTGATACGCTGTGATCTGCACTGGGATACAGAGAGATCAGCACTGGGTTACAGAGCGATCTGCACTGGGATACGGAACTTTCTGCACTGGGATATGGTGTGATCTGCACTGGGATACGGAGCGATCGGTACTGAGTTATGGCTTGAACTATACTGGCAGACAGGATTATTTGCATTGGGATACAGATTGATCTGTACTGAGATACAGAGCGATCTGCACTGGGATATGAAGCAATCTGCACTGTGATACAGAGAGATCTGCACTGGGATATGGTGTGATCTGCGCTGGGATACGGTGTGATCTGCACTGGGATACGGAGCGATCGGTACTGGGTTACGGTTTGAAATGTACTGGGATAGAGGATTATTTGCATTGGGATTCAGATTGATCTGTGCTGAGATACGGAGCGATCTGCACTGGGATACGGAGTTATCTACACTGGGATACACTGTGATCTACACTTGGATACGAAATGATTTGTACTAGGATACGGTGTGATCTGTACTGGGATATGGAGCAATCTCTACTGGGACGTGGAGCGATCGGTACTGGGTTATGGCTTGAAATATACTGGCAGACAGGATTATTTGCATTGGGATACAGATTGATCTGTACTGAGATACGGAGTGATCTGCACTGGGATACGGAGTTATCTACATTGGGATACGCTTTGATCTACACTCGGATATGAAGTGATTTGTACTAGGATACGGTGTGATCTGTACTGGGAAACGGTGTGATGTGCACTGGGATATGGAGCAATCTGTACTGGGATATGGAGTGATCTGTCCAGGATATGACATGATCTGTACTGGGATACTGTGTATTCTATACTCGGATATGGTGTGACCTGTAATGCGATGGGACGTTATTTGTACTGCAGTACGGAGTGATCTGTACTGGGAAACGGTGTGATCTGCAGTGGGATATGGAACAATCTGTACTGGGATATGGAGTGATCTGTCCAGGATATGACATGATCTGTACTGGCATACTGTGTATTCTATATTCGGATATGGTGTGACCTGTAATGCGATGGGACGTTATTTGTACTGCAGTACGGAGTGATCTGTACTGGGATACAGCATGATCTGTACTGGGATCGAGCGTGATATGTACTGTGATATAGGGTGATCTCTACTGGGACATGGAGCGATCTGTACTGGGCTATGGGGCCATCTGTACCTGGATAAGTGGTGTTCTTAACTGGCATATGGTGTGATCTACACTGGGATATGTTGTGATCTTTACAGGGATATGACGTGATCTGTGCTGGGATTTGGTGCAATCTGCGTTGGGATATGGAGTAATCTGTGGGATATGGAGCAATCTGCTCTCGGATATGATTTGATCTGTAATGGGATAGGTCATCTGTACTGGGATATGGGGTAATCAGTACTGGGATAAGGAGAGATGTGCACTGGGATACGGAGCGATCTGAACTGGGATATGGAGTGATCTGCACTGGGATACAGAGTGAGTGCTACTAGGATATGGTTTGATATGTACTGGGATATAGGGTTATCGCACTGGGATACGGATCGATCCGTACTGGGAGACGGAGTGATCTGTACTGGGATACGGGGTGTTCTGAACTGGGATACAGAGTGATCTGCACTGGGATACGGAGCGATTGGCACTTTGATACGGAACGATCTGTACTGGGATATGGTGTGATCTGCACTGGGATACGAAGTGAACTGTACTGGATACGATGCGATCAGTACTGGGATACGATCCAATCTGCACTGGTGTACAGATTGATCTTTACCAGGATGCGGGGTGTTATAAAGTGCGATATGGTGGGATCTGCACTTAGATACGGAGCGATCTGCACTGGGATACAGAGCGATCTGCACGGTGATACAGAGCGATCTGCACTGGGATATGGTGTGATCTGCTGGGTTATGGAGCGATCGGTACTATGTTACAGAGCGATCTGCACTGCGATACGGAGCGATCTGCAGTGGGATACGATGTGATCTGCACTGGGATACAGAGCAATCGGCACTGGGTTATGGCTTAAAATTTAGTGGGATATGGGGCTATTTGCACTGGGATACGGAGCGATCTGCACTGTGATGCAGAGCGATCTGTACTGTGATATGCTGTGATCTGCACTGGGATACGGAGAGATCAGCACTGGGTTACAGAGCGATCTGCACTGGGATACGGAACGATCTGCGCTGGGATACGGTGTGATCTGCACTGGGATATGGAGCGATCGATAATGGGTTAATGTTTGAAATATACTGGCAGACAGGATTATTTGCATTGGGATACAGATTGTTCTGTACTGAGATACGGAGTGATCTGCACTGGGATACGGAGTTATCTACACTGGGATAAACTGTGATCTACACTCGGATACGAAGTGATTTGTACTAGGATACGGTGTGATCTGTACTGGGAAACGGTGTGATCTGCACTGGGATATGGAGCAATCTCTACTGGGACGTGGAGCGATCGGTACTGGGTTATGGCTTGAAATATACTGGCAGACAGGATTATTTGCATTGGGATACAGATTGATCTGTACTGAGATACGGAGTGATCTGCACTGGGATACGGAGTGATCTGTCCAGGATATGACATGATCTGTACTGGGATACTGTGTATTCTATACTCGGATATGGTGTGACCTGTAATGCAATGGGACGTTATTTGTACTTCAGTACGGAGTGATCTGCACTGGGATATAGCGTGATCTTTACTGGGATCGAGCGTGATATGTACTGGGATATAGGGTGATCTCTACTGGGACATGGAGCGATCTGTACTGGGCTATGGGGCCATCTGTACCTGGATAAGTGGAGTTTTTATCTGGCATATGGTGTGATCTACACTGGGATATGTTGTGATCTTTACAGGGATATGACGTGATCTGTGCTGGGATTTGGTGCAATCTGTGTTGGGACATCGAGTAATCTGTGGGATATGGAGCCATCTGCTCTCGGATATGATTTGATCTGTAATGGGATAGGTGATCTGTACTGGGATAAGGAGAGATGTGCACTGGGATACGGAACAATCTGAACTGGGATATGGAGTGATCTGCACTGGGATACGGAGTGAGTGCTACTAGGATATGGTTTGATATGTACTGGGATATAGGGTTATCGCACTGGGATACGGATCAATCCGTACTGGGATACGGAGTGAAATGTACTGGGATACGGGGTGTTCTGAACTGGGATACAGAGTGATCTGCACTGGGATACGGAGCGATTGGCACTTTGATACGGAACGATCTGTACTTGGATATGGGGTGATCTGCACTGGGATACGGAGCAATTGGCACTTTGATATGGAACGATCTGTACTGGGATATGGGGTGATCTGCACTGGGATAAAGAGTGACCTGTACTGGATACGATGCGATCTGTACAGGGATATGATGAAATCTGCACTGGGATACAGATTGATCTTTACCAGGATGCGGGGTGTTAAAAAGTGCGATATGGTGGGATCTGCACTTGGATATGGAGCGATCTGCACTGGGATACAGAGCGATCTGCACTGCGATACGGAGCGATCTGCACTGGGATATGATGTGATCTGCACTGGGATACGGAGCGATCGGTACTGGGTTATGGCTTGAAATGTATTGGGATATGGGGTTATTTGCACTGGGATACGGACCGATCTGAACTGTGATGCAGAGTGATCTGTACTGTGATACGCTGTGATCTGCTTTGGGATGCGCAGCGATCGGAACTGGGTTACAGAGCGATCTGCACTGGGATACAGAGCGATCTGCACTGGGATATGGAGCGATCTGCACTGTGATACGGTGTGATCTGCACTGGGAAACGGAGCGATCGGTACTGGGTTACGGCTTGAAATGTACTGGCAGACAGGATTTTTTGCACTGGGATACAGACTGATCTGTAATGAGATACGGCGTGATCTGCACTGGGATACGAAGTTATCTACATTGGGATACGGTGTGATCTACACTCGGATATGAACTGATTTGTACTAGGATACGGAGTGATCTGTACTGGGAAACGGTGTGATCGGCACTGGGATATGGAGCAATCTGTACTGGGATATGGAGTGATCTGTCCCGGATGCGACATGATCTGTACTGGGATACTGTGTATTCTATATTCGGATATGGTGTGACCGGTAATGCGGTCGGACATGATTTGTACTGCAGTACGGAGTGATCTGTACTGGGATACATCGTGATCTGTACTGGAATCGAGCGTGATATGTACTGGGATATAGGGTGATCTCTACTGGGACACGGAGCGATCTGTACTGGGCTATGGGGCCATCTGTACCTGGATAAGTGGTGTTCTTAACTGGCATATGGTGTGATCTACACTGGGATATGGTGTGATCTTTACTGGGATATGACGTGATCTGTGCTGGGATTTGGTGCAATCTGCGTTGGGATATGGAGTAATCTGCTGGGATATGGAGCCATCCGCTCTCGGATATGATTTGATCTGTAATGGAATAGATGATCTGTACTGGAATATGGGGTGATCAGTACTGGGATAAGGAGAGATTTGCACTGGGATATGGAGTGATCTGAACTGGGATATGGAGTGATCTGCACTGGGATACGGAGTGAGTGCTACTGGGATATGGCTAGATATGTACTGGGATATAGGGTTATCGCACTGGGATACGGATCGATCCGTACTGGGATACGGAGTAATCTGTACTGGGATACGGGGTGTTCTGAACTGGGATACAGAGTGATCTGCACTGGGATACGGAACGATCTGCACTGGGATACGATGTGATCTGCACTGGGATATGGAGCGATCGGTACTGGGTTATTGCTTGAAATGTAGTGGGATATGGGGTTATTTGCACTGGGATACGGAGCGATCTGCACTGTGATGCAGAGCGATCTGTACTGTGATACGCTGTGATCTGCACTGGGATACGGAGAGATCAGCACTGGGTTACAGAGCGATCTGCACTGGGATACGGAACTTTCTGCACTGGGATACGGTGTGATCTGCACTGGGATACAGAGCGTTCGGTACTGGGTTACGGCTTGAAATATACTGGCAGGCAGGATTATTTGCATTGGGATACAGATTGATCTGTACTGAGATACAGAGCGATCTGCACTGGGATACGAAGCAATCTGCACTGCGATACAGAGCGATCTGCACTGGTATATGGAGTGATCTGCCCCGGGATACGGTGTGATCTGTACTGGGATATGGAGCGATCGGTACTGGGTTACAGCTTAAAATGTACTGGGATAGAGGATTATTTGCATTGGGATTCAGATTGATCTGTGCTGAGATACGGAGCGATCTGCACTTGGTTACAGAGTTATCTACACTGGGATATGCTGTGATCTACACTCAGATACGAAGTGATTTGTACTAGGATCTGGTGTGCTCTGTACTGGGAAATGGTGCGATCTGCATTGGGATATGGAGCAATCTGCACTGGGATATGGAGTGATCTGTCCCGGATACGACATGATCTGTACTGGGATACGTGCAATCTTCACTGGGATACAGATTGATCTTTACCAGAATGCGGTTTGTTATAAACTGCGATACGGTGTGATCTGCACTGTGATACAGAGCGATCTGTACTGGGATACGGTGTGATCTGCACTGGGATATGGAGCGTTCGGTATTGTGTTACAGAGCGTTCTGTACTGGGATATGGTGTGATCTGCACTTGGATACAGATTGATCTGTACCAGGATCCGGGGTGGTATAAACTGTGATACGGTGTGATCTGCACTGGGATACGGAGCGATCTGCACTGTGATACAGAGCGATCTGTACTGGGATACGGTATGATCTGCACTGGGATACGGATTGATCTGCACTGTGATACAGAGCGATCTGTACTGGGATACGGTGTGATCTGCACTGGGATACAGATTGATCTGTACCAGGATGCAGGGTGTTATAAAGTGCGTTATGTTGGGATCTGCACGGGGATACGGAGCGATCAGCACTGGGTTACAGAGTGATCTGCACTGTGATACAGAGTGATCTGTACTGGGATACGGAGCGATCTGCACTCGGATAAGGAGCGATCTGCACTGCGATACAGAGCGATCTGTACTGGGATACGATGTGATCTGCACTGGGATACGGAGCTATCAGTACTGGGTTACATAGCGATCTGCACTGGGATACGGAGCGATCTGCACTGGGATACGGTGTGATCTGCACTGGGATACGGAGTGATCGGTACTGGGTTACGGCTTGAAATGTACTGGGATACAGGATTATTTGCATTGGGATACAGATTGATCTGTACTGAGATACGGAGTGATCTGCACTGGGATACGGAGTTATCTACATTGGGATACGCTGTGATCTACACTCGGATATGAAGTGATTTGTACTAGGATACGGTGTGATCTGTACTGGGAAACGGTGTGATGTGCACTGGGATATGGAGCAATCTGTACTGGGATATGGAGTGATCTGTCCAAGATATGACATGATCTGTACTGGGATACTGTGTATTCTATACTCGGATATGGTGTGACCTGTAATGCAATGGGACATTATTTGTACTGCAGTACGGAGTGATCTGTACTGGGATACAGCGTGATCTTTACTGGGATCGAGCGTGATATGTACTGTGATATAGGGTGATGTCTTCTGGGACACGGAGCGATCTGTACTGGGCTATGGGGTCATCTGTACCTGGATAAGTGGTGTTCTTAATTGGCATATGGTGTGATCTACACTGCGATATGTTGTGATCTTTACAGGGATATGACGTGATCTGTGCTGGGATTTGGTGCAATCTGCGTTGGGATATGGAGTAATCTGTGGGATATGGAGCAATCTGCTCTCGGATATGATTTGATCTGTAATGGGATAGGTGATCTGTACTGGGATATGGGGTGATCAGTACTGGGATAAGGAGAGATGTGCACTGGGATACGGAGCGATCTGAACTGGGATATGGAGTGATCTGCACTGGGATACGGAGTGAGTGCTACTGGGATATGGCTTGATATGTACTGGGATATAGGGTTATCGCACTGGGATACGGATCGATCCGTACTGGGATACGGAGTGATCTGTACTGGGATACGGGGTGTTCTGAACTGGGATACAGAGTGATCTGCACTGGGATATGGAGCGATTGGCACTTTGATATGGAACGATCTGTACTGGGATATGGGGTGATCTGCACTGGGATACGAAGTGAACTGTACTGGATACGATGTGATCTGTACTGCGATACGATGCAATCTTCACTGGGATACAGATTGATCTTTACCAGGATGCGGGGTGTTATAAAGTGCGATGTGGTGGGATCTGCACTTGGATACGGAGCGATCTGCACTGGGATGCAGAGCGATCTGCACTGTGATACAGAGCGATCTGCACTGGGATATGGTGTGATCTGCTGGGATATGGAGCGATCGGTACTATGTTACAGAGCGATCTGCACTGCGATACACAGCGAGCTGCACTGGGATACGTTGTGATCTGCACTGGGATACGGAACGATCTGCACTGGGATACGATGTGATCTGCACTGGGATATGTTGCGATCGGTACTGGGTTATTGCTTGAAATGTAGCGGGATATGGGGTTATTTGCTCTGGGATACGGAGCGATCTGCACTGTGATGCAGAGCGATCTGTACTGTGATACGGTGTGATCTGCACTGGGATACGGAGAGATCAGCACTGAGTTACAGAGCGATCTGCACTGGGATACGGAACTTTCTACACTGGGATACGGTGCGATATGCTCTGGGATACAGAGCGATCGGTACTGGGTTACGGCTTGAAATATACTGGCAGACAGGATTATTTGCATTGGGATACAGATTGATCTGTACTGAGATACAGAGCGATCTGCACTGGGATACGAAGCAATCTGCACTGCGATACAGAGCGATCTGCACTGGGATATGGAGTGATCTGCCCCGGGGTACGGTGTGATCTGTACTGGGATACGGAGCGATCGGTACTGGGTTACAGCTTAAAATGTACTGGGATAGAGGATTATTTGCATTGGGATTCAGATTGATCTGTGCTGAGATACGGAGCGATCTGCACTTGGTTACAGAGTTATCTACACTGGGATATGCTGTGATCTACACTCAGATACGAAGTGATTTGTACTAGGATCTGGTGTGCTCTGTACTGGGAAATGGTGCGATCTGCATTGGGATATGGAGCAATCTGCACTGGGATATGGAGTGATCTGTCCCGGATACGACATGATCTGTACTGGGATACTGTGTATTCTATACTCGGATATGGCGTGACCTGTACTGGGATACAAAGCATTCTGTACTGGGATACGTGCAATCTTCACTGGGATACAGATTGATCTTTACCAGAATGCGGTTTGTTATAAACTGCGATACGGTGTGATCTGCACTGTGATACAGAGCGATCTGTACTGGGATACGGTGTGATCTGCACTGGGATACGGATTGATCTGCACTGTGATACAGAGCGATCTGTACTGGGATACGGTGTGATCTGCACTGGGATACAGATTGATCTGTACCAGGATGCAGGGTGTTATAAAGTGCGATATGTTGGGATCTGCACGGGGATACGGAGCGATCAGCATTGGGTTACAGAGCGATCTGCACTGTGATACAGAGTGATCTGTACTGGGATACGGAGCGATCTGCACTCGGATAAGGAGCGATCTGCACTGCGATACAGAGCGATCTGTACTGGGATACGATGTGATCTGCACTGGGATATGGAGCTATCAGTACTGGGTTACATAGCGATCTGCACTGGGATACGGAGCGATCTGCACTGGGATACGGTGTGATCTGCACAGGGATACGGACTGATCGGTACTGGGTTACGGCTTGAAATGTACTGGGATACAGGATTATTTGCTTTGGGATACAGATTGATCTGTACTGAGATACGGAGCGATCTGCACTGTGATACAGAGTGATCTGTACTGGGATACGGAGCGATCTGCACTCGGATAAGGAGCGATCTGCACTGCGATACAGAGCGATCTGTGCTGGGATACGGTGTGATCTGCACTGGGATACAGATTGATCTGTACCAGGATGCAGGGTGTTATAAAGTGCGATATGTTGGGATCTGCACGGGGATACGGAGCGATCAGCACTGGGTTACAGAGCGATCTGCACTGTGATACAGAGTGATCTGTACTGGGATACGGAGCGATCTGCACTTGGAAACGGAGTTATCTACATTGGGATACGCTGTGATCTACACTCGGATATGAAGTGATTTGTACTAGGATACGGTGTGATCTGTACTGGGAAACGGTGTGATGTGCACTGGGATATGGAGCAATCTGTACTGGGATATGGAGTGATCTGTCCAAGATATGACATGATCTGTACTGGGATACTGTGTATTCTATACTCGGATATGGTGTGACCTGTAATGCAATGGGACATTATTTGTACTGCAGTACGGAGTGATCTGTACTGGGATACAGCGTGATCTTTACTGGGATCGAGCGTGATATGTACTGTGATATAGGGTGATGTCTTCTGGGACATGGAGCGATCTGTACTGGGCTAGGGGGTCATCTGTACCTGGATAAGTGGTGTTCTTAATTGGCATATGGTGTGATCTACACTGGGATATGTTGTGATCTTTAGAGGGATATGACGTGATCTGTGCTGGGATTTGGTGCAATCTGCGTTGGGATATGGAGTAATCTGTGGGATATGGAGCAATCTGCTCTCGGATATGATTTGATCTGTAATGGGATAGGTGATCTGTACTGGGATATGGGGTGATCAGTACTGGGATAAGGAGAGATGTGCACTGGGATACGGAGCGATCTGAACTGGGATATGGAGTGATCTGCACTGGGATACGGAGTGAGTGCTACTGGGATATGGCTTGATATGTACTGGGATATAGGGTTATCGCACTGGGATATGGATCGATCCGTACTGGGATACGGAGTGATCTGTACTGGGATACGGGGTGTTCTGAACTGGGATACAGAGTGATCTGCACTGGGATACGGAGCGATTGGCACTTTGATACGGAACAAACTGTACTTGGATATGGGGTGATCTGCACTGGGATATGGAGCGATTGGCACTTTGATATGGAACGATCTGTACTGGGATATGGGGTGATCTGCACTGGGATACGAAGTGAACTGTATTGGATACGATGTGATCTGTACTGCGATACGATGAAATCTTCACTGGGATACAGATTGATCTTTACCAGGATGCGGGGTGTTATAAAGTGCGATGTGGTGGGATCTGCACTTGGATACGGAGCGATCTGCACTGGGATACAGAGCGATCTGCACTGTGATACAGAGCGATCTGCACTGGGATATGGTGTGATCTGCTGGGATATGGAGCGATCGGTACTATGTTACAGAGCGATCTGCACTGCGATACACAGCGAGCTGCACTGGGATACATTGTGATCTGCACTGGGATACGGAGAGATCAGCACTGAGTTACAGAGCGATCTGCACTGGGATACGGAACTTTCTACACTGGGATACGGTGTGATCTGCTCTGGGATACAGAGCGATCGGTACTGGGTTACGGCTTGAAATATACTGGCAGACAGGATTATTTGCATTGGGATACAGATTGATCTGTACTGAGATACAGAGCGATCTGCACTGGGATACGAAGCAATCTGCACTGCGATACAGAGCGATCTGCACTGGGATATGGAGTGATCTGCCCCGGGGTACGGTGTGATCTGTACTGGGATACGGAGCGATCGGTACTGGGTTACAGCTTAAAATGTACTGGGATAGAGGATTATTTGCATTGGGATTCAGATTGATCTGTGCTGAGATACGGAGCGATCTGCACTTGGTTACAGAGTTATCTACACTGGGATATGCTGTGATCTACACTCAGATACGAAGTGATTTGTACTAGGATCTGGTGTGCTCTGTACTGGGAAATGGTGCGATCTGCATTGGGATATGGAGCAATCTGCACTGGGATATGGAGTGATCTGTCCCGGATACGACATGATCTGTACTGGGATACTGTGTATTCTATACTCGGATATGGCGTGACCTGTACTGGGATACAAAGCATTCTGTACTGGGATACGTGCAATCTTCACTGGGATACAGATTGATCTTTACCAGAATGCGGTTTGTTATAAACTGCGATACGGTGTGATCTGCACTGTGATACAGAGTGATCTGTACTGGGATACGGAGCGATCTGCACTGGGATACGGAGTTATCTACATTGGGATACGCTGTGATCTACACTCGGATATGAAGTGATTTGTACTAGGATACGGTGTGATCTGTACTGGGAAACGGTGTGATGTGCACTGGGATATGGAGTGATCTGTCCAAGATATGACATGATCTGTACTGGGATACTGTGTATTCTATACTCGGATATGGTGTGACCTGTAATGCAATGGGACATTATTTGTACTGCAGTACGGAGTGATCTGTACTGGGATACGGAGCGATCTGCACTCGGATAAGGAGCGATCTGCACTGCGAGACAGAGCGATCTGTACTGGGATACGATGTGATCTGCACTGGGATACGGAGCTATCAGTACTGGGTTACATAGCGATCTGCACTGGGATACGGAGCGATCTGCACTGGGATACGGTGTGATCTGCACTGGGATACGGAGTGATCGGTACTGGGTTACGGCTTGAAATGTACTGGGATACAGGATTATTTGCATTGGGATACAGATTGATCTGTACTGAGATACGGAGTGATCTGCACTGGGATACGGAGTTATCTACATTGGGATACGCTGTGATCTACACTCGGATATGAAGTGATTTGTACTAGGATACGGTGTGATCTGTACTGGGAAACGGTGTGATGTGCACTGGGATATGGAGCAATCTGTACTGGGATATGGAGTGATCTGTCCAAGATATGACATGATCTGTACTGGGATACTGTGTATTCTATACTCGGATATGGTGTGACCTGTAATGCAATGGGACATTATTTGTACTGCAGTACGGAGTGATCTGTACTGGGATACAGCGTGATCTTTACTGGGATCGAGCGTGATATGTACTGTGATATAGGGTGATGTCTTCTGGGACACGGAGCGATCTGTACTGGGCTATGGGGTCATCTGTACCTGGATAAGTGGTGTTCTTAATTGGCATATGGTGTGATCTACACTGCGATATGTTGTGATCTTTACAGGGATATGACGTGATCTGTGCTGGGATTTGGTGCAATCTGCGTTGGGATATGGAGTAATCTGTGGGATATGGAGCAATCTGCTCTCGGATATGATTTGATCTGTAATGGGATAGGTGATCTGTACTGGGATATGGGGTGATCAGTACTGGGATAAGGAGAGATGTGCACTGGGATACGGAGCGATCTGAACTGGGATATGGAGTGATCTGCACTGGGATACGGAGTGAGTGCTACTGGGATATGGCTTGATATGTACTGGGATATAGGGTTATCGCACTGGGATACGGATCGATCCGTACTGGGATACGGAGTGATCTGTACTGGGATACGGGGTGTTCTGAACTGGGATACAGAGTGATCTGCACTGGGATATGGAGCGATTGGCACTTTGATATGGAACGATCTGTACTGGGATATGGGGTGATCTGCACTGGGATACGAAGTGAACTGTACTGGATACGATGTGATCTGTACTGCGATACGATGCAATCTTCACTGGGATACAGATTGATCTTTACCAGGATGCGGGGTGTTATAAAGTGCGATGTGGTGGGATCTGCACTTGGATACGGAGCGATCTGCACTGGGATACAGAGCGATCTGCACTGTGATACAGAGCGATCTGCACTGGGATATGGTGTGATCTGCTGGGATATGGAGCGATCGGTACTATGTTACAGAGCGATCTGCACTGCGATACACAGCGAGCTGCACTGGGATACGTTGTGATCTGCACTGGGATACGGAACGATCTGCACTGGGATACGATGTGATCTGCACTGGGATATGTTGCGATCGGTACTGGGTTATTGCTTGAAATGTAGCGGGATATGGGGTTATTTGCTCTGGGATACGGAGCGATCTGCACTGTGATGCAGAGCGATCTGTACTGTGATACGGTGTGATCTGCACTGGGATACGGAGAGATCAGCACTGAGTTACAGAGCGATCTGCACTGGGATACGGAACTTTCTACACTGGGATACGGTGCGATATGCTCTGGGATACAGAGCGATCGGTACTGGGTTACGGCTTGAAATATACTGGCAGACAGGATTATTTGCATTGGGATACAGATTGATCTGTACTGAGATACAGAGCGATCTGCACTGGGATACGAAGCAATCTGCACTGCGATACAGAGCGATCTGCACTGGGATATGGAGTGATCTGCCCCGGGGTACGGTGTGATCTGTACTGGGATACGGAGCGATCGGTACTGGGTTACAGCTTAAAATGTACTGGGATAGAGGATTATTTGCATTGGGATTCAGATTGATCTGTGCTGAGATACGGAGCGATCTGCACTTGGTTACAGAGTTATCTACACTGGGATATGCTGTGATCTACACTCAGATACGAAGTGATTTGTACTAGGATCTGGTGTGCTCTGTACTGGGAAATGGTGCGATCTGCATTGGGATATGGAGCAATCTGCACTGGGATATGGAGTGATCTGTCCCGGATACGACATGATCTGTACTGGGA
This sequence comes from Isurus oxyrinchus, assembly GCA_026770705.1. Lineage (NCBI taxonomy): Eukaryota > Metazoa > Chordata > Chondrichthyes > Lamniformes > Lamnidae > Isurus > Isurus oxyrinchus. The sequence continues at coordinate 868,971 of JANJGN010000111.1, forward strand.
TACTGTGTATTCTATACTCGGATATGGCGTGACCTGTACTGGGATACAAAGCATTCTGTACTGGGATACGTGCAATCTTCACTGGGATACAGATTGATCTTTACCAGAATGCGGTTTGTTATAAACTGCGATACGGTGTGATCTGCACTGTGATACAGAGCGATCTGTACTGGGATACGGTGTGATCTGCACTGGGATACGGATTGATCTGCACTGTGATACAGAGCGATCTGTACTGGGATACGGTGTGATCTGCACTGGGATACAGATTGATCTGTACCAGGATGCAGGGTGTTATAAAGTGCGATATGTTGGGATCTGCACGGGGATACGGAGCGATCAGCATTGGGTTACAGAGCGATCTGCACTGTGATACAGAGTGATCTGTACTGGGATACGGAGCGATCTGCACTCGGATAAGGAGCGATCTGCACTGCGATACAGAGCGATCTGTACTGGGATACGATGTGATCTGCACTGGGATATGGAGCTATCAGTACTGGGTTACATAGCGATCTGCACTGGGATACGGAGCGATCTGCACTGGGATACGGTGTGATCTGCACAGGGATACGGACTGATCGGTACTGGGTTACGGCTTGAAATGTACTGGGATACAGGATTATTTGCTTTGGGATACAGATTGATCTGTACTGAGATACGGAGCGATCTGCACTGTGATACAGAGTGATCTGTACTGGGATACGGAGCGATCTGCACTCGGATAAGGAGCGATCTGCACTGCGATACAGAGCGATCTGTGCTGGGATACGGTGTGATCTGCACTGGGATACAGATTGATCTGTACCAGGATGCAGGGTGTTATAAAGTGCGATATGTTGGGATCTGCACGGGGATACGGAGCGATCAGCACTGGGTTACAGAGCGATCTGCACTGTGATACAGAGTGATCTGTACTGGGATACGGAGCGATCTGCACTTGGAAACGGAGTTATCTACATTGGGATACGCTGTGATCTACACTCGGATATGAAGTGATTTGTACTAGGATACGGTGTGATCTGTACTGGGAAACGGTGTGATGTGCACTGGGATATGGAGCAATCTGTACTGGGATATGGAGTGATCTGTCCAAGATATGACATGATCTGTACTGGGATACTGTGTATTCTATACTCGGATATGGTGTGACCTGTAATGCAATGGGACATTATTTGTACTGCAGTACGGAGTGATCTGTACTGGGATACAGCGTGATCTTTACTGGGATCGAGCGTGATATGTACTGTGATATAGGGTGATGTCTTCTGGGACATGGAGCGATCTGTACTGGGCTAGGGGGTCATCTGTACCTGGATAAGTGGTGTTCTTAATTGGCATATGGTGTGATCTACACTGGGATATGTTGTGATCTTTAGAGGGATATGACGTGATCTGTGCTGGGATTTGGTGCAATCTGCGTTGGGATATGGAGTAATCTGTGGGATATGGAGCAATCTGCTCTCGGATATGATTTGATCTGTAATGGGATAGGTGATCTGTACTGGGATATGGGGTGATCAGTACTGGGATAAGGAGAGATGTGCACTGGGATACGGAGCGATCTGAACTGGGATATGGAGTGATCTGCACTGGGATACGGAGTGAGTGCTACTGGGATATGGCTTGATATGTACTGGGATATAGGGTTATCGCACTGGGATATGGATCGATCCGTACTGGGATACGGAGTGATCTGTACTGGGATACGGGGTGTTCTGAACTGGGATACAGAGTGATCTGCACTGGGATACGGAGCGATTGGCACTTTGATACGGAACAAACTGTACTTGGATATGGGGTGATCTGCACTGGGATATGGAGCGATTGGCACTTTGATATGGAACGATCTGTACTGGGATATGGGGTGATCTGCACTGGGATACGAAGTGAACTGTATTGGATACGATGTGATCTGTACTGCGATACGATGAAATCTTCACTGGGATACAGATTGATCTTTACCAGGATGCGGGGTGTTATAAAGTGCGATGTGGTGGGATCTGCACTTGGATACGGAGCGATCTGCACTGGGATACAGAGCGATCTGCACTGTGATACAGAGCGATCTGCACTGGGATATGGTGTGATCTGCTGGGATATGGAGCGATCGGTACTATGTTACAGAGCGATCTGCACTGCGATACACAGCGAGCTGCACTGGGATACATTGTGATCTGCACTGGGATACGGAGAGATCAGCACTGAGTTACAGAGCGATCTGCACTGGGATACGGAACTTTCTACACTGGGATACGGTGTGATCTGCTCTGGGATACAGAGCGATCGGTACTGGGTTACGGCTTGAAATATACTGGCAGACAGGATTATTTGCATTGGGATACAGATTGATCTGTACTGAGATACAGAGCGATCTGCACTGGGATACGAAGCAATCTGCACTGCGATACAGAGCGATCTGCACTGGGATATGGAGTGATCTGCCCCGGGGTACGGTGTGATCTGTACTGGGATACGGAGCGATCGGTACTGGGTTACAGCTTAAAATGTACTGGGATAGAGGATTATTTGCATTGGGATTCAGATTGATCTGTGCTGAGATACGGAGCGATCTGCACTTGGTTACAGAGTTATCTACACTGGGATATGCTGTGATCTACACTCAGATACGAAGTGATTTGTACTAGGATCTGGTGTGCTCTGTACTGGGAAATGGTGCGATCTGCATTGGGATATGGAGCAATCTGCACTGGGATATGGAGTGATCTGTCCCGGATACGACATGATCTGTACTGGGATACTGTGTATTCTATACTCGGATATGGCGTGACCTGTACTGGGATACAAAGCATTCTGTACTGGGATACGTGCAATCTTCACTGGGATACAGATTGATCTTTACCAGAATGCAGTTTGTTATAAACTGCGATACGGTGTGATCTGCACTGTGATACAGAGTGATCTGTACTGGGATACGGAGCGATCTGCACTGGGATACGGAGTTATCTACATTGGGATACGCTGTGATCTACACTCGGATATGAAGTGATTTGTACTAGGATACGGTGTGATCTGTACTGGGAAACGGTGTGATGTGCACTGGGATATGGAGTGATCTGTCCAAGATATGACATGATCTGTACTGGGATACTGTGTATTCTATACTCGGATATGGTGTGACCTGTAATGCAATGGGACATTATTTGTACTGCAGTACGGAGTGATCTGTACTGGGATACGGAGCGATCTGCACTCGGATAAGGAGCGATCTGCACTGCGAGACAGAGCGATCTGTACTGGGATACGATGTGATCTGCACTGGGATACGGAGCTATCAGTACTGGGTTACATAGCGATCTGCACTGGGATACGGAACGATCTGCACTGGGATACGGTGTGATCTGCACTGGGATACGGAGTGATCGGTACTGGGTTACGGCTTGAAATGTACTGGGATACAGGATTATTTGCATTGGGATACAGATTGGTCTGTACTGAGATACGGAGTGATCTGCACTGGGATACGGAGTTATCTACATTGGGATACGCTGTGATCTACACTCGGATATGAAGTGATTTGTACTAGGATACGGTGTGATCTGTACTGGGAAACGGTGTGATGTGCACTGGGATATGGAGCAATCTGTACTGGGATATGGAGTGATCTGTCCAGGATATGACATGATCTGTACTGGGATACTGTGTATTCTATACTCGGATATGGTGTGACCTGTAATGCGATGGGACATTATTTGTACTGCAGTACGGAGTGATCTGTACTGGGATACAGCGTGATCTTTACTGGGATCGAGCGTGATATGTACTGTGATATAGGGTGATGTCTTCTGGGACACGGAGCGATCTGTACTGGGCTATGGGGTCATCTGTACCTGGATAAGTGGTGTTCTTAATTGGCATATGGTGTGATCTACACTGGGATATGTTGTGATCTTTAGAGGGATATGACGTGATCTGTGCTGGGATTTGATGCAATCTGCGTTGGGATATGGAGTAATCTGTGGGATATGGAGCAATCTGCTCTCGGATATGATTTGATCTGTAATGGGATAGGTGATCTGTACTGGGATATGGGGTGATCAGTACTGGGATAAGGAGAGATGTGCACTGGGATACGGAGCGATCTGAACTGGGATATGGAGTGATCTGCACTGGGATACGGAGTGAGTGCTACTGGGATATGGCTTGATATGTACTGGGATATAGGGTTATCGCACTGGGATACGGATCGATCCGTACTGGGATACGGAGTGATCTGTACTGGGATACGGGGTGTTCTGAACTGGGATACAGAGTGATCTGCACTGGGATACGGAGCGATTGGCACTTTGATACGGAACAAACTGTACTTGGATATGGGGTGATCTGCACTGGGATATGGAGCGATTGGCACTTTGATACGGCACGATCTGTACTGGGATATGGGGTGATCTGCACTGGGATACGAAGTGAACTGTACTGGATACGATGTGATCTGTACTGCGATACGATGCAATCTGCACTGGGATACAGATTGATCTTTACCAGGATGCGGGGGTGTTATAAAGTGCGATGTGCTGGGATCTGCACTTGGATACGGAGCGATCTGCACTGGGATACAGAGCGATCTGCACTGTGATACAGAGCGATCTGCACTGGGATATGGTGTGATCTGCAGGGATATGGAGCGATCGGTACTATGCTACAGAGCGATCTGCACTGCGATACACAGCGATCTGCACTGGGATACGTTGTGATCTGCACTGGGATACGGAACGATCTGGACTGGGATACGATGTGATCTGCACTGGGATATGGTGCGATCGGTACTGGGTTATTGCTTGAAATGTAGCGGGATATGGGGTTATTTGCACTGGGATACGGAGCAATCTGCACTGTGATGCAGAGCGATCTGTACTGTGATACGCTGTGATCTGCACTGGGATACGGAGAGATCAGCACTGAGTTACAGAGCGATCTGCACTGGGATACGGAACTTTCTGCACTGGGATACGGTGTGATCTGCTCTGGGATACAGAGCGATCGGTACTGGGTTACGGCTTGAAATATACTGGCAGACAGGATTATTTGCATTGGGATACAGATTGATCTGTACTGAGATACAGAGCGATCTGCACTGGGATACGAAGCAATCTGCACTGCGATACAGAGCGATCTGCACTGGGATATGGAGTGATCTTTCCCGGGGTACGGTGTGATCTGTACTGGGATACGGAGCGATCGGTACTGGGTTACAGCTTAAAATGTACTGGGATAGAGGATTATTTGCATTGGGATTCAGATTGATCTGTGCTGAGATACGGAGCGATCTGCACTTGGTTACAGAGTTATCTACACTGGGATATGCTGTGATCTACACTCAGATACGAAGTGATTTGTACTAGGATCTGGTGTGCTCTGTACTGGGAAATGGTGCGATCTGCATTGGGATATGGAGCAATCTGCACTGGGATATGGAGTGATCTGTCCCGGATACGACATGATCTGTACTGGGATACTGTGTACTCTATACTCGGATATGGCGTGACCTGTACTGGGATACAAAGCATTCTGTACTGGGATACGTGCAATCTTCACTGGGATACAGATTGATCTTTACCAGAATGCGGTTTGTTATAAACTGCGATACGGTGTGATCTGCACTGTGATACAGAGCGATCTGTACTGGGATACGGTGTGATCTGCACTGGGATATGGAGCGATCGGTATTGTGTTACAGAGCGATCTGTACTGGGATATGGTGTGATCTGCACTTGGATACAGATTGATCTGTACCAGGATCCGGGGTGGTATAAACTGTGATACGGTGTGATCTGCACTGGGATACGGAGCGATCTGCACTGTGATACAGAGCGATCTGTATGGGATACGGTATGATCTGCACTGGGATACGGATTGATCTGCACTGTGATACAGAGCGATCTGTACTGGGATACGGTGTGATCTGCACTGGGATACAGATTGATCTGTACCAGGATGCAGGGTGTTATAAAGAGCGATATGTTGGGATCTGCACGGGGATACGGAGCGATCAGCACTGGGTTACAGAGCGATCTGTACTGGGATACAGAGTGATCTGTACTGGGATACGGAGTGATCTGCACTCGGATAAGGAGCGATCTGCACTGCGAGACAGAGCGATCTGTACTGGGATACGATGTGATCTGCACTGGGATACGGAGCTATCAGTACTGGGTTACATAGCGATCTGCACTGGGATACGGAGCGATCTGCACTGGGATACGGTGTGATCTGCACTGGGATACGGAGTGATCGGTACTGGGTTACGGCTTGAAATGTACTGGGATACAGGATTATTTGCATTGGGATACAGATTGGTCTGTACTGAGATACGGAGTGATCTGCACTGGGATACGGAGTTATCTACATTGGGATACGCTGTGATCTACACTCGGATATGAAGTGATTTGTACTAGGATACAGTGTGATCTGTACTGGGAAACGGTGTGATGTGCACTGGGATATGGAGCAATCTGTACTGGGATATGGAGTGATCTGTCCAGGATATGACATGATCTGTACTGGGATACTGTGTATTCTATACTCGGATATGGTGTGACCTGTAATGCGATGGGACATTATTTGTACTGCAGTACGGAGTGATCTGTACTGGGATACAGCGTGATCTTTACTGGGATCGAGCGTGATATGTACTGTGATATAGGGTGATGTCTACTGGGACACGGAGCGATCTGTACTGGGCTATGGGGTCATCTGTACCTGGATAGGTGGTGTTCTTAATTGGCATATGGTGTGATCTACACTGGGATATGTTGTGATCTTTACAGGGATATGACGTGATCTGTGCTGGGATTTGGTGCAATCTGCGTTGGGATATGGAGTAATCTGTGGGATATGGAGCAATCTGCTCTCGGATATGATTTGATCTGTAATGGGATAGGTGATCTGTACTGGGATATGGGGTGATCAGTACTGGGATAAGGAGAGATGTGCACTGGGATACGGAGCGATCTGAACTGGGATATGGAGTGATCTGCACTGGGATACGGAGTGAGTGCTACTGGGATATGGCTTGATATGTACTGGGATATAGGGTTATCGCACTGGGATACGGATCGATCCGTACTGGGATACGGAGTGATCTGTACTGGGATACGTGGTGTTCAGAACTGGGATACAGAGTGATCTGCACTGGGATACGGAGCGATTGGCACTTTGATACGGAACAAACTGTACTTGGATATGGGGTGATCTGCACTGGGATATGGAGCGATTGGCACTTTGATATGGAACGATCTGTACTGGGATATGGGGTGATCTGCACTGGGATACAAAGTGAACTGTACTGGATACGATGTGATGTGTACTGCGATACGATGCAATCTGCACTGGGATACAGATTGATCTTTACCAGGATGCGGGGGTGTTATAAAGTGCGATGTGCTGGGATCTGCACTTGGATACGGAGCGATCTGCACTGGGATACAGAGCGATCTGCACTGTGATACAGAGCGATCTGCACTGGGATATGGTGTGATCTGCAGGGATATGGAGCGATCGGTACTATGCTACAGAGCGATCTGCACTGCGATACACAGCGATCTGCACTGGGATACGTTGTGATCTGCACTGGGATACGGAACGATCTGGACTGGGATACGATGTGATCTGCACTGGGATATGGTGCGATCGGTACTGGGTTATTGCTTGAAATGTAGTGGGATATGGGGTTATTTGCACTGGGATACGGAGCAATCTGCACTGTGATGCAGAGCGATCTGTATTGTGATACGCTGTGATCTGCACTGGGATACGGAGAGATCAGCACTGAGTTACAGAGCGATCTGCACTGGGATACGGAACTTTCTGCATTGGGATACGGTGTGATCTGCACTGGGATACAGAGCGATCGGTAATGGGTTACGGCTTGAAATATACTGGCAGACAGGATTATTTGCATTGGGATACACATTGATCTGTACTGAGATACAGAGCGATCTGCACTGGGATACGAAGCAATCTGCACTGCGATACAGAGCGATCTGCACTGGGATATGGAGTGATCTGCCTCGGGGTACGGTGTGATCTGTACTGGGATACGGAGCGATCGGTACTGGGTTACAGCTTAAAATGTACTGGGATAGAGGATTATTTGCATTGGGATTCAGATTGATCTGTGCTGAGATACGGAGCGATCTGCACTTGGTTACAGAGTTATCTACACTGGGATATGCTGTGATCTACACTCAGATACGAAGTGATTTGTACTAGGATCTGGTGTGCTCTGTACTGGGAATTGGTGCGATCTGCATTGGGATATGGAGCAATCTGCACTGGGATATGGAGTGATCTGTCCCGGATACGACATGATCTGTACTGGGGTACTGTGTATTCTATACTCGGATATGGCGTGACCTGTACTGGGATACAAAGCATTCTGTACTGGGATACGTGCAATCTTCACTGGGATACAGATTGATCTTTACCAGAATGCGGTTTGTTATAAACTGCGATACGGTGTGATCTGCACTGTGATACAGAGCGATCTGTACTGGGATAAGGTGTGATCTGCACTGGGATATGGAGCGATCGGTATTGTGTTACAGAGCGATCTGTACTGGGATATGGTGTGATCTGCACTTGGATACAGATTGATCTGTACCAGGATCCGGGGTGGTATAAACTGTGATACGGTGTGATCTGCACTGGGATACGGAGCGATCTGCACTGTGATACAGAGCGATCTGTACTGGGATACGGTATGATCTGCACTGGGATACGGATTGATCTGCACTGTGATACAGAGCGATCTGTAGTGGGATACGGTGTGATCTGCACTGGGATACAGATTGATCTGTACCAGGATGCAGGGTGTTATAAAGTGCGATATGTTGGGATCTGCACGGGGATACGGAGCGATCAGCACTGGGTTACAGAGCGATCTGCACTGTGATACAGAGTGATCTGTACTGGGATACGGAGCGATCTGCACTGGGATACGGAGTTATCTACATTGGGATACGCTGTGATCTACACTCGGATATGAAGTGATTTGTACTAGGATACGGTGTGATCTGTACTGGGAAACGGTGTGATGTGCACTGGGATATGGAGTGATCTGTCCAAGATATGACATGATCTGTACTGGGATACTGTGTATTCTATACTCGGATATGGTGTGACCTGTAATGCAATGGGACATTATTTGTACTGCAGTACGTAGTGATCTGTACTGGGATACAGCGTGATCTTTACTGGGATCGAGCGTGATATGTACTGTGATATAGGGTGATGTCTTCTGGGACACGGAGCGATCTGTACTGGGCTATGGGGTCATCTGTACCTGGATAAGTGGTGTTCTTAATTGGCATATGGTGTGATCTACACTGGGATATGTTGTGATCTTTAGAGGGATATGACGTGATCTGTGCTGGGATTTGATGCAATCTGCGTTGGGATATGGAGTAATCTGTGGGATATGGAGCAATCTGCTCTCGGATATGATTTGATCTGTAATGGGATAGGTGATCTGTACTGGGATATGGGGTGATCAGTACTGGGATAAGGAGAGATGTGCACTGGGATACGGAGCGATCTGAACTGGGATATGGAGTGATCTGCACTGGGATACGGAGTGAGTGCTACTGGGATATGGCTTGATATGTACTGGGATATAGGGTTATCGCACTGGGATACGGATCGATCCGTACTGGGATATGGAGTGATCTGTACTGGGATACGGGGTGTTCTGAACTGGGATACAGAGTGATCTGCACTGGGATACGGAGCGATTGGCACTTTGATACGGAACAAACTGTACTTGGATATGGGGTGATCTGCACTGGGATATGGAGCGATTGGCACTTTGATACGGCACGATCTGTACTGGGATATGGGGTGATCTGCACTGGGATACGAAGTGAACTGTACTGGATACGATGTGATCTGTACTGCGATACGATGCAATCTGCACTGGGATACAGATTGATCTTTACCAGGATGCGGGGTGTTATAAAGTGCGATGTGCTGGGATCTGCACTTGGATACGGAGCGATCTGCACTGGGATACAGAGCGATCTGCACTGTGATACAGAGCGATCTGCACTGGGATATGGTGTGATCTGCTGGGATATGGAGCGATCGGTACTATGTTACAGAGCGATCTGCACTGCGATACACAGCGATCTGCACTGGGATACGGAATGATCTGCACTGGGATACGGAACGATCTGCACTGGGATACGATGTGATCTGCACTGGGATATGTTGCGATCGGTACTGGGTTATTGCTTGAAATGTAGCGGGATATGGGGTTATTTGCACTGGGATACGGAGCGATCTGCACTGTGATGCAGAGCGATCTGTACTGTGATACGCTGTGATCTGCACTGGGATACGGAGAGATCAGCACTGAGTTACAGAGCGATCTGCACTGGGATACGGAACTTTCTGCACTGGGATACGGTGTGATCTGCTCTGGGATACAGAGCGATCGGTACTGGGTTACGGCTTGAAATATACTGGCAGACAGGATTATTTGCATTGGGATACAGATTGATCTGTACTGAGATACAGAGCGATCTGCACTGGGATACGAAGCAATCTGCACTGCGATACAGAGCGATCTGCACTGGGATATGGAGTGATCTTTCCCGGGGTACGGTGTGATCTGTACTGGGATACGGAGCGATCGGTACTGGGTTACAGCTTAAAATGTACTGGGATAGAGGATTATTTGCATTCGGATTCAGATTGATCTGTGCTGAGATACGGAGCGATCTGCACTTGGTTACAGAGTTATCTACACTGGGATATGCTGTGATCTACACTCAGATACGAAGTGATTTGTACTAGGATCTGGTGTGCTCTGTACTGGGAAATGGTGCGATCCGCATTGGGATATGGAGCAATCTGCACTGGGATATGGAGTGATCTGTCCCGGATACGACATGATCTGTACTGGGATACTGTGTACTCTATACTCGGATATGGCGTGACCTGTACTGGGATACAAAGCATTCTGTACTGGGATACGTGCAATCTTCACTGGGATACAGATTGATCTTTACCAGAATGCGGTTTGTTATAAACTGCGATACGGTGTGATCTGCACTGTGATACAGAGCGATCTGTACTGGGATACGGTGTGATCTGCACTGGGATATGGAGCGATCGGTATTGTGTTACAGAGCGATCTGTACTGGGATATGGTGTGATCTGCACTTGGATACAGATTGATCTGTACCAGGATCCGGGGTGGTATAAACTGTGATACGGTGTGATCTGCACTGGGATACGGAGCGATCTGCACTGTGATACAGAGCGATCTGTATGGGATACGGTATGATCTGCACTGGGATACGGATTGATCTGCACTGTGATACAGAGCGATCTGTACTGGGATACGGTGTGATCTGCACTGGGATACAGATTGATCTGTACCAGGATGCAGGGTGTTATAAAGAGCGATATGTTGGGATCTGCACGGGGATACGGAGCGATCAGCACTGGGTTACAGAGCGATCTGTACTGGGATACAGAGTGATCTGTACTGGGATACGGAGCGATCTGCACTCGGATAAGGAGCGATCTGCACTGCGAGACAGAGCGATCTGTACTGGGATACGATGTGATCTGCACTGGGATACGGAGCTATCAGTACTGGGTTACATAGCGATCTGCACTGGGATACGGAGCGATCTGCACTGGGATACGGTGTGATCTGCACTGGGATACGGAGTGATCGGTACTGGGTTACGGCTTGAAATGTACTGGGATACAGGATTATTTGCATTGGGATACAGATTGGTCTGTACTGAGATACGGAGTGATCTGCACTGGGATACGGAGTTATCTACATTGGGATATGCTGTGATCTACACTCGGATATGAAGTGATTTGTACTAGGATACGGTGTGATCTGTACTGGGAAACGGTGTGATGTGCACTGGGATATGGAGCAATCTGTACTGGGATATGGAGTGATCTGTCCAGGATATGACATGATCTGTACTGGGATACTGTGTATTCTATACTCGGATATGGTGTGACCTGTAATGCGATGGGACATTATTTGTACTGCAGTACGGAGTGATCTGTACTGGGATACAGCGTGATCTTTACTGGGATCGAGCGTGATATGTACTGTGATATAGGGTGATGTCTACTGGGACACGGAGCGATCTGTACTGGGCTATGGGGTCATCTGTACCTGGATAGGTGGTGTTCTTAATTGGCATATGGTGTGATCTACACTGGGATATGTTGTGATCTTTACAGGGATATGACGTGATCTGTGCTGGGATTTGGTGCAATCTGCGTTGGGATATGGAGTAATCTGTGGGATATGGAGCAATCTGCTCTCGGATATGATTTGATCTGTAATGGGATAGGTGATCTGTACTGGGATATGGGGTGATCAGTACTGGGATAAGGAGAGATGTGCACTGGGATACGGAGCGATCTGAACTGGGATATGGAGTGATCTGCACTGGGATACGGAGTGAGTGCTACTGGGATATGGCTTGATATGTACTGGGATATAGGGTTATCGCACTGGGATACGGATCGATCCGTACTGGGATACGGAGTGATCTGTACTGGGATACGGGGTGTTCTGAACTGGGATACAGAGTGATCTGCACTGGGATACGGAGCGATTGGCACTTTGATACGGAACAAACTGTACTTGGATATGGGGTGATCTGCACTGGGATATGGAGCGATTGGCACTTTGATACGGCACGATCTGTACTGGGATATGGGGTGATCTGCACTGGGATACGAAGTGAACTGTACTGGATACGATGTGATCTGTACTGCGATACGATGCAATCTGCACTGGGATACAGATTGATCTTTACCAGGATGCGGGGTGTTATAAAGTGCGATGTGCTGGGATCTGCACTTGGATACGGAGCGATCTGCACTGGGATACAGAGCGATCTGCACTGTGATACAGAGCGATCTGCACTGGGATATGGTGTGATCTGCAGGGATATGGAGCGATCGGTACTATGCTACAGAGCGATCTGCACTGCGATACACAGCGATCTGCACTGGGATACGTTGTGATCTGCACTGGGATACGGAACGATCTGGACTGGGATACGATGTGATCTGCACTGGGATATGGTGCGATCGGTACTGGGTTATTGCTTGAAATGTAGCGGGATATGGGGTTATTTGCACTGGGATACGGAGCAATCTGCACTGTGATGCAGAGCGATCTGTACTGTGATACGCTGTGATCTGCACTGGGATACGGAGAGATCAGCACTGAGTTACAGAGCGATCTGCACTGGGATACGGAACTTTCTGCACTGGGATACGGTGTGATCTGCTCTGGGATACAGAGCGATCGGTACTGGGTTACGGCTTGAAATATACTGGCAGACAGGATTATTTGCATTGGGATACAGATTGATCTGTACTGAGATACAGAGCGATCTGCACTGGGATACGAAGCAATCTGCACTGCGATACAGAGCGATCTGCACTGGGATATGGAGTGATCTTTCCCGGGGTACGGTGTGATCTGTACTGGGATACGGAGCGATCGGTACTGGGTTACAGCTTAAAATGTACTGGGATAGAGGATTATTTGCATTGGGATTCAGATTGATCTGTGCTGAGATACGGAGCGATCTGCACTTGGTTACAGAGTTATCTACACTGGGATATGCTGTGATCTACACTCAGATACGAAGTGATTTGTACTAGGATCTGGTGTGCTCTGTACTGGGAAATGGTGCGATCTGCATTGGGATATGGAGCAATCTGCACTGGGATATGGAGTGATCTGTCCCGGATACGACATGATCTGTACTGGGATACTGTGTACTCTATACTCGGATATGGCGTGACCTGTACTGGGATACAAAGCATTCTGTACTGGGATACGTGCAATCTTCACTGGGATACAGATTGATCTTTACCAGAATGCGGTTTGTTATAAACTGCGATACGGTGTGATCTGCACTGTGATACAGAGCGATCTGTACTGGGATACGGTGTGATCTGCACTGGGATATGGAGCGATCGGTATTGTGTTACAGAGCGATCTGTACTGGGATATGGTGTGATCTGCACTTGGATACAGATTGATCTGTACCAGGATCCGGGGTGGTATAAACTGTGATACGGTGTGATCTGCACTGGGATACGGAGCGATCTGCACTGTGATACAGAGCGATCTGTATGGGATACGGTATGATCTGCACTGGGATACGGATTGATCTGCACTGTGATACAGAGCGATCTGTACTGGGATACGGTGTGATCTGCACTGGGATACAGATTGATCTGTACCAGGATGCAGGGTGTTATAAAGAGCGATATGTTGGGATCTGCACGGGGATACGGAGCGATCAGCACTGGGTTACAGAGCGATCTGTACTGGGATACAGAGTGATCTGTACTGGGATACGGAGCGATCTGCACTCGGATAAGGAGCGATCTGCACTGCGAGACAGAGCGATCTGTACTGGGATACGATGTGATCTGCACTGGGATACGGAGCTATCAGTACTGGGTTACATAGCGATCTGCACTGGGATACGGAGCGATCTGCACTGGGATACGGTGTGATCTGCACTGGGATACGGAGTGATCGGTACTGGGTTACGGCTTGAAATGTACTGGGATACAGGATTATTTGCATTGGGATACAGATTGGTCTGTACTGAGATACGGAGTGATCTGCACTGGGATACGGAGTTATCTACATTGGGATATGCTGTGATCTACACTCGGATATGAAGTGATTTGTACTAGGATACGGTGTGATCTGTACTGGGAAACGGTGTGATGTGCACTGGGATATGGAGCAATCTGTACTGGGATATGGAGTGATCTGTCCAGGATATGACATGATCTGTACTGGGATACTGTGTATTCTATACTCGGATATGGTGTGACCTGTAATGCGATGGGACATTATTTGTACTGCAGTACGGAGTGATCTGTACTGGGATACAGCGTGATCTTTACTGGGATCGAGCGTGATATGTACTGTGATATAGGGTGATGTCTACTGGGACACGGAGCGATCTGTACTGGGCTATGGGGTCATCTGTACCTGGATAGGTGGTGTTCTTAATTGGCATATGGTGTGATCTACACTGGGATATGTTGTGATCTTTACAGGGATATGACGTGATCTGTGCTGGGATTTGGTGCAATCTGCGTTGGGATATGGAGTAATCTGTGGGATATGGAGCAATCTGCTCTCGGATATGATTTGATCTGTAATGGGATAGGTGATCTGTACTGGGATATGGGGTGATCAGTACTGGGATAAGGAGAGATGTGCACTGGGATACGGAGCGATCTGAACTGGGATATGGAGTGATCTGCACTGGGATACGGAGTGAGTGCTACTGGGATATGGCTTGATATGTACTGGGATATAGGGTTATCGCACTGGGATACGGATCGATCCGTACTGGGATACGGAGTGATCTGTACTGGGATACGGGGTGTTCTGAACTGGGATACAGAGTGATCTGCACTGGGATACGGAGCGATTGGCACTTTGATACGGAACAAACTGTACTTGGATATGGGGTGATCTGCACTGGGATATGGAGCGATTGGCACTTTGATACGGCACGATCTGTACTGGGATATGGGGTGATCTGCACTGGGATACGAAGTGAACTGTACTGGATACGATGTGATCTGTACTGCGATACGATGCAATCTGCACTGGGATACAGATTGATCTTTACCAGGATGCGGGGTGTTATAAAGTGCGATGTGCTGGGATCTGCACTTGGATACGGAGCGATCTGCACTGGGATACAGAGCGATCTGCACTGTGATACAGAGCGATCTGCACTGGGATATGGTGTGATCTGCAGGGATATGGAGCGATCGGTACTATGCTACAGAGCAATCTGCACTGCGATACACAGCGATCTGCACTGGGATACGTTGTGATCTGCACTGGGATACGGAACGATCTGGACTGGGATACGATGTGATCTGCACTGGGATATGGTGCGATCGGTACTGGGTTATTGCTTGAAATGTAGCGGGATATGGGGTTATTTGCACTGGGATACGGAGCAATCTGCACTGTGATGCAGAGCGATCTGTACTGTGATACGCTGTGATCTGCACTGGGATACGGAGAGATCAGCACTGAGTTACAGAGCGATCTGCACTGGGATACGGAACTTTCTGCACTGGGATACGGTGTGATCTGCTCTGGGATACAGAGCGATCGGTACTGGGTTACGGCTTGAAATATACTGGCAGACAGGATTATTTGCATTGGGATACAGATTGATCTGTACTGAGATACAGAGCGATCTGCACTGGGATACGAAGCAATCTGCACTGCGATACAGAGCGATCTGCACTGGGATATGGAGTGATCTTTCCCGGGGTACGGTGTGATCTGTACTGGGATACGGAGCGATCGGTACTGGGTTACAGCTTAAAATGTACTGGGATAGAGGATTATTTGCATTGGGATTCAGATTGATCTGTGCTGAGATACGGAGCGATCTGCACTTGGTTACAGAGTTATCTACACTGGGATATGCTGTGATCTACACTCAGATACGAAGTGATTTGTACTAGGATCTGGTGTGCTCTGTACTGGGAAATGGTGCGATCTGCATTGGGATATGGAGCAATCTGCACTGGGATATGGAGTGATCTGTCCCGGATACGACATGATCTGTACTGGGATACTGTGTACTCTATACTCGGATATGGCGTGACCTGTACTGGGATACAAAGCATTCTGTACTGGGATACGTGCAATCTTCACTGGGATACAGATTGATCTTTACCAGAATGCGGTTTGTTATAAACTGCGATACGGTGTGATCTGCACTGTGATACAGAGCGATCTGTACTGGGATACGGTGTGATCTGCACTGGGATATGGAGCGATCGGTATTGTGTTACAGAGCGATCTGTACTGGGATATGGTGTGATCTGCACTTGGATACAGATTGATCTGTACCAGGATCCGGGGTGGTATAAACTGTGATACGGTGTGATCTGCACTGGGATACGGAGCGATCTGCACTGTGATACAGAGCGATCTGTATGGGATACGGTATGATCTGCACTGGGATACGGATTGATCTGCACTGTGATACAGAGCGATCTGTACTGGGATACGGTGTGATCTGCACTGGGATACAGATTGATCTGTACCAGGATGCAGGGTGTTATAAAGAGCGATATGTTGGGATCTGCACGGGGATACGGAGCGATCAGCACTGGGTTACAGAGCGATCTGTACTGGGATACAGAGTGATCTGTACTGGGATACGGAGCGATCTGCACTCGGATAAGGAGCGATCTGCACTGCGAGACAGAGCGATCTGTACTGGGATACGATGTGATCTGCACTGGGATACGGAGCTATCAGTACTGGGTTACATAGCGATCTGCACTGGGATACGGAGCGATCTGCACTGGGATACGGTGTGATCTGCACTGGGATACGGAGTGATCGGTACTGGGTTACGGCTTGAAATGTACTGGGATACAGGATTATTTGCATTGGGATACAGATTGGTCTGTACTGAGATACGGAGTGATCTGCACTGGGATACGGAGTTATCTACATTGGGATATGCTGTGATCTACACTCGGATATGAAGTGATTTGTACTAGGATACGGTGTGATCTGTACTGGGAAACGGTGTGATGTGCACTGGGATATGGAGCAATCTGTACTGGGATATGGAGTGATCTGTCCAGGATATGACATGATCTGTACTGGGATACTGTGTATTCTATACTCGGATATGGTGTGACCTGTAATGCGATGGGACATTATTTGTACTGCAGTACGGAGTGATCTGTACTGGGATACAGCGTGATCTTTACTGGGATCGAGCGTGATATGTACTGTGATATAGGGTGATGTCTACTGGGACACGGAGCGATCTGTACTGGGCTATGGGGTCATCTGTACCTGGATAGGTGGTGTTCTTAATTGGCATATGGTGTGATCTACACTGGGATATGTTGTGATCTTTACAGGGATATGACGTGATCTGTGCTGGGATTTGGTGCAATCTGCGTTGGGATATGGAGTAATCTGTGGGATATGGAGCAATCTGCTCTCGGATATGATTTGATCTGTAATGGGATAGGTGATCTGTACTGGGATATGGGGTGATCAGTACTGGGATAAGGAGAGATGTGCACTGGGATACGGAGCGATCTGAACTGGGATATGGAGTGATCTGCACTGGGATACGGAGTGAGTGCTACTGGGATATGGCTTGATATGTACTGGGATATAGGGTTATCGCACTGGGATACGGATCGATCCGTACTGGGATACGGAGTGATCTGTACTGGGATACGGGGTGTTCTGAACTGGGATACAGAGTGATCTGCACTGGGATACGGAGCGATTGGCACTTTGATACGGAACAAACTGTACTTGGATATGGGGTGATCTGCACTGGGATATGGAGCGATTGGCACTTTGATACGGCACGATCTGTACTGGGATATGGGGTGATCTGCACTGGGATACGAAGTGAACTGTACTGGATACGATGTGATCTGTACTGCGATACGATGCAATCTGCACTGGGATACAGATTGATCTTTACCAGGATGCGGGGTGTTATAAAGTGCGATGTGCTGGGATCTGCACTTGGATACGGAGCGATCTGCACTGGGATACAGAGCGATCTGCACTGTGATACAGAGCGATCTGCACTGGGATATGGTGTGATCTGCAGGGATATGGAGCGATCGGTACTATGCTACAGAGCGATCTGCACTGCGATACACAGCGATCTGCACTGGGATACGTTGTGATCTGCACTGGGATACGGAACGATCTGGACTGGGATACGATGTGATCTGCACTGGGATATGGTGCGATCGGTACTGGGTTATTGCTTGAAATGTAGCGGGATATGGGGTTATTTGCACTGGGATACGGAGCAATCTGCACTGTGATGCAGAGCGATCTGTACTGTGATACGCTGTGATCTGCACTGGGATACGGAGAGATCAGCACTGAGTTACAGAGCGATCTGCACTGGGATACGGAACTTTCTGCACTGGGATACGGTGTGATCTGCTCTGGGATACAGAGCGATCGGTAATGGGTTACGGCTTGAAATATACTGGCAGACAGGATTATTTGCATTGGGATACAGATTGATCTGTACTGAGATACAGAGCGATCTGCACTGGGATACGAAGCAATCTGCACTGCGATACAGAGCGATCTGCACTGGGATATGGAGTGATCTTTCCCGGGGTACGGTGTGATCTGTACTGGGATACGGAGCGATCGGTACTGGGTTACAGCTTAAAATGTACTGGGATAGAGGATTATTTGCATTGGGATTCAGATTGATCTGTGCTGAGATACGGAGCGATCTGCACTTGGTTACAGAGTTATCTACACTGGGATATGCTGTGATCTACACTCAGATACGAAGTGATTTGTACTAGGATCTGGTGTGCTCTGTACTGGGAATTGGTGCGATCTGCATTGGGATATGGAGCAATCTGCACTGGGATATGGAGTGATCTGTCCCGGATACGACATGATCTGTACTGGGGTACTGTGTATTCTATACTCGGATATGGCGTGACCTGTACTCGGATACAAAGCATTCTGTACTGGGATACATGCAATCTTCACTGGGATACAGATTGATCTTTACCAGAATGCGGTTTGTTATAAACTGCGATACGGTGTGATCTGCACTGTGATACAGAGCGATCTGTACTGGGATACGGTGTGATCTGCACTGGGATATGGAGCGATCGGTATTGTGTTACAGAGCGATCTGTACTGGGATATGGTGTGATCTGCACTTGGATACAGATTGATCTGTACCAGGATCCGGGGTGGTATAAACTGTGATACGGTGTGATCTGCACTGGGATACGGAGCGATCTGCACTGTGATACAGAGCGATCTGTACTGGGATACGGTATGATCTGCACTGGGATACGGATTGATCTGCACTGTGATACAGAGCGATCTGTACTGGGATACGGTGTGATCTGCACTGGGATACAGATTGATCTGTACCAGGATGCAGGGTGTTATAAAGTGCGATATGTTGGGATCTGCACGGGGATACGGAGCGATCAGCACTGGGTTACAGAGCGATCTGCACTGTGATACAGAGTGATCTGTACTTGGATACGGAGCGATCTGCACTCGGATAAGGAGCAAACTGCACTGCGATACATAGCGATCTGTACTGGGATACGATGTGATCTGCACTGGGATACGGAGCTATCAGTACTGGGTTATATAGCGATCTGCACTGGGATGCGGAGCGATCTGCACTGGGATACGGTGTGATCTGCACTGGGATACGGAGTGATCGGTACTGGGTTACGGCTTGAAATGTACTGGGATACAGGATTATTTGCATTGGGATACAGATTGATCTGTACTGAGATACGGAGTGATCTGCACTGGGATACGGAGTTATCTACATTGGGATACTCTGTGATCTACACTCGGATATGAAGTGATTTGTACTAGGATACGGTGTGATCTGTACTGGGAAACGGTGTCATGTGCACTGGGATATGGAGCAATCTGTACTGGGATATGGAGTGATCTGTCCAGGATATGACATGATCTGTACTGGGATACTGTGTATTCTATACTCGGATATGGTGTGACCTGTAATGCGATGGGACATTATTTGTACTGCAGTACGGAGTGATCTGTACTGGGATACAGCGTGATCTTTACTGGGATCGAGCGTGATATGTACTGTGATATAGGGTGATGTCTACAGGGACACGGAGCGATCTGTATTGGGCTATGGGGTCATCTGTACCTGGATAAGTGGTGTTCTTAATTGGCATATGGTGTGATCTACACTGGGATATGTTGTGATCTTTACAGGGATATGACGTGATCTGTGCTGGGATTTGGTGCAATCTGCGTTGGGATATGGAGTAATCTGTGGGATATGGAGCAATCTGCTCTCGGATATGATTTGATCTGTAATGGGATAGGTGATCTGTACTGGGATATGGGGTGATCAGTACTGGGATAAGGAGAGATGTGCACTGGGATACGGAGCGATCTGAACTGGGATATGGAGTGATCTGCACTGGGATACGGAGTGAGTGCTACTGGGATATGGCTTGATATGTACTGGGATATAGGGTTATCGCACTGGGATACGGATCGATCCGTACTGGGATACGGAGTGATCTGTACTGGGATACGGCGTGTTCTGAACTGGGATACAGAGTGATCTGCACTGGGATACGGAGCGATTGGCACTTTGATACGGAACAAACTGTACTTGGATATGGGGTGATCTGCACTGGGATATGGAGCGATTGGCACTTTGATATGGAACGATCTGTACTGGGATATGGGGTGATCTGCACTGGGATACGAAGTGAACTGTACTGGATACGATGTGATCTGTACTGCGATACGATGCAATCTGCACTGGGATACACATTGATCTTTACCAGGATGCGGGGTGTTATAAAGTGCGATGTGGTGGGATCTGCACTTGGATACGGAGCGATCTGCACTGGGATACAGAGCGATCTGCACTGTGAAACAGTGCGATCTGCACTGGGATATGGTGCGATCTGCTGGGATATGGAGCGATCGGTACTATGTTACAGAGCGATCTGCACTGCGATACACAGCGATCTGCACTGGGATACGTTGTGATCTGCACTGGGATACGGAACGATCTGGACTTGGATACGATGTGATCTGCACTGGGATATGGTGCGATCGGTACTGGGTTATTGCTTGAAATGTAGCGGGATATGGGGTTATTTGCACTGGGATACGGAGCGATCTGCACTGTGATGCAGAGCGATCTGTACTGTGATACGCTGTGATCTGCACTGGGATACGGAGAGATCAGCACTGAGTTACAGAGCGATCTGCACTGGGATACGGAACTTTCTGCATTGGGATACGGTGTGATCTGCACTGGGATACGGAGCGATCGGTAATGGGTTACGGCTTGAAATATACTGTCAGACAGGATTATTTGCATTGGGATACAGATTGATCTGTACTGAGATACAGAGCGATCTGCACAGGGATACGAAGCAATCTGCACTGCGATACAGAGCGATCTGCACTGGGATATGGAGTGATCTGCCCCGGGGTACGGTGTGATCTGTACTGGGATACGGAGCGATCGGTACTGGGTTACGGCTTAAAATGTACTGGGATAGAGGATTATTTGCATTGGGATTCAAATTGAACTGTGCTGAGATACGGAGCGATCTGCACTTGGTTACAGAGTTATCTACACTGGGATATGCTGTGATCTACACTCAGATACGAAGTGATTTGTACTAGGATCTGGTGTGCTCTGTACTGGGAAATGGTGCGATCTGCATTGGGATATGGAGCAATCTGCACTGGGATATGGAGTGATCTGTCCCGGATACGACATGATCTGTACTGGGATACTGTGTATTCTATACTCGGATATGGCGTGACCTGTACTGGGATACGAAGCGTTCTGTACTGGGATACGATGCAATCTTCACTGGGATACAGATTGATCTTTACCAGAATGCGGTTTGTTATAAACTGCGATACGGTGTGATCTGCACTGTGATACAGAGCGATCTGTACTGGGATACGGTGTGATCTGCACTGGGATATGGAGCGATCGGTATTGTGTTACAGAGCGATCTGTACTGGGATATGGTGTGATCTGCACTTGGATACAGATTGATCTGTACCAGGATCCGGGGTGGTATAAACTGTGATACGGTGTGATCTGCACTGGGATACGGAGCGATCTGCACTGTGATACAGAGCGATCTGTACTGGGATACGGTATGATCTGCACTGGGATACGGATTGATCTGCACTGTGATACAGAGCAATCTGTACTGGGATACGGTGTGATCTGCACTGGGATACAGATTGATCTGTACCAGGATGCAGGGTGTTATAAAGTGCGATATGTTGGGATCTGCACGGGGATACGGAGCGATCAGCACTGGGTTACAGAGCGATCTGCACTGTGATACAGAGTGATCTGTACTGGGATACGGAGCGATCTGCACTCGGATAAGGAGCGATCTGCACTGCGATACAGAGTGATCTGTACTGGAATACGATGTGATCTGCACTGGGATACGGAGCTATCAGTACTGGGTTACATAGCGATCTGCACTGGGATACGGAGCGATCTGCACTGGGATACGGTGTGATCTGCACTGGGATACGGAGTGATCGGTACTGGGTTACGGCTTGAAATGTACTGGGATACAGGATTATTTGCATTGGGATACAGATTGATCTGTACTGAGATACGGAGTGATCTGCACTGGGATACGGAGTTATCTACATTGGGATACGCTGTGATCTACACTCGGATATGAAGTGATTTGTACTAGGATACGGTGTGATCTGTACTGGGAAACGGTGTGATGTGCACTGGGATATGGAGCAATCTGTACTGGGATATGGAGTGATCTGTCCAGGATATGACATGATCTGTACTGGGATACTGTGTATTCTATACTCGGATATGGTGTGACCTGTAATGCGATGGGACATTATTTGTGCTGCAGTACGGAGTGATCTGTACTGGGATACAGCGTGATCTTTACTGGGATCGAGCGTGATATGTACTGTGATATAGGGTGATGTCTACTGGGACACGGAGCGATCTGTACTGGGCTATGGGGTCATCTGTACCTGGATAAGTGGTGTTCTTAATTGGCATATGGTGTGATCTACACTGGGATATGTTGTGATCTTTACAGGGATATGACGTGATCTGTGCTGGGTTTTGGTGCAATCTGCGTTGGGATATGGAGTAATCTGTGGGATATGGAGCAATCTGCTCTCGGATATGATTTGATCTGTAATGGGATAGGTGATCTGTACTGGGATATGGGGTGATCAGTACTGGGATAAGGAGAGATGTGCACTGGGATACGGAGCGATCTGAACTGGGATATGGAGTGATCTGCACTGGGATACGGAGTGAGTGCTACTGGGATATGGCTTGATATGTACTGGGATACGGAGTGATCTGTACTGGGATACGGGGTGTTCTGAACTGGGATACAGAGTGATCTGCACTGGGATACGGAGCGATTGGCACTTTGATACGGAACAAACTGTACTGGGATATGGGGTGATCTGCACTGGGATACGAAGTGACCTGTACTGGATACGATGCGATCTGTACTGCGATACGATGCAATCTGCACTGGGATACAGATTGATCTTTACCAGGATGCGGGGTGTTATAAAGTGCGATATGGTGGGATCTGCACTTGGATACAGAGCGATCTGCACTGGGATACAGAGCGATCTGCACTGTGATACAGAGCGATCTGCACTGGGATATGGTGTGATCTACTGGGATATGGAGCGATCGGTACTATGGGTTACAGAGCGATCTGCACTGCGATACGGAGCGATCTGCACTGGGATACGATGTGATCTGCACTGGGATATGGAGCGATCGGTACTGGGTTATGGCTTGAAATATAGCGGGATATGGGGTTATTTCTACTGGGATACGGAGCGATCTGCACTGTGATGCAGAGCAATCTGTACTGTGATACGCTGTGATCTGCACTGGGATACGGAGAGATCAGCACTGGGTTACAGAGCGATCTGCACTGGGATACGGAACTTTCTGCACTGGGATACAGTGTGATCTGCACTGGGATACGGAGCGATCGGTACTGGGTTACGGCTTGAAATATACTGGCAGACAGGATTATTTGCATTGGGATACAGATTGATCTGTACTGAGATACAGAGCGATCTGCACTGGGATACGAAGCAATCTGCACTGCGATACTGAGCGATCTGCACTGGGATATGGAGTGATCTGCCCCGGGGTACGGTGTGATCTGCACTGGGATACGGAGCGATCGGTACTGGGTTACGGTTTAAAATGTCCTGGGATAGAGGATTATTTGCATTGGGATTCAGATTGATCTGTGCTGAGATACGGAGCGATCTGCACTTGGTTACAGAGTTATCTACACTGGGATATGCTGTGATCTACACTCAGATACGAAGAGATTTGTACTAGGATCCGGTGTGATCTGTACTGGGAAATGGTGTGATCTGCATTGGGATGTGGAGCAATCTGCACTGGGATATGGAGTGATCTGTCCCGGATACGACATGATCTGTACTGGGATACTGTGTATTCTATACTCGGATATGGCGTGACCTGTACTGGGATACGAAGCGTTCTGTACTGGGATACGATGCAATCTGCACTGGGATACAGATTGATCTTTACCAGAATGCGGGGTGTTATAAAGTGCGATATGGTGGGATCTGCACGGGGATACGGAGCGATCTGCACTGGGATACAGAGCGATCTGCACTGTGATACAGAGCGATCTATACTGTGATACGGAGGGATCTGCAATGGGATATGAAGCCCACTGCACTGCGATACAGAGTGATCTGCTCGCGATATGGAGCGATCTGCTCTGGGATACGGTGTGATCTGCACTGGGATACGGAGCGATCGGTACTGGGTTATGGCTTGAAATGTTCTGGGAGACAGGATTTATTGCATTGGGATGCAGATTGATCTGTACTGAGATATGGAGCGATCTGCACTGGGATACGGAGTTATCTACACTGGGATAAGCTGTGATCTACACTCAAATACAAAGTGATTTGTACTAGGATCTGGTGTGATCTGTACTGGTAAACGGTGTGATCTGCACCGGGATATGGAGAAATATGGCCTGGGATATGGAGTGGTCTGTCCTGGATACGACATGATCTGTACTGGGATACTGTGTATTCTATACTCGGATATGGTGTGACCTGTAATGCGATCGGACGTGATTTGTACTGCAGTACGGAGTGATCTGTACTGGGATCGAGCATGATATGTTTGGGATATAGGGTGATCTCTACTGGGACACGGAGCGATCTGTACTTGGCTATTGAGGCATCTGTACCTGGATAAGAGATGTTCTTAACTGGCATATGGTGTGATCTACCCCGGGATACGGTGTGAACTTTACTGGGATATGACGTTGTCTGTGCTGGGATATGGAGCAATCTGTTCTCGGATATGATTTGATCCGTAATGGGATAGGTGATCTGTGCTGGGATATGGGGTGATCAGTACTGGGATAAGGAGAGATCTGCACTGGGATACGGAGCGATTTGAACTGGGCTATGGAGTGATCTGCACTGGGATACAGAGTGAGCACTACTGTGATACGGCTTGATATGTACTGGGATATAGGGTTATCGCACTGCGATATGGATCGATCCGTACTGGGATACGGAGTGATCTGTACTGGGATACGGGGTGTTCTGAACTGGGATACAGAGTGATCTGCACTGGGATATGGAGCAATTGGCACTGGGATACGGAATGATCTGTACTTGGATATGGGGTGATCTGCACTGGGATACGGAGTGACCTGTACTGGATATGAAGTGATCTGTATTGGGATAAGATGCAATCTGCACTGGGATACAGATTGATTTTTACCAGGATGCGGGGTGTTATAAAGTGCGATCCGGTGGGATCTGCACTGGGATACGGAGCGATCTGCACTGGGATACAGAGTGATCTGCACTGTGATACAGAGTGATCTGTGCTGGGATATGGTGTGATATGCTGGGATATGGAGCGATTGGTACTGTGTTACATAGCGATCTGCACTGCGATACGGAGCGATCTGCACTGGGATACGATGTGATCTGCACTGGGATATGGAGCGATCGGTACTGGGTTATGGCTTGAAATGTACTGGGATACGGAGTTATTTGCACTGGGATACAGATTGATCTGTACTGGGATACGGAGCGATCTGCACTGGGATATGGAGCAATCTGCACTGCGATGCAGAGCGATCTCTACTGTGATACGGTGTGATCTGCACTGGGATATGGAGCGATCAGCATTGGGTTACAGAGCGATCTGCACTGGGATACGGAGCAATCTGCACTGGGATACGGTGTGATCTGCACTGGGATGCGGAGCGATCGGTACTTGGTTACGGCTTGAAATGTACTGTGAGACAGGATTATTTGCATTGGGATACAGATTGATCTGTACTGAGATACGGAGTGATCTGCAATGGGATACGGAGTTATCTACACTGGGATACGCTGTGATCATCATTCGGATATGAAGTGATTTGTACTAGGATACGGTGTGATCTGTACTGGGAAACGGTGTGATCTGCAGTGGGATATGAAGCAATCTGTACTGGAATAGGAGGTGATCTACACTGGGATACGGGGTGATCTGTACTGGGATATGGGTTGAACTGCTCTGGGACATGGAGCAATCTGTACTGGGATAGGAGGTGATCTGTACTGGGATACAGAGTGATCTGCACTGGGATATGGAGCAATCAGTACTGGGAAACGGAGTGATCTGCACAGGGATACATTGCAATCTGCACTGGGATACGAAGCGATCTGTACTTGGATACGGTGAAATCTGCACTGGGAAACAGATTGATCAGTACCAGGGTGTTATAAACTGTGATACGGTGTGATCTGCACTGGGATACGGAGTGATCTGCACTGTGATACAGAGCGATCTGTACTGGGATACGGTGTGATCTGCACTGGGATACAGAGTGATTGGTACTGTAATACAGAGCGATCTACACTGGGATACGGTGTGATCTGCACTTGGATACAGATTGATCTGTACCAGGATGCGGGGTGTTATAAACTGTGGTACGGTGTGATCTGCACTGGCATACGGAGTGATCTACTCTGTGATACAGAGCGATCTGTACTGGGATATGGTGTGTTCTGTCCTTGGATATGGAGCGATGGGTACTGTGCTACAGAGTGATCTGCACTGCATTACGGAGCGCTCTGCACTGGGATACAGTGAGATCTTTACTGGGATATGACTTGATCTGTGCTGGGATTTGGTGCAATTGCGCTGGGTAATGGAGTAATCTGCTGGGATATGGAGCAATCTGCTCTCGGATATGATTTGATCTGTAATGGAATAGGTGATCTGTACTGGGATATGGGGTGATCAGTACTGGGATAAGGAGAGATGTGCACTGGGATACGGAGCGATCTGAACTGGGATATGGAGTGATCTGCACTGGGATACGGAGTGAGTGCTACTGGGATATGGCTTGATATGTACTGGGATATAGGGTTATTGCACTGGGATACGGAACGATCCGTACTGGGATACGGAGTGATCTGTACTGGGATACGGAGCGATTGGCACTTTGATATGGAATGATCTGTACTGGGATATGGGGTGATCTGCACTGGGATACGGAGTGACCTGTACTGGATACGATGTGATCTGTACTGGGATACGATGCAATCTGCACTGGGATACAGATTGATCTTTACCGGGATGCGGGTTGTTAAAAAGTGTGATATGGTAGGATCTGCACTTGGATATGGAGCGATCTGCACTGGGATACAGAGCGATCTGCACGGTGATACAGAGCGATCTGTACTGGGATATGCTGTGATCTGCTGGTATATGGAGCGATCAGTACTGTGTTACAGAGCGATCTGATCTGCAATATGGAGCGATCTGCACTGGAATATGATGTGATCTGCACTGGGATATGGAGCGATTGGCACTTTGATATGGAACGATCTGTACTGGGATATGGGGTGATCTGCACAGGGATACGGAGTGACCTGTACTGGATACAATGCGATCTGTACTGGGATACGATGCAATCTGCACTGGGATACAGATTGATCTTTACCAGGATGCGGGGTGTTAAAAAGTGTGATATGGTAGGATCTGCACTTGGATATGGAGCGATCTGCACTGGGATACAGAGCGATCTGCACGGTGATACAGAGCGATCTGTACTGGGATATGCTGTGATCTGCTGGGATATGGAGCGATCAGTACTGTGTTACAGAGCGATCTGATCTGCGATACAGAGCGATCTGCACTGGGATATGATGTGATCTGCACTGTGATACAGTTTGATCTGCACTGGGAAATGGAGCGATCGGTACTGGGTTACGGCTTGAAATGTACTGGCAGACAGGATTATTTGCATTGGGATACAGATTGATCTGTACTGAGATACGGAGTGATCTGCACTGGGATACGGAGTTATCTGCACTGGGATACGGAGCGATCGGTACTGGATTAAGGCTTGAAATGTACTGGGATACTGGATTATTTGCATTGTGATTCAGATTGATCTGTGCTGAGATACGGAGCGATCTGCACTTGGATACAGAGTTATCTACACTAGGATACGCTGTGATCTACACTCAGATATGAAGTGATTTGTACTAGGATCCAGTGTGATCTGTACTGGGAAATGATGTGATCTGCATTGGGATATGGAGCAATCTGTACTTGGATATGGAGTCATCTGTCCCGGATACGACATGATCTGTACTGGATACTGTGTATTCTATACTCGGATATGGCATGACCTGTACAGGGATACGAAACGATCTGTACTGGGATACGATGCAATCTGCACTGGGATACAGATTGATCTTTACCAGGATGCGAGGTGTTATAAAGTGCGATATGGTGGGATCTGCACGAGGATATGGAGCGTTCTGCACTGGGATACAGAGCGATGTGCACTGTGATACAGAGCGATCTGTACTGGGATACGGAACGATCTGCAATGGGATATGAAGCGATCTGCACTGCGATACAGAGCGATCTGCTCTGGGATATGGAGCGATCTGCACTGAGATATGGTGTGATCTGCACTGGGATACGGAGCGATCGGTACTGGGTTACGGCTTGAAATGTACTCGGAAACAGGATTATTTGCATTGGGATACAGATTGATCTGTACTGTGATACGGAGCGATCTGCACTGGGATATGGATTTATCTACACTGGGATACGGTGTGATCTACACTCAAATACGAAGTGATTTGTACTAGGATACGGTGTGATCTGTACTGGTAAACGGTGTGATCTGCACCGGGATATGGAGCAATATGGACTGGGATATGGAGTGATCTGTTCTGGATACGACATGATCTGTACTGGGATACTGTGTATTCTATACTCGGATATGGTGTGACCTGTAATGCGTTCGGAGGTGATTTGTACTGCAGTACGGAGTGATCTGTACTGGGATACAGCGTGATCTGTACTGGGATCGAGCGTGATATGTTTGGGATATAGGGTGATCTCTACTGGGACACGGAGTGATCTGTACTGGGCTATCGGGCCATCTGTACCTGGATAAGTGGTGTTCTTAACTGGCATATGGTGTGATCTACACCGGGATACGATGTGAACTTTACTGGGATATGACGTGATCTGTGCTGGGATATGGAGCAATCTGCATTGGGATATTGCGTAATCTGCTGGGATATGGAGCAATCTGTTCTCGGATATGATTTGATCCGTACTGGGATAGGTGATCTGTGCTGGGATATGGGGTGTTCAGTACTGGGATAAGGAGAGATCTGCACTGGGATACAGAGCGATCTGAACTGGGATATGCATTGATCTGCACTGGGATACGGAGTGAGCACTACTGGGATACGGCTTGATATGTACTGGGATATACGGTTATCGCACCGAGGTACGGATTGATCCGTACTGGGATACGGAGTGATCTGTACTGGGATACGGTGTGTTCTGAACTAGGATACAGAGTGATCTGCACTGGGATATGGAGCGATTTGCACTGGGATACGGAATGATCTGTACTTGGATATGGGGTGATCTGCACTCGGATACGGAGTGACCTGTACTGGATACGAAGCGATCTGTACTGGGATACGATGCAATCTGCACTGGGATACAGATTGATCTTTACCAGGATGCGGGGTGTTATAAAGTGCGATACGGTGGGATCTGCACTGGGATACAGAGCGATCTGCACTGGGATACAGAGCGATCTGCATTGTGATACAGAGTGATCTGTGCTGGGATATGGTGTGATATGCTGGGATATGGAGTGATTGGTACTGTGTTACATAGCGATCTGCACTGCGATACGGTGCGATCTGCACTGGGATACGATATGATCTGCACTGGGATATGGAGCGATCGGTACTGGGTTATGGCTTGAAATGTACTGGGATACGGAGTTATTTGCACTGGGATACAGATTGATCTGTACTGGGATACGGAGCGACATGCACTGGGATACGGAGCAATCTGCACTGCGATGCAGAGCGATCTGTACTGTGAGACAGGATTATTTGCATTGGGATACAGATTGATCTGTACTGAGATACAGAGTGATCTGCACTGGGATATGGAGTTATCTACACTGGGATACGCTGTGATCATTATTCGGATACGAAGTGATTTGTACTAGGATACGGTGTGATCTGCAGTGGGATATGGAGCAATCTGTACTGGGATAGGAGGTGATCTGCACTGGGATACGGGGTGATCTGTACTGGGATATGGGTTGAACTGTTTGGGGCATGGAGCAATCTGTACTGGGATAGGAGGTGATCTGCACTGCGATACGGAGTGATCTGCACTGGGATGTGGTGTGATACTCACTGGGATATGGAGCGATCGGTACTGGGTTAGGGCTTGAAATGTACTGGGATATGGAGTTATTTGCACTGGGATAAAGATTGATCTGTACTGGGACATGGAGCAATCTGTACTTGGAGATCGTGTGATCTGTAATGGGAGAGGATATGATCTGTAGTGGGATATGGGGTGATCTGTACTGGGATATGGGTGAACTGTATTGGGATATGGAGCGATCTATACTGGGATACGGAGTGAGCGCTACTGGGATATGGCTTGATATGTACTGGGGTATAGGGTTATCGCACTGGGGTATGGATCAATCCATACTGGGATACAGAGTGATCTGTACTGGGATACGCTGTGTTCTGAAGTGAGATACAGTGTGATCTGCACTGGGATATGGAACGATTTGCACTGGGATACGGAACGATCTGCACTGGGATATCGAGTGATCTGCACTGGGATACAGAGTGACCTGCACTGGGATACGAAGCGATCTGTACTGGGATACATTACAATCTGCACTGGGATACAGATTGATCTTTACCAGGATGCGGGGTGATATAAAGTGCGATATGGTGGTAACTACACTGGGATACTGAGTGATCTGCACTGGGATACAGAGCGATCTGCACTGTGATACAGAGTGATCTCTACTGGGATACGGTGTGATCTGCTGGGATATGGAGCGATTGGTACTGTTTTACAGAGCGATCTGCACTGCGATACGGAGCGATCTACACTGGGATACGGTGTGATCTGCACTAGGATACGGAGCGATCGTACTGGGTTATGGCTTGAAATGTAGTGGGATATGGAGTTATTTGCACTGGGATACAGATTGATCTGTACTGGGATATGAAGCGATCTGCACGGGGATACGGAGCGATCTGCACTGCGATACAGAGCGATCTGTACTGGGATACGGTGTGATCTGTACTGGGATAAGGAGCGATCAGTACTGCATTACAGAGTGATCTGCACTGGGATATGGAGCGATCTGCACTGGGATACGGTGTGATCTGCACTGGGATATGGAGCGATTGGTACTGGGCTATGGATTGAAATGTACTGGAGACAAGATTATTTGCATTGGACTACAGATTGATCTGTACTGAGATACGGAGTGATCTGCACTGGGATACGGAGTTATCCACACTGGGACACGCTGTGATCTACCCTCGGAAACAAAGTGATTTGTGCTAGGATACGGTGTGATCTGTACTGGGAAACGGTGTGATCTGCACTGGGATATGGAGCAATCTGTACTGTGATAGGAGGTGATCTGCACTGGCACACGGAGCAATCTGTACTGGGAGATGGTGTGATCTGTAATGGGATAGGATATGATCTGTACTGGGATATGGGGTGATCTGTACTGGGATATGGGTGAACTGTATTGGGATACGGAGCGCTCTATACTGGGATAGGAGGTGATCTGTACAGGGATACAGAGCGATCTGCACTGGGATATGGAGCGATCAGTACTGGGATACAGAGTGATCTGCACAGGGATACATTGCAATCTGCACTGGGATACGAAGCAATCTCTACTTGGATACGGTGCAATCTGCACTGGGAAACAGATTGATCTGTACCAGGATGCGGGGTGTTATAAACTGTGGTACGGTGTGATCTGCATACGGATACGCAGCGATCTGCACTGTGATACACAGTGATCTGTACTGGGATATGGTGTGATCTGCCCTGGGATTGGAGCGATGGGTACTGTGCTACAGAGCGATCTGCACTGCATTATGGAGCGCTCTGCACTGGGATACAGTGTGATCTGCACTGGGATACGGAGCAATCGGTACTGGGTTACAGCTTGAAATGTACTGGGATACGGGGCTATTTGCACTAGGATACAGGTTGATCTGTACTGGGATACAGAGCGATTTGCACTGGGATACGAAGAAATCTGCACTGCGATACAGAGCAATCTGTATTGGGATACAGTGTGATCAGCACTGGGATATGGAGCGATCTGTACTGTGTTACAGAACAATCTGCACTGCAATACGGAGCACTCTGCACTGGGATACGATGTGATCTGCACTGGGATACGGAGCGATCAGTACAGGGTTATGGCTTTAATTGTACTGGGATACGGGGTTATTTGCACTGGGATACAGATTGATTTGTACTGGGATACGGAGTGATCTGCACTGGGATACAAAGAAATCTGCACTGCGATACAGAGCGATCAGTATCCGGATGCGGGGTGTTATAAAGTGCGATATGTTGGGATCTGCACTGGGATACGGAGCGATCTGCACTGGGATATGAAGCGATCTGCACTGCGATACGGAGCGATCTGCACTGGGATACGGTGTGATCTGCACTGGGATACGGAGCAATCAGTACTGGGTTACGGCTTGAAATGTATTGGGAGACAGGATTATTTGCATTGGGATACAGATTGATCTGTACTGAGATACGGAGTGATCTGCACTGGGATACGGAGTTATCTACCCTGGGATACGCTGTGATCTACACTCGAATACAAAGTGATTTGTACTAGGATATGGTGTGATCTATACTGGTAAACGATGTGATCTGCATTGGGATATGGAGCAATCTGTACTGGGATAGGAGGTGATCTGCACTGGGATACGGGGTGATCTGCACGGGATGTGGGTTGAACTGTACTGTGACACGGAGCAATCTGTATTGGGAGATGGAGTGATCTGTAATGGGATAGGATATGATCTGTACTGGGATATGGGGCGATCTGTACTGGGATATGGGTGAACTGTATTGGGATACGGTGCGATCTATACTGGGATAGGAGGTGATCTGTACTGGGATACAGAGCGATCTGCAATGGGATATGGAGCAATCAGTACTGGGATACGGATTGATCTGCACAGGGATACATTGCAATCTGTACTGGGATACAAAGCGATCTGTACTTTGATATGGTGCAATCTGCACTGGGATAAAGATTGATCTGTACCAGGATGCGGGTTGTTATAAACTGCGATACGGTGTTATCTAAACTGGGATATGCAGCGATCAGTACTGTGTTACAGAACAATCTGCACTGCAATACGGAGCACTCTGCATTGGGAAACGGTGTGATCTGCACTGGGATACGGAGCAATCGGTACTGGGTTATGGCTTGAAATGTACTGGGATACGAGGTTATTTGCACTGGGATACAGATTGATCTGCACTGGGAAACGAAGAAATCTGCACTGCGATACAAAACGTTCTGTACTGGGATACGGTGTGATCTGCAATGGGATACAGAAAAATTGGTATTGTGTTACAGAACGATCTGCACTGTAATACAGAGCGATCTGCACTGGGATACGGTGTGATTTGCACTGGGATACAGATTGATCTGTACCAGGATGCGGGGTGTTATGAACTGTGATACGGTGTAGATCTTCATAGGGATACAGTGTGATCTGCACTGTGATACAGAGCAATCTGTAATGGGATACGGTGTGATGTGCACTGGGATATGGAGCGATCTGTACTGTGTTACAGAACAATCTGCACTGCAATACGGAGCGCTCTGCACTGGGATACGGTGTGATCTGCACTGGGATACGGAGCAATCGGTACTGGTTACGGCTTGAAATGTACTGGGATACGAGGTTATTTGCACTGGGATACAGATTAATCTGCACTGGGATACGGAGCGATCTGCACTGGGATACGAAGAAATCTGCACTGCGATACAAAGCGATCTGTACTGAGATATGGTGTGATCTGCACTGGGATACGGAGCGATTGGTATTGAGTTACAGAGCGATCTGCACTGGGATATGGAGCGATCTGCACTGGGATACGGAGCAATCTGAACTGGGATATGGAGCGATCTGAACTGGGATATGGAGTGATCTGCACTGGGGTATGGAGCGTGCGCTACTGAGATACGGCTTGATATGTACTGGGGTATAGGGTTATCGCACTGTGGTACGGATCAATCTGTACTGGGATACGGAGTGATTTGCACTGGGATACGGAACGATCTGTACTGGGTTATGGGGTGATTTGCATTGGGATACGGAGTGACCTGTACTGGGATTCGAAGCGATCTGTACTGGGATACGATGCAATCTGCGCTGGGATACAGATTGATCTTTACCAGGATGCGGGGTGTTATAAAGTGCGATATGGTGGGATGTGCACTGGGATACGGAGCAATCTGCACTGGGATACAGAGCGATCTGCACTGTGATACGAAGCGATCTGTACTGGGATACGGAGAGATCTGCTGGGATACGGAGCGATCGGTACTGTGTTACAGAGCGATCTGCACTGCGATACAGAGCGATCTGCACTGGGATACGGTGAGATCTGCTGGGATACGGAGCAATCAGTACTGTGTTACAGAGCGATCTGCACTGCGATACAGAGTGATCTGCATTGGGATACGGTGAGATCTGCACAGGGATACGGAGCGATCGGTACGGGGTTATGGCTTGAAATGTACTGGGATACGGGTTTATTTGCACTGGGATACAGATTGATCAATACTGGGATAAGGAGCGATCTGGACTGGGATATGGGATGAACTGCACTGGGATATGGAGCGATCGGTAATGAGTTACAAATCGATCTGCGCTGGGATACGGAGAGATCTGCACTAGGATACGGAGTAATCTGAACTGGGATATGGAGCGATCTGAACTGGGATATGGAGTGATCTGCACTGGGATACGGAGTGATCGGTACTGGGTTATGGCTTGAAGTGTACTGTGATATGGAGCTTTTGCACTGGGATACAGATTGATCTGTACTGGGATACGGCACGATCTGCACTTGGATACGGAGCGATCTGCACTGCAATACAGAGTGATATGTACTGTGATATGAAGCGATCTGCTCTGCGATACAGAGCGATATGCACTGGGATATGGAGCGATCTGCACTGGGATACGATGTGATCTGCACTGGGATACGGAGCGATCGGTACAGGGTTACGGCTTGAAATGTACTGGGATACGGGGTTATTTGCACTGGGATACAGATTGATCAATACTGGGATACGGAGCGATCTGCACTTGGATACGAAGCGATCGGTACTGAGTTACAGATCGATATGCACTGGGATACGGAGCGATCTGCACAGGGATACGGAGCAATCTGAACTGGGATATGGAGAGATCTGAACAGGGATATGGAGTGATCTGCACTTGGATGCAGAGTGAGCGCTACTGGGATATGGCTTGATATGTACTGGGATATAGGGTTATCGCACTGTGGTACAGATCGATCTGTACCGGGATACGGAGTGATCTGTACTGGGATACGTGGTTTTCTGAACTGAGATACAGAGTGATCTGTACTGGGATACGGACCGATTTGCACTGGGATACGGAACGATCTGTACTGGGATATGGGGTGATCTGCACTGGGATACGGAATGACCTGTACTGGATACGAAGCGATCTGTACTGGGATACGATGCAATATGCACTGGGATACAGATTTATCTTTACCAGGATGCAGGGTGTTATAAAGTGCGATATGGTGGGATCTGCACTGGGATACAGAGCGATCTGAACAGGGATACGGAGCGACCTGACCCGGGATACGGTGTGATCTGCTGGGATACGGAGCGATCGGTACTGTGTTTCAGTGCGATCTGCACTGGGATACAGAGCGATCTGCACTGTGATACAGAGTGATCTGTACTGGGATATGGAGCGATCTGCAATGGAATATGGAGCAATCTGCTCTGCAATACAAAGCGATCTGCACTGGGATATGGAGCGATCTGCACTGTAATACAGAGCGCTCTGCAATGGGATACGATGTGATCTGCACTGGGATACAGAGCGATCTGTACTGGGATATGGTGTGATCTGCACTGGGATATGGAGCGATTGGTACTGAGTTACAGATCGATCTGCACTGGGATACAGAGCGATCTGAACTGGGATATGGAGCGATCTGAACTGGGATATGGAGTGATCTGCATTGGGATACGGAGTGAGCGCTACTGGGAAATGGCTTGATATGTACTGGGATATAGGGTTATCGCACTGGGGTACGGATCGATCTGTACTGGGATACGGAGTGATCTGTACTGGGATACAGGGTTTTCTGAACTGAGATACAGAGTGATCTGCACTGGGATATGGAGCGATTTGCACTGGGATACGGAACGATCTGTACTGGGATATGGGGTGATCTGCATTGGGATACGGAGTGTCCTGTACTGGGATACAAAGCGATCTGTACTGGGATATGATGCAATCTGCACTGGGATACATATTGATCTTTACCAGGATGCGGGGTGTTATAAAGTGCGATATGGTGGGATATGCACTGGGATACGGAGCGATCTGCACTGGGATACAGAGCGATCTGAACAGGGATACAGACTGATCTGTACTGGGATACGGAGAGATCTGCTGGGATACGGAGCGATCAGTACTGTGTTAAAGACCGATCTGCACTGTGATACAGAGCGATCTGCACTGGGATACGGTGAGATCTGCACTGAGATACGGAGCGATCGGTACTGGGTTATGGCTTGAAATGTACTGGGATATGGAGTTATTTGCACTGCGACACAGATTGATATGTACTGGGATACGTCACGATCTGCACTGGGATATGGAGCGATCTGCACTGGGATATGGAGCGATCTGTACTGTGATACGGTGTGGTCTGCGCTGGGATACGGAGCGATCAGTACTGTGTTACAGAGCGATCTGCACTGCAATACGGAGCGCTCTGCACTGGGATACGAAGTGATCTGCACTGGGATACGGAGCGATCGGTACTGAGTTACAGCTTGAAATGTACTGGGATACTGGGTTATTTGTACTGGGGTACAGATTGATCAGTACTGGGATAAGGAGCGATCTGCACTGGGATATGTAGCGATCTGCACTGCGATGCACACTGATCTGTTCTGGGAAATGGTGTGATCTGCACTGGGATATGGAGCGATCGGTACTGAGTTACAGATCGATCTGCACTGGGATATGGAGCGATCTGCACTGGGATACAGAGCAATCTGAACTGGGATATGGAGCGATCTGAACTGGGATATGGAGTGATCTGCACTGGGATACGGAGTGAGCGCTACTGGGATATGGCCTGATATGTACTGGGATATAGGGTTATTGCACTGGGGTACGGATCGATCTGTACTAGGATACAGAGTGATCTGTACTGGGATACGGGGTTTTCTGAACTGAGATACAGAGTGAACTGCACTGGGATATGGAGTGATTTTCACTGGGATACGGAATGGACTGTACTGGGTTATGGGGTGGTCTGCATGGGATACGGAGTGACCTGTATTGGGATACGAAGTGATCTGTACTGGGATACGATGCAATCTGCACTGGGATACATATTGATCTTTACCAGGATGCAGGTTGTTATAAAGTGCGATTTGGTGGGATCTGCACTGGGATATGGAGCGATCTGCACTGCGATGCAGAGCGATCTGTACCGGGATACGGTGTGATCTGCTGGGATACGGAGCGATCGGTACTGTGTTACAGAGCGATCTGCACTGGGATACAGAGCGATCTGCACTGTGATACAGAGTGATCTGTACTGGTATATGGAGCGATCTGCTCTGCGATACAGAGCGATCTGCACTGGGATATGGAGCGATCTGCACTGGGATACGATGTGATCTGCACTGGGATACGGAGCGATCGGTACTGGGTTATGGCTTGAAATGTACTGGGATACGGGGTTATTTGCACTGGGATACAGATTGATCTGTACTGGGATACAGATTGATCTGTACTGAGATACGGAGTTATCTACACTGGGATACGCTGTGATCTAGACTCGGATACAAAGTGATTTGTACTAGGATGTGGTGTGATCTATACTGGTAAACGATGTGATCTGCATTGGGATATGGAGCAATCAGTACTGTGTTACAGAACAATCTGCACTGCAATACGTAGCACTCTGCACTGGGATACGGTGTGATCTGCACTGGGATAGGGAGCAATCGGTACTGGTTACGGCTTGAAATGTACTGGGATACGAGGTTATTTGCACTGGGATACAGATTGATCTGCACTTGGATACGGAGCGATCTGCACTGGGATGCGACGAAATCTGCACTGCGATACAAAGCAGTCTGTACTGGGATATGGTGTGATCTGCACTGGGATATGGAGCGATTGGTACTGAGTTACAGAGCGATCTGCACTGGGATATGGAGCGATCTGCACTGGGATACGGAGCAATCTGAACTGGGATATGGAGCGATCTGAACTGGGATATGGAGTGATCTGCACTGGGGTACGGAGTGAGCGCTACTGAGATATGGCTTGATATGTACTGGGGTATAGGGTTATCGCACTGTGGTACGGATCAATCTGTACTGGGATACGGAGTGATCTGTACTGGGATACTGGGTGTTCTGAACTGAGATACAGAGTGATCTGCACTGGGATACGGAGTGATCGGTACTGGGTTATGGCTTGAAGTGTACTGTGATATGGAGCTTTTGCACTGGGATACAGATTGATCTGTACTGGGATACGGCACGATCTGCACTTGGGTACGGAGCGATCTGCACTGCGATACAGAGCGATATGTACTGTGATATGAAGCGATCTGCTCTGCGATACAGAGCGATATGCACTGGGATATGGAGCGATCTGCACTGGGATACGATGTGATCTGCACTGGGATACGGAGCGATCGGTACTGGGTTACGGCTTGAAATGTACTGGGATACCGGGTTATTTGCACTGGGATACAGATTGATCAATACTGGGATACGGAGCGATCTGCACTGGGATACGAAGCGATCGGTACTGAGTTACAGATCGATATGCACTGGGATACGAATCGATCTGCACAGGGATACGGAGCAATCTGAACTGGGATATGGAGAGATCTGAACAGGGATATGGAGTCATCTGCACTTGGATGCAGAGTGAGCGCTACTGGGATATGGCTTGATATGTACTGGGATATAGGGTTATGGCACTGTGGTACGGATCGATCTGTACTGGGATACGGAGTGATCTGTACTGGGATACGTGGTTTTCTGAACTGAGATACAGAGTGATCTGCACTGGGATACGGAGCGATTTGCACTGGGATACGGAACGATCTGTACTGGGATATGGGGTGATCTGCACTGGGATACGGAGTGACCTGTACTGGATACGAAGCGATCTGTACTGTGATACGATGCATTATGCACTGTGATACAGATTTATCTTTGCCAGGATGCAGGGTGTTATGAAGTGCGATATGGTGGGATCTGCACTGGGATACGGAGCGATCGGCATTGGGATACAGAGCGATCTGCACTGGGATATGGAGCGATCTGCACTGGGATACAGAGCAATCTGCACATGGATACGGAGCGATCTGACCCGGGATACGGTGTGAACTGCTGGGACACGGAGCGATCGGTACTGTGTTTCAGTGCGATCTGCACTGGGATACAGAGCGATCTGCACTGTGATACAGAGTGATCTGTACTGGGATACGGAGCGATCTGCAATGGAATATGGAGCAATCTGCTCTGCAATACAGAGCGATCTGCAATGGGATATGGAGCGATCTGCACTGTAACACAGAGCGCTACGCAATGGGATACGATGTGATCTGCACTGGGATACAGAGAGATCTGTACTGGGATATGGTGTGATCTGCACTGGGATATGGAGCGATTGGTACTGAGTTACAGATCGATCTGCACTGGGAAATGGAGCGATCTGAATTGGGATATGGAGCTATCTGAACTGGGATATGGACTGATCTGCATTGGGATACGGAGTGAGCACTACTGGGAAAGGGCTTGATATGTACTGGGATACAGGGTTATCGCACTGGGGTACGGATCGATCTGTACTGGGATACGGAGTGATCTGTACTGGGATACAGGGTTTTCTGAACTGCGATACAGAGTGATCTGCACTGGGATATGGAGCGATCTGCACTGGGATACGGAGCAATCTGAACTGGGATATGGAGCGATCTGAACTGGGATATGGAGTGATCTGTACTGGGGTACGGAGTGAGCGCTACTGAGATATGGCTTGATATGTACTGGGGTATAGGGTTATCGCACTGTGGTACGGATCAATCTGTACTGGGATACGGAGTGATCTGTACTGGGATACTGGGTGTTCTGAACTGAGATACAGAGTGATCTGCACTGGGATACGGAGTGATCGGTACTGGGTTATGGCTTGAAGTGTACTGTGATATGGAGCTTTTGCACTGGGATACAGATTGATCTGTACTGGGATACGGCACGATCTGCACTTGGGTACGGAGCGATCTGCACTGCGATACAGAGCGATATGTACTGTGATATGAAGCGATCTGCTCTGCGATACAGAGCGATATGCACTGGGATATGGAGCGATCTGCACTGGGATACGATGTGATCTGCACTGGGATACGGAGCGATCGGTACTGGGTTACGGCTTGAAATGTACTGGGATACCGGGTTATTTGCACTGGGATACAGATTGATCAATACTGGGATACGGAGCGATCTGCACTGGGATACGAAGCGATCGGTACTGAGTTACAGATCGATATGCACTGGGATACGAATCGATCTGCACAGGGATACGGAGCAATCTGAACTGGGATATGGAGAGATCTGAACAGGGATATGGAGTCATCTGCACTTGGAT
The DNA here is from genome assembly GCA_026770705.1 of Isurus oxyrinchus. Classification (NCBI taxonomy): domain Eukaryota; kingdom Metazoa; phylum Chordata; class Chondrichthyes; order Lamniformes; family Lamnidae; genus Isurus; species Isurus oxyrinchus. The sequence continues at coordinate 910,993 of JANJGN010000111.1, forward strand.
GCAGAGTGAGCGCTACTGGGATATGGCTTGATATGTACTGGGATATAGGGTTATGGCACTGTGGTACGGATCGATCTGTACTGGGATACGGAGTGATCTGTACTGGGATACGTGGTTTTCTGAACTGAGATACAGAGTGATCTGCACTGGGATACGGAGCGATTTGCACTGGGATACGGAACGATCTGTACTGGGATATGGGGTGATCTGCACTGGGATACGGAGTGACCTGTACTGGATACGAAGCGATCTGTACTGTGATACGATGCATTATGCACTGTGATACAGATTTATCTTTGCCAGGATGCAGGGTGTTATGAAGTGCGATATGGTGGGATCTGCACTGGGATACGGAGCGATCGGCATTGGGATACAGAGCGATCTGCACTGGGATATGGAGCGATCTGCACTGGGATACAGAGCAATCTGCACAGGGATACGGAGCGATCTGACCCGGGATACGGTGTGAACTGCTGGGACACGGAGCGATCGGTACTGTGTTTCAGTGCGATCTGCACTGGGATACAGAGCGATCTGCACTGTGATACAGAGTGATCTGTACTGGGATACGGAGCGATCTGCAATGGAATATGGAGCAATCTGCTCTGCAATACAGAGCGATCTGCAATGGGATATGGAGCGATCTGCACTGTAACACAGAGCGCTACGCAATGGGATACGATGTGATCTGCACTGGGATACAGAGAGATCTGTACTGGGATATGGTGTGATCTGCACTGGGATATGGAGCGATTGGTACTGAGTTACAGATCGATCTGCACTGGGAAATGGAGCGATCTGAATTGGGATATGGAGCTATCTGAACTGGGATATGGACTGATCTGCATTGGGATACGGAGTGAGCACTACTGGGAAAGGGCTTGATATGTACTGGGATACAGGGTTATCGCACTGGGGTACGGATCGATCTGTACTGGGATACGGAGTGATCTGTACTGGGATACAGGGTTTTCTGAACTGCGATACAGAGTGATCTGCACTGGGATATGGAGCAATTTGCACTGGGATACGGAACGATCTGTACTGGGATATGGGGTGATCTGGATTGGGATACGGAGTGAACTGTACTGGGATACAAAGCGATCTGTACTGGGATATGATGCAATCTGCACTGGGATACATATTGATCTTTACCAGGATGCGGGGTGTTATAAAGTGCGATATGGTGGGATGTGCACTGGGATACGGAGCGATCTGCACTGGGATACAGGGCGATCTGAACAGGGATACAGACTGATCTGTACTGGGATACGGAGAGATCACCTGGGATACGGAGCGATAGGTACTGTGTTAAAGACCGATCTGCACTGCGATACAGAGCGATCTGCACTGGGATATGGTGAGATCTGCACTGGGATACAGAGCGATCGGTACTTGGTTACAGCTTGAAATGTACTGGGATACTGGGTTATTTGTACTGGGATACAGATTGATCAGTACTGGGATAAGGAGCGATCTGCACTGGGATATGAAGCGATCTGCACTTCGATGCACACCGATCTGTTCTGGGATATGGTGTGATCTGCACTGGGATATGGAGCGATCGGTACTGAGTTACAGATCGATCTGCACTGGGATATGGAGCGATCTGCACTGGGATACAGAGCAATGTGAACTGGGATATGGAGCGATCTGAACTGGGATATGGAGTGATCTGCACTGGGATATGGAGTGAGCGCTACTGGGATATGGCCTGATATGTACTGGGATATAGGGTTATCGCACTGGGGTACGGATCGATCTGTACTGGGATACGGAGTGATCTGTACTGGGATACAGGGTTTTCTGAACTGAGATACAGAGTGATCTGCACTGGGATATGGAGCGATTTGCACTGGGATACGGAACGATCTGTACTGGGATATGGGGTGATCTGCATTGGGATACGGAGTGTCCTGTACTGGGATACAAAGCGATCTGTACTGGGATATGATGCAATCTGCACTGGGATACATATTGATCTTTACCAGGATGCGGGGTGTTATAAAGTGCGAGATGGTGGGATGTGCACTGGGATACGGAGCGATCTGCACTGGGATACAGAGCGATTTGAACAGGGATACAGACTGATCTGTACTGGGATACGGAGAGATCTGCTGGGATACGGAGCGATCAGTACTGTGTTAAAGACCGATCTGCACTGTGATACAGAGCGATCTGCACTGGGATACGGTGAGATCTGCACTGGGATACGGAGCGATCGGTACTGGGTTATGGCTTGAAATGTACTGGGATATGGAGTTATTTGCACTGCGATACAGATTGATATGTACTGGGATACGGCGCGATCTGCACTGGGATATGGAGCGATCTGCACTGCGATACAGAGCGATCTGTACTGTGATACGGTGTGGTCTGCACTGGGATACGGAGCGATCGGTACTGTGTTACAGAGCGATCTGCACTGCAATACGGAGCGCTCTGCACTGGGATACGAAGTGATCTGCACTGGGATACGGAGCGATCGGTACTGAGTTACAGCTTGAAATGTACTGGGATACTGGGTTATTTGTACTGGGATACAGATTGATCAGTACTGGGATAAGGAGCGATCTGCACTGGGATATGTAGCGATCTGCACTGCGATGCACACTGATCTGTTCTGGGAAATGGTGTGATCTGCACTGGGATATGGAGCGATCGGTACTGAGTTACAGATCGATCTGCACTGGGATATGGAGCAATCTGCACTGGGATACAGAGCAATCTGAACTGGGATGTGGAGCGAGCTGAACTGGGATATGGAGTGATCTGCACTGGGATACGGAGTGAGCGCTACTGGGATATGGCCTGATCTGTACTGGGATATAGGGTTATCGCACTGGGGTACGGATCGATCTGTACTAGGATACAGAGTGATCTGTACTGGGATACGGGGTTTTCTGAACTGAGATACAGAGTGAACTGCACCGGGATATGGAGTGATTTTCACTGGGATACGGAATGGACTGTACTGGGTTATGGGGTGGTCTGCATGGGATACGGAGTGACCTGTATTGGGATACGAAGTGATCTGTACTGGGATATGATGCAATCTGCACTGGGATACATATTGATCTTTACCAGGATGCAGGTTGTTATAAAGTGCGATTTGGTGGGATCTGCACTGGGATATGGAGCGATCTGCACTGCGATGCAGAGCGATCTGTACCGGGATACAGAGCGATCTGCACTGTGATACAGAGTGATCTGTACTGGTATATGGAGCGATCTGCTCTGCGATACAGAGCGATCTGCACTGGGATATGGAGCGATCTGCACTGGGATACGATGTGATCTGCACTGGGATACGGAGCGATTGGTACTGGGTTATGGCTTGAAATGTACTGGGATACGGGGTTATTTGCACTGGGATACAGATTAATCTGTGCTGGGATACAGAGCGAGCTGCACTAGGATACGGAGCGATCTGCACTGGGATACGGAGTTATCTACACTGGGATACGCTGTGATCTAGACTCGGATACAAAGTGATTTGTACTAGGATATGGTGTGATCTATACTGGTAAACGATGTGATCTGCATTGGGATATGGAGCAATCTGTACTGGGATAGGAGGTGATCTGCACTGGGATACGGGGTGATATGTACTGGGATGTGGGCTGAACTGTACTGGGACACGGAGCAATCTGTATTGGGAGAAGGAGTGATCTGTAATGGGATAGGATATGATCTGTACTGGGATATGGGGCGATCTGTACTGGGATATGGGTGAACTGTATTGGGATACGATGCGATCTATACTGGGATAGGAGGTGATCTGTACTGGGATACAGAGCGATCTGCACTGGGATATGGAGCGATCAGTACTGGGATACGGATTGATCTGCACAGGGATACATTGCAATCTGCACTGGGATACGAAGCGATCTGTACTGGGAGATGCTGCAATCTGCACTGGGATAAAGATTGATCTGTACCAGGATGCGGGTTGTTATAAACAGCGATACAGTGTTATCTGCACTGGGATATGCAGCGATCAGTACTGTGTTACAGAACAATCTGCACTGCAATACGGAGCACTCTGCACTGGGATACAGTGTGATCTGCACTGGGATACGGAGCAATCGGTACTGGGTTATGGCTTGAAATGTACTGGGATACGAGGTTATTTGCACTGGGATACAGATTGATCTGCACTGGGAAACGAAGAAATCTGCACTGCGATACAAAACGTTCTGTACTGGGATACGGTGTGATCTGCAATGGGATACAGAAAAATTGGTACTGTGTTACAGAGCGATCTGCACTGTAATACAGAGCGATCTGCACTGGGATACGGTGTGATTTGCACTGGGATACAGATTGATCTGTACCAGGATGCGGGGTGTTATGAACTGTGATACGGTGTAGATCTTCATATGGATACAGTGCGATCTGCACTGTGATACAGAGCAATCTGTACTGGGATACGGTGTGATGTGCACTGGGATATGGAGCGATCTGTACTGTGTTACAGAACAATCTGCACTGCAATACGGAGCGCTCTGCACTGTGATACGGTGTGATCTGCACTGGGATAGGGAGCAAACGGTACTGGTTACGGCTTGAAATGTACTGGGATACGAGGTTATTTGCACTGGGATACAGATTGATCTGCACTGGGAGCGGAGCGATCTGCACTGGGATACGAAGAAATCTGCACTGCGATACAAAGCGATCTGTACTGGGATATGGTGTGATCTGCACTGGGATACGGAGCGATTGGTACTGAGTTACAGAGCGATCTGCACTGGGATATGGAGCGATCTGCACTGGGATACGGAGCAATCTGAACTGGGATATGGAGCGATCTGAACTGGGATATGGAGTGATCTGCACTGGGGTACGGAGTGAGCGCTACTGAGATATGGCTTGATATGTACTGGGGTATAGGGTTATCGCACTGTGGTACGGATCAATCTGTACTGGGATACGCAGTGATCTGTACTGGGATACTGGGTGTTCTGAACTGAGATACAGTGTGATCTGCACTGGGATACGGAGTGATTTGCACTGGGATACGGAATGGACTGTACTGGGTTATGGGGTGATCTGCATTGGGATACAGAGTGACCTGTACTGGGATATGATGCAATCTGCTCTGCGATACAGAGCGATATGCACTGGGATATGGAGCGATCTGCACTGGGATACGATGTGATCTGCACTGGTATACAGAGCGATCGGCACTGCAGATTATAAAGTGCGATATGGTGGGATGTGCACTGGGATACGGAGCAATCTGCACTGGGATACGGAGCGATCTGCACTGTGATACGAAGCGATCTGTACTGGGATACGGAGAGATCTGCTGGGATACGGAGCGATCGGTACTGGGATACGATGTGATCTGCACTGGGATACGGAGTGATCGGCACTGGGTTACAGCTTGAAATGTACTGGGATACGGGGTTATTTGCACTGCGATACAGATTGATCAGTACTGGGATACGGAGCGATCTGCACTGGGATACGAAGCGATCGGTACTGAGTTACAGATCGATATGCACTGGGATACGGAGCGATCTGCACAGGGATACGGAGCAATCTGAACTGGGATATGGAGAGATCTGAACAGGGATATGGAGTGATCTGCACTTGGATGCAGAGTGAAAGCTACTGGGATATGGCTTGATATGTACTGGGATATAGGGTTATGGCACTGTGGTACGGATCGATCTGTACTGGGATACGGAGTGATCTGTACTGGGATACGTGGTTTTCTGAACTGAGATACAGAGTGATCTGCACTGGGATAGGGAGCGTTTTGCACTGGGATACGGAACGATCTGTACTGGGATATGGGGTGATCTGCACTGGGAAACGGAGTGACCTGTATTGGATACGAAGCGATCTGTACTGGGATACGATGCAATATGCACTGGGATACAGATTTATCTTTACCAGGATGCAGGGTGTTATAAAGTGCGATATGGTGGGATCTGCATCGGGATACGGAGCGATCGGCATTGGGATACAGAGCGATCTGCACTGGGATATGGAGCGATCTGCACTGGGATACAGAGTGATCTGAACAGGGATACGGAGCGATCTGACCCGGGATACGGTGTGATCTGCTGGGATACGGAGCGATCGGTACTGTGTTTCAGTGCAATCTGCACTGGGATACAGAGCGATCTGCTCTGTAATACAGAGTGATCTGTACTGGGATACGGAGCGATCTGCAATGGAATATGGAGCAATCTGCTCTGCAATACAGAGCGATCTGCACTGGGATATGGAGCGATCTGCACTGTAATACAGAGCGCTCTGCAATGGGATACGATGTGATCGGCACTGGGATTCAGAGTGATCGGTACTGGGTTATGGCTTGAAGTGTACTGTGATATTGCGCTTTTGCACTGGGATACAGATTGATCTGTACTGGGATACGGCACAATCTGCACTTGGATACGCAGCGATCTGCACTGCGATACAGAGCGATATGTACTGTGATATGAAGCGATCTGCTCTGAGATACAGAGCGATATGCTCTAGGATATGGAGCGATCTGCACTGGGATACGATGTGATCTGCACTGGGATACGGAGCGATCGGCACTGTGTTACAGCTTGAAATGTACTGGGATACAGGGTTATTTGCACTGGGATACAGATTGATCAATACTGGGATACGGAGCGATCTGCACTGGGATACGAAGCGATCGGTACTGAGTTACAGATCGATATGCACTGGGATACGGAGCGATCTGCACAGGGATACAGAGCAATCTGAACTGGGATATGGAGAGATCTGAACAGGGATATGGAATGATCTGCACTTGGATGCAGAGTGAGCGCTACTGGGATATGGCTTGATATGTACTGGGATAAAGGGTTATCGCACTGTGGTACGGATCGATCTGTACCGGGATACGTGGTTTTCTGAACTGAGATACAGAGTGATCTGCACTGGGATACGGAGCGATTTGCACTGGGATACGGAACGATCTGTACTGGGATATGGGGTGATCTGCACTGGGAAACGGAGTGACCTGTACTGGATACGAAGCGATCTGTACTGGGATACGATGCAATATGCACTGGGATACAGATTTATCTTTACCAGGATGCAGGGTGTTATAAAGTGCGATATGGTGGGATCTGCACTGGGATACGGAGCGATCGGCATTGGGATACAGAACGATCTGCACTGGGATATGGAGCGATCTGCACTGGGATACAGAGTGATCTGAACAGGGATACGGAGCGATCTGACCCGGGATACGGTGTGATCTGCTGGGATACGGAGCGATCGGTACTGTGTTTCAGTGCGATCTGCACTGGGATACAGAGCGATCTGCACTGTAATACAGAGTGATCTGTACTGGGATACGGAGCGATCTGCAATGGAATATGGAGCAATCTGCTCTGCAATACAGAGCGATCTGCACTGGGATATGGAGCGATCTGCACTGTAATACAGAGCGCTCTGCAATGGGATACGATGTGATCTGCACTGGGATACAGAGCGATCTGTACTGGGATATGGTGTGATCTGCACTGGGATATGGAGCGATTGGTACTGAGTTACAGATCGATCTGCACTGGGATACGGAGCGATCTGAATTGGGATATGGAGCGATCTGAACTGGGATATGGAGTGATCTGCATTGGGATACGGAGTGAGCGCTACTCGGAAATGGCTTGATATGTACTGGGATATAGGGTTATCGCACTGGGGTATGGATCGATCTGTACTGGGATACGGAGCGATTTGCACTGCGATACAGAGCGATATGTACTGTGATATGAAGCGATCTGCTCTGCGATACAGAGCGATATGCACTGGGATATGGAGCGATCTGCACTGGGATACGATGTGATCTGCACTGGGATACGGAGCGATCGGTACTGGGTTACGGCTTGAAATGTACTGGGATACGGGGTTATTTGCACTGCGATACAGATTGATCAATACTGGGATACAGAGCGATCTGCACTGGGATACGAAGCAATCGGTACTGAGTTACAGATCGATATGCACTGGGATACGGAGCGATCTGCACAGGGATACGGAGCAATCTGAACAGGGATATGGAGTGATCTGCACTTGGATGCAGAGTGCGCGCTACTGGGATATGGCTTGATATGTACTGGGATATAGGGTTATCGCACTGTGGTACGGATCGATCTGTACTGGGATACGGAGTGATCTGTACTGGGATACGTGGTTTTCTGAACTGAGATACAGAGTGATCTGCACTGGGATAGGGAGCGATCTGTACTGGGATATGGGGTGATCTGCACTGGGATACGGAGTGACCTGTACTGGATACGAAGCGATCTGCACTGGGATACGATGCAATATGCACTGGGATACAGATTTATCTTTACCAGGATGCAGAGTGTTATAAAGTGCGATATGGTGGGATCTGCACTGGGATACAGAGCGATCTGCATTGGGATACAGAGCGATCTGAACTGGGATATGGAGCGATCTGCACTGGGATACAGAGCGATCTGAACAGGGATACGGAGTGATCTGACCCGGGATATGGTGTGATCTGCTGGGATACGGAGCTATCGGTACTGTGTTTCAGTGCGATCTGCACTGGGATACAGAGCGATCTGCACTGTGATACAGAGTGATCTGTACTGGGATACAGAGCGATCTGCAATGGAATATGGAGCAATCTGCTCTGCAATACAGAGCGATCTGCATTGGGATATGGAGCGATCTGCACTGTAATACAGAGCGCTCTGCAATGTGATATGATGTGATCTGCACTGGGATACAGAGCGATCTGTACTGGGATATGGTGTGAACTGCACTGGGATACGGAGCGATCTGAATTGGGATATGGAGCGATCTGAACTGGGATATGGAGTGATCTGCATTGGGATACGGAGTGAGCGCTACTGGGAAATGGCTTGATATGTACTGGGATATAGGGTTATCGCACTGGGATACGGATCGATCTGTACTGGGATACGGAGCGATCTGCACTGCGATACAGAGCGATATGTACTGTGATATGAAGCGATCTGCTTGGCGATACAGAGCGATATGCACTGGGATATGGAGCGATCTGCACTGGGATACGATGTGATCTGCACTGGGATACGGAGCGATCGGTACTGGGTTACGGCTTGAAATGTACTGGGATACGGGGTTATTTGCACTGGGATACAGATTGATCAATACTGGGATACAGAGCGATCTGCACTGGGATACGAAGCAATCGGTACTGAGTTACAGATCGATCTGCACTGGGATACGGAGCGATCTGAATTGGGATATGGAGCGATCTGAACTGGGATATGGAGTGATCTGCATTGGGATACGGAGTGAGCGCTACTCAGAAATGGCTTGATATGTACTGGGATATAGGGTTATCGCACTGGGGTATGGATCGATCTGTACTGGGATACGGAGCGATCTGCACTGCGATACAGAGCGATATGTACTGTGATATGAAGCGATCTGCTCTGCGATACAGAGCGATATGCACTGGGATATGGAGCGATCTGCACTGGGATACGATGTGATCTGCACTGGGATACGGAGCGATCGGTACTGGGTTACGGCTTGAAATGTACTGGGATACGGGGTTATTTGCACTGGGATACAGATTGATCAATACTGGGATACAGAGCGATCTGCACTGGGATACGAAGCAATCGGTACTGAGTTACAGATCGATATGCACTGGGATACGGAGCGATCTGCACAGGGATACGGAGCAATCTGAACAGGGATATGGAGTGATCTGCACTTGGATGCAGAGTGCGCGCTACTGGGATATGGCTTGATATGTACTGGGATATAGGGTTATCGCACTGTGGTACGGATCGATCTGTACTGGGATACGGAGTGATCTGTACTGGGATACGTGGTTTTCTGAACTGAGATACAGAGTGATCTGCACTGGGATACGGAGCGATCTGTACTGGGATATGGGGTGATCTGCACTGGGATACGGAGTGACCTGTACTGGATACGAAGCGATCTGCACTGGGATACGATGCAATATGCACTGGGATACAGATTTATCTTTACCAGGATGCAGAGTGTTATAAAGTGCGATATGGTGTGATCTGCACTGGGATACAGAGCGATCTGCATTGGGATACAGAGCGATCTGAACTGGGATATGGAGCGATCTGCACTGGGATACAGAGCGATCTGAACAGGGATACGGAGTGATCTGACCCGGGATATGGTGTGATCTGCTGGGATACGGAGCTATCGGTACTGTGTTTCAGTGCGATCTGCACTGGGATACAGAGCGATCTGCACTGTGATACAGAGTGATCTGTACTGGGATACAGAGCGATCTGCAATGGAATATGGAGCAATCTGCTCTGCAATACAGAGCGATCTGCATTGGGATATGGAGCGATCTGCACTGTAATACAGAGCGCTCTGCAATGCGATATGATGTGATCTGCACTGGGATACAGAGCGATCTGTACTGGGATATGGTGTGAACTGCACTGGGATACGGAGCGATCTGAATTGGGATATGGAGCGATCTGAACTGGGATATGGAGTGATCTGCATTGGGATACGGAGTGAGCGCTACTGGGAAATGGCTTGATATGTACTGGGATATAGGGTTATCGCACTGGGATACGGATCGATCTGTACTGGGATACGGAGCGATCTGCACTGCGATACAGAGCGATATGTACTGTGATATGAAGCGATCTGCTCTGCGATACAGAGCGATATGCACTGGGATATGGAGCGATCTGCACTGGGATACGATGTGATCTGCACTGGGATACGGAGCGATCGGTACTGGGTTACGGCTTGAAATGTACTGGGATACGGGGTTATTTGCACTGGGATACAGATTGATCAATACTGGGATACAGAGCGATCTGCACTGGGATACGAAGCAATCGGTAATGAGTTACAGATCGATATGCACTGGGATACGGAGCGATCTGCACAGGGATACGGAGCAATCTGAACAGGGATATGGAGTGATCTGCACTTGGATGCAGAGTGCGCGCTACTGGGATATGGCTTGATATGTACTGGGATATAGGGTTATCGCACTGTGGTACGGATCGATCTGTACTGGGATACGGAGTGATCTGTACTGGGATACGTGGTTTTCTGAACTGAGATACAGAGTGATCTGCACTGGGATACGGAGCGATCTGTACTGGGATATGGGGTGATCTGCACTGGGATACGGAGTGACCTGTACTGGATACGAAGCGATCTGTACTGGGATACGATGCAATATGCACTGGGATACAGATTTATCTTTACCAGGATGCAGAGTGTTATAAAGTGCGATATGGTGGGATCTGCACTGGGATACAGAGCGATCTGCATTGGGATACAGAGCGATCTGAACTGGGATATGGAGCGATCTGCACTGGGATACAGAGCGATCTGAACAGGGATACGGAGTGATCTGACCCGGGATATGGTGTGATCTGCTGGGATACGGAGCTATCGGTACTGTGTTTCAGTGCGATCTGCACTGGGATACAGAGCGATCTGCACTGTGATACAGAGTGATCTGTACTGGGATACGGAGCGATCTGCAATGGAATATGGAGCAATCTGCTCTGCAATACAGAGCGATCTGCATTGGGATATGGAGCGATCTGCACTGTAATACAGAGCGCTCTGCAATGGGATTCGATGTGATCTGAACTGGGATACAGAGCGATCTGTACTGGGATATGGTGTGATCTGCACTGGGATATGGAGCGATTGGTACTGAGTTACAGATCGATCTGCACTGGGATACGGAGCGATCTGAATTGGGATATGGAGCGATCTGAACTGGGATATGGAGTGATCTGCATTGGGAGACAGAGTGAGCGCCACTGGGAAATGGCTTGATATGTACTGGGATATAGGGTTATCGCACTGGGATATGGATCGATTTGCACTGGGATACGGAACGATCTGTACTGGGATATGGGGTGATCTGCATTGGGATACGGAGTGACCTGTACTGGGATACAAAGCGATCTGTACTGGGATATGATGCAATCTGCACTGGGATACATATTGATCTTTATCAGGATGCGGGGTGTTATAAATTGTGATATGGTGGGATGTGCACTGGGATACGGAGCGACCTGCACTGGGATACAGAGCGATCTGAACAGGGATACAGACTGACCTGTACTGGGATACGGAGAGATCTGCTGGGATACGGAGTGATCGGTACTGTGTTAAAGACCGATCTGCACAGCGATACAGAGCGATCTGCACTGGGATACGGTGAGATCTGCACTGGGATATGGAGCGATCGGTACTTGGTTATGGCTTGAAATGTACTGGGATATGGAGTTATTTGCACTGGGATACAGATTGATCTGTACTGGGATACGGCGCGTTCTGCACTTGGATATGGAGCCATCGGCACTGCGATACAGAGCGATCTGTACTGTGATACGGTGTGTTCTGCACTGGGATACGGAGCGATCGGTCCTGTGTTAGAGAGCGATGTGCACTGCAATATGGAGCACTCTGCACTGGGATACGAAGTGATCTGCACTGGGATATGAGTGATCGGTACTGGGTTACAGCTTGAAATGTACTGGGATACTGGGTTATTTGTACTGGGATACAGATTGATCAGTACTGGGATAAGGAGCAATCTGCACTGGGATATGAAGCGATCTGCACTGCGATGCACACCGATCTGTTCTGGGATATGGTGTGATCTGCACTGGTAAACGATGTGATCTGCATTGGGACATGGAGCAATCTGTACTGGGATAGGAGGTGATCTGCACTGGGATACGGAGCGATCGGTCCTGTGTTAGAGAGCGATGTGCACTGCAATACGGAGCACTCTGCACTGGGATACGAAGTGATCTGCACTGGGATATGAGTGATCGGTACTGGGTTACAGCTTGAAATGTACTGGGATACTGGGTTATTTGTACTGGGATACAGATTGATCAGTACTGGGATAAGGAGCGATCTGCACTGGGATATGAAGCGATCTGCACTGCGATGCACACCGATCTGTTCTGGGATATGGTGTGATCTGCACTGGGATATGGAGCGATCGGTACTGAGTTACAGATCGATCTGCACTGGGATATGGAGCGATCTGCACTGGGATACGGAGTGAGCGCTACTGGGATATGGCCTGATATGTACTGGGATATAGGGTTATCGCACTGGGGTACGGATCGATCTGTACTAGGATACAGAGTGATCTGTACTGGGATACGGGGTTTTCTGAACTGAGATACAGAGTGAACTGGACTGGGATACGGAGCGATTTTCACTGGGATACGGAATGGACTGTACTGGGTTATGGGGTGGTCTGCACTGGGATACGGAGTGACCTGTATTGGGATACGAAGCGATCTGTACTGGGATACGATGCAATCTGCACTGGGATACATATTGATCTTTACCAGGATGCAGGTTGTTATAAAGTGCGATATGGTGGGATCTGCACAGGGATACGGAGCGATCTGCACTGCGATGCAGAGCGATCTGTACTGGGATACGGTTGATCTGCTGGGATACGGAGCGATCGGTACTGTGTTACAGAGCGATCTGCACTGGGATACAGTGCGATCTGCACTGTGATACAGAGTGATCTGTACTGGGATACGGAGCGATCTGCTCTGCGATACAGAGCGATCTGCACTGGGATATGGAACGATCTGCACTGGGAAACCATGTGATCTGCACTGGGATACGGAGCGATCGGTACTGGGTTATGGCTTGAAATGTACTGGGATACAGGGTTATTTGCACTGGGATACAGATTAATCTGTGCTGGGATACAGAGCGAGCTGCACTAGGATACGGAGCGATCTGCACTGCGATGCAGAGCTATCTGTACTGTGATACGGTGTGATCTGCACTGGGATACAGAGTGATCAGCACTGGGTGACAGAGCGATCTTCACTGGGATACGGAGTGATCTGCACTGGGATACGATGTGATCTGCACTCGGAGACGGAGCGATCGGTACTGGGTTATGGCTTGAAATGTACTGGGAGACAGGATTATTTGCATTGGGATCCAGATTGATCTGTACTGAGATACGGAGTGATCTGCACTGGGATACGCTGTGATCTACACTCGAATACAAAGTGATTTGTACTAGGATATGGTGTGATCTATACTGGTAAACGATGTGATCTGCATTGGGACATGGAGCAATCTGTACTGGGATAGGAGGTGATCTGCACTGGGATATGGGGTGATATGTACTGGGATGTGGGTTGAACTGTACTGGGACACGGAGCAATCTGTATTGGGAGATGGAGTGATCTGTAATGGGATAGGATATGATCTGTACTGGGATATGGGGCGATCTGTACTGGGATATGGGTGAACTGTATTGGGATACGGTGCGATCTATACTGGGATAGGAGGTGATCTGTACTGGGATACAGAGCGATCTGCACTGGGATATGGAGCGATCAGTACTGGGATACGGATTGATCTGCACAGGGATACATTGCAATCTGCACTGGGATACGAAGCGATCTGTACTGGGATATGGTGCAATCTGCACTGGGATAAAGATTGATCTGTACCAGGATGCGGGTTGTTATAAACTGATATACGGTGATATCTGCACTGGGATATGGAGCGATCAGTACTGTGTTACCGAACAATCTGCACTGCAATACGGAGCACACTGCACTGGGATACGGTGTGATCTGCAGTGGGATACGGAGCAATCGGTACTGGGTTATGGCTTGAAATGTACTGGGATACGAGGTTATTTGCACTGGGATACAGATTGATCTGCACTGGGAAACGAAGAAATCTGCACTGCGATACAAAACGTTCTGTACTGGGATACGGTGTGATCTGCAATGGGATACAGAAAAATTGGTATTGTGTTACAGAGCGATCTGCACTGTAATACAGAGCGATCTGCACTGGGATACGGTGTGATCTGCAATGGGATACAGATTGATCTGTACCAGGATGCGGGGTGTTATGAACTTTGATACGGTGTAGATCTTCATAGGGATACAGTGCGATCTGCACTGTGATACAGAGCAATCTGTACTGGGATACGGTGTGATGTGCACTGGGATATGGAGCGATCTGTACTGTGTTACAGAACAATCAGCACTGCAATACGGAGCGCTCTGCACTGGGATATGGTGTGATCTGCACTGGGATAGGGAGCAATCGGTACTGGTTACGGCTTGAAATATACTGGGATACGAGGTTATTTGCACTGGGATACAGATTGATCTGCACTGGGATACGGAGCGATCTGCACTGGGATACGAAGAAATCTGCACTGCGATACAAAGCGATCTGTACTGGGATATGGTGTGATCTGCACTGGGATACGGAGCGATTGGTACTGAGTTACAGAGCGATCTGCACTGGGATATGGAGCGATCTGCACTGGGATACGGAGCAATCTGAACTGGGATATGGAGCGATCTGAACTGGGATATGGAGTGATCTGCACTGGGGTATGGAGTGAGCGCTACTGAGATATGGCTTGATATGTACTGGGGTATAGGGTTATCGCACTGTGGTACGGATCAATCTGTACTGGGATACGGAGTGATCTGTACTGGGATACTGGGTGTTCTGAACTGAGATACAGAGTGATCTGCACTGGGATACGGAGTGATTTGCACTGGGATACGGAACAATCTGTACTGGGTTATGTGGTGATCTGCATTGGGATACGGAGTGACCTGTACTGGGACACGAAGTGATCTGTACTGGGATACGATGCAATCTGCGCTGGGATACAGATTGATCTTTACCAGGATGCGGGGTGTTATAAAGTGCGATATGGTGGGATGTGCACTGGGATACGGAGCAATCTGCACTGGGATACAGAGCGATCTGCACTGTGATACGAAGCTATCTGTACTGGGATACGGAGAGATCTGCTGGGATACGGAGCAATCAGTACTGTGTTACAGAGCGATCTGCACTGTAATACAGAGCGATCTGCACTGGGATACGGTGTGATCTGCACTGGGATACAGATTGATCTGTACCAGGATGCGGGGTGTTATGAACTTTGATACGGTGTAGATCTTCATAGGGATACAGTGCGATCTGCACTGTGATACAGAGCAATCTGTACTGGGATACGGTGTGATGTGCACTGGGATATGGAGCGATCTGTACTGTGTTACAGAACAATCAGCACTGCAATACGGAGCGCTCTGCACTGGGATATGGTGTGATCTGCACTGGGATAGGGAGCAATCGGTACTGGTTACGGCTTGAAATGTACTGGGATATGAGGTTATTTGCACTGGGATACAGATTGATCTGCACTGGGATACGGAGCGATCTGCACTGGGATACGAAGAAATCTGCACTGCGATACAAAGCGATCTGTACTGGGATATGGTGTGATCTGCACTGGGATACGGAGCGATTGGTACTGAGTTACAGAGCGATCTGCACTGGGATATGGAGTGATCTGCACTGGGATACGGAGCAATCTGAACTGGGATATGGAGCGATCTGAACTGGGATATGGAGTGATCTGCACTGGGGTATGGAGTGAGCGCTACTGAGATATGGCTTGATATGTACTGGGGTATAGGGTTATCGCACTGTGGTACGGATCAATCTGTACTGGGATACGGAGTGATCTGTACTGGGATACTGGGTGTTCTGAACTGAGATACAGAGTGATCTGCACTGGGATACGGAGTGATTTGCACTGGGATACGGAACAATCTGTACTGGGTTATGTGGTGATCTGCATTGGGATACGGAGTGACCTGTACTGGGACACGAAGTGATCTGTACTGGGATACGATGCAATCTGCGCTGGGATACAGATTGATCTTTACCAGGATGCGGGGTGTTATAAAGTGCGATATGGTGGGATGTGCACTGGGATACGGAGCAATCTGCACTGGGATACAGAGCGATCTGCACTGTGATACGAAGCTATCTGTACTGGGATACGGAGAGATCTGCTGGGATACGGAGCAATCAGTACTGTGTTACAGAGCGATCTGCACTGCGATACAGAGCGATCTGCATTGGGATACGGTGAGATCTGCACAGGGATACGGAGCGATCGGTACGGGGTTATGGCTTGAAATGTACTGGGATACGGGTTTATTTGCACTGGGATACAGATTGATCAATACTGGGATAAGGAGCGATCTGGACTGGGATATGGGATGAACTGCACTGGGATATGGAGCGATCGGTAATGAGTTACAAATCGATCTGCGATGGGATACGGAGAGATCTTCACTAGGATACGGAGTAATCTGAACTGGGATATGGAGCGATCTGAACTGGGATATGGAGTGATCTGCACTGGGATACGGAGTGATCGGTACTGGGTTATGGCTTGAAGTGTACTGTGATATGGAGCTTTTGCACTGGGGACAGATTGATCAGTACTGGGACACGGCACGATCTGCACTTGGATACGGAGCGATCTGCACTGCGATACAGAGCGATATGTACTGTGATATGAAGCGATCTGCTCTGCGATACAGAGCGATATGCACTGGGATATGGAGCAATCTGCACTGGGATACGATGTGATCTGCACTGGGATACGGAGCGATCGGTACAGGGTTACGGCATGAAATGTAGTGGGATACGGGGTTATTGGCACTGGGATGCAGATTGATCAATACTGGGATACGGAGCGATCTGCACTGGGATACGAAGCGATCGGTACTGAGTTACAGATCGATATGCATTGGGATACGGAGCGATCTGCACTGGGATACGGAGCAATCTGAACTGGGATATGGAGAGATCTGAACAGGGATATGGAGTGATCTGCACTTGGATGCAGAGTGAGCGCTACTGGGATATGGCTTGATATGTACTGGGATATAGGGTTATCGCACTGTGGTACGGATCGATCTGTACTGGGATACAGAGTGATCTGTACTGGGATACGTGGTTTTCTGAACTGAGATACAGAGTGATCTGTACTGGGATACGGACCGATTTGAACTGGGATACAGAACGATCTGTACTGGGATATGGGGTGATCTGCACTGGGATACGGAATGATCTGTACTGGATACGAAGCGATCTGTACTGGGATACGATGCAATATGCACTGGGATACAGATTTATCTTTACCAGGATGCAGGGTGTTATAAAGTGCGATATGGTGGGATCTGCACTGGGATACAGAGCGATCTGAACAGGGATACGGAGCGACCTGACCCGGGATACGGTGTGATCTGCTGGGATACGGAGCGATCGGTACTGTGTTTCAGTGCGATCTGCACTGCGATACAGAGCGATCTGCACTGTGATACAGAGTGATCTGTACTGGGATACGGAGCGATCTGCAATTGAATATGGAGCAATCTGCTCTGCAATACAAAGCGATCTGCACTGGGATATGGAGCGATCTGCACTGTAATACAGAGCGCTCTGCAATGGGATACGATGTGATCTGCACTGGGATACAGAGCGATCTGTACTGGGATATGGTGTGATCTGCACTGGGATATGGAGCGATTGGTACTGAGTTACAGATCGATCTGCACTGGGATACGGAGCGATCTGAACTGGGATATGGAGCGATCTGAACTGGGATATGGAGTGATCTGCATTGGGATACGGAGTGAGCGCTACTGGGAAATGGCTTGATATGTACTGGGATATAGGGTTATCGCACTGGGGTACGGATCGATCTGTACTGGGATACGGAGTGATCTGTACTGGGATACAGGGTTTTCTGAACTGAGATACAGAGTGATCTGCACTGGGATATGGAGTGATTTGCACTGGGATACGGAACGATCTGTACTGGGATATGGGGTGATCTGCATTGGGATACGGAGTGTCCTGTACTGGGATACAAAGCGATCTGTACTGGGATATGATGCAATCTGCACTGGGATACATATTGATCTTTACCAGGATGCGGGGTGTTATAAAGTGCGAGATGGTGGGATATGCACTGGGATACGGAGCGATCTGCACTGGGATACAGAGCGATCTGAACAGGGATACAGACTGATCTGTACTGGGATTCGGAGAGATCTGCTGGGATACGGAGCGATCAGTACTGTGTTAAAGACCGATCTGCACTGTGATACAGAGCGATCTGCACTGGGATACAGAGCAATCTGCACTGGGATACAGAGCGATCTGCACTGTGATACGAAGCGATCTGTACTGGGATACGGAGAAATCTGCTGGGATACGGAGCGATCAGTACTGTGTTGCAGAGTGATCTGCACTGCGATATGATGTGATCTGCACTGGGATACGGTGCGATTGGTACTTGTTTACGGCTTGAAATGTACTGGGATACATGGTTATTTGCACTGGGATACAGATTGATCTGCACTGGGATACGGAGCGAACTGCACTGGGATACGAAGAAATCTGCACTGCGATACAAAGTGATCTGTACCGGGATATGGTGTGATCTGCACTGGGATACGGAGCGATTGGTACTGAGTTACAGAGCGATCTGTACTGGGATATGGAGCGATCTGCACTGGGATACGGAGCAATCTGAACTGGGATATGGAGCGATCTGAACTGGGATATGGAGTGATCTGCACTGGGGTACGGAGTGAGCGCTACTGAGATACGTCTTGATATGTACTGGGATATAGGGTTATCGCACTGTGGTACGGATCAATCTGTACTGGGATACGGAGTGATCTGTACTGGGATACTGGGTGTTCTGAACTGAGATACAGAGTGATCTGCACTGGGATACGGAGCGATTTGCACTGGGATACGGAACGATCTGTACTGGGTTATGGGTGATCTGCATTGGGATACGGAGTGACCTGTACTGGGATACGAAGCGATCTGTACTGGGATACGATGCAATCTGCGCTGGGATACAGATTGATCTTTACCAGGATGCGGGGTGTTATAAAGTGCGACATGGTGGGATGTGCACTGGGATAAGGAGCAATCTGCACTGGGATACAGAGCGATCTGCACTGTGATACGAAGCAATCTGTACTGGGATACGGAGAGATCTGCTGGGATACGGAGCGATCAGTACTGTGTTACAGAGCGATCTGCACTGCGATACAGAGTGATCTGCACTGGTATACGGTGAGATCTGCTGGGATACGGAGCGATCGGTACTGGGTTATGGCTTGAAATGTACTGGGATACGGGGTTATTTGCACTGGGATACAGATTGATCAATACTGGGATAAGGAGTGATCTGCACTGGGATATGGTGTGAACGCACTGGGATATGGAGCGATCGGTACTGAGTTACAAATCGATCTGCGATGGGATACGGAGAGATCTGCACTAGGATACGGAGTAATCTGAACTGGGATATGGAGCGATCTGAACTGGGATATGGAGTGATCTGCACTGGGATACGGAGTGATCGGTACTGGGTTATGGCTTGAAGTGTACTGTGATATGGAGCTTTTGCACTGGGATACAGATTGATCTGTACTGGGATACGGCACGATCTGCACTTGGGTACGGAGCGATCTGCACTGCGATACAGAGCGATATGTACTGTGATATGAAGCGATCTGCTCTGCGATACAGAGCGATATGCACTGGGATATGGAGCGATCTGCACTGGGATACGATGTGATCTGCACTGGGATACAGAGCGATCGGTACTGGGTTACGGCTTGAAATGTACTGGGATACAGGGTTATTTGCACTGGGATACAGATTGATCAATACTGGGACACGGAGCGATCTGCACTGGGATACGAAGCGATCGGTACTGAGTTACAGATCGATATGCACAGGGATACGGAGCGATCTGCACAGGGATATGAAGCAATCTGAACTGGGATATGGAGAGATCTGAACAGGGATATGGAGTGATCGGCACTTGGATGCAGAGTGAGCGCTACTGGGATATGGCTTGATATGTACTGGGATATAGGGTTATCGCACTGTGGTACGGATCGATCTGTACTGGGATACGTGGTTTTCTGAACTGAGATACAGAGTGATCTGCACTGGGATACAGAGCGATTTGCACTGGGATACGCAACGATCTGTACTGGGATATGGGGTGATCTGCAATGGGATACAGAGTGACCTGTACTGGATACGAAGTGATCTGTACTGGGATACGATGCAATATGCACTGGGATACAGATTTATCTTTACCAGGATGCAGGGTGTTATAAAGTGCGATATGGTGGGATCTGAACTGGGATACGGAGCAATCTGCATTGGGATACAGAGCGATCAGCACTGGGATATGGAGCGATCTGCACTGGGATACAGAGCGATCTGAACAGGGATACGGAGCGATCTGACCCGGGATACGGTGTGATCTGCTGGGATACGGAGCGATCGGTACTGTGTTTCAGTGCGATCTGCCCTGGGATACAGAGCGATCTGCACTGTGATACAGAGTGATCTGTACTGGGATACGGAGCGATCTGCAATGGAATATGGAGCAATCTGCTCTGCAATACAGAGCGATCTGCAAAGGATATGGAGCGATCTGCACTGGGATATGATGTGATCTGCACTGGGATACGGTGCGATTGGTACTGGGTTACGGCTTGAAATGTACTGGGATACGAGGTTATTTGCACTGGGATACAGATTGATCTGCACTGGGATACGGAGCGAACTGCACTGGGATACGGAGCGAACTGCACTGCGATACAAAGCGATCTGTACTGGGATATGGTGTGATCTGCACTGGGATACGGAGCGATTGGTACTGAGTTACAGAGCGATCTGCACTGGAATATGGAGCGATCTGCACTGGGATACGGAGCAATCTGAACTGGGATATGGAGCGATCTGAACTGGGATATGGAGTGATCTGCACTGGGGTACGGAGTGAGCGATACAGAGATATGGCTTGATATGTACTGGGATATAGGGTTATCGCACTGTGGTACGGATCAATCTGTACTGGGATACGGAGTGATCTGTACTGGGATACTGGGTGTTCTGAACTGAGATACAGAGTGATCTGCACTGGGATATGGAGCGATTTGCACTGGGATACGGAACGATCTGTACTGGGTTATGGGTGATCTGCATTGGGATACGGAGTGACCTGTACTGGGATACGAAGCGATCTGTACTGGGATACGATGCAATCTGCGCTGGGATACAGATTGATCTTTACCAGGATGCGGGGTATTATAAAGTGCGATATGGTGGGATGTGCACTGGGATAAGGAGCAATCTGCACTGGGATACAGAGCGATCTGCACTGTGATACGAAGCAATCTGTACTGGGATACGGAGAGATCTGCTGGGATACGGAGCGATCAGTACTGTGTTACAGAGCGATCTGCACTGCGATACAGAGTGATCTGCACTGGTATACGGTGAGATCT
The DNA here is from genome assembly GCA_026770705.1 of Isurus oxyrinchus. Taxonomy (NCBI): domain Eukaryota; kingdom Metazoa; phylum Chordata; class Chondrichthyes; order Lamniformes; family Lamnidae; genus Isurus; species Isurus oxyrinchus. The sequence goes on from JANJGN010000111.1 coordinate 933,219, forward strand.
GCTGGGATACGGAGCGATCGGAACTGGGTTATGGCTTGAAATGTACTGGGATACGGGGTTATTTGCACTGGGATACAGATTGATCAATACTGGGATAAGGAGTGATCTGCACTGGGATATGGTGTGAACTGCACTGGGATATGGAGTGATCGGTACTGAGTTACAAATCGATCTGCGATGGGATACGGAGAGATCTGCACTAGGATACGGAGTAATCTGAACTGGGATATGGAGCGATCTGAACTGGGATATGGAGTGATCTGCACTGGGATACGGAGTGATCGGTACTGGGTTATGGCTTGAAGTGTACTGTGATATGGAGCTTTTGCACTGGGATACAGATTGATCTGTACTGGGATACGGCACGATCTGCACTTGGGTACGGAGCGATCTGCACTGCGATACAGAGCGATATGTATTGTGATATGAAGCGATCTGCTCTGCGATACAGAGCGATATGCACTGGGATATGGAGCGATCTGCACTGGGATACGATGTGATCTGCACTGGGATACAGAGCGATCGGTACTGGGTTACGGCTTGAAATGTACTGGGATACGGGGTTATTTGCACTGGGATACAGATTGATCAATACTGGGATACGGAGCGATCTGCACTGGGATACGAAGCGATTGGTACTGAGTTACAGATCGATATGCACAGGGATACGGAGCGATCTGCACAGGGATACGGAGCAATCTGAACTGGGATATGGAGAGATCTGAACAGGGATATGGAGTGATCTGCACTTGGTGGCAGAGTGAGCGCTACTGGGATATGGCTTGATATGTACTGGGATATAGTGTTATCGCACTGTGGTACGGATCGATCTGTACTGGGATACGTGGTTTTCTGAACTGAGATACAGAGTGATCTGCACTGGGATACAGAGCGATTTGCACTGGGATACGGAACGATCTGTACTGGGATATGGGGTGATCTGCACTGGGATACAGAGTGACCTGTACTGGATATGAAGCGATCTGTACTGGGATACGATGCAATATGCACTGGGATACAGATTTATCTTTACCAGGATGCAGGGTGTTATAAAGTGCGATATGGTGGGATCTGCACTGGGATACGGAGCGATCTGCATTGGGATACAGAGCGATCTGCACTGGGATATGGAGCGATCTGCACTGGGATACAGAGCGATCTGAACAGGGATACGGAGCGATCTGACCCGGGATACGGTGTGACCTGCTGGGATACGGAGCGATCGGTACTGTGTTTCAGTGCGATCTGCACTGGGATACAGAGCGATCTGCACTGTGATACAGAGTGATCTCTACTGGGATACGGAGCGATCTGCAATGGAATATGGAGCAATCTGCTCTGCAATAAAGAGCGATCTGCAAAGGATATGGAGCGATATGCACTGGGATATGATGTGATCTGCACTGGGATACGGTGCGATTGGTACTGGGTTACGGCTTGAAATGTACTGGGATACGAGGTTATTTGCACTGGGATACAGATTGATCTGCACTGGGATACGGAGCGAACTGCACTGGGATACGAAGAAATCTGCACTGCGATACAAAGCGATCTGTACTGGGATATGGTGTGATCTGCACTGGGATACGGAGCGATTGGTACTGAGTTACAGAGCGATCTGCACTGGGATATGGAGCGATCTGCACTGGGATACGACGCAATATGAACTGGGATATGGAGCAATCTGAACTGGGATATGGAGTGATCTGCACTGGGATACGGAGTGAGCGCTCCTGGGATATGGCCTGATATGTACTGGGGTATAGGGTTATCGCACTGGGGTACGGATCGATCTGTACTGGGATACAGGGTGATCTGTACTGGGATACGGGGTTTTCTGAACTGAGCTACAGAGTGAACTGCACTGGGATACAGAGCGATTTTCACTAGGATATGGACCGATCTGTATTGGGTGATGGGGTGGTCTGCACTGGGATACGGAGTGACCTGTATTGGGATATGAAGTGATCTGTACTGAGAGACAGGATTATTTGCATTGGGATACAGATTGATCTGTACTGAGATACGGAGTGATCTGCACTGGGATACGGATTTATCTACCCTGGGATACGCTGTGATCTACACTCGGATACAAAGTGATTTGTACTAGGATATGGTGTGATCTATACTGGTAAACGATGTGATCTGCATTGGGATATGGAGCAATCTGTACTGGGATAGGAGGTGATCTGCACTGGAATACGGGGTGATATGTACTGGGATGTGGGTTGAACTGTACTTGGACACGGAGCAATCTGTACTGGGAGATGGTGTGATCTGTAATGGGATAGGATATGATCTGTACTGGGTTATGGGGCGATCTGTACTGGGATATGGGTGAACTGTATTGGGATACGGTGCGATCTATACTGGGATAGGAGGTGATCTGTACTGGGATACAGAGCGATCTGCACTGGGATATGGAGCGATCAGTACTGGGATACGGATTGATCTGCACAGGGATACATTGCAATCTGCACTGGGATACGAAGTGATCTGTACTGGGATATGGTGCAATCTGCACTGGGATAAAGATTGATCTGTACCAGGATGCGGGTTGTTATAAACTGCAATACGGTGTGATCTGCACTGGGATATGGAGCGATCAGTACTGTGTTACAGAACAATCTGCACTGCAATACGGAGCACTCTGCACTGGGATACGGTGTGATCTGCACTGGGATACGGAGCAATTGGTATTGGGTTATGGCATGAAATGTACTGGGATACGAGGTTATTTGCACTGGGATACAGATTGATCTGCACTGGGATATGAAGAAATCTATACTGCGATACAAAACGATCTGTACTGGGATACAGTGTGATCTGCAATGGGATACAGAGCGATTGGTACTGTTTTACAGAGCTATCTGCACTGTAATACAGAGCGATCTGCACTGGGATACGGTGTGATCTGCACTGGGATACAGAGCGATCTGCACTGTGATACAGAGTGATCTGTACAGGGATACGGAGCGATCTGCAATGGAATATGGAGCAATCTGCTCTGCAATACAGAGCGATCTGCAAAGGATATGGAGCGATCTGCACTGGGATATGATGTGATCTGCACTGGGATACGGTGCGATTGGTACTGGGTTACGGCTTGAAATGTACTGGGATACGAGGTTATTTGCACTGGGATACAGATTGATCTGCACTGGGATACGGAGCGAACTGCACTGGGATATGAAGAAATCTGCACTGCGATACAAAGTGATCTGTACCGGGATATGGTGTGATCTGCACTGGGATACGGAGCGATTGGTACTGAGTTACAGAGCGATCTGTACTGGGATATGGAACGATCTGCACTGGGATACGGAGCAATCTGAACTGGGATATGGAGCGATCTGAACTGGGATATGGAGTGATCTGCACTGGGGTACGGAGTGAGCGCTACTGAGATACGTCTTGATATGTACTGGGATATAGGGTTATCGCACTGTGGTACGGATCAATCTGTACTGGGATACGGAGTGATCTGTACTGGGATACTGGGTGTTCTGAACTGAGATACAGAGTGATCTGCACTGGGATACGGAGCGATTTGCACTGGGATACGGAACGATCTGTACTGGGTTATGGGTGATCTGCATTGGGATACGGAGTGACCTGTACTGGGATACGAAGCGATCTGTACTGGGATACGATGCAATCTGCGCTGGGATACAGATTGATCTTTACCAGGATGCGGGGTGTTATAAAGTGCGATATGGTGGGATGTGCACTGGGATAAGGAGCAATCTGCACTGGGATACAGAGCGATCTGCACTGTGATACGAAGCAATCTGTACTGGGATACGGAGAGATCTGCTGGGATATGGAGCGATCAGTACTGTGTTACAGAGCGATCTGCACTGCGATACAGAGTGATCTGCACTGGTATACGGTGAGATCTGCTGGGATACGGAGCGATCGGTACTGGGTTATGGCTTGAAATGTACTGGGATACGGGGTTATTTGCACTGGGATACAGATTGATCAATACTGGGATAAGGAGTGATCTGCACTGGGATATGGTGTGAACTGCACTGGGATATGGAGCGATCGGTACTGAGTTACAAATCGATCTGCGATGGGATACGGAGAGATCTGCACTAGGATACGGAGTAATCTGAACTGGGATATGGAGCGATCTGAACTGGGATATGGCGCGATCTGCACTTGGATACGGAGCGATCTGCACTGCGATACAGAGCGATATGCACTGTGATATGAAGCGATCTGCTCTGCGATACAGAGCGATATGCACTGGGATATGGAGCGATCTGCACTGGGATACGATGTGATCTGCACTGGGATACGGAGCGATCGGTACTGGGTTACGGCTTGAAATGTACTGGGATACGGGGTTATTTGCACTGGGATACAGATTGATCAATACTGGGATACGGAGCGATCTGCACTGCGATACGAAGCGATCGGTACTGAGTTACAGATCGATATGCACTGGGATACGGAGCGATCTGCACAGGGATATGGAGCAATCTGAACTGGGATATGGAGAGATCTGAACAGTGATATGGAGTGATCTGCTTTTGGATGCAGAGTGAGCGCTACTGGGATATGGCTTGATATGTACTGGGATATAGGGTTATCGCACTGTGGTACGGATCGATCTGTACTGGGATACAGTGTGATCTGTACTGGGAAACGTGGTTTTCTGAACTGAGATACAGAGTGATCTGCACTGGGATACGGAGCGATTTGCACTGGGATACAGAACGATCTGTACTGGGATATGGGGTGATCTGCACTGGGATACAGAGTGACCTGTACTGGATACGAAGCGATCTGTACTGGGATACGATGCAATATGCACTAGGATACAGATTTATCTTTACCAGGATGCAGGGTGTTATAAAGTGCAATATGGTGGGATCTGCACTGGGATACGGAGCGATCTGCATTGGGATACAGAGCGATCTGCACTGGGATATGGAGCGATCTGCACTGGGATACAGAGCGATCTGAACAGGGATACGGAGCGATCTGACCCGGGATACGGTGTGATCTGCTGGGATACGGAGCGATCGGTACTGTGTTTCAGTGCGATCTGCACTGGGATACAGAGCGATTTGCACTGTAATACAGAGTGATCTCTACTGGGATACGGAGCGATCTGCAATGGAATATGGAGCAATCTGCTCTGCAATACAGAGCAATCTGCAAAGGATATGGAGCGATCTGCACTGGGATACGGTGCGATTGGTACTGGGTTACGTCTTGAAATGTACTGGGATACGAGGTTATTTGCACTGGGATACAGATTGATCTGCACTGGGATACGGAGCGAACTGCACTGGGATACGAAGAAATCTGCACTGCGATACAAAGCGATCTGTACTGGGATATGGTGTGATCTGCACTGGGATACGGAGCGATCGGTACTGAGTTACAGAGCGATCTGCACTGGGATATGGAGCGATCTGCACTGGGATATGAAGAAATATGAACTGGGATATGGAGCGATCTGAACTGGGATATGGAGTGATCTGCACAGGGATACGGAGTGAGCGCTACTGGGATATAGCCTGATATGTACTGGGGTATAGGGTTATCGCACTGGGGTACGGATCGATCTGCACTGGGATACAGGGTGATCTGTACTGGGATACGGGGTTTTCTGAACTGAGATACAGAGTGAACTGCACTGGGATACGGAGCGATTTTCACTAGGATACGGAACGATCTGTATTGGGTTATGGGGTGGTCTGCACTGGGATACGGAGTGACCTGTATTGGGATATGAAGCGATCTGTACTGGGATACGATGCAATCTGCACTGGGATACATATTGATCTTTACCAGGATGCAGGTTGTTATAAAGTGCGATATGGTAGGATCTGCACTGGGATATGGAGCGATCTGCACTGCAATGCAGAGCGATCTGTACCGGGATACGATGTGATCTGCTGGGATACGGAGCGATCGGTACTGTGTTACAGAGCGATCTGCACTGGGATACAGAGCGATCTGCACTGTGATACAGAGTGATCTGTACTGGGATACGGAGCAATCTGCTCTGCGATACAGAACGATCTGCACTGGGATATGGAGAGATCTGCACTGGGATACGATGTGATCTGCACTGGGATACGGAGCAATCGGTACTGGGTTATGGCTTGAAATGTACTGGGATACGGGGTTATTTGCACTGGGATACAGATTGATCTGTACAGGGATACAGAGCGAGCTGCACTAGGATACGAAGCGATCTGCACTGCGATGCAGAGCTATCTGTACTGTGATACGGTGTGATCTGCACTGGGATACGGAGTGATCTGCACTGGGATACGATGTGATCAGCACTGGGAGACGGATCGATCGGTACTGGGTTATGGCTTGAAATGTACTGGGAGACAGGATTATTTGCATTGGGATACAGATTGATCTATACTGAGATACGGAGTGATCTGCACTGGGATACGGAGTTATCTACCCTGGGATACGCTGTGATCTACACTCGGATACAAAGTGATTTGTACTAGGATATGGTGTGATCTATACTGGTAAACGATGTGATCTGCATTGGGATATGGGGCAATCTGTACTGGGATAGGAGGTGATCTGCACTGGGATACGGGGTGATATGTACTGGGATGTGGGTTGAACTGTACTGGGACACGGAGCAATCTGTACTGGGAGATGGTGTGATCTGTAATGGGATAGGATATGATCTGTACTGGGTTATTGGGCGATCTGTACTGGGATATGGGTGAACTGTATTGGGATACGGTGCGATCTATACTGGGATAGGAGGTGATCTGTACTGGGATACAGAGCGATCTGCACTGGGATATGGAGCGATCAGTACTGGGATACGGATTGATCTGCACAGGGATACATTGCAATCTGCACTGGGATACGAAGCGATCTGTACTGGGATATGGTGCAATCTGCACTGGGATAAAGATTGATCTGTACCAGGATGCGGGTTGTTATAAACTGCGATACGGTGTGATCTGCACTGGGATATGGAGCAATCTGTACTGTGTTACAGAACAATCTGCACTGCAATACGGAGCACTCTGCATTGGGATACGGTGTGATCTGTACAGGGATACGGAGCAATCGGTACTGGGTTATGGCTTGAAATGTACTGGGATACGAGGTTATTTGCACTGGGATACAGATTGATCTGCACTGGGATACGAAGAAATCTGCACTGCGATACAAAACGATCTGTACTGGGATACGGTGTGATCTGCAATGGGATACAGAGCGATTGGTACTGTGCTACAGAGCTATTTGCACTGTAATACAGAGCGATCTGCACTGGGATATGGTGTGATCTGCACTGGGATACACATTGATCTGTACCAGGATGCGGGGTGTTATAAACTGTGATACGGTGTGATCTTCATAGGGATACAGAGCGATCTGCACTGTGATACAGAGCAATCTGTACTGGGATACGGTGTGATGTGCACTGGGATATGGAGCAATCTGTACTGTGTTACAGAACAATCTGCACTGCAATACGGAGCGCTCTGCACTGTGATACGGTGTGATCTGCACTGGGATACGGAGCAATCGGTACTGGTTACGGCTTGAAATGTACTGGGATGCGAGGTTATTTGCACTGGGATACAGATTGATCTGCACTGGGATACGGAGCGATCTGCACTGCGATACAAAGCGATCTGTACTGGGATATGGTGTGATCTGCACTGGGAAACGGAGCGATTGGTACTGAGTTACAGAGCGATCTGCACTGGGATATGGAGCGATCTGCACTGGGATACGGAGCAATCTGAACTGGGATATGGAGTGATCTGAACTGGGATATGGAGTGATCTGCACTGGGGTACGGAGTGAGCGCTACTGAGATATGGCTTGATATGTACTGGGGTATAGGGTTATCGCACTGTGGTACGGATCAATCTGTACTGGGATACGGAGTGATCTGTAGTGGGATAATGGGTGTTCTGAACTGAGATACAGTGTGATCTGCACTGGGATACGGAGCGATTTGCACTGGGATACGGAACGATCTGTACTGGGTTATGGGGTGATCTGCATTGGGATACGGAGTGACCTGTACTGGAATACGAAGCGATCTGTACTGGGATACGATGCAATCTGCGCTGGGATACAGATTGATCTTTACCAGGATGCGGGGTGTTATAAAGTGCGATATGGTGGGATGTGCACTGGGATACGGAGCAATCTGCACTGGGATACCGAGCGATCTGCACTGTGATACACAGTGATCTGTACTGGGATACGGAGAGATCTGCTTGGATACGGAGTGATCGGTACTGTGTTACAGAGCGATCTGCACTGCGATACACAGCGATCTGCACTGGGATACGATGAGATCTGCTGGGATATGGAGCGATCGGTACTGTGTTACAGAGCGATCTGCACTGCGATACAGAGTGATCTGCTTTGGGATACGGTGAGATCTGCACTGGGATATGGAGCGATCGGTACTGGGTTATGGCTTGAAATGAACTGGGATACGGGGTTATTTGCACTGGGATACAGATTGATCAATACTGGGATAAGGAGCGATCTGCACTGGGATATTGTGTGAACTGCACTGGGATATGGAGCGATCGGTACTGAGTTACAGATCGATCTGCACTGGGATACGGAGCGATCTGCAATAGGATACAGAGTAATCTGAACTGGGATATGGAGCGATCTGAACTGGGATATGGAGTGATCTGCATTGGGATACGAGTGATCGGTACTGGGTTATGGCTTGAAGTGTACTGTGATATGGAGCTTTTGCACTGGGATACAGATTGATCTGTACTGGGATACGGCACAATCTGCACTTGGATACGGAGCGATCTGCACTGTGATACAGAGCGATATGTACTGTGATAAGGTGTGATCTGCACTGTAATACAGAGCGTTCTGCACTGGGATACGCTGTGATCTGCACTGGGATACAGATTGATCTGTACCGGGATGCGGGGTGTTATAAACTGTGATACGGTGTGATCTTCATAGGGATACAGAGCGATCTGCAATGTGATACAGAGCAATCTGTACTGCGACACGGTGTGATGTGCACTGGGATATGGAGCGATCTGTACTGTGTTACAGAACAATCTGCACTGCAATACGGAGCGCTCTGCACTGTGATACGGTGTGATCTGCACTGGGATATGGAGCAATCGGTACTGGTTACGGCTTGAAATGTATTGGGATGCGAGGTTATTTGCACTGGGATACAGATTGATCTGCACTGGGATACGGAGCGATCTGCACTGGGATACGAAGAAATCTGCACTGCGATACAAAGCGATCTGTACTGGGATATGGTGTGATCTGCACTGGGAAACGGAGCGATTGGTACTGAGTTACAGAGCGATCTGCACTGGGATATGGAGTGATCTGCACTGGGATACGGAGCAATCTGAACTGGGATATGGAGCGATCTGAACTGGGATATGGAGTGATCTGCACTGGGGTACGGAGTGAGCGCTACTGAGATACGGCTTGATATGTACTGGGGTATAGGGTTATCGCACTGTGGTACGGATCAATCTGTACTGGGATACTGGGTGTTCTGAACTGAGATACAGTGTGATCTGCACTGGGATACGGAGCGATTTGCACTGGGATACGGAACGATCTGTACTGGGTAATGGGGTGATCTGCATTGGGATAAGGAGTGACCTGTACTTGAATACGAAGCGATCTGTACTGGGATACGATGCAATCTGCGCTGGGATACAGATTGATCTTTACCAGGATGCGGGGTGTTATAAAGTGCGATATGGTGGGATGTGCACTGGGATACGGAGCAATCTGCACTGGGATACCGAGCGATCTGCACTGTGATACACAGTGATCTGTACTGGGATACAGAGAGATCTGCTGGGATATGGAGCGATCGGTACTGTGTTACAGAGCGATCTGCACTGCGATACACAGTGATCTGCACTGGGATACGATGAGATCTGCTGGGATATGGAGCGATCGGTACTGTGTTACAGAGCGATCTGCACAGCGATACAGAGCGATCTGCACTGGGATACAGTGAGATCTGCACTGGGATATGGAGCGATCGGTACTGTGTTATGGCTTGAAATGTACTGGGATACGGGGTTATTTGCACTGGGATACAGATTGATCAATACTGGGATAAGGAGCGATCTGCACTGGGATATGGTGTGAACTGCACTGGGATATGGAGCGATCGGTACTGGGTTACAGATCGATCTGCACTGGGATACGGAGCGATCTGCAATAGGATACAGAGTAACCTGAACTGGGATATGGAGCGATCTGAACTGGGATATGGAGTGATCTGCATTGGGAAACGAGTGATCGGTACTGGATTATGGCTTGAAGTGTACTGTGATATGGAGCTTTTGCACTGGGATACAGATTGATCTGTACTGGGATACGGCACAATCTGCACTTGGATACGGAGCGATCTACACTGTGATACAGAGCGATATGTACTGTGATAAGGTGTGATCTGCACTGTAATACAGTGCGATCTGCACTGGGATACGGTGTGATCTGCACTGGGATACAGATTGATCTGTACCGGGATGCGGGGTGTTATAAACTGTGATACGGTGTGATCTTCATAGGGATACAGAGCGATCTGCACTGTGATACAGAGCAATCTGTACTGGGATACGGTGTGATGTGCACTGGGATATGGAGTGATCTGTACTGTGTTACAGAACAATCTGCACTGCAATACGGAGCGCTCTGCACTGTGATACGGTGTGATCTGCACTGGGATACGGAGCAATCGGTACTGGTTACGGCTTGAAATGTATTGGGATGCGAGGTTATTTGCACTGGGATACAGATTGATCTGCACTGGGATACGGAGCGATCTGCACTGGGATACGAAGAAATCTGCACTGCGATACAAAGCGATCTGTACTGGGATATGGTGTGATCTGCACTGGGATACGGAGCGATTGGTACTGAGTTACAGAGCGATCTGCACTGGGATAGGGAGCGATCTGCACTGGGATACGGAGCAATCTGAATTGGGATATGGAGCGATCTGAACTGGGATATGGAGTGATCTGCACTGGGGTACGGAGTGAGCGCTACTGAGATACGGCTTGATATGTACTGGGGTATAGGGTTATCGCACTGTGGTACGGATCAATCTGTACTGGGATACGGAGTGATCTGTACTGGGATACTGGGTGTTCTGAACTGAGATACAGTATGATCTGCACTGGGATACGCAGTGATTTGCACTGGGATACGGAACGATCTGTACTGGGTAATGGGGTGATCTGCATTGGGATACGAAGTGACCTGTACTGGAATACGAAGTGATCTGTACTAGGATACGATGCAATCTGCGCTGGGATACAGATTGATCTTTACCAGGATGCGGGGTGTTATAAAGTGCGATATGGTGGGATGTGCACTGGGATACGGAGCAATCTGCACTGGGATACAGAGCGATCTGCACTGCGATACAGAGCGATCTGCACTGGGATACGGTGAGATCTGCACTGGGATATGGAGCGATCGGTACTGGGTTATGGCTTGAAATGTACTGGGATACGGGGTTATTTGCACTGCGATACACATTGATCAACACTGGGATAAGAAGCGATCTGCACTGGGATATGGTGTGAACTGCCCTGGGATATGGAGCGATCGGTACTGAGTTACAGATCGATCTGCACTGGGATACGGAGCGATCTGCAATAGGATACAGAGTAATCTGAACTGGGATATGGAGCGATCTGAACTGGGATATGGAGTGATCTGCATTGGGATACGAGTGATTGGTATTGGGTTATGGCTTGAAGTGTACTGTGATATGGAGCTTTTGCACTGGGATACAGATTGATCTGTACTGGGATACGGCACAATCTGCACTTGGATACGGAGCAATCTGCACTGTGATACAGAGCGATATGTACTGTGATAAGGTGTGATCTGCACTGGGATACGGAGCGATCGGTACTGTGATACGGTGCGGTCTGCACTGGGATCCGGAGCGATCAGTACTGTGTTACAGAAGAATTTGCACTGCAATACGGAGCGCTCTGCACTGGGATACGATGTGATCTGCACTGGGATACGGAGCGATCGGTACAGGGTTACGGCTTGAAATGTACTGGGATACGGGGTTATTTGCACTGGGATACAGATTGATCAATACTGGGATACGGAGCGATCTGCACTGGGATCTGAAGTGATCGGTACTGAGTTACAGATCGATATGCACTGGGATACGGAGCGATCTGCACAGGGATATGGAGCAATCTGAACTGGGATATGGAGAAATCTGAACAGGGATATGGAGTGATCTGCACTTGGATACAGAGTGAGCGCTACTGGGATATGGCTTGATATGTACTGGGATATAGGGTTATCGCACTGTGGTACGGATCGATCTGTACTGGGATACGGAGTGATCTGTACTGGGATACGGGGTTTTCTGAACTGAGATACAGAGTGATCTGCACTGGGATATGGAGCAATTTGCACTGGGATACGGAACGATCTGTACTGGGATATGGGGTGATCTGCACTGGGATATGAAGCGATCTGCTCTGCGATACAGAGCGATATGCACTGGCATATGAGGTTATTTGAACTGGGATACACATTGATCTGTACTGGGATACGGAGCGATCTGCACTGCGATGCAGAGTGATCTGTACTGTATTACGGTACGGTCTGCACTGGGATACGGAGTGATCAGTACTGTATTACAGAGCAATCTGCACTGCAATACAGAGCGCTCTGAACTGGGATATGGTGGATCTGCACTGGGATATGGAGCGATCGGTACTGAGTTACAGATCGATCTGCACTGGGATACAGAGCGATCTGAACTGGGATATGGAGCGATCTGCACTGGGATATGGAGTAATCTGCAAGGGGACACGGAGTGAGCGCTACTGGGAAATGGCTTTATATGTACTGGGATATAGGGTTATCGCACTGGGGTACGGATCGATCTATACTGGGATACAGAGTGATCTGTACTGGGATACGGGGTTTTCTGAACTGAGATACAGAGTGATCTGCACTGGGATATGGAGTGATTTGCACTGGGATACGGAACGATCTGTACTGGGATATGCGGTGATCTGCATTGGGATACAGAGTGACCTGTACTGGGATACAAAGCGATCTGTACTGGGATACATATTGATCTTTAACTGGATGCGGGGTGTTATAAAGTGCGATATGGTGGGATGTGCACTGGGATACGGAGCGATCTGTACTGGGATACAGAGCGATCTGAACAGGGATACAGAGTGATCTGTACTGCGATACGGAGAGATCTGCTGGGATACGTAGCGATCGGTACTGTGTTACAGAGCGATCTGCACTGCGATACAGAGCGATCTGCACTGGGATATGGTGAGATCTGCACTGGGATACGGAGCGATCGGTACTGGGTTATGGCTTGAAATGTACTGGGATACTGGGTTATTTGCACTGGGATACAGATTGATCTGTACTGGGATACGGCACGATCTGCACTGGGATATGGAGCGATCTGCACTGCGATGCAGAGCGATCTGTACTGTGATACGGTGTGGTCTGAACTGGGATACGGAGCGATCGGAACTGTGTTACAGAGCGATCTGCACGGGGATACGATGTGATCTGCACTGGGATATGGTGAGATCTGCACTGGGATACGGAGCTATCGGTACCAGGTTACGGCTTCAAATGTAATGGGATACTGGGTTATTTGCACTGGGATACAGATTGATTAATACTGTGATACGGAGCGATCTGCACTGGGATACGAAGCGATCTGCAATGCAATGCACAGCGATCTGTATTGGGATATGGTGTGATCTGCACTGGGATATGGAGCGATCGGTACTGAGTTACATATCGATCTGCACTGGAATACGGAGTGATCTGCACTGGGATATGGAGCGATCTGCACTGGGATATGGAGCGATCTGCACTGGGATACGGAGCAATCTGAACTGGGATATGGAGCGATCTGAACTGGGATATGGAGTGATCTGCACTGGGATACGGAGTGATCTGCACGGGGATACCGAGTGATCTGCACTGGGATATGGAGCGATATGCACTGGGATACGGAGCAATCTGAACTGGGATATGGAGCGATCTGAACTGGGATATGGAGTGATCTGCACTGGGATACGGAGTGAGCGCTACTGGGATATGGCTTGATGTGTACTGGGATATAGGGTTATCGCACTGGGGTACGGATCGATCTGTACTGGGATACGCAGTGATCTGTACTGGGATACGGGGTTTTCTGAACTGAGATACAGAGTGATCTGCACTGGGATACGGAGCGATTTGCACTGGGAAATGGAACGATCTGTAGTGGGATACGAAGCGATCTGTACTGGGATAAGATGCAATCTGCACTGGGATACAGATTGATCTTTACCAGGATGCGGGGTGTTATACCGTGCGATATGGTGGGATGTGCACTGGGATATGGAGCGATCTGCACTGGGATACAGAGCGATCTGAACAGGGATACAGAGTAATCAGTACTGGGATACGGAGAGATCTGCTGGGATACTGAGCGAAAGGTACTGTGTTACAGAGCGATCTGCACTGCGATACAGAGCGATCTGCACTGGGATACGGTGAGATCTGCTGGGATACGGAACGATCGGTACTGTGTTACAGAGCGATCTGCACTGGGATACATTGAGATCTGCACTGGGATACGGAGCGATCGGTACTGGGTTATGGCTTGAAATGTACTGGGATACGGGGTTTTTTACACTGGGATACTGATTGATCAATACTGGGATAAGGAGCGATCTGCACTGGGATACGAAGTGATCTGCTTTGCAATACAGAGTGATCTGTACTGGGATATGGTGTGATCTGCACTGGGATATGGTGCGATCAGTACTGAGTTACAGATCGATCTGCACTGGGATACAGAGTGATCTGCACTGGGATACGGAGCGATCTGAACTTGGATATGGAGCGATCTGAACTGGGATATGGAGTTATTTGCACTGGGATACGGAGCGATCGGTACTGGGTTATGGCTTGAAATGTACGGTGATATGGAGTTATTTGCACTGGGATACAGATTGATCTGCACTGGGATACGGCACGATCTGCACTTGGTTACGGAGCGATCTGTAATGTGATACGGTGCGGTCTGCACTGGATTACGGACTGATCTGCACTGGGATACAGAGCGATCTGCACTGGGATATGGAGCGATCTGCACAGGGATACAGAGCGATCTGAACAGGGATACAGAGCGATCTGCACTGGGATATGAAGCAATCTGCTCTGCGATACAGTGCGATCTGTACTGGGATACGGTGTGATCTGCTGGGATACGGAGCGATCGGCACTGTGTTACAGTGCGATCTGCACTGGGATACAGAGCGATCTGCACTGTGATGCAGAGTGATCTGTACTGGGATACAGAGCGATCTGCACTGGGATATGAAGCGATCTGCTCTGCGATACGGTGCGATCTGCACTGGGATATGGAGCGATCTGCACTGGGATACGATGTGATCTGCACTGGGATACGGAGCGATCGGTACTGGGTTATGGCTTGAAATGTACTGGGATATGGGGTTATTTGAACTGGGATACAGATTGATCTGTACTGGGATACGGAGCGATCTGCACTGCGATGCAGAGCGATCTGTACTGTATTACGGTATGGTCTGCACTGGGATACGGAGTGATCAGCACTGTATTACAGAGCAATCTGCACTGCAATACGGAGCGCTCTGAACTGGGATACGATGTGATCTGCACTGGGATACGCAGCGATCGGTACTGAGTTACAGATCGATCTGCACTGGGATACGGAGCGATCTGAACTGGGATATGGAGCGATCTGAACTGGGATATGGAGTAATCTGCAAGGGGATACGGAGTGAGCGCTACTGGGAAATGGCTTGATATGTACTGGGATATAGGGTTATCGCACTGGGGTACGGATCGATCTATACTGGGATACAGAGTGATCTGTACTGGGATACGGGGTTTTCTGAACTGAGATACAGAGTGATCTGCACTGGGATATGGAGCGATTTGCACTGGGATACGGAACGATCTGTACTGGGATATGCGGTGATCTGCATTGGGATACAGAGTGACCTGTACTGGGATACAAAGCGATCTGTACTGGGATACATATTGATCTTTAACTGGATGCGGGGTGTTATAAAGTGCGATATGGTGGGATGTGCACTGGGATATGGAGCGATCTGCACTGGGATACAGAGCGATCTGAACAGGGATACAG
Source organism: Isurus oxyrinchus (assembly GCA_026770705.1). Lineage (NCBI taxonomy): Eukaryota > Metazoa > Chordata > Chondrichthyes > Lamniformes > Lamnidae > Isurus > Isurus oxyrinchus. The sequence goes on from JANJGN010000111.1 coordinate 949,432, forward strand.
AGTGATCTGTACTGCGATACGGAGAGATCTGCTGGGATACGTAGCGATCGGTACTGTGTTACAGAGCGATCTGCACTGCGATACAGAGCGATCTGCACTGGGATATGGTGAGATCTGCACTGGGATACGGAGCGATCGGTACTGGGTTATGGCTTGAAATGTACTGGGATACTGGGTTATTTGCACTGGGATACAGATTGATCTGTACTGGGATACGGCGCGATCTGCACTGGGATATGGAGCGATCTGCACTGCGATGCAGAGCGATCTGTACTGTGATATGGTGTGATCTGCACTGGGATATGGAGCGATCGGTACTGAGTTACATATCGATCTGCACTGGAATACGGAGTGATCTGCACTGGGATATGGAGCGATCTGTACTGTGTTACAGAACAATCTGCACTGCAATACGGAGCGCTCTGCACTGTGATACGGTGTGATCTGCACTGGGATACGGAGCAATCGTTACTGGTTACGGCTTGAAATGTATTGGGATGCGAGGTTATTTGCACTGGGATACAGATTGATCTGCAATGGGATACGGAGCGATCTGAACTGGGATATGGAGCGATCTGAACTGGGATATGGAGTTATTTGCACTGGGATACGGAGCGATCAGTACTGGGTTATGGCTTGAAATGTACGGTGATATGGAGTTATTTGCACTGGGATACAGATTGATCTGCAGTGGGATACGGCACGATCTGCACTTGGTTACGGAGCGATCTGCACTGCGTTACAGAGCGATCTGTAATGTGATACGGTGTGGTCTGCACTGGCATACGGAGTGATCTGCACTGGGATACAGAGCGATCTGCACTGGGATATGGAGCGATCTGCACAGGCATACAGAGCGATCTGAACAGGGATACAGAGCGATCTGCACTGGGATATGAAGCAATCTGCTCTGCGATACAGTGCGATCTGTATTGGGATACGGTGTGATCTGCTGGGATACGGAGCGATCGGCACTGTGTTACAGTGCGATCTGCACTGGGATACAGAGCGATCTGCACTGTGATACAGAGTGATCTGTACTGGGATACAGAGCGATCTGCACTGGGATATGAAGCGATCTGCTCTGCGATATGGTGCGATCTGCACTGGGATATGGAGCGATCTGCACTGGGATACGATGTGATCTGCACTGGGATACGGAGCGATCGGTACTGGGTTATGGCTTGAAGTGTACTGGGATATGGGGTTATTTGAACTGGGATACAGATTGATCTGTACTGGGATACGGCACGATCTGCACTTGGATATGGAGCGATCTGCACTGCGTTACAGAGCGATCTGTATTGTGATATGGTGTGGTCTGCACTGGGATACAGAGCGATCAGTACTGTGTTACAGAGCGATTTGCACTGCAATACGGAGCGCTCTACACTGGGATACGATGTGATCTGCACTGTGAATACGGAGTGATCGGTACTGGGTCACGGCTTGAAATGTACTGGGATATGGGGTTATTTGCACAGGGATAGAGATTGATCAATATTGGGATACGGAACGATCTGCACTGGGATATGGTGTGATCTGCACTGGGATACAGATTGATCTGTACCGGGATGCGGGGTGTTATAAACTGTGATACGGTGTGATCTTCATAGGGATACAGAGCGATCTGCACTGTGATACAGAGCAATCTGTACTGGGATACGGTGTGATCTGCACTGGGATATGGAGCGATCTGTACAGTGTTACAGAACAATCTGCACTGCAATACGGAGCGCTCTGCACTGTGATACGGTGTGATCTGCACTGGGATACGGAGCGATCGGTACTGTGATACGGTGCGGTCTGCACTGGGATCCGGAGCGATCAGTACTGTGTTACAGAAGAATTTGCACTGCAATACGGAGCGCTCTGCACTGGGATACGATGTGATCTGCACTGGGATACGGAGCGATCGGTACAGGGTTACGGCTTGAAATGTACTGGGATACGGGGTTATTTGCACTGGGATACAGATTGATCAATACTGGGATACGGAGCGATCTGCACTGGGATCTGAAGTGATCGGTACTGAGTTACAGATCGATATGCACTGGGATACGGAGCGATCTGCACAGGGATATGGAGCAATCTGAACTGGGATATGGAGAAATCTGAACAGGGATATGGAGTGATCTGCACTTGGATACAGAGTGAGCGCTACTGGGATATGGCTTGATATGTACTGGGATATAGGGTTATCGCACTGTGGTACGGATCGATCTGTACTGGGATACGGAGTGATCTGTACTGGGATACGGGGTTTTCTGAACTGAGATACAGAGTGATCTGCACTGGGATATGGAGCAATTTGCACTGGGATACGGAACGATCTGTACTGGGATATGGGGTGATCTGCACTGGGATATGAAGCGATCTGCTCTGCGATACAGAGCGATATGCACTGGCATATGAGGTTATTTGAACTGGGATACACATTGATCTGTACTGGGATACGGAGCGATCTGCACTGCGATGCAGAGTGATCTGTACTGTATTACGGTACGGTCTGCACTGGGATACGGAGTGATCAGTACTGTATTACAGAGCAATCTGCACTGCAATACAGAGCGCTCTGAACTGGGATATGGTGGATCTGCACTGGGATATGGAGCGATCGGTACTGAGTTACAGATCGATCTGCACTGGGATACAGAGCGATCTGAACTGGGATATGGAGCGATCTGCACTGGGATATGGAGTAATCTGCAAGGGGACACGGAGTGAGCGCTACTGGGAAATGGCTTTATATGTACTGGGATATAGGGTTATCGCACTGGGGTACGGATCGATCTATACTGGGATACAGAGTGATCTGTACTGGGATACGGGGTTTTCTGAACTGAGATACAGAGTGATCTGCACTGGGATATGGAGTGATTTGCACTGGGATACGGAACGATCTGTACTGGGATATGCGGTGATCTGCATTGGGATACAGAGTGACCTGTACTGGGATACAAAGCGATCTGTACTGGGATACATATTGATCTTTAACTGGATGCGGGGTGTTATAAAGTGCGATATGGTGGGATGTGCACTGGGATACGGAGCGATCTGTACTGGGATACAGAGCGATCTGAACAGGGATACAGAGTGATCTGTACTGCGATACGGAGAGATCTGCTGGGATACGTAGCGATCGGTACTGTGTTACAGAGCGATCTGCACTGCGATACAGAGCGATCTGCACTGGGATATGGTGAGATCTGCACTGGGATACGGAGCGATCGGTACTGGGTTATGGCTTGAAATGTACTGGGATACTGGGTTATTTGCACTGGGATACAGATTGATCTGTACTGGGATACGGCGCGATCTGCACTGGGATATGGAGCGATCTGCACTGCGATGCAGAGCGATCTGTACTGTGATACGGTGTGGTCTGAACTGGGATACGGAGCGATCGGAACTGTGTTACAGAGCGATCTGCACGGGGATACGATGTGATCTGCACTGGGATATGGTGAGATCTGCACTGGGATACGGAGCTATCGGTACCGGGTTACGGCTTCAAATGTAATGGGATACTGGGTTATTTGCACTGGGATACAGATTGATTAATACTGTGATACGGAGCGATCTGCACTGGGATACGAAGCGATCTGCAATGCAATGCACAGCGATCTGTATTGGGATATGGTGTGATCTGCACTGGGATATGGAGCGATCGGTACTGAGTTACATATCGATCTGCACTGGAATACGGAGTGATCTGCACTGGGATATGGAGCGATCTGCACTGGGATATGGAGCGATCTGCACTGGGATACGGAGCAATCTGAACTGGGATATGGAGCGATCTGAACTGGGATATGGAGTGATCTGCACTGGGATACGGAGTGATCTGCACGGGGATACCGAGTGATCTGCACTGGGATATGGAGCGATATGCACTGGGATACGGAGCAATCTGAACTGGGATATGGAGCGATCTGAACTGGGATATGGAGTGATCTGCACTGGGATACGGAGTGAGCGCTACTGGGATATGGCTTGATGTGTACTGGGATATAGGGTTATCGCACTGGGGTACGGATCGATCTGTACTGGGATACGCAGTGATCTGTACTGGGATACGGGGTTTTCTGAACTGAGATACAGAGTGATCTGCACTGGGATACGGAGCGATTTGCACTGGGAAATGGAACGATCTGTAGTGGGATACGAAGCGATCTGTACTGGGATAAGATGCAATCTGCACTGGGATACAGATTGATCTTTACCAGGATGCGGGGTGTTATACCGTGCGATATGGTGGGATGTGCACTGGGATATGGAGCGATCTGCACTGGGATACAGAGCGATCTGAACAGGGATACAGAGTAATCAGTACTGGGATACGGAGAGATCTGCTGGGATACTGAGCGAAAGGTACTGTGTTACAGAGCGATCTGCACTGCGATACAGAGCGATCTGCACTGGGATACGGTGAGATCTGCTGGGATACGGAACGATCGGTACTGTGTTACAGAGCGATCTGCACTGGGATACATTGAGATCTGCACTGGGATACGGAGCGATCGGTACTGGGTTATGGCTTGAAATGTACTGGGATACGGGGTTTTTTACACTGGGATACTGATTGATCAATACTGGGATAAGGAGCGATCTGCACTGGGATACGAAGTGATCTGCTTTGCAATACAGAGTGATCTGTACTGGGATATGGTGTGATCTGCACTGGGATATGGTGCGATCAGTACTGAGTTACAGATCGATCTGCACTGGGATACAGAGTGATCTGCACTGGGATACGGAGCGATCTGAACTTGGATATGGAGCGATCTGAACTGGGATATGGAGTTATTTGCACTGGGATACGGAGCGATCGGTACTGGGTTATGGCTTGAAATGTACGGTGATATGGAGTTATTTGCACTGGGATACAGATTGATCTGCACTGGGATACGGCACGATCTGCACTTGGTTACGGAGCGATCTGTAATGTGATACGGTGCGGTCTGCACTGGATTACGGACTGATCTGCACTGGGATACAGAGCGATCTGCACTGGGATATGGAGCGATCTGCACAGGGATACAGAGCGATCTGAACAGGGATACAGAGCGATCTGCACTGGGATATGAAGCAATCTGCTCTGCGATACAGTGCGATCTGTACTGGGATACGGTGTGATCTGCTGGGATACGGAGCGATCGGCACTGTGTTACAGTGCGATCTGCACTGGGATACAGAGCGATCTGCACTGTGATGCAGAGTGATCTGTACTGGGATACAGAGCGATCTGCACTGGGATATGAAGCGATCTGCTCTGCGATACGGTGCGATCTGCACTGGGATATGGAGCGATCTGCACTGGGATACGATGTGATCTGCACTGGGATACGGAGCGATCGGTACTGGGTTATGGCTTGAAATGTACTGGGATATGGGGTTATTTGAACTGGGATACAGATTGATCTGTACTGGGATACGGAGCGATCTGCACTGCGATGCAGAGCGATCTGTACTGTATTACGGTATGGTCTGCACTGGGATACGGAGTGATCAGCACTGTATTACAGAGCAATCTGCACTGCAATACGGAGCGCTCTGAACTGGGATACGATGTGATCTGCACTGGGATACGCAGCGATCGGTACTGAGTTACAGATCGATCTGCACTGGGATACGGAGCGATCTGAACTGGGATATGGAGCGATCTGAACTGGGATATGGAGTAATCTGCAAGGGGATACGGAGTGAGCGCTACTGGGAAATGGCTTGATATGTACTGGGATATAGGGTTATCGCACTGGGGTACGGATCGATCTATACTGGGATACAGAGTGATCTGTACTGGGATACGGGGTTTTCTGAACTGAGATACAGAGTGATCTGCACTGGGATATGGAGCGATTTGCACTGGGATACGGAACGATCTGTACTGGGATATGCGGTGATCTGCATTGGGATACAGAGTGACCTGTACTGGGATACAAAGCGATCTGTACTGGGATACATATTGATCTTTAACTGGATGCGGGGTGTTATAAAGTGCGATATGGTGGGATGTGCACTGGGATATGGAGCGATCTGCACTGGGATACAGAGCGATCTGAACAGGGATACAGAGTGATCTGTACTGCGATACGGAGAGATCTGCTGGGATACGTAGCGATCGGTACTGTGTTACAGAGCGATCTGCACTGCGATACAGAGCGATCTGCACTGGGATATGGTGAGATCTGCACTGGGATACGGAGCGATCGGTACTGGGTTATGGCTTGAAATGTACTGGGATACTGGGTTATTTGCACTGGGATACAGATTGATCTGTACTGGGATACGGCGCGATCTGCACTGGGATATGGAGCGATCTGCACTGCGATGCAGAGCGATCTGTACTGTGATATGGTGTGATCTGCACTGGGATATGGAGCGATCGGTACTGAGTTACATATCGATCTGCACTGGAATACGGAGTGATCTGCACTGGGATATGGAGCGATCTGTACTGTGTTACAGAACAATCTGCACTGCAATACGGAGCGCTCTGCACTGTGATACGGTGTGATCTGCACTGGGATACGGAGCAATCGTTACTGGTTACGGCTTGAAATGTATTGGGATGCGAGGTTATTTGCACTGGGATACAGATTGATCTGCAATGGGATACGGAGCGATCTGAACTGGGATATGGAGCGATCTGAACTGGGATATGGAGTTATTTGCACTGGGATACGGAGCGATCAGTACTGGGTTATGGCTTGAAATGTACGGTGATATGGAGTTATTTGCACTGGGATACAGATTGATCTGCAGTGGGATACGGCACGATCTGCACTTGGTTACGGAGCGATCTGCACTGCGTTACAGAGCGATCTGTAATGTGATACGGTGTGGTCTGCACTGGCATACGGAGTGATCTGCACTGGGATACAGAGCGATCTGCACTGGGATATGGAGCGATCTGCACAGGCATACAGAGCGATCTGAACAGGGATACAGAGCGATCTGCACTGGGATATGAAGCAATCTGCTCTGCGATACAGTGCGATCTGTATTGGGATACGGTGTGATCTGCTGGGATACGGAGCGATCGGCACTGTGTTACAGTGCGATCTGCACTGGGATACAGAGCGATCTGCACTGTGATACAGAGTGATCTGTACTGGGATACAGAGCGATCTGCACTGGGATATGAAGCGATCTGCTCTGCGATATGGTGCGATCTGCACTGGGATATGGAGCGATCTGCACTGGGATACGATGTGATCTGCACTGGGATACGGAGCGATCGGTACTGGGTTATGGCTTGAAGTGTACTGGGATATGGGGTTATTTGAACTGGGATACAGATTGATCTGTACTGGGATACGGCACGATCTGCACTTGGATATGGAGCGATCTGCACTGCGTTACAGAGCGATCTGTATTGTGATATGGTGTGGTCTGCACTGGGATACAGAGCGATCAGTACTGTGTTACAGAGCGATTTGCACTGCAATACGGAGCGCTCTACACTGGGATACGATGTGATCTGCACTGTGAATACGGAGTGATCGGTACTGGGTCACGGCTTGAAATGTACTGGGATATGGGGTTATTTGCACAGGGATAGAGATTGATCAATATTGGGATACGGAACGATCTGCACTGGGATATGGTGTGATCTGCACTGGGATACAGATTGATCTGTACCGGGATGCGGGGTGTTATAAACTGTGATACGGTGTGATCTTCATAGGGATACAGAGCGATCTGCACTGTGATACAGAGCAATCTGTACTGGGATACGGTGTGATCTGCACTGGGATATGGAGCGATCTGTACAGTGTTACAGAACAATCTGCACTGCAATACGGAGCGCTCTGCACTGTGATACGGTGTGATCTGCACTGGGATATGGAGCAATCGGTACTGGTTACGGCTTGAAATGTACTGGGATGCAAAGTTATTTGCACTGGGATACAGATTGATCTGCACTGGGATACGGAGCGATCTGCACTGGGATACGAAGAAATCTGCACTGCGATACAAAGCAATCTGTACTGGGATATGGTGTGATCTGCACTGGGAAACGGAGCGATTGGTACTGAGTTACAGAGCGATCTGCATTGGGATATGGAGCGATCTGCACTGGGATACGGAGCAATCTGAACTGGGATATGGAGTGATCTGAACTGGGATATGGAGTGATCTGCACTGGGGTACGGAGTGAGTGCTACTGAGATACGGCTTGATATGTACTGGGGTATAGGGTTATCGCACTGTGGTACGGATCAATCTGTACTGGGATACGGAGTGATCTGTACTGGGATACTGGGTGTTCTGAACGAAGATACAGTATGATCTGCACTGGGATACGGAGCGATTTGCACTGGGATACGGAATGATCTGTACTGGGTTATGGGGTGATCTGCATTGGGATACGGAGTGACCTGTACTGGGATACGAAGCGATCTGTACTGGGATACGATGCAATCTGCGCTGGGATACAGATTGATCTTTACCAGGATGCAGGGTGTTATAAAGTGCGATATGGTGGGATGTGCACTGGGATACGGAGCAATCTGCACTGGGATACCGAGCGATCTGCACTGTGATACACAGTGATCTGTACTGGGATACGGAGAGATCTGCTGGGATACGGAGCGATCGGTACTGTGTTACAGAGCGATCTGCACTGCGATACACAGCGATCTGCACTGGGATACGATGAGATCTGCTGGGATATGGAGCAATCGGTACTGTGTTACAGAGCGAGCTGCACTGCAATACAGAGCGATCTGCACTGGGATACGGTGAGATCTGCACTGGGATATGGAGCGATCGGTACTGGGTTATGGCTTGAAATGTACTGGGATACGGGGTTATTTGCACTGCGATACACATTGATCAACACTGGGATAAGGAGCGATCTGCACTGGGATATGGTGTGAACTGCACTGGGATATGGAGCGATCGGTACTGAGTTACAGATCGATCTGCACTGGGATACGGAGCGATCTGCAATAGGATACAAAGTAATCTGAACTGGGATATGGAGCGATCTGAACTGGGATATGGAGTGTTCTGCATTGGGATACGAGTGATTGGTATTGGGTTATGGCTTGAAGTGTACTGTGATATGGAGCTTTTGCACTGGGATACAGATTGATCTGTACTGGGATACGGCACAATCTGCACTTGGATACAGAGCGATCTGCACTGTGATACAGAGCGATATGTACTGTGATAAGGTGTGATCTGCACTGGGATACGGAGCGATCGGTACTGTGATACGGTGCGGTCTGCACTGGGATCCGGAGCGATCAGTACTGTGTTACAGAAGAATTTGCACTGCAATACGGAGCGCTCTGCACTGGGATACGATGTGATCTGCACTGGGATACGAAGCTATCGGTACAGGGTTACGGCTTGAAATGTACTGGGATACGGGGTTATTTGCACTGGGATACAGATTGATCAATACTGGGATACGGAGCGATCTGCACTGGGATACGAAGCGATCGGTACTGAGTTACAGATCGATATGCACTGGGATACGGAGCGATCTGCCCAGGGATACGGAGCAATCTGAACTGGGATATGGAGAAATCTGAACAGGGATATGGAGTGATCTGCACTTGGATACAGAGTGAGCGCTACTGGGATATGGCTTGATATGTACTGGGATATAGGGTTATCGCACTGTGGTACGGATCGATCTGTACTGGGATACGGAGTGATCTGTACTGGGATACGGGGTTTTCTGAACTGAGATACAGAGTGATCTGCACTGGGATATGGAGCGATTTGCACTGGGATACGGAACGATCTGTACTGGGATATGGGGTGATCTGCACTGGGATATGAAGCGATCTGCTCTGCGATACAGAGCGATATGCACTGGCATATGGAGTTATTTGAACTGGGATACACATTGATCTGTACTGGGATACGGAGCGATCTGCACTGCGATGCAGAGCGATCTGTACTGTATTACGGTACGGTCTGCACTGGGATACGGAGTGATCAGTACTGTATTACAGAAAAATCTGCACTGCAATACAGAGCGCTCTGAACTGGGATATGGTGTGATCTGCACTGGGATATGGAGCGATCTGTACAGTGTTACAGAACAATCTGCACTGCAATACGGAGCGCTCTGCACTGTGATACGGTGTGATCTGCACTGGGATATGGAGCAATCGGTACTGGTTACGGCTTGAAATGTACTGGGATGCGAGGTTATTTGCACTGGGATACAGATTGATCTGCACTGGGATACGGAGCGATCTGCACTGGGATACGAAGAAATCTGCACTGCGATACAAAGCGATCTGTACTGGGATATGGTGTGATCTGCACTGGGAAACGGAGCGATTGGTACTGAGTTACAGAGCGATCTGCAGTGGGATATGGAGCGATCTGCACTGGGATACGGAGCAATCTGAACTGGGATATGGAGTGATCTGAACTGTGATATGGAGTGATCTGCACTGGGGTACGGAGTGAGTGCTACTGAGATACGGCTTGATATGTACTGGGGTATAGGGTTATCGCACTGTGGTACGGATCAATCTGTACTGGGATACGGAGTGATCTGTACTGGGATACTGGGTGTTCTGAACTGAGATACAGTATGATCTGCACTGGGATACGGAGCGATTTGCACTGGGATACGGAATGATCTGTACTGGGTTATGGGGTGATCTGCATTGGGATACGGAGTGACCTGTACTGGGATACGAAGCGATCTGTACTGGGATACGATGCAATCTGCGCTGGGATACAGATTGATCTTTACCAGGATGCGGGGTGTTATAAAGTGCGATATGGTGGGATGTGCACTGGGATACGGAGCAATCTGCACTGGGATACCGAGCGATCTGCACTGTGATACACAGTGATCTGTACTGGGATACGGAGAGATCTGCTTGGATACGGAGTGATCGGTACTGTGTTACAGAGCGATCTGCACTGCGATACACAGCGATCTGCACTGGGATACGATGAGATCTGCTGGGATATGGAGCGATCGGTACTGTGTTACAGAGCGATCTGCACTGCGATACAGAGTGATCTGCTTTGGGATACGGTGAGATCTGCACTGGGATATGGAGCGATCGGTACTGGGTTATGGCTTGAAATGAACTGGGATACGGGGTTATTTGCACTGGGATACAGATTGATCAATACTGGGATAAGGAGCGATCTGCACTGGGATATTGTGTGAACTGCACTGGGATATGGAGCGATCGGTACTGAGTTACAGATCGATCTGCACTGGGATACGGAGCGATCTGCAATAGGATACAGAGTAATCTGAACTGGGATATGGAGCGATCTGAACTGGGATATGGAGTGATCTGCATTGGGATACGAGTGATCGGTACTGGGTTATGGCTTGAAGTGTACTGTGATATGGAGCTTTTGCACTGGGATACAGATTGATCTGTACTGGGATACGGCACAATCTGCACTTGGATACGGAGCGATCTGCACTGTGATACAGAGCGATATGTACTGTGATAAGGTGTGATCTGCACTGTAATACAGAGCGTTCTGCACTGGGATACGCTGTGATCTGCACTGGGATACAGATTGATCTGTACCGGGATGCGGGGTGTTATAAACTGTGATACGGTGTGATCTTCATAGGGATACAGAGCGATCTGCAATGTGATACAGAGCAATCTGTACTGCGACACGGTGTGATGTGCACTGGGATATGGAGCGATCTGTACTGTGTTACAGAACAATCTGCACTGCAATACGGAGCGCTCTGCACTGTGATACGGTGTGATCTGCACTGGGATATGGAGCAATCGGTACTGGTTACGGCTTGAAATGTATTGGGATGCGAGGTTATTTGCACTGGGATACAGATTGATCTGCACTGGGATACGGAGCGATCTGCACTGGGATACGAAGAAATCTGCACTGCGATACAAAGCGATCTGTACTGGGATATGGTGTGATCTGCACTGGGAAACGGAGCGATTGGTACTGAGTTACAGAGCGATCTGCACTGGGATATGGAGTGATCTGCACTGGGATACGGAGCAATCTGAACTGGGATATGGAGCGATCTGAACTGGGATATGGAGTGATCTGCACTGGGGTACGGAGTGAGCGCTACTGAGATACGGCTTGATATGTACTGGGGTATAGGGTTATCGCACTGTGGTACGGATCAATCTGTACTGGGATACTGGGTGTTCTGAACTGAGATACAGTGTGATCTGCACTGGGATACGGAGCGATTTGCACTGGGATACGGAACGATCTGTACTGGGTAATGGGGTGATCTGCATTGGGATAAGGAGTGACCTGTACTTGAATACGAAGCGATCTGTACTGGGATACGATGCAATCTGCGCTGGGATACAGATTGATCTTTACCAGGATGCGGGGTGTTATAAAGTGCGATATGGTGGGATGTGCACTGGGATACGGAGCAATCTGCACTGGGATACCGAGCGATCTGCACTGTGATACACAGTGATCTGTACTGGGATACAGAGAGATCTGCTGGGATATGGAGCGATCGGTACTGTGTTACAGAGCGATCTGCACTGCGATACACAGTGATCTGCACTGGGATACGATGAGATCTGCTGGGATATGGAGCGATCGGTACTGTGTTACAGAGCGATCTGCACAGCGATACAGAGCGATCTGCACTGGGATACAGTGAGATCTGCACTGGGATATGGAGCGATCGGTACTGTGTTATGGCTTGAAATGTACTGGGATACGGGGTTATTTGCACTGGGATACAGATTGATCAATACTGGGATAAGGAGCGATCTGCACTGGGATATGGTGTGAACTGCACTGGGATATGGAGCGATCGGTACTGGGTTACAGATCGATCTGCACTGGGATACGGAGCGATCTGCAATAGGATACAGAGTAACCTGAACTGGGATATGGAGCGATCTGAACTGGGATATGGAGTGATCTGCATTGGGAAACGAGTGATCGGTACTGGATTATGGCTTGAAGTGTACTGTGATATGGAGCTTTTGCACTGGGATACAGATTGATCTGTACTGGGATACGGCACAATCTGCACTTGGATACGGAGCGATCTACACTGTGATACAGAGCGATATGTACTGTGATAAGGTGTGATCTGCACTGTAATACAGTGCGATCTGCACTGGGATACGGTGTGATCTGCACTGGGATACAGATTGATCTGTACCGGGATGCGGGGTGTTATAAACTGTGATACGGTGTGATCTTCATAGGGATACAGAGCGATCTGCACTGTGATACAGAGCAATCTGTACTGGGATACGGTGTGATGTGCACTGGGATATGGAGTGATCTGTACTGTGTTACAGAACAATCTGCACTGCAATACGGAGCGCTCTGCACTGTGATACGGTGTGATCTGCACTGGGATACGGAGCAATCGGTACTGGTTACGGCTTGAAATGTATTGGGATGCGAGGTTATTTGCACTGGGATACAGATTGATCTGCACTGGGATACGGAGCGATCTGCACTGGGATACGAAGAAATCTGCACTGCGATACAAAGCGATCTGTACTGGGATATGGTGTGATCTGCACTGGGATACGGAGCGATTGGTACTGAGTTACAGAGCGATCTGCACTGGGATAGGGAGCGATCTGCACTGGGATACGGAGCAATCTGAATTGGGATATGGAGCGATCTGAACTGGGATATGGAGTGATCTGCACTGGGGTACGGAGTGAGCGCTACTGAGATACGGCTTGATATGTACTGGGGTATAGGGTTATCGCACTGTGGTACGGATCAATCTGTACTGGGATACGGAGTGATCTGTACTGGGATACTGGGTGTTCTGAACTGAGATACAGTATGATCTGCACTGGGATACGCAGTGATTTGCACTGGGATACGGAACGATCTGTACTGGGTAATGGGGTGATCTGCATTGGGATACGAAGTGACCTGTACTGGAATACGAAGTGATCTGTACTAGGATACGATGCAATCTGCGCTGGGATACAGATTGATCTTTACCAGGATGCGGGGTGTTATAAAGTGCGATATGGTGGGATGTGCACTGGGATACGGAGCAATCTGCACTGGGATACAGAGCGATCTGCACTGCGATACAGAGCGATCTGCACTGGGATACGGTGAGATCTGCACTGGGATATGGAGCGATCGGTACTGGGTTATGGCTTGAAATGTACTGGGATACGGGGTTATTTGCACTGCGATACACATTGATCAACACTGGGATAAGAAGCGATCTGCACTGGGATATGGTGTGAACTGCCCTGGGATATGGAGCGATCGGTACTGAGTTACAGATCGATCTGCACTGGGATACGGAGCGATCTGCAATAGGATACAGAGTAATCTGAACTGGGATATGGAGCGATCTGAACTGGGATATGGAGTGATCTGCATTGGGATACGAGTGATTGGTATTGGGTTATGGCTTGAAGTGTACTGTGATATGGAGCTTTTGCACTGGGATACAGATTGATCTGTACTGGGATACGGCACAATCTGCACTTGGATACGGAGCAATCTGCACTGTGATACAGAGCGATATGTACTGTGATAAGGTGTGATCTGCACTGGGATACGGAGCGATCGGTACTGTGATACGGTGCGGTCTGCACTGGGATCCGGAGCGATCAGTACTGTGTTACAGAAGAATTTGCACTGCAATACGGAGCGCTCTGCACTGGGATACGATGTGATCTGCACTGGGATACGGAGCGATCGGTACAGGGTTACGGCTTGAAATGTACTGGGATACGGGGTTATTTGCACTGGGATACAGATTGATCAATACTGGGATACGGAGCGATCTGCACTGGGATCTGAAGTGATCGGTACTGAGTTACAGATCGATATGCACTGGGATACGGAGCGATCTGCACAGGGATATGGAGCAATCTGAACTGGGATATGGAGAAATCTGAACAGGGATATGGAGTGATCTGCACTTGGATACAGAGTGAGCGCTACTGGGATATGGCTTGATATGTACTGGGATATAGGGTTATCGCACTGTGGTACGGATCGATCTGTACTGGGATACGGAGTGATCTGTACTGGGATACGGGGTTTTCTGAACTGAGATACAGAGTGATCTGCACTGGGATATGGAGCAATTTGCACTGGGATACGGAACGATCTGTACTGGGATATGGGGTGATCTGCACTGGGATATGAAGCGATCTGCTCTGCGATACAGAGCGATATGCACTGGCATATGAGGTTATTTGAACTGGGATACACATTGATCTGTACTGGGATACGGAGCGATCTGCACTGCGATGCAGAGTGATCTGTACTGTATTACGGTACGGTCTGCACTGGGATACGGAGTGATCAGTACTGTATTACAGAGCAATCTGCACTGCAATACAGAGCGCTCTGAACTGGGATATGGTGGATCTGCACTGGGATATGGAGCGATCGGTACTGAGTTACAGATCGATCTGCACTGGGATACAGAGCGATCTGAACTGGGATATGGAGCGATCTGCACTGGGATATGGAGTAATCTGCAAGGGGACACGGAGTGAGCGCTACTGGGAAATGGCTTTATATGTACTGGGATATAGGGTTATCGCACTGGGGTACGGATCGATCTATACTGGGATACAGAGTGATCTGTACTGGGATACGGGGTTTTCTGAACTGAGATACAGAGTGATCTGCACTGGGATATGGAGTGATTTGCACTGGGATACGGAACGATCTGTACTGGGATATGCGGTGATCTGCATTGGGATACAGAGTGACCTGTACTGGGATACAAAGCGATCTGTACTGGGATACATATTGATCTTTAACTGGATGCGGGGTGTTATAAAGTGCGATATGGTGGGATGTGCACTGGGATACGGAGCGATCTGTACTGGGATACAGAGCGATCTGAACAGGGATACAGAGTGATCTGTACTGCGATACGGAGAGATCTGCTGGGATACGTAGCGATCGGTACTGTGTTACAGAGCGATCTGCACTGCGATACAGAGCGATCTGCACTGGGATATGGTGAGATCTGCACTGGGATACGGAGCGATCGGTACTGGGTTATGGCTTGAAATGTACTGGGATACTGGGTTATTTGCACTGGGATACAGATTGATCTGTACTGGGATACGGCACGATCTGCACTGGGATATGGAGCGATCTGCACTGCGATGCAGAGCGATCTGTACTGTGATACGGTGTGGTCTGAACTGGGATACGGAGCGATCGGAACTGTGTTACAGAGCGATCTGCACGGGGATACGATGTGATCTGCACTGGGATATGGTGAGATCTGCACTGGGATACGGAGCTATCGGTACCGGGTTACAGCTTCAAATGTAATGGGATACTGGGTTATTTGCACTGGGATACAGATTGATTAATACTGTGATACGGAGCGATCTGCACTGGGATACGAAGCGATCTGCAATGCAATGCACAGCGATCTGTATTGGGATATGGTGTGATCTGCACTGGGATATGGAGCGATCGGTACTGAGTTACATATCGATCTGCACTGGAATACGGAGTGATCTGCACTGGGATATGGAGCGATCTGCACTGGGATATGGAGCGATCTGCACTGGGATACGGAGCAATCTGAACTGGGATATGGAGCGATCTGAACTGGGATATGGAGTGATCTGCACTGGGATACGGAGTGATCTGCACGGGGATACCGAGTGATCTGCACTGGGATATGGAGCGATATGCACTGGGATACGGAGCAATCTGAACTGGGATATGGAGCGATCTGAACTGGGATATGGAGTGATCTGCACTGGGATACGGAGTGAGCGCTACTGGGATATGGCTTGATGTGTACTGGGATATAGGGTTATCGCACTGGGGTACGGATCGATCTGTACTGGGATACGCAGTGATCTGTACTGGGATACGGGGTTTTCTGAACTGAGATACAGAGTGATCTGCACTGGGATACGGAGCGATTTGCACTGGGAAATGGAACGATCTGTAGTGGGATACGAAGCGATCTGTACTGGGATAAGATGCAATCTGCACTGGGATACAGATTGATCTTTACCAGGATGCGGGGTGTTATACCGTGCGATATGGTGGGATGTGCACTGGGATATGGAGCGATCTGCACTGGGATACAGAGCGATCTGAACAGGGATACAGAGTAATCAGTACTGGGATACGGAGAGATCTGCTGGGATACTGAGCGAAAGGTACTGTGTTACAGAGCGATCTGCACTGCGATACAGAGCGATCTGCACTGGGATACGGTGAGATCTGCTGGGATACGGAACGATCGGTACTGTGTTACAGAGCGATCTGCACTGGGATACATTGAGATCTGCACTGGGATACGGAGCGATCGGTACTGGGTTATGGCTTGAAATGTACTGGGATACGGGGTTTTTTACACTGGGATACTGATTGATCAATACTGGGATAAGGAGCGATCTGCACTGGGATACGAAGTGATCTGCTTTGCAATACAGAGTGATCTGTACTGGGATATGGTGTGATCTGCACTGGGATATGGTGCGATCAGTACTGAGTTACAGATCGATCTGCACTGGGATACAGAGTGATCTGCACTGGGATACGGAGCGATCTGAACTTGGATATGGAGCGATCTGAACTGGGATATGGAGTTATTTGCACTGGGATACGGAGCGATCGGTACTGGGTTATGGCTTGAAATGTACGGTGATATGGAGTTATTTGCACTGGGATACAGATTGATCTGCACTGGGATACGGCACGATCTGCACTTGGTTACGGAGCGATCTGTAATGTGATACGGTGCGGTCTGCACTGGATTACGGACTGATCTGCACTGGGATACAGAGCGATCTGCACTGGGATATGGAGCGATCTGCACAGGGATACAGAGCGATCTGAACAGGGATACAGAGCGATCTGCACTGGGATATGAAGCAATCTGCTCTGCGATACAGTGCGATCTGTACTGGGATACGGTGTGATCTGCTGGGATACGGAGCGATCGGCACTGTGTTACAGTGCGATCTGCACTGGGATACAGAGCGATCTGCACTGTGATGCAGAGTGATCTGTACTGGGATACAGAGCGATCTGCACTGGGATATGAAGCGATCTGCTCTGCGATACGGTGCGATCTGCACTGGGATATGGAGCGATCTGCACTGGGATACGATGTGATCTGCACTGGGATACGGAGCGATCGGTACTGGGTTATGGCTTGAAATGTACTGGGATATGGGGTTATTTGAACTGGGATACAGATTGATCTGTACTGGGATACGGAGCGATCTGCACTGCGATGCAGAGCGATCTGTACTGTATTACGGTATGGTCTGCACTGGGATACGGAGTGATCAGCACTGTATTACAGAGCAATCTGCACTGCAATACGGAGCGCTCTGAACTGGGATACGATGTGATCTGCACTGGGATACGCAGCGATCGGTACTGAGTTACAGATCGATCTGCACTGGGATACGGAGCGATCTGAACTGGGATATGGAGCGATCTGAACTGGGATATGGAGTAATCTGCAAGGGGATACGGAGTGAGCGCTACTGGGAAATGGCTTGATATGTACTGGGATATAGGGTTATCGCACTGGGGTACGGATCGATCTATACTGGGATACAGAGTGATCTGTACTGGGATACGGGGTTTTCTGAACTGAGATACAGAGTGATCTGCACTGGGATATGGAGCGATTTGCACTGGGATACGGAACGATCTGTACTGGGATATGCGGTGATCTGCATTGGGATACAGAGTGACCTGTACTGGGATACAAAGCGATCTGTACTGGGATACATATTGATCTTTAACTGGATGCGGGGTGTTATAAAGTGCGATATGGTGGGATGTGCACTGGGATATGGAGCGATCTGCACTGGGATACAGAGCGATCTGAACAGGGATACAGAGTGATCTGTACTGCGATACGGAGAGATCTGCTGGGATACGTAGCGATCGGTACTGTGTTACAGAGCGATCTGCACTGCGATACAGAGCGATCTGCACTGGGATATGGTGAGATCTGCACTGGGATACGGAGCGATCGGTACTGGGTTATGGCTTGAAATGTACTGGGATACTGGGTTATTTGCACTGGGATACAGATTGATCTGTACTGGGATACGGCGCGATCTGCACTGGGATATGGAGCGATCTGCACTGCGATGCAGAGCGATCTGTACTGTGATATGGTGTGATCTGCACTGGGATATGGAGCGATCGGTACTGAGTTACATATCGATCTGCACTGGAATACGGAGTGATCTGCACTGGGATATGGAGCGATCTGTACTGTGTTACAGAACAATCTGCACTGCAATACGGAGCACTCTGCACTGTGATACGGTGTGATCTGCACTGGGATACGGAGCAATCGTTACTGGTTACGGCTTGAAATGTATTGGGATGCGAGGTTATTTGCACTGGGATACAGATTGATCTGCAATGGGATACGGAGCGATCTGAACTGGGATATGGAGCGATCTGAACTGGGATATGGAGTTATTTGCACTGGGATACGGAGCGATCAGTACTGGGTTATGGCTTGAAATGTACGGTGATATGGAGTTATTTGCACTGGGATACAGATTGATCTGCAGTGGGATACGGCACGATCTGCACTTGGTTACGGAGCGATCTGCACTGCGTTACAGAGCGATCTGTAATGTGATACGGTGTGGTCTGCACTGGCATACGGAGTGATCTGCACTGGGATACAGAGCGATCTGCACTGGGATATGGAGCGATCTGCACAGGCATACAGAGCGATCTGAACAGGGATACAGAGCGATCTGCACTGGGATATGAAGCAATCTGCTCTGCGATACAGTGCGATCTGTATTGGGATACGGTGTGATCTGCTGGGATACGGAGCGATCGGCACTGTGTTACAGTGCGATCTGCACTGGGATACAGAGCGATCTGCACTGTGATACAGAGTGATCT
The DNA here is from genome assembly GCA_026770705.1 of Isurus oxyrinchus. Lineage (NCBI taxonomy): Eukaryota > Metazoa > Chordata > Chondrichthyes > Lamniformes > Lamnidae > Isurus > Isurus oxyrinchus. The sequence goes on from JANJGN010000111.1 coordinate 969,304, forward strand.
GTACTGGGATACAGAGCGATCTGCACTGGGATATGAAGCGATCTGCTCTGCGATATGGTGCGATCTGCACTGGGATATGGAGCGATCTGCACTGGGATACGATGTGATCTGCACTGGGATACGGAGCGATCGGTACTGGGTTATGGCTTGAAGTGTACTGGGATATGGGGTTATTTGAACTGGGATACAGATTGATCTGTACTGGGATACGGCACGATCTGCACTTGGATATGGAGCGATCTGCACTGCGTTACAGAGCGATCTGTATTGTGATATGGTGTGGTCTGCACTGGGATACAGAGCGATCAGTACTGTGTTACAGAGCGATTTGCACTGCAATACGGAGCGCTCTACACTGGGATACGATGTGATCTGCACTGTGAATACGGAGTGATCGGTACTGGGTCACGGCTTGAAATGTACTGGGATATGGGGTTATTTGCACAGGGATAGAGATTGATCAATATTGGGATACGGAACGATCTGCACTGGGATATGGTGTGATCTGCACTGGGATACAGATTGATCTGTACCGGGATGCGGGGTGTTATAAACTGTGATACGGTGTGATCTTCATAGGGATACAGAGCGATCTGCACTGTGATACAGAGCAATCTGTACTGGGATACGGTGTGATCTGCACTGGGATATGGAGCGATCTGTACAGTGTTACAGAACAATCTGCACTGCAATACGGAGCGCTCTGCACTGTGATACGGTGTGATCTGCACTGGGATACGGAGCGATCGGTACTGTGATACGGTGCGGTCTGCACTGGGATCCGGAGCGATCAGTACTGTGTTACAGAAGAATTTGCACTGCAATACGGAGCGCTCTGCACTGGGATACGATGTGATCTGCACTGGGATACGGAGCGATCGGTACAGGGTTACGGCTTGAAATGTACTGGGATACGGGGTTATTTGCACTGGGATACAGATTGATCAATACTGGGATACGGAGCGATCTGCACTGGGATCTGAAGTGATCGGTACTGAGTTACAGATCGATATGCACTGGGATACGGAGCGATCTGCACAGGGATATGGAGCAATCTGAACTGGGATATGGAGAAATCTGAACAGGGATATGGAGTGATCTGCACTTGGATACAGAGTGAGCGCTACTGGGATATGGCTTGATATGTACTGGGATATAGGGTTATCGCACTGTGGTACGGATCGATCTGTACTGGGATACGGAGTGATCTGTACTGGGATACGGGGTTTTCTGAACTGAGATACAGAGTGATCTGCACTGGGATATGGAGCAATTTGCACTGGGATACGGAACGATCTGTACTGGGATATGGGGTGATCTGCACTGGGATATGAAGCGATCTGCTCTGCGATACAGAGCGATATGCACTGGCATATGAGGTTATTTGAACTGGGATACACATTGATCTGTACTGGGATACGGAGCGATCTGCACTGCGATGCAGAGTGATCTGTACTGTATTACGGTACGGTCTGCACTGGGATACGGAGTGATCAGTACTGTATTACAGAGCAATCTGCACTGCAATACAGAGCGCTCTGAACTGGGATATGGTGGATCTGCACTGGGATATGGAGCGATCGGTACTGAGTTACAGATCGATCTGCACTGGGATACAGAGCGATCTGAACTGGGATATGGAGCGATCTGCACTGGGATATGGAGTAATCTGCAAGGGGACACGGAGTGAGCGCTACTGGGAAATGGCTTTATATGTACTGGGATATAGGGTTATCGCACTGGGGTACGGATCGATCTATACTGGGATACAGAGTGATCTGTACTGGGATACGGGGTTTTCTGAACTGAGATACAGAGTGATCTGCACTGGGATATGGAGTGATTTGCACTGGGATACGGAACGATCTGTACTGGGATATGCGGTGATCTGCATTGGGATACAGAGTGACCTGTACTGGGATACAAAGCGATCTGTACTGGGATACATATTGATCTTTAACTGGATGCGGGGTGTTATAAAGTGCGATATGGTGGGATGTGCACTGGGATACGGAGCGATCTGTACTGGGATACAGAGCGATCTGAACAGGGATACAGAGTGATCTGTACTGCGATACGGAGAGATCTGCTGGGATACGTAGCGATCGGTACTGTGTTACAGAGCGATCTGCACTGCGATACAGAGCGATCTGCACTGGGATATGGTGAGATCTGCACTGGGATACGGAGCGATCGGTACTGGGTTATGGCTTGAAATGTACTGGGATACTGGGTTATTTGCACTGGGATACAGATTGATCTGTACTGGGATACGGCGCGATCTGCACTGGGATATGGAGCGATCTGCACTGCGATGCAGAGCGATCTGTACTGTGATACGGTGTGGTCTGAACTGGGATACGGAGCGATCGGAACTGTGTTACAGAGCGATCTGCACGGGGATACGATGTGATCTGCACTGGGATATGGTGAGATCTGCACTGGGATACGGAGCTATCGGTACCGGGTTACGGCTTCAAATGTAATGGGATACTGGGTTATTTGCACTGGGATACAGATTGATTAATACTGTGATACGGAGCGATCTGCACTGGGATACGAAGCGATCTGCAATGCAATGCACAGCGATCTGTATTGGGATATGGTGTGATCTGCACTGGGATATGGAGCGATCGGTACTGAGTTACATATCGATCTGCACTGGAATACGGAGTGATCTGCACTGGGATATGGAGCGATCTGCACTGGGATATGGAGCGATCTGCACTGGGATACGGAGCAATCTGAACTGGGATATGGAGCGATCTGAACTGGGATATGGAGTGATCTGCACTGGGATACGGAGTGATCTGCACGGGGATACCGAGTGATCTGCACTGGGATATGGAGCGATATGCACTGGGATACGGAGCAATCTGAACTGGGATATGGAGCGATCTGAACTGGGATATGGAGTGATCTGCACTGGGATACGGAGTGAGCGCTACTGGGATATGGCTTGATGTGTACTGGGATATAGGGTTATCGCACTGGGGTACGGATCGATCTGTACTGGGATACGCAGTGATCTGTACTGGGATACGGGGTTTTCTGAACTGAGATACAGAGTGATCTGCACTGGGATACGGAGCGATTTGCACTGGGAAATGGAACGATCTGTAGTGGGATACGAAGCGATCTGTACTGGGATAAGATGCAATCTGCACTGGGATACAGATTGATCTTTACCAGGATGCGGGGTGTTATACCGTGCGATATGGTGGGATGTGCACTGGGATATGGAGCGATCTGCACTGGGATACAGAGCGATCTGAACAGGGATACAGAGTAATCAGTACTGGGATACGGAGAGATCTGCTGGGATACTGAGCGAAAGGTACTGTGTTACAGAGCGATCTGCACTGCGATACAGAGCGATCTGCACTGGGATACGGTGAGATCTGCTGGGATACGGAACGATCGGTACTGTGTTACAGAGCGATCTGCACTGGGATACATTGAGATCTGCACTGGGATACGGAGCGATCGGTACTGGGTTATGGCTTGAAATGTACTGGGATACGGGGTTTTTTACACTGGGATACTGATTGATCAATACTGGGATAAGGAGCGATCTGCACTGGGATACGAAGTGATCTGCTTTGCAATACAGAGTGATCTGTACTGGGATATGGTGTGATCTGCACTGGGATATGGTGCGATCAGTACTGAGTTACAGATCGATCTGCACTGGGATACAGAGTGATCTGCACTGGGATACGGAGCGATCTGAACTTGGATATGGAGCGATCTGAACTGGGATATGGAGTTATTTGCACTGGGATACGGAGCGATCGGTACTGGGTTATGGCTTGAAATGTACGGTGATATGGAGTTATTTGCACTGGGATACAGATTGATCTGCACTGGGATACGGCACGATCTGCACTTGGTTACGGAGCGATCTGTAATGTGATACGGTGCGGTCTGCACTGGATTACGGACTGATCTGCACTGGGATACAGAGCGATCTGCACTGGGATATGGAGCGATCTGCACAGGGATACAGAGCGATCTGAACAGGGATACAGAGCGATCTGCACTGGGATATGAAGCAATCTGCTCTGCGATACAGTGCGATCTGTACTGGGATACGGTGTGATCTGCTGGGATACGGAGCGATCGGCACTGTGTTACAGTGCGATCTGCACTGGGATACAGAGCGATCTGCACTGTGATGCAGAGTGATCTGTACTGGGATACAGAGCGATCTGCACTGGGATATGAAGCGATCTGCTCTGCGATACGGTGCGATCTGCACTGGGATATGGAGCGATCTGCACTGGGATACGATGTGATCTGCACTGGGATACGGAGCGATCGGTACTGGGTTATGGCTTGAAATGTACTGGGATATGGGGTTATTTGAACTGGGATACAGATTGATCTGTACTGGGATACGGAGCGATCTGCACTGCGATGCAGAGCGATCTGTACTGTATTACGGTATGGTCTGCACTGGGATACGGAGTGATCAGCACTGTATTACAGAGCAATCTGCACTGCAATACGGAGCGCTCTGAACTGGGATACGATGTGATCTGCACTGGGATACGCAGCGATCGGTACTGAGTTACAGATCGATCTGCACTGGGATACGGAGCGATCTGAACTGGGATATGGAGCGATCTGAACTGGGATATGGAGTAATCTGCAAGGGGATACGGAGTGAGCGCTACTGGGAAATGGCTTGATATGTACTGGGATATAGGGTTATCGCACTGGGGTACGGATCGATCTATACTGGGATACAGAGTGATCTGTACTGGGATACGGGGTTTTCTGAACTGAGATACAGAGTGATCTGCACTGGGATATGGAGCGATTTGCACTGGGATACGGAACGATCTGTACTGGGATATGCGGTGATCTGCATTGGGATACAGAGTGACCTGTACTGGGATACAAAGCGATCTGTACTGGGATACATATTGATCTTTAACTGGATGCGGGGTGTTATAAAGTGCGATATGGTGGGATGTGCACTGGGATATGGAGCGATCTGCACTGGGATACAGAGCGATCTGAACAGGGATACAGAGTGATCTGTACTGCGATACGGAGAGATCTGCTGGGATACGTAGCGATCGGTACTGTGTTACAGAGCGATCTGCACTGCGATACAGAGCGATCTGCACTGGGATATGGTGAGATCTGCACTGGGATACGGAGCGATCGGTACTGGGTTATGGCTTGAAATGTACTGGGATACTGGGTTATTTGCACTGGGATACAGATTGATCTGTACTGGGATACGGCGCGATCTGCACTGGGATATGGAGCGATCTGCACTGCGATGCAGAGCGATCTGTACTGTGATATGGTGTGATCTGCACTGGGATATGGAGCGATCGGTACTGAGTTACATATCGATCTGCACTGGAATACGGAGTGATCTGCACTGGGATATGGAGCGATCTGTACTGTGTTACAGAACAATCTGCACTGCAATACGGAGCGCTCTGCACTGTGATACGGTGTGATCTGCACTGGGATACGGAGCAATCGTTACTGGTTACGGCTTGAAATGTATTGGGATGCGAGGTTATTTGCACTGGGATACAGATTGATCTGCAATGGGATACGGAGCGATCTGAACTGGGATATGGAGCGATCTGAACTGGGATATGGAGTTATTTGCACTGGGATACGGAGCGATCAGTACTGGGTTATGGCTTGAAATGTACGGTGATATGGAGTTATTTGCACTGGGATACAGATTGATCTGCAGTGGGATACGGCACGATCTGCACTTGGTTACGGAGCGATCTGCACTGCGTTACAGAGCGATCTGTAATGTGATACGGTGTGGTCTGCACTGGCATACGGAGTGATCTGCACTGGGATACAGAGCGATCTGCACTGGGATATGGAGCGATCTGCACAGGCATACAGAGCGATCTGAACAGGGATACAGAGCGATCTGCACTGGGATATGAAGCAATCTGCTCTGCGATACAGTGCGATCTGTATTGGGATACGGTGTGATCTGCTGGGATACGGAGCGATCGGCACTGTGTTACAGTGCGATCTGCACTGGGATACAGAGCGATCTGCACTGTGATACAGAGTGATCTGTACTGGGATACAGAGCGATCTGCACTGGGATATGAAGCGATCTGCTCTGCGATATGGTGCGATCTGCACTGGGATATGGAGCGATCTGCACTGGGATACGATGTGATCTGCACTGGGATATGGAGCGATCGGTACTGGGTTATGGCTTGAAGTGTACTGGGATATGGGGTTATTTGAACTGGGATACAGATTGATCTGTACTGGGATACGGCACGATCTGCACTTGGATATGGAGCGATCTGCACTGCGTTACAGAGCGATCTGTATTGTGATATGGTGTGGTCTGCACTGGGATACAGAGCGATCAGTACTGTGTTACAGAGCGATTTGCACTGCAATACGGAGCGCTCTACACTGGGATACGATGTGATCTGCACTGTGAATACGGAGTGATCGGTACTGGGTCACGGCTTGAAATGTACTGGGATATGGGGTTATTTGCACAGGGATAGAGATTGATCAATATTGGGATACGGAACGATCTGCACTGGGATATGGTGTGATCTGCACTGGGATACAGATTGATCTGTACCGGGATGCGGGGTGTTATAAACTGTGATACGGTGTGATCTTCATAGGGATACAGAGCGATCTGCACTGTGATACAGAGCAATCTGTACTGGGATACGGTGTGATCTGCACTGGGATATGGAGCGATCTGTACAGTGTTACAGAACAATCTGCACTGCAATACGGAGCGCTCTGCACTGTGATACGGTGTGATCTGCACTGGGATATGGAGCAATCGGTACTGGTTACGGCTTGAAATGTACTGGGATGCAATTTTATTTGCACTGGGATACAGATTGATCTGCACTGGGATACGGAGCGATCTGCACTGGGATACGAAGAAATCTGCACTGCGATACAAAGCAATCTGTACTGGGATATGGTGTGATCTGCACTGGGAAACGGAGCGATTGGTACTGAGTTACAGAGCGATCTGCATTGGGATATGGAGCGATCTGCACTGGGATACGGAGCAATCTGAACTGGGATATGGAGTGATCTGAACTGGGATATGGAGTGATCTGCACTGGGGTACGGAGTGAGTGCTACTGAGATACGGCTTGATATGTACTGGGGTATAGGGTTATCGCACTGTGGTACGGATCAATCTGTACTGGGATACGGAGTGATCTGTACTGGGATACTGGGTGTTCTGAACGAAGATACAGTATGATCTGCACTGGGATACGGAGCGATTTGCACTGGGATACGGAATGATCTGTACTGGGTTATGGGGTGATCTGCATTGGGATACGGAGTGACCTGTACTGGGATACGAAGCGATCTGTACTGGGATACGATGCAATCTGCGCTGGGATACAGATTGATCTTTACCAGGATGCAGGGTGTTATAAAGTGCGATATGGTGGGATGTGCACTGGGATACGGAGCAATCTGCACTGGGATACCGAGCGATCTGCACTGTGATACACAGTGATCTGTACTGGGATACGGAGAGATCTGCTGGGATACGGAGCGATCGGTACTGTGTTACAGAGCGATCTGCACTGCGATACACAGCGATCTGCACTGGGATACGATGAGATCTGCTGGGATATGGAGCAATCGGTACTGTGTTACAGAGCGAGCTGCACTGCAATACAGAGCGATCTGCACTGGGATACGGTGAGATCTGCACTGGGATATGGAGCGATCGGTACTGGGTTATGGCTTGAAATGTACTGGGATACGGGGTTATTTGCACTGCGATACACATTGATCAACACTGGGATAAGGAGCGATCTGCACTGGGATATGGTGTGAACTGCACTGGGATATGGAGCGATCGGTACTGAGTTACAGATCGATCTGCACTGGGATACGGAGCGATCTGCAATAGGATACAGAGTAATCTGAACTGGGATATGGAGCGATCTGAACTGGGATATGGAGTGTTCTGCATTGGGATACGAGTGATTGGTATTGGGTTATGGCTTGAAGTGTACTGTGATATGGAGCTTTTGCACTGGGATACAGATTGATCTGTACTGGGATACGGCACAATCTGCACTTGGATACAGAGCGATCTGCACTGTGATACAGAGCGATATGTACTGTGATAAGGTGTGATCTGCACTGGGATACGGAGCGATCGGTACTGTGATACGGTGCGGTCTGCACTGGGATCCGGAGCGATCAGTACTGTGTTACAGAAGAATTTGCACTGCAATACGGAGCGCTCTGCACTGGGATACGATGTGATCTGCACTGGGATACGAAGCTATCGGTACAGGGTTACGGCTTGAAATGTACTGGGATACGGGGTTATTTGCACTGGGATACAGATTGATCAATACTGGGATACGGAGCGATCTGCACTGGGATACGAAGCGATCGGTACTGAGTTACAGATCGATATGCACTGGGATACGGAGCGATCTGCCCAGGGATACGGAGCAATCTGAACTGGGATATGGAGAAATCTGAACAGGGATATGGAGTGATCTGCACTTGGATACAGAGTGAGCGCTACTGGGATATGGCTTGATATGTACTGGGATATAGGGTTATCGCACTGTGGTACGGATCGATCTGTACTGGGATACGGAGTGATCTGTACTGGGATACGGGGTTTTCTGAACTGAGATACAGAGTGATCTGCACTGGGATATGGAGCGATTTGCACTGGGATACGGAACGATCTGTACTGGGATATGGGGTGATCTGCACTGGGATATGAAGCGATCTGCTCTGCGATACAGAGCGATATGCACTGGCATATGGAGTTATTTGAACTGGGATACACATTGATCTGTACTGGGATACGGAGCGATCTGCACTGCGATGCAGAGCGATCTGTACTGTATTACGGTACGGTCTGCACTGGGATACGGAGTGATCAGTACTGTATTACAGAAAAATCTGCACTGCAATACAGAGCGCTCTGAACTGGGATATGGTGTGATCTGCACTGGGATATGGAGCGATCTGTACAGTGTTACAGAACAATCTGCACTGCAATACGGAGCGCTCTGCACTGTGATACGGTGTGATCTGCACTGGGATATGGAGCAATCGGTACTGGTTACGGCTTGAAATGTACTGGGATGCGAGGTTATTTGCACTGGGATACAGATTGATCTGCACTGGGATACGGAGCGATCTGCACTGGGATACGAAGAAATCTGCACTGCGATACAAAGCGATCTGTACTGGGATATGGTGTGATCTGCACTGGGAAACGGAGCGATTGGTACTGAGTTACAGAGCGATCTGCAGTGGGATATGGAGCGATCTGCACTGGGATACGGAGCAATCTGAACTGGGATATGGAGTGATCTGAACTGTGATATGGAGTGATCTGCACTGGGGTACGGAGTGAGTGCTACTGAGATACGGCTTGATATGTACTGGGGTATAGGGTTATCGCACTGTGGTACGGATCAATCTGTACTGGGATACGGAGTGATCTGTACTGGGATACTGGGTGTTCTGAACTGAGATACAGTATGATCTGCACTGGGATACGGAGCGATTTGCACTGGGATACGGAATGATCTGTACTGGGTTATGGGGTGATCTGCATTGGGATACGGAGTGACCTGTACTGGGATACGAAGCGATCTGTACTGGGATACGATGCAATCTGCGCTGGGATACAGATTGATCTTTACCAGGATGCGGGGTGTTATAAAGTGCGATATGGTGGGATGTGCACTGGGATACGGAGCAATCTGCACTGGGATACCGAGCGATCTGCACTGTGATACACAGTGATCTGTACTGGGATACGGAGAGATCTGCTGGGATACGGAGCGATCGGTACTGTGTTACAGAGCGATCTGCACTGCGATACACAGCGATCTGCACTGGGATACGATGAGATCTGCTGGGATATGGAGCAATCGGTACTGTGTTACAGAGCGAGCTGCACTGCAATACGGAGCGATCTGCACTGGGATACGGTGAGATCTGCACTGGGATATGGAGCGATCGGTACTGGGTTATGGCTTGAAATGTACTGGGATACGGGGTTATTTGCACTCCGACACACATTGATCAACACTGGGATAAGGAGCGATCTGCACTGGGATATGGTGTGAACTGCACTGGGATATGGAGCGATCGGTACTGAGTTACAGATCGATCTGCACTGGGATACGGAGCGATCTGCAATAGGATACAGAGTAATCTGAACTGGGATATGGAGCGATCTGAACTGGGATATGGAGTGTTCTGCATTGGGATACGAGTGATTGGTACTGGGTTATGGCTTGAAGTGTACTGTGATATGGAGCTTTTGCACTGGGATACAGATTGATCTGTACTGGGATACGGCACAATCTGCACTTGGATACAGAGCGATCTGCACTGTGATACAGAGCGATATGTACTGTGATAAGGTGTGATCTGCACTGGGATCCGGAGCGATCAGTACTGTGTTACAGAAGAATTTGCACTGCAATACGGAGCGCTCTGCACTGGGATACGATGTGATCTGCACTGGGATACGGAGCGATCGGTACAGGGTTACGGCTTGAAATGTACTGGGATACGGGGTTATTTGCACTGGGATACAGATTGATCAATACTGGGATACGGAGCGATCTGCACTGGGATACGAAGCGATCGGTACTGAGTTACAGATCGATATGCACTGGGATACGGAGCGATCTGCCCAGGGATACGGAGCAATCTGTACTGGGATATGGAGAAATCTGAACAGGGATATGGAGTGATCTGCACTTGGATACAGAGTGAGCGCTACTGGGATATGGCTTGATATGTACTGGGATATAGGGTTATCGCACTGTGGTACGGATCGATCTGTACTGGGATACGGAGTGATCTGTACTGGGATACGGGGTTTTCTGAACTGAGATACAGAGTGATCTGCACTGGGATATGGAGCGATTTGCACTGGGATACGGAACGATCTGTACTGGGATATGGGGTGATCTGCACTGGGATATGAAGCAATCTGCTCTGCGATACAGAGCGATATGCACTGGCATATGGGGTTATTTGAACTGGGATACACATTGATCTGTACTGGGATAAGGAGCGATCTGCACTGTGATGCAGAGCGATCTGTACTGTATTACGGTACGGTCTGCACTGGGATACGGAGTGATCAGTACTGTATTACAGAGCAATCTGCACTGCAATACAGAGCGCTCTGAACTGGGATATGGTGTGATCTGCACTGGGATATGGAGCGATCGGTACTGAGTTACAGATCGATCTGCACTGGGATACGGAGCGATCTGAACTGGGATATGGAGCGATCTGAACTGGGATATGGGGTAATCTGCAAGGGGATACGGAGTGAGCGCTACTGGGAAATGGCTTGATATGTACTGGGATATAGGGTTATCGCACTGGGGTACGGATCGATCTATACTGGGATACAGAGTGATCTGTACTGGGATACGGGGTTTTCTGAACTGAGATACAGAGTGATCTGCACTGGGATATGGAGCGATTTGCACTGGGATACGGAACGATCTGTACTGGGATATGCGGTGATCTGCATTGGGATACAGAGTGACCTGTACTGGGATACAAAGCGATCTGTACTGGGATACATATTGATCTTTAACTGGATGCGGGGTGTTATAAAGTGCGATATGGTGGGATGTGCACTGGGATACGGAGCGATCTGCACTGGGATACAGAGCGATCTGAACAGGGATACAGAGTGATCTGTACTGCGATACAGAGAGATCTGCTGGGATACGTAGCGATCGGTACTGTGTTACAGAGCGATCTGCACTGCGATACAGAGCGATCTGCACTGGGATATGGTGAGATCTGCACTGGGATACGGAGCGATCGGTACTGGGTTATGGCTTGAAATGTACTGGGATACTGGGTTATTTGCACTGGGATACAGATTGATCTGTACTGGGATACGGCGCGATCTGCACTGGGATATGGAGCGATCTGCACTGCGATGCAGAGCGATCTGTACTGTGATACGGTGTGGTCTGAACTGGGATACGGAGCGATCGGAACTGTGTTACAGAGCGATCTGCACGGGGATACGATGTGATCTGCACTGGGATATGCTGAGATCTGCACTGGGATACGGAGCGATCGGTACTGTGATACGGTGCGGTCTGCACTGGGATACGGAGCGATCAGTACTGTGTTACAGAAGAATTTGCACTGCAATACGGAGCGCTCTGCACTGGGATACGATGTGATCTGCACTGGGATACGGAGCGATCGGTACAGGGTTACGGCTTGAAATGTACTGGGATATGGGGTTATTTGCACTGGGATACAGATTGATCAATACTGGGATACGGAGCGATCTGCACTGGGATACGAAGCGATCGGTACTGAGTTACAGATCGATATGCACTGGGATACGGAGCGATCTGCCCAGGGATACGGAGCAATCTGTACTGGGATATGGAGAAATCTGAACAGGGATATGGAGTGATCTGCACTTGGATACAGAGTGAGCGCTACTGGGATATGGCTTGATATGTACTGGGATATAGGGTTATCGCACTGTGGTACGGATCGATCTGTACTGGGATACGGAGTGATCTGTACTGGGATACGGGGTTTTCTGAACTGAGATACAGAGTGATCTGCACTGGGATATGGAGCGATTTGCACTGGGATACGGAACGATCTGTACTGGGATATGGGGTGATCTGCACTGGGATATGAAGCGATCTGCTCTGCGATACAGAGCGATATGCACTGGCATATGGGGTTATTTGAACTGGGATACACATTGATCTGTACTGGGATACGGAGCGATCTGCACTGCGATGCAGAGCGATCTGTACAGTATTACGGTACGGTCTGCACTGGGATACGGAGTGATCAGTACTGTATTACAGAGCAATCTGCACTGCAATACAGAGCGCTCTGAACTGGGATATGGTGTGATCTGCACTGGGATATGGAGCGCTCGGTACTGAGTTACAGATCGATCTGCACTGGGATACGGAGCGATCTGAACTGGGATATGGAGCGATCTGAACTGGGATATGGAGTAATCTGCAAGGGGATACGGAGTGAGCACTACTGGGAAATGGCTGGATATGTACTGGGATATAGGGTTATCGCACTGGGGTACGGATCGATCTATACTGGGATACAGAGTGATCTGTACTGGGATACGGGGTTTTCTGAACTGAGATACAGAGTGATCTGCACTGGGATATGGAGCGATTTGCACTGGGATACGGAACGATCTGTACTGGGATATGCGGTGATCTGCATTGGGATACAGAGTGACCTGTACTGGGATACAAAGCGATCTGTACTGGGATACATATTGATCTTTAACTGGATGCGGGGTGTTATAAAGTGCGATATGGTGGGATGTGCACTGGGATACGGAGCGATCTGCACTGGGGTACAGAGCGATCTGAACAGGGATACAGAGTGATCTGTACTGCGATACAGAGAGATCTGCTGGGATACGTAGCGATCGGTACTGTGTTACAGAGCGATCTGCACTGCGATACAGAGCGATCTGCACTGGGATATGGTGAGATCTGCACTGGGATACGGAGCGATCGGTACTGGGTTATGGCTTGAAATGTACTGGGATACTGGGTTATTTGCACTGGGATACAGATTGATCTGTACTGGGATACGGCGCGATCTGCACTGGGATATGGAGCGATCTGCACTGCGATGCAGAGCGATCTGTACTGTGATACGGTGTGGTCTGAACTGGGATACGGAGCGATCGGAACTGTGTTACAGAGCGATCTGCACGGGGATACGATGTGATCTGCACTGGGATATGGTGAGATCTGCACTGGGATACGGAGCTATCGGTACCGGGTTACGGCTTCAAATGTAATGGGATACTGGGTTATTTGCACTGGGATACAGATTGATTAATACTGGGATACGGTGCGATCTGCACTGGGATACGAAGCGATCTGCAATGCAATGCACAGCGATCTGTACTGGGATATGGTGTGATCTGCACTGGGATATGGAGCGATCGGTACTGAGTTACATATCGATCTGCACTGGAATACGGAGTGATCTGCACTGGGATATGGAGTGATCTGCACTGGGATACAGAGTGAGCGCTACTGGGATATGGCTTGATGTGTACTGGGATATAGGGTTATCACACTGGGGTACGGATCGATCTGTACTGGGATACGCAGTGATCTGTACTGGGATACGGGGTTTTCTGAACTGAGATACAGAGTGATCTGCACTGGGATACGGAGCGATTTGCACTGGGAAATGGAACGATCTGTAGTGGGATACGAAGCGATCTGTACTGGGATAAGATGCAATCTGCACTGGGATACAGATTGATCTTTACCAGGATGCGGGGTGTTATACAGTGCGATATGGTGGGATGTGCACTGGGATACGGAGCGATCTGCACTGGGATACAGAGCGATCTGAACAGGGATACAGAGTGATCTGTACTGGGATACGGAGAGATCTGCTGGGATACTGAGCGAAAGGTACTGTGTTACAGAGCGATCTGCACTGCGATACAGAGCGATCTGAACTGGGATATGGAGTGATCTGCACTGGGGTACGGAGTGAGCGCTACTGAGATACGTCTTGATATGTACTGGGATATAGGGTTATCGCACTGTGGTACGGATCAATCTGTACTGGGATACGGAGTGATCTGTACTGGGATACTGGGTGTTCTGAACTGAGATACAGTGTGATCTGCACTGGGATACGCAGCGATTTGCACTGGGATATGGAACGATCTGTACTGGGTAATGGGGTGATCTGCATTGGGATACGAAGTGACCTGTACTGGAATACAAAGCGATCTGTACTGGGATACGATGCAATCAGCGCTGGGATACAGATTGATCTTTACCAGGATGCGGGGTGTTATAAAGTGCGATATGGTGGGATGTGCACTGGGATACGGAGCGATCTGCACTGGGATACAGAGCGATCTGAACAGGGATACAGAGTGATCTGTACTGGGATACGGAGAGATCTGCTGGGATACTGAGCGAAAGGTACTGTGTTACAGAGCGATCTGCACTGCGATACAGAGCGATCTGAACTGGGATATGGAGTGATCTGCACTGGGGTACGGAGTGAGCGCTACTGAGATACGTCTTGATATGTACTGGGATATAGGGTTATCGCACTGTGGTACGGATCAATCTGTACTGGGATACGGAGTGATCTGTACTGGGATACTGGGTGTTCTGAACTGAGATACAGTGTGATCTGCACTGGGATACGCAGCGATTTGCACTGGGATATGGAACGATCTGTACTGGGTAATGGGGTGATCTGCATTGGGATACGAAGTGACCTGTACTGGAATACAAAGCGATCTGTACTGGGATACGATGCAATCTGCGCTGGGATACAGATTGATCTTTACCAGGATGCGGGGTGTTATAAAGTGCGATATGGTGGGATGTGCACTGGGATATGGAGCAATCTGCACTGGGATACAGAGCGATCTGCACTGTGATACACAGTGATCTGTACTGGGATACGGAGAGATCTGCTGGGATACGGAGCGATCGGTACTGTGTTACAGAGCGATCTGCACTGCGATACACAGCGATCTGCACTGGGATACGGTGAGATCTGCACTGGGATATGGAGCGATCGGTACTGGGTTATGGCTTGAAATGTACTGGGATACGGGGTTATTTGCACTGCGATACAGATTGATCAACACTGGGATAAGGAGCGATCTGCACTAGGATATGGTGTGAACTGCACTGGGATATGGAGCGATCGGTACTGAGTTACAGATCGATCTGCACTGGGATACGGAGCGATCTGCAATAGGATACAGAGTAATCTGAACTTGGATATGGATCGATCTGAACTGGGATATGGAGTGATCTGCACTGGGATACGAGTGATTGGTACTGGGTTATGGCTTGAAGTGTGCTGTGATATGGAGCTTTTGCACTGGGATACAGATTGATCTGCATTGGGATACGGCACAATCTGCACTTGGATACGGAGCGATCTGCACTGTGATACAGAGCGATATGTACTGTGATAAGGTGTGATCTGCACTGGGATACGGAGCGATCGGTACTGTGATACGGTGCGGTCTGCACTGGGATCCGGAGCGATCAGTACTGTGTTACAGAAGAATTTGCACTGCAATACGGAGCGCTCTGCACTGGGATACGATGTGATCTGCACTGGGATACAGAGCGATCGGTACAGGGTTATGGCTTGAAATGTACTGGGATACGGGGTTATTTGCCCTGGAATACAGATTGATCAATACTGGGATACGGAGCGATCTGCACTGGGATACGAAGCGATCGGTACTGAGTTACAGATCGATATGCACTGGGATACGGAGCGATCTGCCCAGGGATACGGAGCAATCTGAACTGGGATATGGAGAAATCTGAACAGGGATATGGAGTGATCTGCACTTGGATACAGAGTGAGCGCTACTGAGATATGGTTTGATATGTACTGGGATATAGGGTTATCGCACTGTGGTACGGATCGATCTGTACTGGGATACGGAGTGATCTGTACTGGGATACGGGGTTTTCTGAACTGAGATACAGAGTGATCTGCACTGGGATATGTAGCGATTTGCACTGGGATACGGAACGATCTGTACTGGGATATGGGGTGATCTGCACTGGGATACAGAGCGATCTGCACTGTGATACAGGCTGATCTGTACTGGGACATGGAGCGATCTGCACTGGGATATGAAGCGATCTGCTCTGCGATACAGAGCGATATGCCCTGGCATATGGGGTTATTTGAACTGGGATACACATTGATCTGTACTGGGATACGGAGCGATCTGCACTGCGATGCAGAGCGATCTGTACTGTATTACGGTACGGTCTGCACTGGGATACGGAGTGATCAGTACTGTATTACAGAGCAATCTGCACTGCAATACAGAGCGCTCTGAACTGGGATATGGTGTGATCTGCACTGGGATATGGAGCGATCGGTACTGAGTTACAGATCGATCTGCACTGGGATACGGAGCGATCTGAACTGGGATATGGAGCGATCTGAACTGGGATATGGAGTAATCTGCAAGTGGATACGGAGTGAGCACTACTGGGAAATGGCTTGATATGTCCTGGGATATAGGGTTATCGCACTGGGGTACGGATCGATCTATACTGGGATACAGAGTGATCTGTACTGGGATACGGGGTTTTCTGAACTGAGATACAGAGTGATCTGCACTGGGATATGGAGCGATTTGCACTGGGATACGGAACGATCTGTACTGGGATATGCGGTGATCTGCATTGGGATACAGAGTGACCTGTACTGGGATACAAAGCGATCTGTACTGGGATACATATTGATCTTTAACTGGATGCGAGGTGTTATAAAGTGCGATATGGTGGGATGTGCACTGGGATATGGAGCGATCTGCACTGGGATACAGAGCGATCTGAACAGGGATACAGAGTGATCTGTACTGCGATACGGAGAGATCTGCTGGGATACGTAGCGATCGGTACTGCGTTACAGAGCGATCTGCACTGCGATACAGAGCGATCTGCACTGGGATATGGTGAGATCTGCACTGGGATACGGAGCGATCGGTACTGGGTTATGGCTTGAAATGTACTGGGATACTGGGTTATTTGCACTGGGATACAGATTGATCTGTACTGGGATACGGCGCAATCTGCACTGGGATATGGAGCGATCTGCACTGCGATGCAGAGCGATCTGTACTGTGATACGGTGTGGTCTGAACTGGGATACGGAGCGATCGGAACTGTGTTACAGAGTGATCTGCACGGGGATACGATGTGATCTGCACTGGGATATGGAGCGATCTGCACTGGGATATGGAGCTATCTGCACTGGGATACGGAGCAATCTGAACTGGGATATGGAGTGATCTGAACTGGGATATGGAGTGATCTGCACTGGGATACGGAGTGATCTGCACTGGGATATGGAGCGATCTGCACTGGGATACGGAGTGATCTGCACTGGGATATGGAGTGATATGCACTGGGATACGGAGCAATCTGAACTGGGATATGGAGTGATCTGCACTGGGATACAGAGTGATCTGCACTCGGATATGGAGCGATCTGCACTGGGATACGGAGTGATCTGCACTGGGATATGGAGCGATATGCACTGGGATACGGAGCAATCTGAACTGGGATATGGAGTGATCTGCACTGGGATACGGAGTGAGCGCTACTGGGATATGGCTTGATGTGTACTGGGATATAGGGTTATCGCACTGGGGTACGGATTGATCTGTACTGGGACACGCAGTGATCTGTACTGGGATACTGGGTTTTCTGAACTGAGATACAGAGTGATCTGCACTGGGATACGGAGCGATTTGCACTGGGAAATGGAACGATCTGTACTGGGATACGAAGCGATCTGTACTGGGATAAGATGCAATCTGCACTGGGATACAGATTGATCTTTACCAGGATGCGGGGTGTTATACAGTGCGATATGGTGGGATGTGCACTGGGATATGGAGCGATCTGCACTGGGATACAGAGCGATCTGAACAGGGATACAGAGTGATCTGTACTGGGATACGGAGAGATCTGCTGGGATACGGAGCGAAAGGTACTGTGTTACAGAGCGATCTGCACTGCGATACAGAGCGATCTGCACTGGGATACGGTGAGATCTGCTGGGATACGGAACGATCGGTACTGTGTTACAGAGCGATCTGCACTGGGATACATTGAGATCTGCACTGGGATACGGAGCAATCGGTACTGGGTTATGGCTTGAAATGTACTGGGATACGGGGTTTTTTACACTGGGATACTGATTGATCAATACTGGGATAAGGAGCGATCTGCACTGGGATACGAAGTGATCTGCACTGCAATACAGAGCGATCTGTACTGGGATATGGTGTGATCTGCACTGGGATATGGTGCGATCAGTACTGAGTTACAGATCGATCTGCACTGGGATACGGAGTGATCTGCACTGGGATACGGAGCGATCTGAACTTGGATATGGAGCGATCTGAACTGGGATATGGAGTTATTGGCACTGGGATACGGAGCGATCGGTACTGGGTTATGGCTTGAAATGTACGGTGATATGGAGTTATTTGCACTGGGATACAGATTGATCTGCAATGGGATACGGCACGATCTGCACTTGGTTACGGAGCGCTCTGTAATGTGATACGGTGTGGTCTGCACTGGGATACGGAGTGATCTGCACTGGGATACAGAGCGATCTGCACTGGGATATGGAGCGATCTGCACAGGGATACAGAGCGATCTGAACAGGGATACAGATCGATCTGCACTGGGATATGAAGCAATCTGCTCTGCGATACAGTGCGATCTGTACTGGGATACGGTGTGATCTGCTGGGATACGGAACGATCGGCACTGTGTTACAGTGCGATCTGCACTGGGATACAGAGCGATCTGCACTGTGATGCAGAGTGATCTGTACTGGGATACAGAGCGATCTGCACTGGGATATGAAGCGATCTGCTCTGCGATACGGTGCGATCTGCACTGGGATATGGAGCGATCTGCACTGGGATACGATGTGATCTGCACTGGGATACGGAGCGATCGGTACTGGGTTATGGCTTGAAATGTACTGGGATATGGGGTTATTTGAACTGGGATACAGATTGATCTGTACTGGGATATGGAGCGATCTGCACTGCGATGCAGAGCGATCTGTACTGTATTACGGTATGGTCTGCACTGGGATACGGAGTGATCAGCACTGTATTACAGAGCAATCTGCACTGCAATACGGAGCGCTCTGAACTGGGATACGATGTGATCTGCACTGGGATACGCAGCGATCGGTACTGTGTTACAGTGTGATCTGCACTTGGATACGGAGCGATCTGCACTGGGATACAGAGCGATCTGTACTGTGATACAGTGTGGTCTGCACTGGGATACGGAGCGATCAGTACTGTGTTACAGAGCGATCTGCACTGCAATACGGTGCGCTCTGCACTGGGATACGATGTGATCTGCACTGGGATACGGAGCGATCGGTACTGTGTTATGGCTTGAAATGTACTGGGATAAGGGGTGATTTGCACTGGGATACAGATTGTTCAATACTGGGATACGAAGCGATCTGCACTGGGATTTGGAGCGATCTGCACTGCGATACAGAGCGATCTGTACTGGGATATGGTGTGATCTGCACTGGGATATGGAGCGATCGGCACTGAGTTACAGATCGATCTGCACTGGGATACGGAGCGATCTGAACTGGGATATGGAGCGATCTGCACTGGGATATGGAGTAATCTGCAAATGGATATGGAGTGAGCGCTACTGGGAAATGGCTTGATATGTACTGGGATATAGGGTTTTCGCACTGGGGTACGGATCGATCTGTGCTGGGATACGGGGTTTTCTGAACTGAGATACAGAGTGATCTGCACTGGGATATGGAGCGATTTGCACTGGGATACGGAACGATCTGTACTGGGATATGGGGTGATCTGCGTTGGGATACGGAGTGACCTGTACTGGGATACAAAGCAATCTGTACTGGGATACATATTGATCTCTACCGGGATGCGAGGTGTTATAAAGTGCGATATGGTGGGATGTGCACTGGGATATGGAGTGATCTGCACTGGGATACAGAGCGATCTGCACTGGGATATGGAGCGATCTGCACAGGGATACAGAGCGATCTGAACAGGGATACAGATCGATCTGCACTGGGATATGAAGCAATCTGCTCTGCGATACAGTGCGATCTGTACTGGGATACGGAGTGATCTGCACTGGGATACGGAGCGATCTGAACTTGGATATGGAGTGATCTGAACTGGGATATGGAGTTATTGGCACTGGGATACGGAGCGATCGGTACTGGGTTATGGCTTGAAATGTACGGTGATATGGAGTTATTTGCACTGGGATACAGATTGATCTGCACTGGGATACGGCACGATCTGCACTTGGTTACGGAGCGATCTGTAATGTGATACGGTGTGGTCTGCACTGGGATACGGAGTGATCTGCACTGGGATACAGAGCGATCTGCACTGGGATATGGAGCGATCTGCACAGGGATACAGAGCGATCTGAACAGGGATACAGATCGATCTGCACTGGGATATGAAGCAATCTGCTCTGCGATACAGTGCGATCTGTACTGGGATACGGTGTGATCTGCTGGGATACGGAACGATCGGCACTGTGTTACAGTGCGATCTGCACTGGGATACAGAGCGATCTGCACTGTGATGCAGAGTGATCTGTACTGGGATACAGAGCGATCTGCACTGGGATATGAAGCGATCTGCTCTGCGATACGGTGCGATCTGCACTGGGATATGGAGCGATCTGCACTGGGATACGATGTGATCTGCACTGGGATACGGAGCGATCGGTACTGGGTTATGGCTTGAAATGTACTGGGATATGGGGTTATTTGAACTGGGATACAGATTGATCTGTACTGGGATATGGAGCGATCTGCACTGCGATGCAGAGCGATCTGTACTGTATTACGGTATGGTCTGCACTGGGATACGGAGTGATCAGCACTGTATTACAGAGCAATCTGCACTGCAATACGGAGCGCTCTGAACTGGGATACGATGTGATCTGCACTGGGATACGCAGCGATCGGTACTGTGTTACAGTGTGATCTGCACTTGGATACGGAGCGATCTGCACTGGGATACAGAGCGATCTGTACTGTGATACAGTGTGGTCTGCACTGGGATACGGAGCGATCAGTACTGTGTTACAGAGCGATCTGCACTGCAATACGGTGCGCTCTGCACTGGGATACGATGTGATCTGCACTGGGATACGGAGCGATCGGTACTGTGTTATGGCTTGAAATGTACTGGGATAAGGGGTGATTTGCACTGGGATACAGATTGTTCAATACTGGGATACGAAGCGATCTGCACTGGGATATGGAGCGATCTGCACTGCGATACAGAGCGATCTGTACTGGGATATGGTGTGATCTGCACTGGGATATGGAGCGATCGGCACTGAGTTACAGATCGATCTGCACTGGGATACGGAGCGATCTGAACTGGGATATGGAGCGATCTGCACTGGGATATGGAGTAATCTGCAAATGGATATGGAGTGAGCGCTACTGGGAAATGGCTTGATATGTACTGGGATATAGGGTTTTCGCACTGGGGTACGGATCGATCTGTGCTGGGATACGGGGTTTTCTGAACTGAGATACAGAGTGATCTGCACTGGGATATGGAGCGATTTGCACTGGGATACGGAACGATCTGTACTGGGATATGGGGTGATCTGCGTTGGGATACGGAGTGACCTGTACTGGGATACAAAGCAATCTGTACTGGGATACATATTGATCTCTACCGGGATGCGAGGTGTTATAAAGTGCGATATGGTGGGATGTGCACTGGGATATGGAGTGATCTGCACTGGGATACAGAGCGATCTGAACAGGGATACAGAGTGATCTGCACTGGGATACGGAGAGATCTGCTGGGATACGTAGCGATCGGTACCGTGTTACAGAGCGATCTGCACTGCGATACAGAGCGATCTGCACTGGGATATGGTGAGATCTGCACTGGGATACGGAGCGATCGGTACTGGGTTATGGCTTGAAATGTACTGGGGTATGGAGTTATTTGCATTGGGATACAGATTGATCTGTACTGCGATACTGCGCGATCTGCACTGGGATATGGAGCGATCTGCACTGCGATACAGAGCGATCTGTACTGTGATACGGTGTGGTCTGCACTGGGATACGGAGCGATCGGTACTCTGTTACAGAGCGATCTGCACTGCAATACGGAGTGCTCTGCACTGGGATACGATGTGATCTGCACTGGGATATGGAGTGATCGGTACTGGGTTACGGCTTGAAATGTACTGGGATACTGGGTTATTTGCTTTGGGATACAGATTGATCAATACTGGGATACGGAGCGATCTGCACTGGGATACGAAGCGATCTGCACTGCAATGCACAGCGATCTGTACTGGGATATGGTGTGATCTGCACTGGGATATGGAGCGATCTGCACTGGGATACGGAGCAATCTGAACTGGGATATGGAGCGATCTGAACTGGGATATGGAGTGATCTGCACTGGGATACGGAGTGATCGCTACAGAGATATGGCTTGATATGTACTGGGATATAGGGTTATCGCACTGGGGTACGGATCGATCTGTACTGCGATACGCAGTGATCTGTACTGGGATACGGGGTTTTCTGAACTGAGATACAGAGTGATCTGCACTGGGATACAGAGCGATTTGCACTGGGATACGGAACGATCTGTACTGGGATACGAAGCGATCTGTACTGGGATACGATGCAATCTGCACTGGGATACAGATTGATCTTTACCTGGATGCGGGGTGTTATAAAGTGCGATATGGTGGGATGTGCACTGGGATACGGAGCGATCTGCACTGGGATACAGAGCGATCTGAGCAGGGATACAGAGTGATCTGTACTGGGATACGGAGAGATCTGCTGGGATACGGAGCGATCGGTACTGTGTTACAGAGCAATCTGCACTGCGATACAGAGCGATCTGCACTGGGATACGGTGAGATCTGCTGGGATACGGAGCGATCGGTACTGTGTTACATTGCGATCTGCACTGCGATACAGAGCGATCTGCACTGGGATACGTTGAGATCTGCACTGGGATACGGAGCGATCGGTACTGTGTTATGGCTTGAAATGTACTGGAATGCGAAGTTATTTGCACTGGGATACTGATTGATCAATACTGGGATAAGGAGCAATCTGCACTGGGATACGAAGCCATCTGCACTGCGATACAGAGCGATCTGTACTGGGATATGGTGTGATCTGCACTGGGATATGGTGCAATCAGTACTGAGTTACAGATCGATCTGCACTGGGATACGGAGCGATCTGCACTGGGATACGGTGCGATCTGAACTGGGATATGG
This sequence comes from Isurus oxyrinchus, assembly GCA_026770705.1. Lineage (NCBI taxonomy): Eukaryota > Metazoa > Chordata > Chondrichthyes > Lamniformes > Lamnidae > Isurus > Isurus oxyrinchus. The sequence continues at coordinate 993,246 of JANJGN010000111.1, forward strand.
AGTGATCTGTACTGGGATACAGAGCGATCTGCACTGGGATATGAAGTGATCTGCTCTGCGATACAGTGCGATCTGCACTGGGATATGGAGCGATCTGCACTGGGATATGATGTTATCTGCACTGGGATACGGAGCGATCGGTACTGGGTTATGGCTTGAAATGTGCTGGGATATGGGGTTATTTGAACTGGGATACAGATTGATCTGTACTGGGATACGGAGTGATCTGCACTGCGATGCGGAGAGATCTGAACTGGGATATGGAGTGATCTGCAAGGGGATACGGAGTGAGCGCTACTGGGAAATGGCTTGATATGTACTGGGATATGGAGTTATTTGCACTGGGATACAGATTGATCTGTACTGGGATACGGCACGTTCTGCACTTGGATTCGGAGCGATCTGCACTGCGTTACAGAGCGATCTGTATTGTGATACGGTGTGGTCTGCACTGGGATACGGAGCGATCAGTACTGTGTTACAGAGCGATTTGCACTGCAATACGGAGTGCTCTACACTGGGATACGATGTGATCTGCACTGTGAATACGGAGTGATCGGTACTAGGTCACGGCTTGAAAAGTACTGGGATACGGGGTTATTTGCACTGGGATACTGATTGATCAATACTGGGATAAGGAGCGATCTGCACTGCGATACGAAGCCATCTGCACTGCGATACAGAGCGATCTGTACTGGGATATGGTGTGATCTGCACTGGGATATGGTGCGATCAGTACTGAGTTACAGATCGATCTGCACTGGGATACGGAGTGAACTGCACTGGGATACGGTGCGATCTGAACTGGGATATGGAGTGATCTGCAAGGGGATACGGTGTGAGCGCTACTGGGAAATGGCTTGATATGTACTGGGATATGGAGTTATTTGCACTGGGATACAGATTGATCCGTACTGGGATACGGCACGATCTGCACTTGGATACGGAGCGATCTGCACTGCGTTACAGAGTGAACTGTATTGTGATATGCTGTGGTCTGCACTGGGATACAGAGCGATCAGTACTGTGTTACAGAGCGATTTGCACTGGGATACAGAGCGATCTGCACTGTGATACAGAGTGATCTGTACTGGGATACAGAGCGATCTGCACTTGGATATGAAGCGATCTGCTCTGCGATACAGTGCGAACTGCACTGGGATATGGAGCGATCTGCACTGGGATATGATGTGTTTTGCACTGGGATACGGAGCATTCGGCACTGGGTTATGGCTTGAAATGTACTGGGATATGGGGTTATTTGAACTGGGATACAGATTGATCTGTACTGGGATACGGAGCGATCTGTACTGCGATGCAGAGTGATCTGTACTGTATTACGGTGTGGTCTGCACTGGGATACGGAGTGATCAGTACTGTATTACAGAGCATTCTGCACTGCAATATGGAGCGCTCTGAACTGGGATACGATGTGATCTGCACTGGGATACGGAGTGATCGGTACTGTGTTACAGTGCGATCTGCACTTGGATACGGAGCGATATGCACTGGGATACAGAGCGATCTGTACTGTCATACGATGTGGTCTGCACTGCGATACGGAGCGATCAGTACTGTGTTAAAGAGCGATCTGCACTGCAAACGGAGCGCTCTGCACTGGGATACGATGTGATCTGCACTGGGATACGGAGCGATCGGTACTCGGTTACGGCTTGAAATGTACTGGGATAAGGTGCTATTTGGACTGGGATACAGATTGATCAATACTGGGATACGGAGCGAACTGCACTGGGATACGAAACGATCTGCACTGCGATACAGAGCGATCTGTACTGGGATATGGTGTGATCTGCACTGGGATATGGAGCGATCGGTACTGAGTTACAGATCAATCTGCACTGGGATACGGAGCGATCTGAACTGGGATATGGAGCGATCTGAACTGGGATATGGAGTGATCTGCAAATGGATACGGAGTGAGCGCTACTGGGAAATGGCTTGATATGTACTGGGATATTGGGTTATCGCACTGGGGCACGGATCGATCTGTACTGGGATACAGAGTGATCTGTACTGGGATACGGGGTTTTCTGAACTGAGATACAGAGTGATCTGCACTGGGATATGGAGCGATTTGCACTGGGATACGGAACGATCTGTACTGGGATATGGGGTGATCTGCATTGGGATACGGAGTGGCCTGTACTGGGATACAAAGCGATCTGTACTGGGATACATATTGATCTATACCGGGATGCGGGGTGTTTTAAAGTGCGATATGGTGGGATCTGCACTGGGATACAGAGCGATCTGAACAGGGATAAAGAGTGATCTGTACTTGGATACGGAGAGATCTGCTGGGATACGTAGCAATCGGTACTGTGTTACAGAGCGATCTGCACTGCGATACAGAGCGATCTGCACTGGGATATGGTGAGATCTGCACTGGGATACAGAGCGATTGGTACTGGGTTATGGCTTGAAATGTACTGGGATATGGAGTTATTTGCACTGGGATACAGATTGATCTGTACTGCGATACGGCGCGATCTGTACTGGGATATGGAGCGATCTGCACTGCGATGCAGAGTGATCTGTAGAGTGATACAGTGTGGTCTGCACTGGGATACGGAGTGATCAGTACTGTGTTACAGAGCGATCTGCACTGCAATACGGAGCGCTCTGCACTGGGATACGTTGTGATCTGCACTGGGATACGGAGCGATCGGTACTGGGTTACAGCTTGAAAAGTACTGGGATAGTGGGTTATTTGCACTGGGATACAGATTGATCAATACTGGGATACGGAGCGATCTGCACTGGGATACGAAGCGATCTGCACTGCGATGCACAGTGATCTGTACTGGGATATGGTGTGATCTGCACTGGGATATGGAGCGATCGGGACTGAGTTACAGATCGATCTGCACTGGGATACGGAGCGATCTGCACTGGGATACGGAGCAATCTGAACTGGGATATGGAGCGATCTACACTGGGATACGGATTGAACACTACTGGGATATGGCTTGATATGTACTGGGATTTAGGGTTATCGCACTGGGGTACGGATCGATCTGTACTGGGATATGGAGTGATCTGTACTGGGATACGGGGTTTTCTGAACTGAGATACAGAGTGATCTGCACTGGGATACGGAGCGATTTTCACTGGGATACGGAACGATCTGTACTGGGATATGGGGTGATCTGCACTGGGATACGCAGTGACCTGTATTGGGATACGAAGCGATCTGTACTGGGATTCGATGCGATCTGCACTGGGATACATATTGATCTTTACCAGGATGCAGGTTGTTATAAAGTGCAATATGGTGGGATCTGCACTGGGATACGGAATGATCTGCACTGGGATACAGAGCAATCTGCACTGGGATATGGAGCGATCTGCACTGGGATACAGAGCAATGTGAACAGGGATACGGAGTGATCTGTAACGGGATACGTTATGATCTGCTGGGATACGGAGCGATCGGTACTGTGATACAGTGCGATCTGCACTGGGATACAGCGCGATCTGCACTGTGATACAGAGTGATCTGTACTGGGATACAGAGTGATCCGCACTGGGATATGGAGCGATCTGCTCTGCGATACAGAGCGATCTGCACTGGGATATGGAGCGATCTGCATTCGGATATGATGTGATCTGCACTGGGATACGGAACGATCGGTACTGGGTTATGGCTTGAAATGTACTAGGATATGGGTTTATTTGAACTGGGATACAGATTGATCTGTACTGGGATACGAAGCGATCTGCACTGCGATGCAGAGAGATCTGTAGTGTGATACGGTGTAGTCTGCACTGGGATACGGAGCGATCAGTACTGTGTTACAGAGCGATCTGCACTGCAATACGGAGTGCTCTGCACTGGGATACGATGTGATCTGCACTGGGATACGGAGCTATCGGTACTGAGTTACAGATCGATCTGCACTGGGATACGGAGCTATCAGTACTGTGTTACGGCTTGAAGTGTACTGGGATACTGGCTTATTTGCCCTGGGATACAGATTGATCAATACTTGGATATGGAGCGATCTGCACTGGGATACGAAGCGATCTGCACTGCGATGCACAGCGATCTGTACTGGGATATGGTGTGATCTGCACTGGGATATAGAGCAAACGGTACTGGGTTACAGATCGATCTGCACTGGGATACAGAGCGATCTGTACTGGGATACGGGGTGTTCTGCAGTGAGATACAGAGTGATCTGCACTGGGATACTGAGCAATCTGAACTGGGATATGGAGCGATCTGCACTGGGATACGAAGCGATCTGCATTGAGATACGGAGTGACCTGTACTGGGATACAAAGCGATCTGTACTGGGATATGATGCAATCTGCACTGGGATACATATTGATCTTTACCAGGATGCGGGGTGTTATAAAGTGCGATATGGTGGGATGTGCACTGGGATACGGAACGATCTGCACTGGGATACAGAGCGATCTGAACAGGGATACAGAGTGATCTGTACTGGGATACGGAGAGATCTGCTGGGATACGTAGCGATCGGCACTGTGTTACAGACCGATCTGCACTGCGATACAGAGCGATCTGCACTGGGATACGGTGAGATCTGCACTGGGATACGGAGCGATCGGTACTTGGTTATGGCTTGAAATGTACTGGGATATTGAGTTATTTGCACTGGGATACAGATTGATCTGCACTGGGATACGGCGCGATCTGCACTGGGATACGGAGCGATCTGCACTGCGATACAGAGCGATCTGTACTGTGATACGGTGTGGTCTGCACTGGGATACGGAGCGATCGGTACCTTGTTACAGAGCGATCTGCACTGAAATAAGGAGCGCTCTGCAGTGGGAAACAATGTGATCTGCACTGGGATACGGAGCGATCGATACTTGGTTACGTCTTGAAATGTACCGGGATACTGGGTTATTTGCACTGGGATGCAGATTGATCAATGCTGTGATACGGAGCAATCTGCACTGGGATATGAAGCGATCTGCACTGCGATGCACACCGATCTGTTCTGGGATATGGTGTGATCTGCACTGGGATATGGAGCAATCTGAACTGGGATATGGAGCGATCTGAACTGGGATATGGAGTGATCTGCACTGGGATACGGAGTGAGCGCTACTTGGATATGGCCTGATATGTACTGGGATATAGGGTTATCGCACTGGGTGCGGATCGATCTGTACTGGGATACGGAGTGATCTGTACTGGGATACTGGGTTTTCTGAACTGAGATACAGAGTGATCTGCACTGGGATACGGAGCGATTTTCACTGGGATACGGAACGATCTGTACTGGGTTATGGGGTGATCTGCACTGGGATACGGAGTGACCTGCATTGGGACACGAAGCGATCTGTACTGGGATACGATGCAATCTGCACTGGGATACATATTTATCTTTACCAGGATGCAGGTTGTTAAAAATTGCGATATGGTGGGATCTGCACTGGGATATGGAGCGATCTGCACTGCGATGCAGAGCGATCTGTACCGGGACACGATGTGATCTTCTGGGATACGGCGCGATCGGTACTGTGTTACAGAGCGATCTGCACTGGGATACAGAGCGATCTGCACTGTGATACAGAGTGATCTGTACTGGGATACGGAGCGATCTGCTCTGCGATACAGAGCGATCTGCACTGGGATATGGAGCGAACTGCACTGGGATACGATGTGATCTGCACTGGGATACAGAGCGATCGGTACTGGGTTATGGATTGAAATGTACTGGGATATGGGGTTATTTGCACTGGGATACAGATTAATCTGTTTTGGGATACAGAGCGAGCTGCACTAGGATATGGAGTGATCTGCACTGTGATGCAGAGCTATCTGTACTGTGATACGGTGTGATCTGCACTGGGATACGGAGTGATCAGCACTGGGTTACAGAGCGATCTTCACTGGGATACGGAGCGATCTGCACTGGCATATGATGTGATCTGCACTGGGAGACGGAGCGATCGGTACTGGGTTACGGCTTGAAATGTACTGGGAGACAGGATTATTTGCATTGAGATACAGATTGATCTGCTCTGGGATACGGGGTGATCTGTACTGGGATGTGGGTTGAACGGTACTGGGACACGAGCAATCTGTACTGGGAGATGGTGTGATCTGTAATGGGATAGGATATGATCTGTACTGGGATATGGGGTGATCTGTACTGGGATATGGGTGAGCTGTATTGGGATACGGTGCGATCTCTACTGGGATAGGCGGTGATCTGTACTGGGATACAGAGCGATCTGCACTGGGATATGGAGCGATCAGTACTGGGATACGGATTGATCTGCACAGGGATACATTGCAGTCTGCACTGGGATACGAAGCAATCTGTACTGGGATATGGTGCAATCTGCACTGGGATAATGATTGATCTGTACCAGGATGCGGGTTGTTATAAACTGCGATATTGTGTGATCTGCACTGGGATACGGAGTGATCTGCACTGTGATACAAAGTGATCTGTACTGGGATACGGTGTGATCTGCAATGGGATACAGAGCAATTGGTACTGTGTTACAGAGCGATCTGAACTGTAATACAGAGCGCTCTGCACTGGGATACGGTGTGATCTGCACTGGGATACGGAGCAATCTGTACTGGTTACGGCTTGAAATGTACTGGGTTAGACGATTATTTGCATTGGGATTCAGATTGATCTGTGCTGAGATACGGAGCGATCTGCACTTGGTTACAGAGTTATCTACACTGGGATATGCTGTGATCTACACTCAGATACGAAGTGATTTGTACTAGGATCCGGTGTGATCTGTACTGGGACATGGTGTGATCTGCATTGGGATATGGAGCAATCTGCACTGGGATATGGAGTGATCTGTCCCGGATACGACATGATCTGCACTGGGATACTGTGTATTCTATACTCAGATATGGCGTGACCTGTACTGGGATACGAAGCGTTCTGTACTGGGATACGATGCAATCTGCACTGGGATACAGATTGATCTTTACCAGAATGCGGTTTGTTATAAACTGCGATACGGTGTGATCTGCACTGTGATACAGAGCGATCTGTACTGGGATATGGTGTGATCTGCACTTGGATACAGATTGATCTGTACCAGGATCCGGGGTGGTATAAACTGTGATATGGTGTGATCTGCACTGGGATACGGAGCGATCTGCACTGTGATACAGAGCGATCTGTACTGGGATACGGTATGATCTGCACTGGGATACGGATTGATCTGCACTGTGATACAGAGCGATCTGTACTGGGATACGGTGTGATCTGCAGTGGGATACAGATTGATCTGTACCAGGATGCAGGGTGTTATAAAGTGCGATATGTTGGGATCTGCACGGGGATACGGAGCGATCAGCACTGGGTTACAGAGCGATCTGCACTGTGATACAGAGTTATCTGTACTGGGATACGGAGCGATTGGTACTGGGTTATGGCTTGAAATGTACTGGGATATGGGGTTATTTGAACTGGGATACAGATTGATCTGTACTGGGATATGGAGCGATCTGCACTGCGATGCAGAGCGATCTGTACTGTATTACGGTATGGTCTGCACTGGGATACGGAGTGATCAGCACTGTATTACAGAGCAATCTGCACTACAATACGGAGCGCTCTGAACTGGGATACGATGTGATCTGCACTGGGATACGCAGCGATCGGTACTGTGTTACAGTGTGATCTGCACTTGGATACGGAGCGATCTGCACTGGGATACAGAGCGATCTGTACTGTGATACAGTGTGGTCTGCACTGGGATACGGAGCGATCAGTACTGTGTTACAGAGCGATCTGCACTGCAATACGGTGTGCTCTGCACTGGGATACGATGTGATCTGCACTGGGATACGGAGCGATCGGTACTGTGTTATGGCTTGAAATGTACTGGGATAAGGGGTGATTTGCACTGGGATACAGATTGTTCAATACTGGGATACGAAGCGATCTGCACTGGGATATGGAGCGATCTGCACTGCGATACAGAGCGATCTGTACTGGGATATGGTGTGATCTGCACTGGGATATGGAGCGATCGGCACTGAGTTACAGATCGATCTGCACTGGGATACGGAGCGATCTGAACTGGGATATGGAGCGATCTGCACTGGGATATGGAGTAATCTGCAAATGGATATGGAGTGAGCGCTACTGGGAAATGGCTTGATATGTACTGGGATATAGGGTTTTCGCACTGGGGTACGGATCGATCTGTGCTGGGATACGGGGTTTTCTGAACTGAGATACAGAGTGATCTGCACTGGGATATGGAGCGATTTGCACTGGGATACGGAACGATCTGTACTGGGATATGGGGTGATCTGCGTTGGGATACGGAGTGACCTGTACTGGGATACAAAGCAATCTGTACTGGGATACATATTGATCTCTACCGGGATGCGAGGTGTTATAAAGTGCGATATGGTGGGATGTGCACTGGGATATGGAGTGATCTGCACTGGGATACAGAGCGATCTGAACAGGGATACAGAGTGATCTGCACTGGGATACGGAGAGATCTGCTGGGATACGTAGCGATCGGTACCGTGTTACAGAGCGATCTGCACTGCGATACAGAGCGATCTGCAGTGGGATATGGTGAGATCTACACTGGGATATGGAGCGATCGGTACTGGGTTATGGCTTGAAATGTACTGGGGTATGGAGTTATTTGCATTGGGATACAGATTGATCTGTACTGCGATACTGCGCGATCTGCACTGGGATATGGAGCGATCTGCACTGCGATACAGAGCGATCTGTACTGTGATACGGTGTGGTCTGCACTGGGATACGGAGCGATCGGTACTCTGTTACAGAGCGATCTGCACTGCAATACGGAGTGCTCTGCACTGGGATACGATGTGATCTGCACTGGGATATGGAGTGATCGGTACTGGGTTACGGCTTGAAATGTACTGGGATACTGGGTTATTTGCTTTGGGATACAGATTGATCAATACTGGGATACGGAGCGATCTGCACTGGGATACGAAGCGATCTGCACTGCAATGCACAGCGATCTGTACTGGGATATGGTGTGATCTGCACTGGGATATGGAGCGATCTGCACTGGGATACGGAGCAATCTGAACTGGGATATGGAGCGATCTGAACTGGGATATGGAGTGATCTGCACTGGGATACGGAGTGATCGCTACAGAGATATGGCTTGATATGTACTGGGATATAGGGTTATCGCACTGGGGTACGGATCGATCTGTACTGCGATACGCAGTGATCTGTACTGGGATACGGGGTTTTCTGAACTGAGATACAGAGTGATCTGCACTGGGATACAGAGCGATTTGCACTGGGATACGGAACGATCTGTACTGGGATACGAAGCGATCTGTACTGGGATACGATGCAATCTGCACTGGGATACAGATTGATCTTTACCTGGATGCGGGGTGTTATAAAGTGCGATATGGTGGGATGTGCACTGGGATACGGAGCGATCTGCACTGGGATACAGAGCGATCTGAGCAGGGATACAGAGTGATCTGTACTGGGATACGGAGAGATCTGCTGGGATACGGAGCGATCGGTACTGTGTTACAGAGCGATCTGCACTGCGATACAGAGCGATCTGCACTGGGATACGGTGAGATCTGCTGGAATACGGAGCGATCGGTACTGTGTTACATTGCGATCTGCACTGCGATACAGAGCGATCTGCACTGGGATACGTTGAGATCTGCACTGGGATACGGAGCGATCGGTACTGTGTTATGGCTTGAAATGTACTGGAATGCGAAGTTATTTGCACTGGGATACTGATTGATCAATACTGGGATAAGGAGCAATCTGCACTGGGATACGAAGCCATCTGCACTGCGATACAGAGCGATCTGTACTGGGATATGATGTGATCTGCACTGGGATATGGTGCAATCAGTACTGAGTTACAGTACGATCTGCACTGGGATACAGAGCGATCTGCACTGTGATACAGAGTTATCTGTACTGGGATACGGAGCGATTGGTACTGTGTTACAGAGCAATCTGCACTGTAATACAGAGCAATCTGCACTGGGATATGGTGAGATCTGCACTGGGATACAGATTGATCTGTACCAGGATGCGAGGTGTTATAAACTGTGATACAGTGTGATCTTCATAGGGATACAGAGCGATCTGCACTGTGATACAGAGCAATCTGTAGTGAGATACGGTGTGATCTGCACTGGGATATGGAGCGATCTGCATTGTGTTACAGAACAATCTGCACTGCAATATGGAGCGCTCTGCACTGGGATACGGTGTGATTTGCACTGGGATACGGAGCAATCGGTACTGGGTTACATCTTGAAATGTACTGGGATACGAGGTTATTTGCACTGGGATACAAATTGATCTGCACTGGGATACGGAGCGATCTGCACTGGGATACGAAGAAATCTGCACTGCGATACAATGCGATCTGTACTGGGATATGGTGTGATCTGCAAAGGGATACAGAGCAATCGGTACTGTGTTACAGAGCGATCTGCACTGTAATACAGAGCAATCTGCATTGGGATACGGTGTGATCTGCATTGGGTTACAGATTGATCTGTACCAGGATGCGAGGTGTTATAAACTATGATACGGTGTGAACTTCATAGGGATACAGAGCAATCTGCACTGTGATACAGAGCAATCTGTACTGGGATACGGTGTGATCTGCACTGGGATATGGAGCGATCTGTACTGTGTTACAGAACAATCTGCACTGCAATGCGGAGTGCTCTGCACTGCGATACGGTGTGATCTGCACTGGGATACGGAGCAATCGGTACTGGGTTACGGCTTGAAATGTACTGGGATACGAGGTTATTTGCACTGGGATACAGATTGATCTGCACTGGGATACGAAGAAATCTGCACTGCGATACAAAGCGATCTGTACTGGGATATGGTGTGATCTGCACTGGGATACGGAGCGATTGGTACTGAGTTACAGAGCGATCTGCACTGGGATATGGAGCGATCTGCACTGGGATGCGGAGCAATCTGAACTGGGATATGGAGCGATCTGAACTGGGATATGGAGTGATCTGCACTGGGATACGGAGTGAGCGCTACTGGGATACGGCTTGATATGTACTGGGGTATAGGGTTATCGCACTGTGGTACGGATCAATCTGTACTGGGATACGGAGTGATCTGTACTGGGATACTGGGTGTTCTGAACTGAGATACAGAGTGATCTGCACTGGGATACGGCGCGATTTGCCCTGGGATACGGAACGATCTGTACTGGGTTATGGGCTGATCTGCATTGGGATACGGAGTGACCTGTACTGGGATACGAAGCGATCTGTACTGGGATACGATGCAATCTGCGCTGGGATAGAGATTGATCTTTACCAATATGCAGGGTGTTATAAAGTGCGATATGCTGGTATGTGCACTGGGATACGGAGCGATCTGCACTGGGATACAGAGCGATCTGAACAGGGATACAGATTGATATGTATTGGGATATGGAGAGATCTGCTGGGATACATAGCAATCGGTACTGTGTTACAGAGCGATCTGCACTGCGATAGAGTGATCTGCACTGGGATACGGTGAGATCTGCACTGGGATACGGAGTGATCGGTACTGGGTAATGGCTTGAAATGTAGTGGGATATGGAGTTATTTGCACAGGGATACGGAGCGATCGGTACTGGGTTATGGCTTGAAATGTAATGGGAATCGGGGTTATTTGCACTGGGATCCAGATTGATCTGTACCAGGATGCGAGGTGTTATAAACTGTGATACAGTGTGATCTTCATAGGGATACAGAGCGATCTGCACTGTGATACAGAGCAATCTGTAGTGGGATACGGTGTGATCTGCACTGGGATATGGAGCGATCTGCATTGTGTTACGGAACAATCTGCACTGCAATACGGAGCGCTCTGCACTGGGATACGGTGTGATTTGCACTGGGATACGGAGCAATCGGTACTGGGTTACGTCTTGAAATTTACTGGGATATGAGGTTATTTGCACTGGGATACAGATTGATCTGCACTGGGATACGGAGCGATCTGCACTGGGATACAGAGCGATCTGAACAGGGATACAGAGTGATCTGTACTGGGATACGGAGAGATCTGCTGGGATACGGAGCGAAAGGTACTGTGTTACAGAGCGATCTGCACTGCGATACAGAGCGATCTGCACTGGGATACGGTGAGATCTGCTGGGATACGGAACGATCGGTACCGTGTTACAGAGCGATCTGCACTGGGATACATTGAGATCTGCACTGGGATACGGAGCAATCGGTACTGGGTTATGGCTTGAAATGTACTGGGATATGGGGTTTTTTACACTGGGATACTGATTGATCAATACTGGGATAAGGAGCGATCTGCACTGGGATACGAAGTGATCTGCACTGCAATACAGAGCGATCTGTACTGGGATATGGTGTGATCTGCACTGGGATATGGTGCGATCAGTACTGAGTTACAGATCGATCTGCACTGGGATACGGAGTGATCTGCACTGGGATACGGAGCGATCTGAACTTGGATATGGAGCGATCTGAACTGGGATATGGAGTTATTGGCACTGGGATACGGAGCGATCGGTACTGGGTTATGGCTTGAAATGTACGGTGATATGGAGTTATTTGCACTGGGATACAGATTGATCTGCACTGGGATACGGCACGATCTGCACTTGGTTACGGAGCGATCTGTAATGTGATACGGTGTGGTCTGCACTGGGATACGGAGTGATCTGCACTGGGATACAGAGCGATCTGCACTGGGATATGGAGCGATCTGCACAGGGATACAGAGCGATCTGAACAGGGATACAGATCGATCTGCACTGGGATATGAAGCAATCTGCTCTGCGATACAGTGCAATCTGTACTGGGATACGGTGTGATCTGCTGGGATACGGAACGATCGGCACTGTGTTACAGTGCGATCTGCACTGGGATACAGAGCGATCTGCACTGTGATGCAGAGTGATCTGTACTGGGATACAGAGCGATCTGCACTGGGATATGAAGCGATCTGCTCTGCGATACGGTGCGATCTGCACTGGGATATGGAGCGATCTGCACTGGGATACGATGTGATCTGCACTGGGATACGGAGCGATCGGTACTGGGTTATGGCTTGAAATGTACTGGGATATGGGGTTATTTGAACTGGGATACAGATTGATCTGTACTGGGATATGGAGCGATCTGCACTGCGATGCAGAGCGATCTGTACTGTATTACGGTATGGTCTGCACTGGGATACGGAGTGATCAGCACTGTATTACAGAGCAATCTGCACTGCAATACGGAGCGCTCTGAACTGGGATACGATGTGATCTGCACTGGGATACGCAGCGATCGGTACTGTGTTACAGTGTGATCTGCACTTGGATACGGAGCGATCTGCACTGGGATACAGAGCGATCTGTACTGTGATACAGTGTGGTCTGCACTGGGATACGGAGCGATCAGTACTGTGTTACAGAGCGATCTGCACTGCAATACGGTGTGCTCTGCACTGGGATATGATGTGATCTGCACTGGGATACGGAGCGATCGGTACTGTGTTATGGCTTGAAATGTACTGGGATAAGGGGTGATTTGCACTGGGATACAGATTGTTCAATACTGGGATACGAAGCGATCTGCACTGGGATATGGAGCGATCTGCACTGCGATACAGAGCGATCTGTACTGGGATATGGTGTGATCTGCACTGGGATATGGAGCGATCGGCACTGAGTTACAGATCGATCTGCACTGGGATACGGAGCGATCTGAACTGGGATATGGAGCGATCTGCACTGGGATATGAAGTAATCTGCAAATGGATATGGAGTGAGCGCTACTGGGAAATGGCTTGATATGTACTGGGATATAGGGTTTTCGCACTGGGGTACGGATCGATCTGTGCTGGGATACGGGGTTTTCTGAACTGAGATACAGAGTGATCTGCACTGGGATATGGAGCGATTTGCACTGGGATACGGAACGATCTGTACTGGGATATGGGGTGATCTGCGTTGGGATACGGAGTGACCTGTACTGGGATACAAAGCAATCTGTACTGGGATACATATTGATCTCTACCGGGATGCGAGGTGTTATAAAGTGCGATATGGTGGGATGTGCACTGGGATATGGAGTGATCTGCACTGGGATACAGAGCGATCTGAACAGGGATACAGAGTGATCTGCACTGGGATACGGAGAGATCTGCTGGGATACGTAGCGATCGGTACCGTGTTACAGAGCGATCTGCACTGCGATACAGAGCGATCTGCAGTGGGATATGGTGAGATCTACACTGGGATATGGAGCGATCGGTACTGGGTTATGGCTTGAAATGTACTGGGGTATGGAGTTATTTGCATTGGGATACAGATTGATCTGTACTGCGATACTGCGCGATCTGCACTGGGATATGGAGCGATCTGCACTGCGATACAGAGCGATCTGTACTGTGATACGGTGTGGTCTGCACTGGGATACGGAGCGATCGGTACTCTGTTACAGAGCGATCTGCACTGCAATACAGAGTGCTCTGCACTGGGATACGATGTGATCTGCACTGGGATATGGAGTGATCGGTACTGGGTTACGGCTTGAAATGTACTGGGATACTGGGTTATTTGCTTTGGGATACAGATTGATCAATACTGGGATACGGAGCGATCTGCACTGGGATACGAAGCGATCTGCACTGCAATGCACAGCGATCTGTACTGGGATATGGTGTGATCTGCACTGGGATATGGAGCGATCTGCACTGGGATACGGAGCAATCTGAACTGGGATATGGAGCGATCTGAACTGGGATATGGAGTGATCTGCACTGGGATACGGAGTGATCGCTACAGAGATATGGCTTGATATGTACTGGGATATAGGGTTATCGCACTGGGGTACGGATCGATCTGTACTGCGATACGCAGTGATCTGTACTGGGATACGGGGTTTTCTGAACTGAGATACAGAGTGATCTGCACTGGGATACAGAGCGATTTGCACTGGGATACGGAACGATCTGTACTGGGATACGAAGCGATCTGTACTGGGATACGATGCAATCTGCACTGGGATACAGATTGATCTTTACCTGGATGCGGGGTGTTATAAAGTGCGATATGGTGGGATGTGCACTGGGATACGGAGCGATCTGCACTGGGATACAGAGCGATCTGAGCAGGGATACAGAGTGATCTGTACTGGGATACGGAGAGATCTGCTGGGATACGGAGCGATCGGTACTGTGTTACAGAGCGATCTGCACTGCGATACAGAGCGATCTGCACTGGGATACGGTGAGATCTGCTGGAATACGGAGCGATCGGTACTGTGTTACATTGCGATCTGCACTGCGATACAGAGCGATCTGCACTGGGATACGTTGAGATCTGCACTGGGATACGGAGCGATCGGTACTGTGTTATGGCTTGAAATGTACTGGAATGCGAAGTTATTTGCACTGGGATACTGATTGATCAATACTGGGATAAGGAGCAATCTGCACTGGGATACGAAGCCATCTGCACTGCGATACAGAGCGATCTGTACTGGGATATGATGTGATCTGCACTGGGATATGGTGCAATCAGTACTGAGTTACAGTACGATCTGCACTGGGATACAGAGCGATCTGCACTGTGATACAGAGTTATCTGTACTGGGATACGGAGCGATTGGTACTGTGTTACAGAGCAATCTGCACTGTAATACAGAGCAATCTGCACTGGGATATGGTGAGATCTGCACTGGGATACAGATTGATCTGTACCAGGATGCGAGGTGTTATAAACTGTGATACAGTGTGATCTTCATAGGGATACAGAGCGATCTGCACTGTGATACAGAGCAATCTGTAGTGAGATACGGTGTGATCTGCACTGGGATATGGAGCGATCTGCATTGTGTTACAGAACAATCTGCACTGCAATATGGAGCGCTCTGCACTGGGATACGGTGTGATTTGCACTGGGATACGGAGCAATCGGTACTGGGTTACATCTTGAAATGTACTGGGATACGAGGTTATTTGCACTGGGATACAAATTGATCTGCACTGGGATACGGAGCGATCTGCACTGGGATACGAAGAAATCTGCACTGCGATACAATGCGATCTGTACTGGGATATGGTGTGATCTGCAAAGGGATACAGAGCAATCGGTACTGTGTTACAGAGCGATCTGCACTGTAATACAGAGCAATCTGCATTGGGATACGGTGTGATCTGCATTGGGTTACAGATTGATCTGTACCAGGATGCGAGGTGTTATAAACTATGATACGGTGTGAACTTCATAGGGATACAGAGCAATCTGCACTGTGATACAGAGCAATCTGTACTGGGATACGGTGTGATCTGCACTGGGATATGGAGCGATCTGTACTGTGTTACAGAACAATCTGCACTGCAATGCGGAGTGCTCTGCACTGCGATACGGTGTGATCTGCACTGGGATACGGAGCAATCGGTACTGGGTTACGGCTTGAAATGTACTGGGATACGAGGTTATTTGCACTGGGATACAGATTGATCTGCACTGGGATACGAAGAAATCTGCACTGCGATACAAAGCGATCTGTACTGGGATATGGTGTGATCTGCACTGGGATACGGAGCGATTGGTACTGAGTTACAGAGCGATCTGCACTGGGATATGGAGCGATCTACACTGGGATGCGGAGCAATCTGAACTGGGATATGGAGCGATCTGAACTGGGATATGGAGTGATCTGCACTGGGATACGGAGTGAGCGCTACTGGGATACGGCTTGATATGTACTGGGGTATAGGGTTATCGCACTGTGGTACGGATCAATCTGTACTGGGATACGGAGTGATCTGTACTGGGATACTGGGTGTTCTGAACTGAGATACAGAGTGATCTGCACTGGGATACGGCGCGATTTGCCCTGGGATACGGAACGATCTGTACTGGGTTATGGGCTGATCTGCATTGGGATACGGAGTGACCTGTACTGGGATACGAAGCGATCTGTACTGGGATACGATGCAATCTGCGCTGGGATAGAGATTGATCTTTACCAATATGCAGGGTGTTATAAAGTGCGATATGCTGGTATGTGCACTGGGATACGGAGCGATCTGCACTGGGATACAGAGCGATCTGAACAGGGATACAGATTGATATGTATTGGGATATGGAGAGATCTGCTGGGATACATAGCAATCGGTACTGTGTTACAGAGCGATCTGCACTGCGATAGAGTGATCTGCACTGGGATACGGTGAGATCTGCACTGGGATACGGAGTGATCGGTACTGGGTAATGGCTTGAAATGTAGTGGGATATGGAGTTATTTGCACAGGGATACGGAGCGATCGGTACTGGGTTATGGCTTGAAATGTACTGGGAATCGGGGTTATTTGCACTGGGATCCAGATTGATCTGTACCAGGATGCGAGGTGTTATAAACTGTGATACAGTGTGATCTTCATAGGGATACAGAGCGATCTGCACTGTGATACAGAGCAATCTGTAGTGGGATACGGTGTGATCTGCACTGGGATATGGAGCGATCTGCATTGTGTTACGGAACAATCTGCACTGCAATACGGAGCGCTCTGCACTGGGATACGGTGTGATTTGCACTGGGATACGGAGCAATCGGTACTGGGTTACGTCTTGAAATTTACTGGGATATGAGGTTATTTGCACTGGGATACAGATTGATCTGCACTGGGATACGGAGCGATCTGCACTGGGATACAGAGCGATCTGAACAGGGATACAGAGTGATCTGTACTGGGATACGGAGAGATCTGCTGGGATACGGAGCGAAAGGTACTGTGTTACAGAGCGATCTGCACTGCGATACAGAGCGATCTGCACTGGGATACGGTGAGATCTGCTGGGATACGGAACGATCGGTACCGTGTTACAGAGCGATCTGCACTGGGATACATTGAGATCTGCACTGGGATACGGAGCAATCGGTACTGGGTTATGGCTTGAAATGTACTGGGATATGGGGTTTTTTACACTGGGATACTGATTGATCAATACTGGGATAAGGAGCGATCTGCACTGGGATACGAAGTGATCTGCACTGCAATACAGAGCGATCTGTACTGGGATATGGTGTGATCTGCACTGGGATATGGTGCGATCAGTACTGAGTTACAGATCGATCTGCACTGGGATACGGAGTGATCTGCACTGGGATACGGAGCGATCTGAACTTGGATATGGAGCGATCTGAACTGGGATATGGAGTTATTGGCACTGGGATACGGAGCGATCGGTACTGGGTTATGGCTTGAAATGTACGGTGATATGGAGTTATTTGCACTGGGATACAGATTGATCTGCACTGGGATACGGCACGATCTGCACTTGGTTACGGAGCGATCTGTAATGTGATACGGTGTGGTCTGCACTGGGATACGGAGTGATCTGCACTGGGATACAGAGCGATCTGCACTGGGATATGGAGCGATCTGCACAGGGATACAGAGCGATCTGAACAGGGATACAGATCGATCTGCACTGGGATATGAAGCAATCTGCTCTGCGATACAGTGCAATCTGTACTGGGATACGGTGTGATCTGCTGGGATACGGAACGATCGGCACTGTGTTACAGTGCGATCTGCACTGGGATACAGAGCGATCTGCACTGTGATGCAGAGTGATCTGTACTGGGATACAGAGCGATCTGCACTGGGATATGAAGCGATCTGCTCTGCGATACGGTGCGATCTGCACTGGGATATGGAGCGATCTGCACTGGGATACGATGTGATCTGCACTGGGATACGGAGCGATCGGTACTGGGTTATGGCTTGAAATGTACTGGGATATGGGGTTATTTGAACTGGGATACAGATTGATCTGTACTGGGATATGGAGCGATCTGCACTGCGATGCAGAGCGATCTGTACTGTATTACGGTATGGTCTGCACTGGGATACGGAGTGATCAGCACTGTATTACAGAGCAATCTGCACTGCAATACGGAGCGCTCTGAACTGGGATACGATGTGATCTGCACTGGGATACGGAGCGATCGGTACTCTGTTACAGAGCGATCTGCACTGCAATACAGAGTGCTCTGCACTGGGATACGATGTGATCTGCACTGGGATATGGAGTGATCGGTACTGGGTTACGGCTTGAAATGTACTGGGATACTGGGTTATTTGCTTTGGGATACAGATTGATCAATACTGGGATACGGAGCGATCTGCACTGGGATACGAAGCGATCTGCACTGCAATGCACAGCGATCTGTACTGGGATATGGTGTGATCTGCACTGGGATATGGAGCGATCTGCACTGGGATACGGAGCAATCTGAACTGGGATATGGAGCGATCTGAACTGGGATATGGAGTGATCTGCACTGGGATACGGAGTGATCGCTACAGAGATATGGCTTGATATGTACTGGGATATAGGGTTATCGCACTGGGGTACGGATCGATCTGTACTGCGATACGCAGTGATCTGTACTGGGATACGGGGTTTTCTGAACTGAGATACAGAGTGATCTGCACTGGGATACAGAGCGATTTGCACTTGGATACGGAACGATCTGTACTGGGATACGAAGCGATCTGTACTGGGATACGATGCAATCTGCACTGGGATACAGATTGATCTTTACCTGGATGCGGGGTGTTATAAAGTGCGATATGGTTGGATGTGCACTGGGATACGGAGCGATCTGCACTGGGATACAGAGCGATCTGAGCAGGGATACAGAGTGATCTGTACTGGGATACGGAGAGATCTGCTGGGATACGGAGCGATCGGTACTGTGTTACAGAGCGATCTGCACTGCGATACAGAGCGATCTGCACTGGGATACGGTGAGATCTGCTGGAATACGGAGCGATCGGTACTGTGTTACATTGCGATCTGCACTGCGATACAGAGCGATCTGCACTGGGATACGTTGAGATCTGCACTGGGATACGGAGCGATCGGTACTGTGTTATGGCTTGAAATGTACTGGAATGCGAAGTTATTTGCACTGGGATACTGATTGATCAATACTGGGATAAGGAGCAATCTGCACTGGGATACGAAGCCATCTGCACTGCGATACAGAGCGATCTGTACTGGGATATGATGTGATCTGCACTGGGATATGGTGCAATCAGTACTGAGTTACAGTACGATCTGCACTGGGATACGGAGCGATCTGCACTGGGATACGGTGCGATCTGAACTGGGATATGGAGTGATCTGCAAGGGGATACGGAGTGAGCGCTACTGGGAAATGGCTTGATATGTACTGGGATATGGAGTTATTTGCACTGGGATACAGATTGATCTGTACTGGAATACGGCACGATCTGCACTTGGATAAGGAGCGATCTGCACTGCGTTACAGAGCGATCTGTATTGTGATATGGTGTGGTCTGCACTGGGATACAGAGCGATCAGTACTGTGTTACAGAGCGATTTGCACTGCAATACGGAGCGCTCTACACTGGGATACGATGTGATCTGCACTGTGAATATGGAGTGATCGGTACTGGGTCACGGCTTGAAATGTACTGGGATATGGGGTTATTTGCACTGGGATAGAGATTGATCAATATTGGGATACGGAGCGATCTGCACTGGGATATGAAGCGATCGGTACTGAGTTAAAGATCGATATGCACTGGGATACGGAGCGATCTGCACTGGGATACGGAGCAATCTGAACTGGGATATGGAGAGATCTGAACAGGGATATGTAGTGATCTGCACTTGGATTCGGGGTGAGCGCTACTGTGATATGGCTTGATATGTACTGGGATATAGGGTTATCACACTGGGGTCCGGATCGATCTGTACTGGGATACGGGGTTTTCTGAACTGAGATACAGAGTGATCTGCACTGGGATACGGAGCGATTTGCACTGGGATACGGAACGATCTGTACTGGGATATGGGGTGATCTGCACTGGGATTCGGAGTGACCTGTACTGGTACGAAGTGATCTGTACTGGGATACGATGCAATCTGCACTGGGATACAGATTGATCTTTAGCAGGATGCAGGGTGTTATAAAGTGCGATATGGTGGGATCTGCACTGGGATACGGAGCGATCTGCACTGGGATACAGAGCGATCTGCACTGGGATACGGAGCGATCTGCACTGTGATACAGAGCGATCTGCACTGGGATACGGACCTATATGCACTGGGATACAGAGTGATCTGCAATGTATTACAGTACGATCTGCACTGGGATACAGAGCGATCTGCACTGGGATACGGAGTGATCTGTACTGGGATACAGAGCGATCTGCACTGGGATATGAAGTGATCTGCTCTGCGATACAGTGCGATCTGCACTGGGATATGGAGCGATCTGCACTGGGATATGATGTTATCTGCACTGGGATACGGAGCGATCGGTACTGGGTTATGGCTTGAAATGTGCTGGGATATGGGGTTAAATGAACTGGGATACAGATTGATCTGTACTGGGATACGGAGTGATCTGCACTGCGATGCGGAGAGATCTGAACTGGGATATGGAGTGATCTGCAAGGGGATACGGAGTGAGCGCTACTGGGAAATGGCTTGATATGTACTGGGATATGGAGTTATTTGCACTGGGATACAGATTGATCTGTACTGGGATACGGCACGTTCTGCACTTGGATTCGGAGCGATCTGCACTGCGTTACAGAGCGATCTGTATTGTGATACGGTGTGGTCTGCACTGGGATACGGAGCGATCAGTACTGTGTTACAGAGCGATTTGCACTGCAATACGGAGTGCTCTACACTGGGATACGATGTGATCTGCACTGTGAATACGGAGTGATCGGTACTAGGTCACGGCTTGAAAAGTACTGGGATACGGGGTTATTTGCACTGGGATACTGATTGATCAATACTGGGATAAGGAGCGATCTGCACTGCGATACGAAGCCATCTGCACTGCGATACAGAGCGATCTGTACTGGGATATGGTGTGATCTGCACTGGGATATGGTGCGATCAGTACTGAGTTACAGATCGATCTGCACTGGGATACGGAGTGATCTGCACTGGGATACGGTGCGATCTGAACTGGGATATGGAGTGATCTGCAAAGGGATACGGTGTGAGCGCTACTGGGAAATGGCTTGATATGTACTGGGATATGGAGTTATTTGCACTGGGATACAGATTGATCCGTACTGGGATACGGCACGATCTGCACTTGGATACGGAGCGATCTGCACTGCGTTACAGAGTGAACTGTATTGTGATATGCTGTGGTCTGCACTGGGATACAGAGCGATCAGTACTGTGTTACAGAGCGATTTGCACTGGGATACAGAGCGATCTGCACTGTGATACAGAGTGATCTGTACTGGGATACAGAGCGATCTGCACTTGGATATGAAGCGATCTGCTCTGCGATACAGTGCGAACTGCACTGGGATATGGAGCGATCTGCACTGGGATATGATGTGTTTTGCACTGGGATACGGAGCATTCGGCACTGGGTTATGGCTTGAAATGTACTGGGATATGGGGTTATTTGAACTGGGATACAGATTGATCTGTACTGGGATACGGAGCGATCTGTACTGCGATGCAGAGCGATCTGTACTGTATTACGGTGTGGTCTGCACTGGGATACGGAGTGATCAGTACTGTATTACAGAGCATTCTGCACTGCAATATGGAGCGCTCTGAACTGGGATACGATGTGATCTGCACTGGGATACGGAGTGATCGGTACTGTGTTACAGTGCGATCTGCACTTGGATACGGAGCGATATGCACTGGGATACAGAGCGATCTGTACTGTCATACGAAGTGGTCTGCACTGCGATACGGAGCGATCAGTACTGTGTTAAAGAGCGATCTGCACTGCAATACGGAGCGCTCTGCACTGGGATACGATGTGATCTGCACTGGGATACGGAGCGATCGGTACTCGGTTACGGCTTGAAATGTACTGGGATAAGGTGCTATTTGGACTGGGATACAGATTGATCAATACTGGGATACGGAGCGAACTGCACTGGGATACGAAACGATCTGCACTGCGATACAGAGCGATCTGTACTGGGATATGGTGTGATCTGCACTGGGATATGGAGCGATCGGTACTGAGTTACAGATCAATCTGCACTGGGATACGGAGCGATCTGAACTGGGATATGGAGCGATCTGAACTGGGATATGGAGTGATCTGCAAATGGATACGGAGTGAGCGCTACTGGGAAATGGCTTGATATGTACTGGGATATTGGGTTATCGCACTGGGGCACGGATCGATCTGTACTGGGATACAGAGTGATCTGTACTGGGATACGGGGTTTTCTGAACTGAGATACAGAGTGATCTGCACTGGGATATGGAGCGATTTGCACTGGGATACGGAACGATCTGTACTGGGATATGGGGTGATCTGCATTGGGATACGGAGTGGCCTGTACTGGGATACAAAGCGATCTGTACTGGGATACATATTGATCTATACCGGGATGCGGGGTGTTTTAAAGTGCGATATGGTGGGATCTGCACTGGGATACAGAGCGATCTGAACAGGGATAAAGAGTGATCTGTACTTGGATACGGAGAGATCTGCTGGGATACGTAGCAATCGGTACTGTGTTACAGAGCGATCTGCACTGCGATACAGAGCGATCTGCACTGGGATATGGTGAGATCTGCACTGGGATACAGAGCGATTGGTACTGGGTTATGGCTTGAAATGTACTGGGATATGGAGTTATTTGCACTGGGATACAGATTGATCTGTACTGCGATACGGCGCGATCTGTACTGGGATATGGAGCGATCTGCACTGCGATGCAGAGTGATCTGTAGAGTGATACAGTGTGGTCTGCACTGGGATACGGAGTGATCAGTACTGTGTTACAGAGCGATCTGCACTGCAATACGGAGCGCTCTGCACTGGGATACGTTGTGATCTGCACTGGGATACGGAGCGATCGGCACTGTGTTACAGAGCGATCTGCACTTGGATACGGAGCGATATGCACTGCGATGCAGAGCGATCTGTACTGTGATACAGTGTGGTCTGCACTAGGATACCGAGCGATCAGTACTGTGTTACAGAGCGATCTGCACTGCAATATGGAATGCTCTGCACTGGGATACGATGTGATCTGCACTGGGATACGGAGCGATCGGTACTGGGTTACAGCTTGAAAAGTACTGGGATAGTGGGTTATTTGCACTGGGATACAGATTGATCAATACTGGGATACGGAGCGATCTGCACTGGGATACGAAGCGATCTGCACTGCGATGCACAGTGATCTGTACTGGGATATGGTGTGATCTGCACTGGGATATGGAGCGATCGGTACTGAGTTACAGATCGATCTGCACTGGGATACGGAGCGATCTGCACTGGGATACGGAGCAATCTGAACTGGGATATGGAGCGATCTACACTGGGATACGGATTGAACACTACTGGGATATGGCTTGATATGTACTGGGATTTAGGGTTATCGCACTGGGGTACGGATCGATCTGTACTGGGATATGGAGTGATCTGTACTGGGATACGGGGTTTTCTGAACTGAGATACAGAGTGATCTGCACTGGGATACGGAGCGATTTTCACTGGGATACGGAACGATCTGTACTGGGATATGGGGTGATCTGCACTGGGATACGCAGTGACCTGTATTGGGATACGAAGCGATCTGTACTGGGATTCGATGCGATCTGCACTGGGATACATATTGATCTTTACCAGGATGCAGGTTGTTATAAAGTGCAATATGGTGGGATCTGCACTGGGATACGGAATGATCTGCACTGGGATACAGAGCAATCTGCACTGGGATATGGAGCGATCTGCACTGGGATACAGAGCAATGTGAACAGGGATACGGAGTGATCTGTAACGGGATACGTTATGATCTGCTGGGATACGGAGCGATCGGTACTGTGATACAGTGCGATCTGCACTGGGATACAGCGCGATCTGCACTGTGATACAGAGTGATCTGTACTGGGATACAGAGTGATCCGCACTGGGATATGGAGCGATCTGCTCTGCGATACAGAGCGATCTGCACTGGGATATGGAGCGATCTGCATTCGGATATGATGTGATCTGCACTGGGATACGGAACGATCGGTACTGGGTTATGGCTTGAAATGTACTAGGATATGGGTTTATTTGAACTGGGATACAGATTGATCTGTACTGGGATACGAAGCGATCTGCACTGCGATGCAGAGAGATCTGTAGTGTGATACGGTGTAGTCTGCACTGGGATACGGAGCGATCTGTACTGTCATACGAAGTGGTCTGCACTGCGATACGGAGCGATCAGTACTGTGTTAAAGAGCGATCTGCACTGCAATACGGAGCGCTCTGCACTGGGATACGATGTGATCTGCACTGGGATACGGAGCGATCGGTACTCGGTTACGGCTTGAAATGTACTGGGATAAGGTGCTATTTGGACTGGGATACAGATTGATCAATACTGGGATACGGAGCGAACTGCACTGGGATACGAAACGATCTGCACTGCGATACAGAGCGATCTGTACTGGGATATGGTGTGATCTGCACTGGGATATGGAGCGATCGGTACTGAGTTACAGATCAATCTGCACTGGGATACGGAGCGATCTGAACTGGGATATGGAGCGATCTGAACTGGGATATGGAGTGATCTGCAAATGGATACGGAGTGAGCGCTACTGGGAAATGGCTTGATATGTACTGGGATATTGGGTTATCGCACTGGGGCACGGATCGATCTGTACTGGGATACAGAGTGATCTGTACTGGGATACGGGGTTTTCTGAACTGAGATACAGAGTGATCTGCACTGGGATATGGAGCGATTTGCACTGGGATACGGAACGATCTGTACTGGGATATGGGGTGATCTGCATTGGGATACGGAGTGGCCTGTACTGGGATACAAAGCGATCTGTACTGGGATACATATTGATCTATACCGGGATGCGGGGTGTTTTAAAGTGCGATATGGTGGGATCTGCACTGGGATACAGAGCGATCTGAACAGGGATAAAGAGTGATCTGTACTTGGATACGGAGAGATCTGCTGGGATACGTAGCAATCGGTACTGTGTTACAGAGCGATCTGCACTGCGATACAGAGCGATCTGCACTGGGATATGGTGAGATCTGCACTGGGATACAGAGCGATTGGTACTGGGTTATGGCTTGAAATGTACTGGGATATGGAGTTATTTGCACTGGGATACAGATTGATCTGTACTGCGATACGGCGCGATCTGTACTGGGATATGGAGCGATCTGCACTGCGATGCAGAGTGATCTGTAGAGTGATACAGTGTGGTCTGCACTGGGATACGGAGTGATCAGTACTGTGTTACAGAGCGATCTGCACTGCAATACGGAGCGCTCTGCACTGGGATACGTTGTGATCTGCACTGGGATACGGAGCGATCGGCACTGTGTTACAGAGCGATCTGCACTTGGATACGGAGCGATATGCACTGCGATGCAGAGCGATCTGTACTGTGATACAGTGTGGTCTGCACTAGGATACCGAGCGATCAGTACTGTGTTACAGAGCGATCTGCACTGCAATATGGAATGCTCTGCACTGGGATACGATGTGATCTGCACTGGGATACGGAGCGATCGGTACTGGGTTACAGCTTGAAAAGTACTGGGATAGTGGGTTATTTGCACTGGGATACAGATTGATCAATACTGGGATACGGAGCGATCTGCACTGGGATACGAAGCGATCTGCACTGCGATGCACAGTGATCTGTACTGGGATATGGTGTGATCTGCACTGGGATATGGAGCGATCGGTACTGAGTTACAGATCGATCTGCACTGGGATACGGAGCTATCTGCACTGGGATACGGAGCAATCTGAACTGGGATATGGAGCGATCTACACTGGGATACGGATTGAACACTACTGGGATATGGCTTGATATGTACTGGGATTTAGGGTTATCGCACTGGGGTACGGATCGATCTGTACTGGGATATGGAGTGATCTGTACTGGGATACGGGGTTTTCTGAACTGAGATACAGAGTGATCTGCACTGGGATACGGAGCGATTTTCACTGGGATACGGAACGATCTGTACTGGGATATGGGGTGATCTGCACTGGGATACGCAGTGACCTGTATTGGGATACGAAGCGATCTGTACTGGGATTCGATGCGATCTGCACTGGGATACATATTGATCTTTACCAGGATGCAGGTTGTTATAAAGTGCAATATGGTGGGATCTGCACTGGGATACGGAATGATCTGCACTGGGATACAGAGCAATCTGCACTGGGATATGGAGCGATCTGCACTGGGATACAGAGCAATGTGAACAGGGATACGGAGTGATCTGTAACGGGATACGTTATGATCTGCTGGGATACGGAGCGATCGGTACTGTGATACAGTGCGATCTGCACTGGGATACAGCGCGATCTGCACTGTGATACAGAGTGATCTGTACTGGGATACAGAGTGATCCGCACTGGGATATGGAGCGATCTGCTCTGCGATACAGAGCGATCTGCACTGGGATATGGAGCGATCTGCATTCGGATATGATGTGATCTGCACTGGGATACGGAACGATCGGTACTGGGTTATGGCTTGAAATGTACTAGGATAT
Organism: Isurus oxyrinchus; assembly: GCA_026770705.1. Taxonomy (NCBI): domain Eukaryota; kingdom Metazoa; phylum Chordata; class Chondrichthyes; order Lamniformes; family Lamnidae; genus Isurus; species Isurus oxyrinchus. The sequence goes on from JANJGN010000111.1 coordinate 1,020,826, forward strand.
GGGTTTATTTGAACTGGGATACAGATTGATCTGTACTGGGATACGAAGCGATCTGCACTGCGATGCAGAGAGATCTGTAGTGTGATACGGTGTAGTCTGCACTGGGATACGGAGCGATCAGTACTGTGTTACAGAGCGATCTGCACTGCAATACGGAGTGCTCTGCACTGGGAAACGATGTGATCTGCACTGGGATACGGAGCTATCGGTACTGAGTTACAGATCGATCTGCACTGGGATACGGAGCTATCAGTACTGTGTTACGGCTTGAAGTGTACTGGGATACTGGCTTATTTGCCCTGGGATACAGATTGATCAATACTTGGATACGGAGCAATCTGCACTGGGATACGAAGCGATCTGCACTGCGATGCACAGCGATCTGTACTGGGATATGGTGTGATCTGCACTGGGATATAGAGCAAACGGTACTGGGTTACAGATCGATCTGCACTGGGATACAGAGCGATCTGTACTGGGATACGGGGTGTTCTGCAGTGAGATACAGAGTGATCTGCACTGGGATACTGAGCAATCTGAACTGGGATATGGAGCGATCTGCACTGGGATACGAAGCGATCTGCATTGAGATACGGAGTGACCTGTACTGGGATACAAAGCGATCTGTACTGGGATATGATGCAATCTGCACTGGGATACATATTGATCTTTACCAGGATGCGGGGTGTTATAAAGTGCGATATGGTGGGATGTGCACTGGGATACGGAACGATCTGCACTGTGTTACAGACCGATCTGCACTGCGATACAGAGCGATCTGCACTGGGATACGGTGAGATCTGCACTGGGATACGGAGCGATCGGTACTGGGTTATGGCTTGAAATGTACTGGGATATTGAGTTATTTGCACTGGGATACAGATTGATCTGCACTGGGATACGGCGCGATCTGCACTGGGATACGGAGCGATCTGCACTGCGATACAGAGCGATCTGTACTGTGATACGGTGTGGTCTGCACTGGGATACGGAGCGATCGGTACCTTGTTACAGAGTGATCTGCACTGAAATAAGGAGCGCTCTGCAGTGGGAAACGATGTGATCTGCACTGGGATACGGAGTGAAGAGCACTGGGTTACAGAGCGATCTTCACTGGGATACGGAGCGATCTGCACTGGCATATGATGTGATCTGCACTGGGAGACGGAGCGATCGGTACTGGGTTACGGCTTGAAATGTACTGGGAGACAGGATTATTTGCATTGAGATACAGATTGATCTGCTCTGGGATACGGGGTGATCTGTACTGGGATGTGGGTTGAACGGTACTGGGACACGAGCAATCTGTACTGGGAGATGGTGTGATCTGTAATGGGATAGGATATGATCTGTACTGGGATATGGGGTGATCTGTACTGGGATATGGGTGAGCTGTATTGGGATACGGTGCGATCTCTACTGGGATAGGCGGTGATCTGTACTGGGATACAGAGCGATCTGCACTGGGATATGGAGCGATCAGTACTGGGATACGGATTGATCTGCACAGGGATACATTGCAGTCTGCACTGGGATACGAAGCAATCTGCACTGGGATAATGATTGATCTGTACCAGGATGCGGGTTGTTATAAACTGCGATATGGTGTGATCTGCACTGGGATACGGAGTGATCTGCACTGTGATACAAAGTGATCTGTACTGGGATACGGTGTGATCTGCAATGGGATACAGAGCAATTGGTACTGTGTTACAGAGCGATCTGAACTGTAATACAGAGCGCTCTGCACTGGGATACGGTGTGATCTGCACTGGGATACGGAGCAATCTGTACTGGTTACGGCTTGAAATGTACTGGGTTAGACGATTATTTGCATTGGGATTCAGATTGATCTGTGCTGAGATACGGAGCGATCTGCACTTGGTTACAGAGTTATCTACACTGGGATATGCTGTGATCTACACTCAGATACGAAGTGATTTGTACTAGGATCCGGTGTGATCTGTACTGGGACATGGTGTGATCTGCATTGGGATATGGAGCAATCTGCACTGGGATATGGAGTGATCTGTCCCGGATACGACATGATCTGCACTGGGATACTGTGTATTCTATACTCAGATATGGCGTGACCTGTACTGGGATATGAAGCGTTCTGTACTGGGATACGATGCAATCTGCACTGGGATACAGATTGATCTTTACCAGAATGCGGTTTGTTATAAACTGCGATACGGTGTGATCTGCACTGTGATACAGAGCGATCTGTACTGGGATATGGTGTGATCTGCACTTGGATACAGATTGATCTGTACCAGGATCCGGGGTGGTATAAACTGTGATATGGTGTGATCTGCACTGGGATACGGAGCGATCTGCACTGTGATACAGAGCGATCTGTACTGGGATATGGTATGATCTGCACTGGGATACGGATTGATCTGCACTGTGATACAGAGCGATCTGTACTGGGATACGGTGTGATCTGCAGTGGGATACAGATTGATCTGTACCAGGATGCAGGGTGTTATGAAGTGCGATATGTTGGGATCTGCACGGGGATACGGAGCGATCAGCACTGGGTTACAGAGCGATCTGCACTGTGATACAGAGTTATCTGTACTGGGATACGGAGCGTTTGGTACTGTGTTACAGAGCAATCTGCACTGTAATACAGAGCGATCTGCACTGGGATATGGTGAGATCTGCACTGGGATACAGATTGATCTGTACCAGGATGCGAGGTGTTATAAACTGTGATACAGTGTGATCTTCATAGGGATACAGAGCGATCTGCACTGTGATACAGAGCAATCTGTAGTGAGATACGGTGTGATCTGCACTGGGATATGGAGCGATCTGCATTGTGTTACAGAACAATCTGCACTGCAATATGGAGCGCTCTGCACTGGGATACGGTGTGATTTGCACTGGGATACGCAGCAATCGGTACTGGGTTACGTCTTGAAATGTACTGGGATACGAGGTTATTTGCACTGGGATACAAATTGATCTGCACTGGGATATGGAGCAATCTGCACTGGGATACGAAGAAATCTGCACTGCGATACAATGCGATCTGTACTGGGATATGGTGTGATCTGCAAAGGGATACAGAGCAATCGGTACTGTGTTACAGAGCGATCTGCACTGTAATACAGAGCGATCTGCATTGGGATACGGTGTGATCTGCACTGGGATACAGATTGATCTGTACCAGGATGCGAGGTGTTATAAACTATGATACGGTGTGAACTTCATAGGGATACAGAGCGATCTGCACTGTGATACAGAGCAATCTGTACTGGGATACGGTGTGATCTGCACTGGGATATGGAGCGATCTGTACTGTGTTACAGAACAATCTGCACTGCAATGCGGAGTGCTCTGCACTGCGATACGGTGTGATCTGCACTGGGATACGGAGCAATCGGTACTGGGTTACGGCTTGAAATGTACTGGGATATGAGGTTATTTGCACTGGGATACAGATTGATCTGCACTGGGATACGAAGAAATCTGCACTGCGATACAAAGCGATCTGTACTGGGATATGGTGTGATCTGCACTGGGATACGGAGCGATTGGTACTGAGTTACAGAGCGATCTGCACTGGGATATGGAGCGATCTGCACTGGGATGCGGAGCAATCTGAACTGGGATATGGAGCGATCTGAACTGGGATATGGAGTGATCTGCACTGGGATACGGAGTGAGCGCTACTGGGATACGGCTTGATATGTACTGGGGTATAGGGTTATCGCACTGTGGTATGGATCGATCTTTACTGGGATACGGAGTGATCTGTACTGGGATACTGGGTGTTCTGAACTGAGATACAGAGTGATCTGCACTGGGATACGGCGCGATTTGCCCTGGGATACGGAACGATCTGTACTGGGTTATGGGCTGATCTGCATTGGGATACGGAGTGACCTGTACTGGGATACGAAGCGATCTGTACTGGGATACGATGCAATCTGCGCTGGGATAGAGATTGATCTTTACCAATATGCAGGGTGTTATAAAGTGCGATATGGTGGTATGTGCACTGGGATACGGAGCGATCTGCACTGGGATACAGAGCGATCTGAACAGGGATACAGATTGATATGTATTGGGATATGGAGAGATCTGCTGGGATACATAGCAATCGGTACTGTGTTACAGAGCGATCTGCACTGCGATAGAGTGATCTGCACTGGGATACGGTGAGATCTGCACTGGGATACGGAGTGATCGGTACTGGGTAATGGCTTGAAATGTAGTGGGATATGGAGTTATTTGCACAGGGATACGGAGCGATCGGTACTGGGTTATGGCTTGAAATGTACTGGGAATCGGGGTTATTTGCACTGGGATCCAGATTGATCTGTACCAGGATGCGAGGTGTTATAAACTGTGATACAGTGTGATCTTCATAGGGATACAGAGCGATCTGCACTGTGATACAGAGCAATCTGTAGTGGGATACGGTGTGATCTGCACTGGGATATGGAGCGATCTGCATTGTGTTACGGAACAATCTGCACTGCAATACGGAGCGCTCTGCACTGGGATACGGTGTGATTTGCACTGGGATACGGAGCAATCGGTACTGGGTTACGTCTTGAAATTTACTGGGATATGAGGTTATTTGCACTGGGATACAGATTGATCTGCACTGGGATACGGAGCCATCTGCACTGGGATACGAAGAAATCTGCACTGCGATACAATGCGATCTGTACTGGGATATTTTGTGATCTGCAATGGGATACGAAGAAATCTGCATTGCGATACAAAGCGATCTGTACTGGGATATGGTGTGATCTGCACTGGGATACGGAGCGATTGGTACTGAGTTACAGAGCGATCTGCACTGGGATACGGAGCGATCTGAACTGGGATATGGAGCGATCTGAACTGGGATATGGAGTGATCTGCAAATGGATACGGAGTGAGCGCTACTGGGAAATGGCTTGATATGTACTGGGATATTGGGTTATCGCACTGGGGCACGGATCGATCTGTACTGGGATACAGAGTGATCTGTACTGGGTTACGGGGTTTTCTGAACTGAGATACAGAGTGATCTGCACTGGGATATGGAGCGATTTGCACTGGGATACGGAACGATCTGTACTGGGATATGGGGTGATCTGCATTGGGATACAGAGTGGCCTGTACTGGGATACAAAGTGATTTGTACTGGGATACATATTGATCTATACCGGGATGCGGGGTGTTATAAAGTGCGATATGGTGGGATCTGCACTGGGATACAGAGCAATCTGAACAGGGATAAAGAGTGATCTGTACTTGGGTACGGAGAGATCTGCTGGGATACGTAGCAATCGGTACTGTGTTACAGAGCGATCTGCACTGCGATACAGAGCGATCTGCACTGGGATATGGTGAGATCTGCACTGGGATACAGAGCGATTGGTACTGGGTTATGGCTTGAAATGTACTGGGATATGGAGTTATTTGCACTGGGATACAGATTGATCTGTACTGCGATACGGCGCGATCTGCACTGGGATATGGAGCGATCTGCACTGCGATGCAGAGTGATCTGTAGAGTGATACGGTGTGGTCCGCACTGGGATACGGAGTGATCAGTACTGTGTTACAGAGCGATCTGCACTGCAATACGGAGCGCTCTGCACTGGGATACGATGTGATCTGCACTGGGATACGGAGCGATCGGCACTGTGTTACAGAGCGATCTGCACTTGGATACGGAGTGATATGCACTGCGATGCAGAGCGATCTGTACTGTGATACAGTGTGGTCTGCACTAGGATACGGAGCGATCAGTACTGTGTTACAGAGCGATCTGCACTGCAATACGGAATGCTCTGCACTGGGATACGATGTGATCTGCACTGGGATACGGAGCGATCGGTACTGGGTTACGGCTTGAAATGTACTGGGATACTGGGTTATTTGCACTGGGATACAGATTGATCAATACTGGGATACAGAGCGATCTGCACTGGGATACGAAGCGATCTGCACTGCGATGCACAGCGATCTGTACTGTGATATGGTGTGATCTGCACTGGGATATGGAGCGATCGGTACTGAGTTACAGATCAATCTGCACTGGGATACGGAGCGATCTGCACTGAGATACGGAGCAATCTGAATTGGGATATGGAGCGATCTACACTGGGATACGGATTGAGCGCTACTGGGATATGGCTTGATATGTACTGGGATTTAGGGTTATCGCACTGGGGTACGGATCGATCTGTACTGTAATACGGAGTGATCTGTACTGGGATACGGGGTTTTCTGAACTGAGATACAGAGTGATCTGCACTGGGATACGGAGCGATTTTCACTGGGATACGGAACGATCTGTACTGGGATATGGGCTGATCTGCATTGGGATACGGAGTGACCTGTACTGGGATACGAAGCGATCTGTACTGGGATACGATGCAATCTGCGCTGGGATAGAGATTGATCTTTACCAATATGCAGGGTGTTATAAAGTGCGATATGGTGGTATGTGCACTGGGATACGGAGCGATCTGCACTGGGATACAGAGCGATCTGAACAGGGATACAGATTGATATGTATTGGGATATGGAGAGATCTGCTGGGATACATAGCAATCGGTACTGTGTTACAGAGCGATCTGCACTGCGATAGAGTGATCTGCACTGGGATACGGTGAGATCTGCACTGGGATACGGAGTGATCGGTACTGGGTAATGGCTTGAAATGTAGTGGGATATGGAGTTATTTGCACAGGGATACGGAGCGATCGGTACTGGGTTATGGCTTGAAATGTACTGGGAATCGGGGTTATTTGCACTGGGATCCAGATTGATCTGTACCAGGATGCGAGGTGTTATAAACTGTGATACAGTGTGATCTTCATAGGGATACAGAGCGATCTGCACTGTGATACAGAGCAATCTGTAGTGGGATACGGTGTGATCTGCACTGGGATATGGAGCGATCTGCATTGTGTTACGGAACAATCTGCACTGCAATACGGAGCGCTCTGCACTGGGATACGGTGTGATTTGCACTGGGATACGGAGCAATCGGTACTGGGTTACGTCTTGAAATTTACTGGGATATGAGGTTATTTGCACTGGGATACAGATTGATCTGCACTGGGATACGGAGCCATCTGCACTGGGATACGAAGAAATCTGCACTGCGATACAATGCGATCTGTACTGGGATATTTTGTGATCTGCAATGGGATACGAAGAAATCTGCATTGCGATACAAAGCGATCTGTACTGGGATATGGTGTGATCTGCACTGGGATACGGAGCGATTGGTACTGAGTTACAGAGCGATCTGCACTGGGATACGGAGCGATCTGAACTGGGATATGGAGCGATCTGAACTGGGATATGGAGTGATCTGCAAATGGATACGGAGTGAGCGCTACTGGGAAATGGCTTGATATGTACTGGGATATTGGGTTATCGCACTGGGGCACGGATCGATCTGTACTGGGATACAGAGTGATCTGTACTGGGTTACGGGGTTTTCTGAACTGAGATACAGAGTGATCTGCACTGGGATATGGAGCGATTTGCACTGGGATACGGAACGATCTGTACTGGGATATGGGGTGATCTGCATTGGGATACGGAGTGGCCTGTACTGGGATACAAAGTGATTTGTACTGGGATACATATTGATCTATACCGGGATGCGGGGTGTTATAAAGTGCGATATGGTGGGATCTGCACTGGGATACAGAGCAATCTGAACAGGGATAAAGAGTGATCTGTACTTGGATACGGAGAGATCTGCTGGGATACGTAGCAATCGGTACTGTGTTACAGAGCGATCTGCACTGCGATACAGAGCGATCTGCACTGGGATATGGTGAGATCTGCACTGGGATACAGAGCGATTGGTACTGGGTTATGGCTTGAAATGTACTGGGATATGGAGTTATTTGCACTGGGATACAGATTGATCTGTACTGCGATACGGCGCGATCTGCACTGGGATATGGAGCGATCTGCACTGCGATGCAGAGTGATCTGTAGAGTGATACGGTGTGGTCCGCACTGGGATACGGAGTGATCAGTACTGTGTTACAGAGCGATCTGCACTGCAATACGGAGCGCTCTGCACTGGGATACGATGTGATCTGCACTGGGATACGGAGCGATCGGCACTGTGTTACAGAGCGATCTGCACTTGGATACGGAGTGATATGCACTGCGATGCAGAGCGATCTGTACTGTGATACAGTGTGGTCTGCACTAGGATACGGAGCGATCAGTACTGTGTTACAGAGCGATCTGCACTGCAATACGGAATGCTCTGCACTGGGATACGATGTGATCTGCACTGGGATACGGAGCGATCGGTACTGGGTTACGGCTTGAAATGTACTGGGATACTGGGTTATTTGCACTGGGATACAGATTGATCAATACTGGGATACAGAGCGATCTGCACTGGGATACGAAGCGATCTGCACTGCGATGCACAGCGATCTGTACTGTGATATGGTGTGATCTGCACTGGGATATGGAGCGATCGGTACTGAGTTACAGATCGATCTGCACTGGGATACGGAGCGATCTGCACTGGGATACGGAGCAATCTGAATTGGGATATGGAGCGATCTACACTGGGATACGGATTGAGCGCTACTGGGATATGGCTTGATATGTACTGGGATTTAGGGTTATCGCACTGGGGTACGGATCGATCTGTACTGTAATACGGAGTGATCTGTACTGGGATACGGGGTTTTCTGAACTGAGATACAGAGTGATCTGCACTGGGATACGGAGCGATTTTCACTGGGATACGGAACGATCTGTACTGGGATATGGGCTGATCTGCATTGGGATACGGAGTGACCTGTACTGGGATACGAAGCGATCTGTACTGGGATACGATGCAATCTGCGCTGGGATAGAGATTGATCTTTACCAATATGCAGGGTGTTATAAAGTGCGATATGGTGGTATGTGCACTGGGATACGGAGCGATCTGCACTGGGATACAGAGCGATCTGAACAGGGATACAGATTGATATGTATTGGGATATGGAGAGATCTGCTGGGACACATAGCAATCGGTACTGTGTTACAGAGCGATCTGCACTGCGATAGAGTGATCTGCACTGGGATACGGTGAGATCTGCACTGGGATACGGAGTGATCGGTACTGGGTAATGGCTTGAAATGTAGTGGGATATGGAGTTATTTGCACAGGGATACGGAGCGATTGGTACTGGGTTATGGCTTGAAATGTACTGGGAATCGGGGTTATTTGCACTGGGATCCAGATTGATCTGTACCAGGATGCGAGGTGTTATAAACTGTGATACAGTGTGATCTTCATAGGGATACAGAGCAATCTGCACTGTGATACAGAGCAATCTGTAGTGGGATACGGTGTGATCTGCACTGGGATATGGAGCGATCTGCATTGTGTTACGGAACAATCTGCACTGCAATACGGAGCGCTCTGCACTGGGATACGGTGTGATTTGCACTGGGATACGGAGCAATCGGTACTGGGTTACGTCTTGAAATTTACTGGGATATGAGGTTATTTGCACTGGGATACAGATTGATCTGCACTGGGATACGGAGCCATCTGCACTGGGATACGAAGAAATCTGCACTGCGATACAATGCGATCTGTACTGGGATATTTTGTGATCTGCAATGGGATACGAAGAAATCTGCATTGCGATACAAAGCGATCTGTACTGGGATATGGTGTGATCTGCACTGGGATACGGAGCGATTGGTACTGAGTTACAGAGCGATCTGCACTGGGATACGGAGCGATCTGAACTGGGATATGGAGCGATCTGAACTGGGATATGGAGTGATCTGCAAATGGATACGGAGTGAGCGCTACTGGGAAATGGCTTGATATGTACTGGGATATTGGGTTATCGCACTGGGGCACGGATCGATCTGTACTGGGATACAGAGTGATCTGTACTGGGTTACGGGGTTTTCTGAACTGAGATACAGAGTGATCTGCACTGGGATATGGAGCGATTTGCACTGGGATACGGAACGATCTGTACTGGGATATGGGGTGATCTGCATTGGGATACGGAGTGGCCTGTACTGGGATACAAAGTGATTTGTACTGGGATACATATTGATCTATACCGGGATGCGGGGTGTTATAAAGTGCGATATGGTGGGATCTGCACTGGGATACAGAGCAATCTGAACAGGGATAAAGAGTGATCTGTACTTGGATACGGAGAGATCTGCTGGGATACGTAGCAATCGGTACTGTGTTACAGAGCGATCTGCACTGCGATACAGAGCGATCTGCACTGGGATATGGTGAGATCTGCACTGGGATACAGAGCGATTGGTACTGGGTTATGGCTTGAAATGTACTGGGATATGGAGTTATTTGCACTGGGATACAGATTGATCTGTACTGCGATACGGCGCGATCTGCACTGGGATATGGAGCGATCTGCACTGCGATGCAGAGTGATCTGTAGAGTGATACGGTGTGGTCCGCACTGGGATACGGAGTGATCAGTACTGTGTTACAGAGCGATCTGCACTGCAATACGGAACGCTCTGCACTGGGATACGATGTGATCTGCACTGGGATACGGAGCGATCGGCACTGTGTTACAGAGCGATCTGCACTTGGATACGGAGTGATATGCACTGCGATGCAGAGCGATCTGTACTGTGATACAGTGTGGTCTGCACTAGGATACGGAGCGATCAGTACTGTGTTACAGAGCGATCTGCACTGCAATACGGAATGCTCTGCACTGGGATACGATGTGATCTGCACTGGGATACGGAGCGATCGGTACTGGGTTACGGCTTGAAATGTACTGGGATACTGGGTTATTTGCACTGGGATACAGATTGATCAATACTGGGATACAGAGCGATCTGCACTGGGATACGAAGCGATCTGCACTGCGATGCACAGCGATCTGTACTGTGATATGGTGTGATCTGCACTGGGATATGGAGCGATCGGTACTGAGTTACAGATCGATCTGCACTGGGATACGGAGCGATCTGCACTGGGATACGGAGCAATCTGAATTGGGATATGGAGCGATCTACACTGGGATACGGATTGAGCGCTACTGGGATATGGCTTGATATGTACTGGGATTTAGGGTTATCGCACTGGGGTACGGATCGATCTGTACTGTAATACGGAGTGATCTGTACTGGGATACGGGGTTTTCTGAACTGAGATACAGAGTGATCTGCACTGGGATACGGAGCGATTTTCACTGGGATACGGAACGATCTGTACTGGGATATGGGCTGATCTGCATTGGGATACGGAGTGACCTGTACTGGGATACGAAGCGATCTGTACTGGGATACGATGCAATCTGCGCTGGGATAGAGATTGATCTTTACCAATATGCAGGGTGTTATAAAGTGCGATATGGTGGTATGTGCACTGGGATACGGAGCGATCTGCACTGGGATACAGAGCGATCTGAACAGGGATACAGATTGATATGTATTGGGATATGGAGAGATCTGCTGGGATACATAGCAATCGGTACTGTGTTACAGAGCGATCTGCACTGCGATAGAGTGATCTGCACTGGGATACGGTGAGATCTGCACTGGGATACGGAGTGATCGGTACTGGGTAATGGCTTGAAATGTAGTGGGATATGGAGTTATTTGCACAGGGATACGGAGCGATCGGTACTGGGTTATGGCTTGAAATGTACTGGGAATCGGGGTTATTTGCACTGGGATCCAGATTGATCTGTACCAGGATGCGAGGTGTTATAAACTGTGATACAGTGTGATCTTCATAGGGATACAGAGCGATCTGCACTGTGATACAGAGCAATCTGTAGTGGGATACGGTGTGATCTGCACTGGGATATGGAGCGATCTGCATTGTGTTACGGAACAATCTGCACTGCAATACGGAGCGCTCTGCACTGGGATACGGTGTGATTTGCACTGGGATACGGAGCAATCGGTACTGGGTTACGTCTTGAAATTTACTGGGATATGAGGTTATTTGCACTGGGATACAGATTGATCTGCACTGGGATACGGAGCCATCTGCACTGGGATACGAAGAAATCTGCACTGCGATACAATGCGATCTGTACTGGGATATTTTGTGATCTGCAATGGGATACGAAGAAATCTGCATTGCGATACAAAGCGATCTGTACTGGGATATGGTGTGATCTGCACTGGGATACGGAGCGATTGGTACTGAGTTACAGAGCGATCTGCACTGGGATACGGAGCGATCTGAACTGGGATATGGAGCGATCTGAACTGGGATATGGAGTGATCTGCAAATGGATACGGAGTGAGCGCTACTGGGAAATGGCTTGATATGTACTGGGATATTGGGTTATCGCACTGGGGCACGGATCGATCTGTACTGGGATACAGAGTGATCTGTACTGGGTTACGGGGTTTTCTGAACTGAGATACAGAGTGATCTGCACTGGGATATGGAGCGATTTGCACTGGGATACGGAACGATCTGTACTGGGATATGGGGTGATCTGCATTGGGATACGGAGTGGCCTGTACTGGGATACAAAGTGATTTGTACTGGGATACATATTGATCTATACCGGGATGCGGGGTGTTATAAAGTGCGATATGGTGGGATCTGCACTGGGATACAGAGCAATCTGAACAGGGATAAAGAGTGATCTGTACTTGGATACGGAGAGATCTGCTGGGATACGTAGCAATCGGTACTGTGTTACAGAGCGATCTGCACTGCGATACAGAGCGATCTGCACTGGGATATGGTGAGATCTGCACTGGGATACAGAGCGATTGGTACTGGGTTATGGCTTGAAATGTACTGGGATATGGAGTTATTTGCACTGGGATACAGATTGATCTGTACTGCGATACGGCGCGATCTGCACTGGGATATGGAGCGATCTGCACTGCGATGCAGAGTGATCTGTAGAGTGATACGGTGTGGTCCGCACTGGGATACGGAGTGATCAGTACTGTGTTACAGAGCGATCTGCACTGCAATACGGAGCGCTCTGCACTGGGATACGATGTGATCTGCACTGGGATACGGAGCGATCGGCACTGTGTTACAGAGCGATCTGCACTTGGATACGGAGTGATATGCACTGCGATGCAGAGCGATCTGTACTGTGATACAGTGTGGTCTGCACTAGGATATGGAGCGATCAGTACTGTGTTACAGAGCGATCTGCACTGCAATACGGAATGCTCTGCACTGGGATACGATGTGATCTGCACTGGGATACGGAGCGATCGGTACTGGGTTACGGCTTGAAATGTACTGGGATACTGGGTTATTTGCACTGGGATACAGATTGATCAATACTGGGATACAGAGCGATCTGCACTGGGATACGAAGCGATCTGCACTGCGATGCACAGCGATCTGTACTGTGATATGGTGTGATCTGCACTGGGATATGGAGCGATCGGTACTGAGTTACAGATCGATCTGCACTGGGATACGGAGCGATCTGCACTGGGATACGGAGCAATCTGAATTGGGATATGGAGCGATCTACACTGGGATACGGATTGAGCGCTACTGGGATATGGCTTGATATGTACTGGGATTTAGGGTTATCGCACTGGGGTACGGATCGATCTGTACTGTAATACGGAGTGATCTGTACTGGGATACGGGGTTTTCTGAACTGAGATACAGAGTGATCTGCACTGGGATACGGAGCGATTTTCACTGGGATACGGAACGATCTGTACTGGGATATGGGGTGATCTGCACTGGGATACGCAGTGACCTGTATTGGGATATGAAGCGATCTGTACTGGGATTCGATGCGATCTGCACTGGGATACAGAGCAATGTGAACAGGGATACGGAGTGATCTGTACCGGGATGCATTATGATCTGCTGGGATACGGAGCGATCGGTACTGTGATACAGTGCGATCTGCACTGTAAATACAGCGCGATCTGCACTGTGATACAGAGTGATCTGTACTGGGATACAGAGTGATCTGCACTGGGATATGGAGCGATCTGCTCTGCGATACAGAGCGATCTGCACTGGGATATGGAGCGATCTGCATTCGGATATGATGTGATCTGCACTGGGATACGGAGCGATCGGTACTGGGTTATGGCTTGAAATGTACTAGGATATGGGGATATTTGAACTGGGATACAGATTGATCTGTACTGGGATACGGAGCGATCTGCACTGCGATGCAGAGAGATCTGTAGTGTGATACGGTGTAGTCTGCACTGGGATACGGAGCGATCAGTACTGTGTTACAGAGCGATCTGCACTGCAATACGGAGTGCTCTGCACTGGGATATGATGTGATCTGCACTGGGATACGGAGCTATCGGTACTGAGTTACAGATCGATCTGCACTGGGATACGGAGCTATCAGTACTGTGTTACGGCTTGAAGTGTACTGGGATACTGGCATATTTGCCCTGGGATACAGATTGATCAATACTTGGATACAGAGCGATCTGCACTGGGATATGAAGCGATCTGCACTGCGATGCACAGCGATCTGTATTGGGATATGGTGTGATCTGCACTGGGATATAGAGCAAACGGTACTGGGTTACAGATCGATCTGCACTGGGATACAGAGCGATCTGTATTGGGATACGGGGTGTTCTGCAGTGAGATACAGAGTGATCTGCACTAGGATACTGAGCAATCTGAACTGGGATATGGAGCGATCTGCACTTGGATATGGAGCGATCTGCATTGAGATATGGAGTGACCTGTACTGGGATACAAAGCGATCTGTACTGGGATATGATGCAATCTGCACTGGGATACATATTGATCTTTACCAGGATGCGGGGTGTTATAAAGTGCGATATGGTAGGATGTACACTGGGATACGGAACGATCTGCACTGGGATACAGAGCGATCTGAACAGGGATACAGAGTGATCTGTACTGGGATACGGAGAGATCTGCTGGGATACATAGCGATCGGCACTGTGTTACAGACCGATCTGCACTGCGATACAGAGCGATCTGCACTGGGATACGGTGAGATCTGCACCGGGATACGGAGCGATCGGTACTGGGTTATGGCTTGAAATGTACTGGGATATTGAGTTATTTGCACTGGGATACAGATTGATCTGCACTGGGATACGGCGCGATCTGCACTGGGATACGCAGCGATCTGCACTGCGATACAGAGCGATCTGTACTGTAATACGGTGTGGTCTGCACTGGGATACGGAGCGATCGGTACCTTGTTACAGAGCGATCTGCACTGAAATAAGGAGCGCTCTGCAGTGGGAAACAATGTGATCTGCACTGGGATACGGAGCGATCGATACTTGGTTACGTCTTGAAATGTACTGGGATACTGGGTTATTTGCACTGGGATACAGATTGATCAATACTGGGATACGGAGCAATCTGCACTGGGATATGAAGTGATCTGCACTGCGATGCACACCGATCTGTTCTGGGATATGGTGTGATCTGCACTGGGATATGGAGCGATCGGTACTGAGTTACAGATCGATCTGCACTGGGATATGGAGCGATCTGCACTGGGATACGGAGCAATCTGAACTTGGATATGGAGCGATCTGAACTGGGATATGGAGTGATCTGCACTGGGATACGGAGTGAGTGCTATTGGGATATGGCCTGATATGTTCTGGGATATAGTGTTATCGCACTGGGTACGGATCAATCTGTACTGGGATATGGAGTGATCTGTACTGGGATACTGGGTTTTCTGAACTGAGATACAGAGTGATCTGCACTGAGATACGGAGCGATTTTCACTGGGAAACGGAACGATCTGTATTGGGTTATGGGGTGATCTTTACTGGGATACGGAGTGATCTGTACTGGGATACTGGGTGTTCTGAACTGAGATACAGAGTGATCTGCACTGGGATATGGAGTGATCGGTACTGAGTTACAGATCGATAGGCACTGGGATACGGAGCATTCTGCACTGGGATATGCAGCAATCTGAACTGGGATATGGAGCGATCTGAACTGGGATATGGAGTGATCTGCACTGGGATACGATGCGATCGGTACTGGATAATGGCTTGAAATGTACTGTGATATGGAGTTATTTGCACCGGGATACAGATTGATCTGTACTGGGATACGGCACTATCTGCACTTGGATGCGGAGTGATCTGCACAGGGATACAGAGCGATCAGTACTGCGATATGGTGTGGTCTGCACTGGGATACGGAGCGATCGGTACTGGGTTACGGCTTGAAATGTACTGGGATACGGGGCTATTTGCACTGGGATACTGATTGATCAATACTGGGATACGGAGCGATCAGCACTGGGATACGAAGCGATCGGTACTGAGTTACAGAGAGAATATGCACTGGGATACGGAGCAATCTGCACTGGGATACGGAGCAATCTGAACTGGGATATGGAGAGATCTGAACAGGGATATGGAGTGATCTGCACTTGGATACGGAGTGAGCGCTACTGGGATATGTCTTGATATGGACAGGGATGTAGGGTTATCACACTGGGCTACGGAACGATCTGTACTGGGATACGGAGTGATCTGTACTGGGATACGTGGTTTTCTGAACTGAGATACAGAGTGATCTGCACTGGGATACAGAGCGATTTGCACTGGGATAAGGAACGTTCTGTACTGGGATATGGGGTGATCTGCACTGGGAGACTGAGTGACCTGTACTGGATACGAAGCGATCTGTACTGGGATACGGAGCGATCAGTACTGGGTTATGGCTTGAAATGTACTGGGATATGGGGTTATTTGAACTGGGATACAGATTGATCTGCTGGGAAACGGAGCGATCGGTACTGTGTTACAGTGCGATCTGCAGTGGGATACAGAGCGATCTGCACTGTGATACAAAGTGATCTGTACTGGGATACGGAGCGATCTGCACTGGGATATGGAGCGATCTGCTCTGCGATACAGAGCGATCTGCACTGGGATATGGAGCGATCTGCACTGGGATACGATATGATCTGCACTGGGATACGGAGCGATCGGTACTGGGTTATGGCTTGAAATGTACTGGGATATGGGGTTACTTGAACTGGGATACAGATTGATCTGTACTGGGATACAGAGCGATCTGCACTGCGATGCAGAGCGATCTGTACAGTGATACGGTGTGGTCTGCACTGGGATACGGACCGATCAATACTGTATTACAGAGCGATCTGCACTGGGATACGATGTGATCTGCACTGGGATACGGAGCGATCGTTACTGTGTTACAGTGCGATCTGCACTTGGATACGGAGCGATCTGCACTGGGATACAGAGCGATCTGTACTGTGATACGGTGTGGTCTGCACTGGGATACGGCGCGATCAGTACTGTGTTACAGAGCGATCTGCACTGCAATACGGAGTGCTCTGCACAGGCATACGATGTGATCTGCAATGGGATGCGGAGCGATCGGAACTGGGATATGGTGTGATCTGCACTGGGATATGGAGCGATTGGTACTGAGTTACAAATCGATCTGCACTGGGATATGGAGCGATCTGAACTGGGATATGGAGCGATCTGAACTGGGATGTGGAGTGATCTGCACAGGGATATGGAGTGAGCGCTACTGGGAAATGGCTTGATATGTACTGGGATATAGGGTTATCGCACTGGGGTACGGATCGATCTGTACTGGGATAAGGAGTGATCTGTACTGGGATACGGGGTTTTCTGAATTGAGATACAGAGTGATCTGCACTGGGATACGGAGCGATTTGCACTGGGATACAGAACGATCTGTACTGGGATATGGGGTGGTCTGCATTGGGATACGGAGTGACCTGTACTGGGATACAAAGCGATCTGTACTGGGATACATATTGATCTTTACCTGGATGCGGGGTGTTATAAAGTGCGATATGGTGGGATGTGCACTGGGATATGGAGCGATCTGCACTGCGATACAGAGCGAACTGCACTGGGATACGGTGAGATCTGCACTGGGATACGGAGCGATCGGTACTGGGCTATGGCTTGAAATGTACTGGGATATGGAGTTATTTGCACTGGGATACAGAGCGATCGGTACTGGGTTATGGCTTGAAATGTACTGGGATACGGGTTTATTTGCACTGGGATACAGATTGATCAAAACTGGGATAAGGAGTGACCTGCACTGGGATACGAAGCGATCTGGACTGCGATAAAAAGCGATCTGTACTGGGATATGGTGTGATCTGCACTGGGATATGGTGCAATCGGTACTGAGTTACAGATCGATCTGCACAGGGATACGGAGTGATCTGCACTGGGATACGGAGCAATCTGAACTGGGATATAGAGCGATCTGAACTGGGATATGGAGTGATCTGCACTGGGATACGGAGCGATTGGTACTTGGTTATGGCTTGAAATGTACTGGGATATGGAGTTATTTGCACTGGGATACAGATTGATCTGTACTGGGATACGGCACGATCTGCACTTGGATACGGAGCGATCTGCACTGCGATACAGAGCGATCTGTGCTATGATATGGTGTGGTCTGCACTGGGATACGGAGCGATCAGTACTGTGCTACAGAGCGATCTGCACTGCAATACGGAGTGCTCTGCACTGGGATATGATGTGATCTGCACTGGGATATGGAGCGATCGGTACTGGGTTACGTTTTGAAATGTACTGGGATACGGGGTTATTTGCACTCGGATACAGATTGATCAATACCGGGATACGGAGCGATCTGCACTGGGATACGAAGCGATCGGTACTGAGTTACAGATCGATATGCACTGGGATACGGAGCAATCTGCACTGGGATACAGAGCGATCTGTACTGGGATATGGTGTGATCTGCACTGGGATATGGAGCGATCGGTACTGAGTTACAGATCGATCTGCACTGGGATACGGAGCGATCTGAACTGGGATATGGAGTGATCTGAACTGGGATATGGAGTGATCTGCACTGGGATACGGAGTGAGCGCTACTGGGAAATGGCTTGATATGTACTGGGATATAGGGTTATCGCACTGGGGTATGGATCGATCTGTACTGGCATACGGATTGATCTGTACTGGGATACGGGGTTTTCTGAACTGAGATACAGAGTTATCTGCACTGGGATACGGAGTAATTTGCACTGGGATACGGAACGATCTGTACTGGGATATGGGGTGATCTGCATTGGGATATGGAGTGACCTGTACTGGGATACAAAGTGATCTGTATTGGGATACATATTGATCTTTACCAGAATGCGGGGTGTTATAAAATGCGATATGGTGGGATGTGCACTGGGATACGGAGCAATCTGCACTGGGATACAGAGCGATCTGAACAGGGATACAGAGTGATCTGTACTGGGATACGGAGAGATCTGCTGGGATACGTAGCGATCGGTAGTGTGTTACAGACCGATCTGCACTGTGATACAGAGCGATCTGCACTGGGATACGGTGAGATCTGCACTGGGATATGGAGCGATCGGTACTGGGTTATGGCTTGAAATGTACTGGGATATGGAGTTATTTGCACTGGGATACGGAGCGATCGGTACTGGGTTATGGCTTGAAATGTACTGGGATACGGGGTTATTTGCACTGGGATACTGATTGATCAATACTGGCATAAGGAGCGATCTGCACTGGGATACGAAGCGATCTGCACTGCGATACAGAGCGATCTGTACTGGGATATGGTGTGATGTGCACTGGGATATGGTGCGATCAGTACTGAGTTACAGATCGATCTGCACTGGGATACGGAGTGATCTGCACTGGGATACGAGCAATCTGAACTTGGATATGGAGCGATCTGTACTGGGATATGGAGTGATCTGCACTGGGATGCGGAGCGATTGGTACTGGGTTATGGCTTGAAATGTACTGGGATATGGAGTTATTTGCACTGGGATACAGATTGATCTGTACTGAGATACGGCACGATCTGCACTTGGATACGGAGCGATCTGCACTGCGTTACAGAGCAATCTATACTGTGTAACGGTGTGGTCTGCACTGGGATACGGAGCGATCAGTACTGTGTTACAGAGCGATTTGCACTGCAATACGGAGCGCTCTGCACTGGGATACGATATGATCTGCACTGGGATACGGAGCGATCGGTACTGGGTTATGGCTTGAAATGTACTGGGAAACGGGGTTATTTGCACTGGGATACAGATTGATCAATACTGGGATACGGAGCGATATGCACTGGGATATGGAGATATCTGTTCAGGGATATGGAGTGATCTGCACTTGGATACGGAGTGAGTACTACTGGGATATGGCTTGATATGTACTGTGATATAGGGTTATCGCACTGGGGTCCGGATCGATCTGTACTGGGATACGGAGTGATCTGTACTGGGATACGGGGTTTTCTGAAGAGGGATACAGAGTGATCTGCACTGGGATACGGAGTGATTTGCACTGGGATACGGAACGATCTGTACTTGGATATGGGGTGATCTGCACTGGGATACGGAGTGATCTGTACTGGTACGAAGCGATCTGTACTGGGATACGATGCAATCTGCACTGGGATACAGATTGATCTTTACCAGGATGCATGTGTTATAAAGAGCGATATGGTGGGATCTGCACTGGGATACGGAGCGATCTCCACTGGGATACAGAGCGATCTGCACTTTGATATGGAGCGATCTGCACTGGGATACAGTGCGATCTGAACTGGGATACGGAGCGATCTGTACCGGGATACGGTGTGATCTGCTGGGATACGGAGCGATCGGCACTTTGTTACAGTGCGATCTGCACTGGGATACAGAGCGATCTGCACTGTGATACAGAGTGATCTGTACTGGGATACAGAGCGATCTGCACTGGGATATGAAGCGATCTGCTCTGCGATACAGAGCAATCTGCACTGGGATATGGAGCGATCTGCACTGGGATACGATGTGATCTGCACTGGGATACGCAGCGATCAGTACTGGGTTATGGCTTGAAATGTACTGGGATATGGGGTTATTTGAACTGGGATACAGATTGATCTGTACTGGGATACGGAGTGATCTGCACTGCGATGCAGAGCGATCTGTATTGTGATACGGTATGGTCTGCACTGGGATACGGAGTGATCAGTACTGTATTACAGAGCGATCTTCACTGCAGTACGGAGCGCTCTGAACTGGGATACGATGTGATTTGCACTGGGATACGGAGCGATCGGTACTGTGTTACAGTGCGATCTGCACTTGGATATGGAGCGATCTGCACTGGGATACAGAGCGATCTGTACTGTGATACGGTGTTGTTGCACTGGGATATGGAACGATCAGTACTGTGTTACAGAGCGATCTGCACTGCAATACAGAGCGCTCTGCACTGGGATACGATGTGATCTGCACTGGGATACGGAGCGATCGGTACTGGGTTACGGCTTGAAATGTACTGGGATACTGGGTTATTTGCACTGGGATACAGATTGATCAATACTGGGATACGGAGCGATCTGCACTGGGATACGAAGCGATCTGCACTGCGATGCACAGTGATCTGTACTGGGATATGGTGTGATCTGTACTGGGATATGGAGCGATCAGTACTGAGTTACAGATCAATCTGCACTGGGATATGGAGCGATCGGTACTGAGTTACGGATCGATCTGAACTGGGATATGGAGCGATCTGAACTGGGATATGGAGTGATCTGCACCGGGATACGGAGTGAGCGCTACTGGGATATGGCTTGATATGTACTGGGATATAGGGTTATCGCACTGGGGTACGGATCGAGCTTTACTGGGATACGAAGTGATCTGTACTGGGATACGGGGTTTTCTGAACTGAGATACAGAGTGATCTGCACTGGGACACGGAGCAATTTCGCTGGGATACAGAACGATCTGTACTGGGCTATGGGCTGATCTGCACTGGGATACAGAGTGACCTGTATTGGGATATGATGCAATCTGCACTGGGATACATATTGATCATTACCAGGATGCAGGTTGTTATAAAGTGCAATATGGTGAGATCTGCACTGGGATACGGAGCGATCTGCACTGGGATATGGAGCGATCTGCACTGGGATACAGAGTGATCTGAACAGGGATATGGAGCGATATGTACCGGGATACGGTGTGATCTGGTGGGATACGGAGCGATCGGTACTGTGATACAGTGCGATCTGCACTGGGATACAGAGTGATCTGCAGTGTGATACAGAGTGATCTGTACTGGGATACGGAGCGATCTGCACTGGGATATGGAGCGATCTGCACTGGGATACAATGTGATCTGCACTGGGATACGGAGCGATCGGTACTGGGTTACAGCTTGAAATGTACTGGGATAAGGGGTTATTTGCACTGGGGTACAGATTGATCTGTACTGGTATACGGAGCGAAGTGCACTGGGATACGAAGCGATCTGCACTGCGATACAGAGTGATCTGCACTGGGATATGGTGTGATCTGCACTGGGATATGGAGCGATCGGTACTGAGTTACAGATCGATCTGCACTGGGATATGGAGCGATCTGAACTGGGATATGGAGTGATCTGAACTGGGATGTGGAGTGATCTGCACAGGGATATGGAGTGAGCGCTACTGGGAAATGGCTTGATATGTACTGGGATATAGGGTTATCGCACTGGGGTACGGATCGATCTGTACTGGGATAAGGAGTGATCTGTACTGGGATACGGGGTTTTCTGAACTGAGATACAGAGTGATCTGCACTGGGATACGGAGCGATTTGCACTGGGATACAGAACGATCTGTACTGGGATATGGGGTGATCTGCATTGGGATACGGAGTGACCTGTACTGGGATACAAAGCGATCTGTACTGGGATACATATTGATCTTTACCTGGATGCGGGGTGTTATAAAGTGCTATATGGTGGGATGTGCACTGGGATATGGAGCGATCTGCACTGCGATACAGAGCGATCTGCACTGGGATACGGTGAGATCTGCACTGGGATACGGAGCGATCGGTACTGGGCTATGGCTTGAAATGTACTGGGATATGGAGTTATTTGCACTAGGATACGGAGCGATCGGTACTGGGTTATGGCTTGAAATGTACTGGGATACGGGTTTATTTGCACTGGGATACAGATTGATCAAAACTGGGATAAGGTGCGATCTGCACTGGGATACGAAGCGATCTGCACTGCGATACAAAGCGATCTGTACTGGGATATGGTGTGATCTGCACTGGGATATGGTGCGATCGGTACTGAATTACAGATCCATCTGCACTGGGATACGGAGTGATCTGCACTGGGATACGGAGCGATCGGTACTTGGTTATGGCTTGATATGTACTGGGATATGGAGTTATTTGCACTGGGATACAGATTGATCTGTACTGGGATACGGCACGATCTGCACTTGGATATGGAGCGATCTGCACTGCGATACAGAGCGATCTGTGCTGTGATACAGTGTGGTCTGCACTGGGATACGGAGCGATCAGTACTGTGCTACAGAGCGATCTGCACTGCAATACGGAGCGCTCTGCACTGGGATATGATGTGATCTGCACTGGGATACGGAGCGATCGGTACTGGGTTACGTTTTGAAATGTACTGGGATACGGGTTTATTTGCACTGGGATACAGATTGATCAAAACTGGGATAAGGAGCGATCTGCACTGGGATACGAAGCGATCTGCACTGCGATACAAAGCGATCTGTACTGGGATATGGTGTGATCTGCACTTGGATATGGAGCGATCTGCACTGCGATACAGAGCGATCTGTGCTGTGATACAGTGTGGTCTGCACTGGGATACGGAGCGATCAGTACTGTGCTACAGAGCGATCTGCACTGCAATACGGAGCGCTCTGCACTGGGATATGATGTGATCTGCACTGGGATACGGAGCGATCGGTACTGGGTTACGTTTTGAAATGTACTGGGATACGGGGTTATTTGCACTCGGATACATATTGATCAATACTGGGATACGGAGCGATCTGCACTGGGATACGAAGCGATCGGTACTGAGTTACAGATCGATATGCACTGGGATACAGAGCGATCTGCACTGGGATACGGAGCTATCTGAACTGGGATATGGAGAGATCTGAACAGGGATATGGAGTGATCTGCACTTGGATACGGAGTGAGCGCTACTGGGATATGACTTGATATGTAATGGGATATAGGGTGATCTGCACTGGGGTGCGGATCGATCTGTACTGGGATACGGAGTGATCTGTACTGGGATACGGGGTTTTCTGAACTGAGATACAGAGTGATCTGCACTGGGATACGGAGCGATTTGCACTGGGATACGGAACGATCTGTACTGGGATATGGGGTGATCTGCACTGGGGTAAGGAGTGACCTGTACTGGATACGAAGCGATCTGTACTGGGATACGATGCAATCTGCACTGGGATACAGATTGATCTTTACCAGGATGCAGGGTGTAATAAAGTGCGATATGGTGGAATCTGCACTGGGATACAGAACGAAATGCACTGGGATACACAGCGATCTGCACTGGGATATGGAGCGATCTGCACTGGGATACAGAACGATCTGAACAGGGATACGGAGTGATCTGTACTGGGATACGGTGTGATCTGCTGGGATACGGCGCGATCGGTACTGTGTTACAATGCAATCTGCACTGGGAAACAGAGCGATCTGCACTGTGATATGGAGTGATCTGCTCTTCGATACAGAGCGAACTGCACTGGGATATGGAGCGATCTGCACTGGGATACGATGTGATCTGCACTGGGATATGGAGCGATCGGTACTGGGTTATGGCTTGAAATGTACTGGGATATGGGGTTATTTGAAAAGGGAAACAGATTGATCTGTACTGGGATACGGAGCGATCTGCACTGCGATGCAGAGCGATCTGTACTGTGATACGGTGTGATCTGCACTGGGATACAGAGCGATCAGTACTGTATTACAGAGCGATCTGCACTGCAATACAGAGCACTCTGCACTGGGATACGATGTGATCTGCACTGGGATACGGAGCGATCGGTACTGGGTTATGGCTTGAAATGTACTGGGATATGGGGTTATTTGCACTGGGATACAGATTGATCAATACTGGGATACGGAGCGATCGGCACTGGGATACGGAGCGATCTGCACTGGGATACGGAGCAATCTGAACTGGGATATGGAGAGATCTGTTCAGGGATATGGAGTGATCTGCACTTGGATACGGAGTGAGCGCTACTGGGATATGTCTTGATATGTACTGGGATATAGGGTTATCGCACTGGGGTCCGGATCGATCTGTACTGGGATACGGAGTGATCTGTACTGGGATACGGGGTTTTCTGAAGAGGGATACAGAGTGATCTGCACTGGGATACGGAGTGATTTGCACTGGGATACGGAACGATCTGTACTTGGATATGGGGTGATCTGCACTGGGATACGGAGTGACCTGTATTGGTACGAAGCGATCTGTACTGGGATACGATGCAATCTGCCCTGGGATACAGATTGATCTTTAGCAGGATGCGGGGTGTTATAAAGTGCGATATAGTGGGATCTGCACTGGGATACGGAGCGATCTGCACTGGGATACAGAGCGATCTGCACTGGGATATGGAGCGATCTGCACTGGGATATGGAGCGATCTGAACAGGGATACGGAGCGATCTGTACCGGGATACGGTGTGATCTGCTGGGATACGGAGCGATCGGCACTTTGTTACAGTGCGATCTGCACTGGGATACAGAGCGATCTGCACTGTGATAAAGAGTGATCTGTACTGGGATACGGAGCGATCTGCACTGGGATATGAAGCGATCTGCTCTGCGATACAGAGCAATCTGCACTGGGATATGGAGCGATCTGCACTGGGATACGATGTGATCTGCACTGGGATACGGAGCGATCGGTACTAGGTTATGGCTTGAAATGTACTTGGATATGGGGTTATTTGAACTGGGATGCAGATTGATCTGTACTGGGATACGGAGCGATCTGCACTGCGATGCAGAGCGATCTGTACTGTGATACGGTGTGGTCTGCACTGGGATACGGAGTGATCAGTACTGTATTACAGAGTGATCTGCACTGCAATACAGAGCGCTCTGAACTGGGATACGATGTGATCTGCACTGGGATACAGAGCGATTGGTACTGTGTTACAGTGCGATCTGCACTTGGATACGAAGCGATCTGCACTGGGATACGGAGCGATTTGTACTGGGTTACGGCTTGAAGTGTACTGGGATACGGGGTTATTTGCACTGGGATACAGATTGATCAATACTTGGATACGGAGCAATCTGCACTGGGATATGGAGCGATCTGCACTGCGATACAGAGCGATCTGTACTGTGATACGGTGTGGTCTGCACTGTGATACGGAGCGATCGGTACTGTGCTACAGAGCTATCTGCACTGCAGTACGGAGTGCTCTGCACTGGGACACGATGTGATATGCGCTGGGATACGGAGCGATCGGTACTGGGTTACGGCTTGAAATGTACTGGGATACTGGGTTATTTGCACTTGGGATACAGATTGATCAATACTGGGATACAGAGCGATCTGCACTGGGATACGAAGCGATCTGCACTGCGATGCACAGTGATCTGTACTGGGATATGGTGTCATCTGTACTGGGATATGGAGCGATCGGTACTGAGTTACAGATCGATCTGCACTGGGATATGGAGCGATCTGAACTGGGATATGGAGTGATCTGCACTGGGATACGGAGTGAGTGCTACTGGGAAATGGCTTGATATGTACTGGGATATAGGGTTATCGCACTGGGGTACGGATCGAGCTTTACTGGGATACGGAGTGATCTGTACTGGGATACGGGGCTTTCTGAACTGAGATACAGAGTGATCTGCACTGGGATACGGACCAATTTTCACTGGGATACAGAACGATCTGTACTGGGCTATGGGGTGATCTGCACTGGGATACGGAGTGACCTGTATTGTGATACGATGCAATCTGCACTGGGATACATATTGATCTTTACCAGGATGCAGGTTGTTATAAAGTGCAATATGGTGGGATCTGCACTGGGATACGGAGCGATCTGCACTGGGATACGGAGCGATCTGCACTGGGACACAGAGTGATCTGAACAGGGATACGGAGCGATATGTAACGGGATACGGTGTGATCTGCTGGGATACGGAGCGATCGGTACTGTGATACAGTGCGATCTGCACTGGGATACAGAGTGATCTGCAGTGTGATACAGAGTGATCTGTACTGGGATACGGAGCGATCTGCACTGGGATATGGAGCGATCTGCACTGGGATACCATGTGATCTGCACTGGGATACGGAGCGATCGGTACTGGGTTATGGCATGAAATGTACTAGGGTGTGGGGTTATTTCAACTGGGATACAGATTGATCTGTACTGGGATACGGAGCGATCTGCACTGCGATGCAGAGCGATCTGTAGTGTGATACGGTGTGGTCTGCACTGCAATACGGAGCGATCAGTACTGTGTTACAGAGCGATCTGCACTGCAATATGGAGCGCTCTGCACTGGGATATGATGTGATCTGCACTGGGATACGGAGCGATCGGCACTGTGTTACAGTGCAATCTGCACTTGGATACGGAGCGATCTGCACTGGGATACAGAGCGATCTGTATTGTGATACGGTGTGGTCTGCACTGGGATACGGCGCGATCAGTACTGTGTAACAGAGCGATCTGCACTGCAATACGGAGCGCTCTGCACTGGGATACGATGTGATCTGCACTGGGATACGGAGCAATCGGTACTGGGTTACGGCTTGAAATGTACTGGGATAAGGGGTTATTTGCACTGGGATAAAGATTGATCAATACTGGGATACGGAGTGAAGTACACTGGGATACGAAGCGATCTGCACTGCGATACAGAGCGATCTGTACTGGGATATGGTGTGATCTGCACTGGGATATCGAGCGATTGGTACTGTGTTACAGATCGATCTACACTGGGATACGGAGCAATCTGAACTGTGATATGGAGCAATCTGAACTGGTTAATGGAGTGATCTGAACTGGGTAATGGAGCGATCTGAACTGGGATATGGAGGGATCTGCACTGGGATACGGAGTGAGCGCTACTGGGAAATGGCTTGATATGTACTGGGATATAGGGTTATCGCACTGGGGTACGGATCGATCTTTACTGGGATACGCAGTGATCTGTACTGGGATATGGGGTTTTCTGAACTGAGATACAGAGTAATCTGCACTGGGATATGGAACGATTTACAATGGGATATGGAACGATCTGTACTGGGATATGGGGTGATCTGCATTGGGATACTGAGTGACCTGTACTGGGATACAAAGCGATCTGTACTGGGATACATATGGATCTTTACCGGAATGCGGGGTGTTATAAAGTGCGATATGGTGGGATGTGCACTGTGATACGGAGCGATCTGCACTTGGATACGGAGCAATCTGAACTGGGATATGGAGCAATCTGCACTGGGATACGGAGGGAGCGCTACTGGGATATGGCTTGATATGTACTGGGATTTAGGGTTATCGCACTGGGGTATGGATCGATCTGTACTGGGATATGGAGTGATCTGCACTGGGATACGGAGCGATTTTCACTGGGATACGGAACGATCTGTACTGGGATATGGGGTGATCTGCACAGGGATACGCAGTGACCTGTATTGGGATACGAAGCGATCTGTACTGGGATACGATGCGATCTGCACTGGGATACATATTGATCTTTACCAGAATGCATGTTGTCATGAAGTGCAATATGGTGGGATCTGCACTGGGATACGGAGCGATCTGCACTGGGATACAGAGTGATCTGTACTGGGATGTAGAGCGATCTGCACTGGGACACAGAGCGATCTGAACAGGGATACGGAGTGATCTGTACCGGGATACGTTATGATCTGCTGGGACACGGAGCGATCAGTACTGTGATACAATGCGATCTGCAGTGTGATACAGAGTGATCTGTACTGGGATACGGAGCGATCTACACTGGGATATGGAGCGATCTGCACTGGGATATGATGTGATCTGCACTGGGATACGGAGCGATCGGTACTGGGTTATGGCTTGAAATGTACTAGGATATGGGGTTATTTGAACTGGGATACAGACTGATCTGTACTGGGATACGGAGCGATCTGCACTGCGATGCAGAGCGCTCTGTAGTGTGATATGGTGTGGTCTGCACTGGGATACGGAGCGATCAGTACTGTGTTACAGAGCGATCTGCACTGCAATACGGAGCGCTCTGCACTGGGATACGATGGGATCTGCAATGGGATACGGAGCTATGGGTACTGTGTTACAGCGTGATCTGCACTTGGATACGGAGCGATCTGCACTTAGATACAGAACGATCTATACTGTGATACGGTGTGGTCTGCACTGGGATACGGAGCAATCAGTACTGTGTTACAGAGCGATCTGCACTGCAATACGGAGTGCTCTGCACTGGGATACGATGTGATCTGCACTGGGATACGGAGCGATCGGTACTGGGTGACGGCTTGAAATGTACTGGGATACGGAGTTATTTGCACTGGGATACAGATTGATCAATACTTGGATACGGAGCGATCTGCAGTGGGATACGAAGCGATCTGCACTGCGATACACAGCAATCTGTACTGGGATATGGTGTGATCTGCACTGGGATATGGAGCAAACGGTACTGAGTTACAGATCGATCTGCACTGGGATACGGAGGAATCTGAACTGGGACATGGAGCGATCTGCACTGGGATACGGATTGATCTTTACCAGGATGCGGGGTGTTATAAAGTGCGATATGGTGGGATGTGCACTGGAATATGGAGCAATCTGCAAAGGGATACAGAGCGATCTGCACTGCGATACAGAGCGATCTGCACGGGGATACGGTGAGATCTGCTGGGATACGGAGCGATCAGTACTGTGTTACAGAGCGATCTGCACTGCGATACAGAGCGAACTGCACTGGGATAAAGTGAGATCTGCACTGGGATACAGAGCGATCGGTACTGGGTTATGGCTTGAAATGTACTGGGTTACAGGGTTATTTGCACTGGGATACAGATTGATCAATACTGGGATACGGAGCGATCTGCACTGGGATACGAAGCGATCTGCACTGCGATACACAGCGATCTGTACTGGGATATGCTGTGATCTGCACTGGGATATGGAGCGATCGGTACTGAGTAACAGATCGATCTGCACTGGGATACGGAGCGATATGCACTGGGATACTGAGCAATCTGAACTGGGATATGGAGCGATCTGAACTGGGATATGGAGTGATCTGCACTGGGAAACGGAGCGATCGGTACTGGGTTATGGCTTGAAATGTACTGGGATATGGAGTTATTTGCACTGGGATAAGATTGATCTGTACTGGGATATGGCACGAACTGCACTTGGATACGGAGCGATCTGCAATGAGATACAGAGCGATATGTACTGTGATACGGAGCAATCTGCACTGGGATATGAAGCGATCTGCACTGCGATGCACAGCGATCTGTACTGGGATACAATCTTATCTGCACTGGGATACGGAGCGATCGGTACTGGGTTATGGCTTGAGATGTACTAGGATATGGGGTTATTGGAACTGGGATACAGATTGATCTGTACTGGGATACGGAGCGATCTGCACTGCGATGCAGAGCGATCTGTAGTGTGATACGCTGTGATCTGCACTGGGATACGGAGCGATCAGTACTGTGTTACAGAGCGATCTGCACTGCAATACGGAGCGCTCTGCACTGGGATACGATGTGATCTGCACTGGGATACGGAGCGATTTGTACTGGGTTACGGCTTGAAGTGTACTGGGATACGGGGTTATTTGCACTGGGATACAGATTGATCAATACTTGGATACGGAGCAATCTGCACTGGGATACGAAGCGATCTGCACTGCAATGAACAGCAATCTGTACTGGGATATGGTGTGATCTGCACTGGGATACGGAGCAATCTGAACTGGGACATGGAGCGATCTGCACTGGGATACGGAGTGAGCGCTACTGGGATATGGCTTGATATGTACCGGGATATAGGGTTATCGCACTGGGGTACGGATCGATCTGTACTGGGATACGGAGTGATCTGTACTGGGATACGGGGTTTTCTGAACTGAGATACAGAGTGATCTGCACTGGGATACGGAGCGATTTTCACTGGGGAACAGAACGATCTGTACTGGGATATGGGGTGATCTGCACTGGGATACGGAGTGACCTGTACTGGGATACGAAGCGATCTGTACTGGGATACGATGCAATATGCACTGGGATACAGATTGATCTTTACCAGGATGCGGGGTGTTATAAAGTGCGATATGGTGGGATGTGCACTGGGATTTGGGGCAATCTGCACTGGGATACAGAGCGATCTGCATTGTGATACAGAGTGATCTGTACTGGGATACCGAGAGATCTGCAGGGATACGGAGCGATCGGCACTGTGTTACAGAGCGATCTGCACTGCGATACAGAGCGATCAGCACGGGGATACGGTGAGATCTGCTGGGATATGGAGCGATTAGTACTGTGTTAGAGAGCGATCTGCACTGCGATACAGAGCGAACTGCACTGGGATACGGTGAGATCTGCACTGGGATACGGAGCGATCGGTAGTGGGTTATGGCTTGAAATGTAGTGGGTTACAGGGTTATTTGCACTGGGATAAAGATTGATCAATACTGGGATACGGAGCGATCTGCACTGGGATACGAAGCGATCTGCACTGCAATACAGAGCGATCTGTACTGGGATATGCTGTGATCTGCACTGGGATATGGAGTGATCGGTACTGAGTTACAGATCGATCTGCACTGGGATACGGAGCGATATGCACTGGGATACTGAGCAATCTGAACTGGGATATGGAGCGATCTGAACTGGGATATGGAGTGATCTGCACTGGGATACGGAGCGATCGGTACTGGGTTATGGCTTGAAATGTACTGGGATATGGAGTTATTTGCACTGGGATACAGATTGATCTGTACTGGGATACGGCCCGAACTGCATTTGGATACGGAGCGATCTGCACTGCGATACAGAGCGATATGTACTGTGATACGGAGCAATCTGCACTGGGATATGAAACGATCTGCACTGCGATGCACAGCGATCTGTACTGGGATATGATGTGATCTGCACTGGGATATGGAGTGATCGGTACTGGGTTATGGCTTGAAATGTACTAGGATATGGGGTTATTTGAACTGGGATACAGATTGATCTGTACTGGGTTACGGAGCCATCTGCACTGCGATGCAGAGCGATCTGTAATGTGATACGGTGTGGTCTGCACTGCGATACGGAGCGATCAGTACTGTGTTACAGAGCAATCTGGACTGCAATACGGAGCGCTCTGCACTGGGATACGATGTGATCTGCACTGGGATACGGAGCGATCGGTACTGTGTAACAATGTGATCTGCACTTGGATACGGAGCGATCTGCAATGCGATGCAGAGCGATCTGTACTGTGATACGGTGTGGTCTGCACTGGGATACCGAGCGATCAGTACTGTGTTACAGAGCGATCTGCACTGCAATACGGAGCGTTCTGCATTGGGATACGATGTGATCTGCACTGGGATACGGAGCGATCGGTACGGGTTACGGCTTGAAATGTACTGGGATACGGGGTTATTTGCACTGGGATACAGATTGATCAATACTGGGATACGGAGCGAAGTGCACTGCGATACAGAGCGATCTGTACTGGGATATGGTGTGATCTGCACTGGGATATGGAGCGATCGGTACTGAGTTACAGATCAATCTGCACTGGGATACGGAGCGATCTGAACTGGGATATGGAGCGATCTGAACTGGGATATGGAGTGATCTGCACTGGGATACGGAGTGAGCACTACTGGGAAATGGCTTGATATGTACTGGGATAGAGGGTTATCGCACTGGGGTACGGATCGATCTGTACTGGGATATGGAGTGATCTGTACTGGGATGCGGGGTTTTCTAAACTGTGATACAGAGTGATCTGCACTGGGATACGGAGCGATTTGCACTGGGATACGGAACGATCTGTACTGGGATATGGGGTGACCTGCATTGGGATACGGAGTGACCTGTACTGGGATACAAAGCGATCTGTACTGGGATACATATTGATCTTTACCTGGATGCGGGGTGTTATAAAGTGCGATATGGTGGGATGTGCACTGGGATACGGAGCGATCTGCACTGGGATACAGAGTGATCTGAACAGGGATACAGAGTGATCTGTACTGGGATACGGAGAGATCTGCTGGGATATGTAGTGATCGGTACTGTGTTACAGAGCGATCTGCACTGCGATACAGAGCGATCTGCACTGGGATACGGTGAGATCTGCACTGGGATACGGAGCGAACGGTACTGTGTTATCGCTTGAAATGTACTGGGATATGGGTTTATTTGCACTGGGATACAGATTGATCAATACTGGGATACAGAGCGATCTGCACTGGGATATGGAATGATCTGCACTGGGATACAGAGCGATCTGAACAGGGATACGGAGTGATCTGTACCGGGATACGGTATGATCTGCTGGGATACGGAGCGATCGGTACTGTGATACAGTGCGATCTGCACTGGGATACAGAGCGATCTGCACTGGGATACGATGTGATCTGCACTGGGATACGGAGCGATCGGTACTGGGTTACGGCTTGAAGTGTACTGTGATACTGGCTTATTTGCACTGGGATACAGATTGATCAATACTTGGATACGGAGCGATCTGCACTGGGATACGAAGCGATCTGCACTGCGATGCACAGCAATCTGTACTGGGATATGGTGTGATCTGCACTGGGATATGGAGCGATTGGTACTAAGTTACAGATCGATCTGCACTGGGATATGGAGCGATCGGCACTGGGAAACGGAGCAATCTGAACTGGGACATGGAGCGATCTGCACTGGGATACGGAGTGAGCGCTACTGGGATATGGCTTGATATGTACTGGGATATAGGGTTATCGCACTGGGGTACGGATCGATCTGTACTGGGATATGGAGTGATCTGTACTGGGATACGGGGTTTTCTGAACTGAGATACAGAGTGATCTGCACTGGGATACGGATCGATTTTCACTGGGAAACAGAACGATCTGTACTGGGATATGGGGTGATCTGCACTGGGATACGGAGTGACCTGTACTTGGATATGAAGCGATCTGTACTTGGATACGATGCAATATGCACTGGGATACAGATTGATCTTTACCAGGATGCGGGGTGTTATAAAGTGCGATATGGTGGGATGTGCACTGGGATATGGAGCAATCTGCACTGGGATACAGAGCGATCTGCACTGTGATACAGAGTGATCTGTACTGGGATACAGAGAGATCTGCTGGGATACGGAGCGATTGGTACTGTGTTACAGAGCGATCTGCACTGCAATACAGAGCGATCTGCACGGGGATACGGAGCGATCTGCACTGGGAAACGAAGCGATCTGCACTGCGATGCACAGCGATCTGTAATGGGATACGATGTGATCTGCACTGGGATACGGAGCGATCGGTACTGGGTTATGGCTTGAAATGTACTAGGATACGGGGTTATTTGAACTGGCATACAGATTGATCTGTACTGGGATACGGAGCGATCTGCACTGTGATACAGAGCGATCTGTAGTGTGATACGGTGTGGTCTGCACTGGGATACGGAGCGATCGGTACTTTGTTACAGAGCGATCTGCACTGCAATACGGAGCACTCTGCACTGGGATATGATGTGATCTGCACTGGGATATGGAGCGATTGGTACTGTGTAACAATGCGATCTGCACTTGGATACGGAGCGATCTGTACTGGGATACAGAGCGATCTGTACTGTGATACGGTTTGGTCTGCACTGGGATACCGAGCGATCAGTACTGTGTTACAGAGCGATCTGCACTGCAATACGGAGCGTTCTGCATTGGGATACGATGTGATCTGCACTGGGATACGGAGCGATCGGTACTGGGTTACGGCTTGAAATGTACTGGGATAAGGGGTTATTTGCACTGGGATACAGATTGATCAATACTGGGATACGGAGCGAAGTGCACTGGGATACAGAGCGATCTGTACTGGGATATGGTGTGATCTGCACTGGGATATGGAGCGATCGGTACTGAGTTACAGATTGATCTGCACTGGGATACGGAGCGATCTGAACTGGGATATGGAGCGATCTGAACTGGGATATGGAGTGATCTGCACTGGGATACGGAGTGAGCACTACCAGGAAATGGCTTGATATGTACTGGGATAGAGGGTTATCGCACTGGGGTACGGATCGATCTGTACTGGGATAAGGAGTGATCTGTACTTGGATACGGGGTTTTCTGAACTGAGATACAGAGTGATCTGCACTGGGATACGGAGCGATTTGCACTGAGATACGGAACGATCTGTACTGGGATATGGGGTGATCTGCATTGTGATACGGAGTGACCTGTACTGGGATACAAAGCGATCTGTACTGGGATACATATTGATCTTTACCGGGATGCGGGGTGTTATAAAGTGCGATATGGTGGGATGTGCACTGGGATACGGAGCGATCTGCACTGGGATACAGAGCGATTTGAACAGGGATACAGAGTGATCTGTACTGGGATACGGAGAGATCTGATGGGATATGTAGTGATCGGTACTGTGTTACAGAGTGATCTGCACTGCGATACAGAGCGATCTGCACTGGGATACGGTGAGATCTGCACTGGGATACGGAGCGAACGGTACTGGGTTATCGCTTGAAATGTACTGGGATATGGAGTTATTTGCACTGGGATACGGAGCGATCGGTGCTGGGTTATGGCTTGAAATATACTGGGATACGGGTTTATTTGCACTGGGATACAGATTGATCAATACTGGGATACAGAGCGATCTGAACAGGGATACGGAGTGATCTGTACCGGGATACGGTATGATCTGCTGGGATATGGAGCGATCGGTACTGTGATACAGTGCGAT
Organism: Isurus oxyrinchus; assembly: GCA_026770705.1. Lineage (NCBI taxonomy): Eukaryota > Metazoa > Chordata > Chondrichthyes > Lamniformes > Lamnidae > Isurus > Isurus oxyrinchus. The sequence continues at coordinate 1,056,684 of JANJGN010000111.1, forward strand.
CTGCACTGGGATACAGAGCGATCTGCGCTTTGATACAGAGTGATCTGTACTGGGATACGGAGCGATCTGCACTGGGATATGGAGTGATCTGCTCTGCGATACAGAGCGATCTGCACTGGGATATGCAGCGATCTGCACTGGGATACGATGTGATCTGCAATGGGATACGGAGCGATCGGTACTAGGTTATGGCTTGAAATGTACAAGGATATGGGGTTATTTGAACTGGGATACAGACTGATCTGTACTGGGATACGGAGCGATCTGCACTGCGATGCAGAGCGATCTGTAGTGTGATACGGTTTGGTCTGCACTGGGATACGGTGCGATCAGTACTTTGTTACAGAGCGATCTGCACTGCAATACGGAGCGCTCTGCACTGGGATACGATGTGATCTGCACTGGGATACAGAGCGATCGGTACTGTGTAACAATGCGATCTGCACTTGGATACGGAGCGATCTGCACTGTGATACAGAGCGATCTGTACTGTGATACGGTGTGGTCTGCACTGGGATATGGAGCAATCGGTACTGTGTTACAGAGCGATCTGCACTGCAATACGCAGCGATCTGCACTGGGATACGATGTGATCTGCACTGGGATACGAAGCGATCGGTACTGGGTTACGGCTTGAAATGTACTGGGATACGGGGTTATTTGCTCTGGGATACAGATTGATCAATACTGGGATACGGAGCGATCTGCACTGGGATACGGAGCTATCTGAACTGGGATATGGAGCGATCTGAACTGGGATAAAAAGCGATCTGCACTGCGATACAGAGTGATCTGTACTGGGGTATGTTGTGATCTGCACTGGGATATGGAGCGATCGGTACTGAGTTGCAGATCGATCTGCACTGGATTACGGAGCGATCGGAACAGGGATATGGAGCGATCTGAACTGGGATATGGAGTGACCTGCACTGGGATACGGAGTGAGCGCTACTGGGAAATGGCTTGATATGTACTGGGATATAGGTTTATCGCACTGGGGTACGGATCGATCTGTACTGGGATACGGAGTGATCTGTACTGGGATACGGGGTTTTCTGAACTGTGATACAGTGTGGTCTGCACTGGGATACGAAGCGATCGGTACTGCAAAGCGGAGCGCTCTGCACTGGGATACGATTTGATCTGCATTGGGATACGAAGCGATCTGCACTGCGATCCACCGCGATCTGTACTGAGTTACAGATCGATCTGCACTGGGATATGGAGCGATCTGCACTGGGATACGGAGCAATCTGAACTGGGATATGGAGCGATCTGAACTGGGATATGGAGTGATCTGCACTGGGATACGGAGTGAGCGCTACAGGGATATGGCTTGATATGTACTGGGATATCGGGTTATCGCACTGGGGTACGGATCGATCTGTACTGGGATACGGAGTGATCTGTACTGGGATACGGGGTTTTCTGAACTGAGATACAGAGTGATCTGCACTGGAATACGGAGCGATTTTCACTGGGATACGGAACGATCTGTACTGGGATATGGGGTGATCTGCACTGGGATACGGAGTGACCTGTATTGGGCTACGAAGCGATCTGTACTGGGATACGATGCAATCTGCACTGGGATACATATTGATTTTTACCAGGATGCATGTGTTATAAAGTGCAATGTGGAGGGATCTGCACTGGGATATGGAGCGATCTGCACAGCGATGCGGAGCGATCTGTACCGGGATACGGTGTGATCTGCTGGGATAAGGAGCAATCGGTACTGTGTTACAGAGCGATCTGCACTGGGATACAGAGCGATCTGCACTGTGATACAGAGTGTTCTGCACTGGGATACGGAGCGATCGGTACTGGGTTACGGCTTGAAATGTACTGGGATACGGGGTTATTTGCTCTGGGATACAGATTGATCAATACTGGGATACGGAGCGATCTGCACTGGGATAAAAAGCGATCTGCACTGCGATACAGAGTGATCTGTACTGGGGTATGTTGTGATCTGCACTGGGATATGGAGCGATCGGTACTGAGTTGCAGATCGATCTGCACTGGATTACGGAGCGATCTGAACAGGGATATGGAGCGATCTGAACTGGGATATGGAGTGACCTGCACTGGGATACGGAGTGAGCGCTACTGGGAAATGGCTTGATATGTACTGGGATATAGGTTTATCGCACTGGGGTACGGATCGATCTGTACTGGGATACGGAGTGATCTGTACTGGGATACGGGGTTTTCTGAACTGTGATACAGTGTGGTCTGCACTGGGATACGGAGCGATCGGTACTGCAAAACGGAACGCTCTGCACTGGGATACGATTTGATCTGCACTGGGATACGGAGCGATCGGTACTGGGTTACGGCTTGAAATGCACTGGGATGCTGGGTTATTTGCACTGGGATACAGATTGATCAATACTGGGATACGGAGCGATCTGCACTGGGATACGAAGCGATCTGCACTGCGATACACAGCGATCTGTACTGGGATATGGTGTGATCTGCATTGGGATATGGAGCGATCGGTACTGAGTTACAGATCGATCTGCACTGGGATATGGAGCGATCTGCACTGGGATACGGAGCAATCTGAACTGGGATATGGAGCGATCTGAACTGGGATATGGAGTGATCTGTACTGGGATACAGAGTGAGCGCTACAGGGATATGGCTTGATATGTACTGGGATATCGGGTTATCGCACTGGGGTACGGATCGATCTGTACTGGGATACGGAGTGATCTGTACTGGGATACGGGGTTTTCTGAACTGAGATACAGAGTGATCTGCACTGGAATACGGAGCGATTTTCACTGGGATACAGAACGATCTGTACTGGGATATGGGGTGATCTGCACTGGGATACGGAGTGACCTGTATTGGGCTACGAAGCGATCTGTACTGGGATACGATGCAATCTGCACTGGGATACATATTGATTTTTACCAGGATGCATGTGTTATAAAGTGCAATGTGGAGGGATCTGCACTGGGATATGGAGCGATCAGCACTGCGATGCGGAGCGATCTGTACCGGGATACGGTGTGATCTGCTGGGATACGGAGCAATCAGTACTGTGTTACAGAGCGATCTGCACTGGGATACAGAGCGATCTGCACTGTGATACAGAGTGTTCTGCACTGGGATACGGAGCGATCGGTACTGGGTTACGGCTTGAAATGTACTGGGATACGGGGTTATTTGCTCTGGGATACAGATTGATCAATACTGGGATACGGAGCGATCTGCACTGGGATAAAAAGCGATCTGCACTGCGATACAGAGTGATCTGTACTGGGGTATGTTGTGATCTGCACTGGGATATGGAGCGATCGGTACTGAGTTGCAGATCGATCTGCACTGGATTACGGAGCGATCTGAACAGGGATATGGAGCGATCTGAACTGGGATATGGAGTGACCTGCACTGGGATACGGAGTGAGCGCTTCTGGGAAATGGCTTGATATGTACTGGGATATAGGTTTATCGCACTGGGGTACGGATCGATCTGTACTGGGATACGGAGTGATCTGTACTGGGATACGGGGTTTTCTGAACTGTGATACAGTGTGGTCTGCACTGGGATACGGAGCGATCGGTACTGCAAAATGGAGCACTCTGCACTGGGATACGATTTGATCTGCACTGGGATACGGAGTGATCTGTACCGGGATACGTTATGATCTGCTGGGATACGGAGCGATCGGTACTGTGTTACAGAGCGATCTGCACTGCGATACAGAGCGATCTGCACGGGGATACCTGAGATCTGCACTGGGATACGGAGCGAACGGTACTGGGTTATCGCTTGAAATGTACTGGGATATGGAGTTATTTGCACTGGGATACGGAGCGATCGGTGCTGGGTTATGGCTTGAAATGTACTGGGATACGGGTTTATTTGCACTGGGATACAGATTGATCAATACTGGGATGCAGAGCGGTCTGCACTGGGATATGGAATGATCTGCACGGGGATACAGAGTGATCTGTACTGGGATATGGTGTGATCTGCACTGGGATATGGAGCGATCGGTACTGAGTTACAGATCGATCTGCAGTGGGATACGGAGCGATCTGAACTGGGGTACGGAGTGATCTGTACTGGGATACGGGGTTTTCTGAACTGAGATACAGAGTGATCTGCACTGGGATACGGAGCGATTTGCACTGGGATACGGAACGATCTGTACTGGGATATGGGGTGATCTGCATTGGGATATGGAGTGACCTGTACTGGGAACAAAGCGATCTGCACTGGGATACATATTGATCTTTACCAGGATGCGGGTTGTTATAAAGTGCGATATGGTGGGATGTGCACTGGGATACGGAGCGATGTGCACTGGGATACGGAGTGATCTGCACTGGGATACAGAGCGATCTGAACAGGAATACAGAGTGATCTGTATTGGGATACAGAGAGATCTGCTGGGATACGTAGCGATCGGTACTGTGTTACAGAGCGATCTGCACTGCGATACAGAGTGATCTGCACTGGGATACGGTGAGATCTGCACTGGGATACGGAGCGATCGGTACTGGGTTATGCCTTGAAATGTACTGGAATATGGAGTTATTTGCACTGGGATACAGATTGATCTGTACTGGGATAGGCACGATCTGCACTGGGATATGGAGCGATCTGCACTGCGATACAGTGCGATCTGTACTGTGATACAGTGTGGTCTGCACTGGGATATGGAGCGATCGGTACTGCAAAACGGAACACTCTGCACTGGGATACGATTTGATCTGCACTGGGATACGGAGCGATCGGTATTGGGTTACGGCTTGAAATGTACTGGGATACTGGGTTATTTGCACTGGGATACAGATTGATCAATACTGGGATACGGAGCGATCTGCACTGGGATACGAAGCGATCTGCACTGCGATGCACCGCGATCTGCACTGGGATATGGTGTGATCTGCATTGGGATATGGAGCGATCGGTACTGAGTTACAGATCGATCTGCACTGGGATATGGAGCGATCTGCACTGGGATACGGAGCAATCTGAACTGGCATATGGAGCGATCTGAACTGGGATATGGAGTGATCTGCACTGGGATACGGAGTGAGCGCTACAGGGATATGGCTTGATATGTACTGGGATATAGGGTTATCGAACTGGGGTACGGATCGATCTGTACTGGGATACGGAGTGATCTGTACTGGGATACGGGGTTTTCTGAACTGAGATACAGAGTGATCTGCACTGGAATACGGAGCGATTTTCACTGGGATACGGAACGATCTGTACTGGGATATGGGGTGATCTGCACTGGGATACGGAGTGACCTGTATTGGGCTACGAAGCGATCTGTACTGGGATACGATGCAATCTGCTCTGGGATACATATTGATTTTTACCAGGATGCATGTGTTATAAAGTGCAATGTGGAGGGATCTGCACTGGGATATGGAGCGATCTGCACTGTGATGCGGAGCGATCTGTACCGGGATACGGTGTGATCTGCTGGGATATGGAGCAATCGGTACTGTGTTACAGAGCGATCTGCACTGGGATACAGAGCGATCTGCACTGTGATACAGAGTGTTCTGCACTGGGATACGGAGCGATCTGCTCTGCGATACAGAGCGATCTGCACTGGGATATGGAGCGATCTGCACTCGGATACGATGTGATCTGCACTGGAACACGGAGCGATCGGTACTGGGTTATAGCCTGAAATGTACTGGGATATGTGGTTATTTGCACTGGGATACAGATTGATCTGTACTGGGATAAAGAGCGATCTGCACTAGGATACGGAGCGATCTGCATTGCGATGCTGAGCGATCTGTACTGTGATACGGTGTGATCTGCTCTGGGATACGGAGTGATCAGCACTGGGTTATGGCTTGAAATGTACTGGGAGACAGGATTATTTGCATTGCAATACTGATTGATTTGTACTGAGATACGGAGTGATCTGCACTGGGATACGGAGTTATCTACACTGGGATACGCTGTGATCTACACTCGGATACAAAGTGATTTGTACTAGGATATGGTGTGATCTATACTGGTAAACGATGTGATCTGCCTTGGGATATGGAGCAATCTGTATTGGGATAGGAGGTGATCTGCACTGGGATATGGAGCGATCGGTACTGAGTTACAGATCGATCTGCACTGGGATACGGAGCGATATGCACTGGGATACTGAGCAATCTGCACTGGGATATGGAGCGATCTGAACTAGGATATGGAGTGATCTGCACTGGGATACGGAGCGATCGGTACTGGGTTATGGCTTGAAATGTACTGGGATATGGAGTTATTTGCACTGGGATACAGATTGATCTGTACTGGGATACGGCACTAAGTGCACTTGGATGCGGAGCGATCTGCACTGTTATACGAAGCGATCTGCACTGCGATGCACAGCGATCTGTACTGGGATACGATGTGATCTGCACTGGGATACGGAGCGATCGGTACTGGGTTATGGCTTGAAATGTACTAGGATATGGGGTTATTGGAACTGGGATACAGATTGCTCTGTATTGGGATACGGAGCAATCTGCACTGCGATGCAGAGCGATCTGTAGTGTGATACGGTGTGGTCTGCACTGCGATACGGAGCGATCAGTACTGTGTTACAGACCGATCTGCACTGCAATACGGAGCGCTCCGCACTGGGATACGATGTGATCTGCACTGGGATACGGAGCGATTGGTACTGGGTTACGGCTTGAAATGTACTGGGATAAGGGGTTATTTGCACTGGGGTACAGATTGATCAATACTGGGATACGGAGCGAAGTGCACTGGGATACGGTGCGATCTGCACTGGGATATGGAGCGATCTGAACTGGGATATGATGTGATCTGCACTGGGATACGGAGCGATCGGTACTCGGGTTACGGCTTGAAATGTACTGGGATACTGGGTTATTTGCACTGGGATACAGATTGATCAATACTGGGATACGGAGCGATCTGCACTGGGATGCACCGCGATCTGTACTGGGATATGGTGTGATCTGCATTGGGATATGGAGCGATTGGTCCTAAGTTACAGATCGATCTGCACTGGGATATGGAGCGATCGGCACTGGGAAACGGAGCAATCTGAACTGGGACATGGAGCGATCTGCACTGGGATACGGAGTGAGCGCTACTGGGATATGGCTTGATATGTACTGGGATATAGGGTTATCGCACTGGGGTACGGATCGATCTGTACTGGGATATGGAGTGATCTGTACTGGGATACGGGTTTTCTGAACTGAGATACAGAGTGATCTGCACTGGGATACGGATCGATTTTCACTGGGAAACAGAACGATCTGTACTGGGATTATGGGGTGATCTGCACTGGGATACGGAGTGACCTGTACTTGGATACGAAAGCGATCTGTACTTGGATACGATGCAATATGCACTGGGATACAGATTGATCTTTACCAGGATGCGGGGTGTTATAAAGTGCGATATGGTGGGATGTGCACTGGAATATGGAGCAATCTGCAAAGGGATACAGAGCGATCTGCACTGCGATACAGAGCGATCTGCACGGGGATACGGTGAGATCTGCTGGGATACGGAGCGATCAGTACTGTGTTACAGAGCGATCTGCACTGCGATACAGAGTGATCTGCACTGGGATAAAGTGAGATCTGCACTGGGATACAGAGCGATCGGTACTGGGTTATGGCTTGAAATGTACTGGTTACAGGGTTATTTGCACTGGGATACAGATTGATCAATACTGGGATACGGAGCGATCTGCACTGGGATACGAAGCGATCTGCACTGCGATACACAGCGATCTGTACTGGGATATGCTGTGATCTGCACTGGGATATGGAGCGATCGGTACTGAGTAACAGATCGATCTGCACTGGGATACGGAGCGATATGCACTGGGATACTGAGCAATCTGAACTGGGATATGGAGCGATCTGAACTGGGATATGGAGTGATCTGCACTGGGAAACGGAGCGATCGGTACTGGGTTATGGCTTGAAATGTACTGGATATGGAGTTATTTGCACTGGGATAAGATTGATCTGTACTGGGATATGGCACGAACTGCACTTGGATACGGAGCGATCTGCAATGAGATACAGAGCGATATGTACTGTGATACGGAGCAATCTGCACTGGGATATGAAGCGATCTGCACTGCGATGCACAGCGATCTGTACTGGGATACAATCTTATCTGCACTGGGATACGGAGCGATCGGTACTGGGTTATGGCTTGAGATGTACTAGGATATGGGGTTATTGGAACTGGGATACAGATTGATCTGTACTGGGATACGGAGCGATCTGCACTGCGATGCAGAGCGATCTGTAGTGTGATACGCTGTGATCTGCACTGGGATACGGAGCGATCAGTACTGTGTTACAGAGCGATCTGCACTGCAATACGGAGCGCTCTGCACTGGGATACGATGTGATCTGCACTGGGATACGGAGCGATTTGTACTGGGTTACGGCTTGAAGTGTACTGGGATACGGGGTTATTTGCACTGGGATACAGATTGATCAATACTTGGATACGGAGCAATCTGCACTGGGATACGAAGCGATCTGCACTGCAATGAACAGCAATCTGTACTGGGATATGGTGTGATCTGCACTGGGATACGGAGCAATCTGAACTGGGACATGGAGCGATCTGCACTGGGATACGGAGTGAGCGCTACTGGGATATGGCTTGATATGTACCGGGATATAGGGTTATCGCACTGGGGTACGGATCGATCTGTACTGGGATACGGAGTGATCTGTACTGGGATACGGGGTTTTCTGAACTGAGATACAGAGTGATCTGCACTGGGATACGGAGCGATTTTCACTGGGAAACAGAACGATCTGTACTGGGATATGGGGTGATCTGCACTGGGATACGGAGTGACCTGTACTGGGATACGAAGCGATCTGTACTGGGATACGATGCAATATGCACTGGGATACAGATTGATCTTTACCAGGATGCGGGGTGTTATAAAGTGCGATATGGTGGGATGTGCACTGGGATATGGGGCAATCTGCACTGGGATACAGAGCGATCTGCATTGTGATACAGAGTGATCTGTACTGGGATACCGAGAGATCTGCAGGGATACGGAGCGATCGGCACTGTGTTACAGAGCGATCTGCACTGCGATACAGAGCGATCAACACGGGGATACGGTGAGATCTGCTGGGATATGGAGCGATTAGTACTGTGTTAGAGAGCGATCTGCACTGCGATACAGAGCGAACTGCACTGGGATACGGTGAGATCTGCACTGGGATACGGAGCGATCGGTAGTGGGTTATGGCTTGAAATGTAGTGGGTTACAGGGTTATTTGCACTGGGATAAAGATTGATCAATACTGGGATACGGAGCGATCTGCACTGGGATACGAAGCGATCTGCACTGCAATGCAGAGCGATCTGTACTGGGATATGCTGTGATCTGCACTGGGATATGGAGTGATCGGTACTGAGTTACAGATCGATCTGCACTGGGATACGGAGCGATATGCACTGGGATACTGAGCAATCTGAACTGGGATATGGAGCGATCTGAACTGGGATATGGAGTGATCTGCACTGGGATACGGAGCGATCGGTACTGGGTTATGGCTTGAAATGTACTGGGATATGGAGTTATTTGCACTGGGATACAGATTGATCTGTACTGGGATACGGCCCGAACTGCATTTGGATACGGAGCGATCTGCACTGCGATACAGAGCGATATGTACTGTGATACGGAGCAATCTGCACTGGGATATGAAACGATCTGCACTGCGATGCACAGCGATCTGTACTGGGATATGATGTGATCTGCACTGGGATATGGAGTGATCGGTACTGGGTTATGGCTTGAAATGTACTAGGATATGGGGTTATTTGAACTGGGATACAGATTGATCTGTACTGGGTTACGGAGCCATCTGCACTGCGATGCAGAGCGATCTGTAATGTGATACGGTGTGGTCTGCACTGCGATACGGAGCGATCAGTACTGTGTTACAGAGCAATCTGGACTGCAATACGGAGCGATCTGCACTGGGATACGATGTGATCTGCACTGGGATACGGAGCGATCGGTACTGTGTAACAATGTGATCTGCACTTGGATACGGAGCGATCTGCAATGCGATGCAGAGCGATCTGTACTGTGATACGGTGTGGTCTGCACTGGGATACCGAGCGATCAGTACTGTGTTACAGAGCGATCTGCACTGCAATACGGAGCGTTCTGCATTGGGATACGATGTGATCTGCACTGGGATACAGAGCGATCGGTACGGGTTACGGCTTGAAATGTACTGGGATACGGGGTTATTTGCACTGGGATACAGATTGATCAATACTGGGATACGGAGCGAAGTGCACTGCGATACAGAGCGATCTGTACTGGGATATGGTGTGATCTGCACTGGGATATGGAGCGATCGGTACTGAGTTACAGATCAATCTGCACTGGGATACGGAGCGATCTGAACTGGGATATGGAGCGATCTGAACTGGGATATGGAGTGATCTGCACTGGGATACGGAGTGAGCACTACTGGGAAATGGCTTGATATGTACTGGGATAGAGGGTTATCGCACTGGGGTACGGATCGATCTGTACTGGGATATGGAGTGATCTGTACTGGGATGCGGGGTTTTCTAAACTGAGATACAGAGTGATCTGCACTGGGATACGGAGCGATTTGCACTGGGATACGGAACGATCTGTACTGGGATATGGGGTGACCTGCATTGGGATACGGAGTGACCTGTACTGGGATACAAAGCGATCTGTACTGGGATACATATTGATCTTTACCTGGATGCGGGGTGTTATAAAGTGCGATATGGTGGGATGTGCACTGGGATACGGAGCGATCTGCACTGGGATACAGAGTGATCTGAACAGGGATACAGAGTGATCTGTACTGGGATACGGAGAGATCTGCTGGGATATGTAGTGATCGGTACTGTGTTACAGAGCGATCTGCACTGCGATACAGAGCGATCTGCACTGGGATACGGTGAGATCTGCACTGGGATACGGAGCGAACGGTACTGTGTTATCGCTTGAAATGTACTGGGATATGGGTTTATTTGCACTGGGATACAGATTGATCAATACTGGGATACAGAGCGATCTGCACTGGGATATGGAATGATCTGCACTGGGATACAGAGCGATCTGAACAGGGATACGGAGTGATCTGTACCGGGATACGGTATGATCTGCTGGGATACGGAGCGATCGGTACTGTGATACAGTGCGATCTGCACTGGGATACAGAGCGATCTGCACTGGGATACGATGTGATCTGCACTGGGATACGGAGCGATCGGTACTGGGTTACGGCTTGAAGTGTACTGTGATACTGGCTTATTTGCACTGGGATACAGATTGATCAATACTTGGATACGGAGCGATCTGCACTGGGATACGAAGCGATCTGCACTGCGATGCACAGCAATCTGTACTGGGATATGGTGTGATCTGCACTGGGATATGGAGCGATTGGTACTAAGTTACAGATCGATCTGCACTGGGATATGGAGCGATCGGCACTGGGAAACGGAGCAATCTGAACTGGGACATGGAGCGATCTGCACTGGGATACGGAGTGAGCGCTACTGGGATATGGCTTGATATGTACTGGGATATAGGGTTATCGCACTGGGGTACGGATCGATCTGTACTGGGATATGGAGTGATCTGTACTGGGATACGGGGTTTTCTGAACTGAGATACAGAGTGATCTGCACTGGGATACGGATCGATTTTCACTGGGAAACAGAACGATCTGTACTGGGATATGGGGTGATCTGCACTGGGATACGGAGTGACCTGTACTTGGATACGAAGCGATCTGTACTTGGATACGATGCAATATGCACTGGGATACAGATTGATCTTTACCAGGATGCGGGGTGTTATAAAGTGCGATATGGTGGGATGTGCACTGGGATATGGAGCAATCTGCACTGGGATACAGAGCGATCTGCACTGTGATACAGAGTGATCTGTACTGGGATACAGAGAGATCTGCTGGGATACGGAGCGATTGGTATTGTGTTACAGAGCGATCTGCACTGCAATACAGAGCGATCTGCACGGGGATACGGAGTGATCTGCACTGGGAAACGAAGCGATCTGCACTGCGATGCACAGCGATCTGTAATGGGATACGATGTGATCTGCACTGGGATACGGAGCGATCGGTACTGGGTTATGGCTTGAAATGTACTAGGATACGGGGTTATTTGAACTGGCATACAGATTGATCTGTACTGGGATACGGAGCGATCTGCACTGCGATACAGAGCGATCTGTAGTGTGATACGGTGTGGTCTGCACTGGGATACGGAGCGATCGGTACTTTGTTACAGAGCGATCTGCACTGCAATACGGAGCACTCTGCACTGGGATATGATGTGATCTGCACTGGGATATGGAGCGATTGGTACTGTGTAACAATGCGATCTGCACTTGGATACGGAGCGATCTGTACTGGGATACAGAGCGATCTGTACTGTGATACGGTTTGGTCTGCACTGGGATACCGAGCGATCAGTACTGTGTTACAGAGCGATCTGCACTGCAATACGGAGCGTTCTGCAGTGGGATACGATGTGATCTGCACTGGGATACGGAGCGATCGGTACTGGGTTACGGCTTGAAATGTACTGGGATAAGGGGTTATTTGCACTGGGATACAGATTGATCAATACTGGGATACGGAGCGAAGTGCACTGGGATACAAAGCGATCTGTACTGGGATATGGTGTGATCTGCACTGGGATATGGAGCGATCGGTACTGAGTTACAGATTGATCTGCACTGGGATACGGAGCGATCTGAACTGGGATATGGAGCGATCTGAACTGGGATATGGAGTGATCTGCACTGGGATACGGAGTGAGCACTACCAGGAAATGGCTTGATATGTACTGGGATAGAGGGTTATCGCAGTGGGGTACGGATCGATCTGTACTGGGATAAGGAGTGATCTGTACTTGGATACGGGGTTTTCTGAACTGAGATATAGAGTGATCTGCACTGGGATACAGAGCGATTTGCACTGAGATACGGAACGATCTGTACTGGGATATGGGGTGATCTGCATTGGGATACGGAGTGACCTGTACTGGGATACAAAGCGATCTGTACTGGGATACATATTGATCTTTACCGGGATGCGGGGTGTTATAAAGTGCGATATGGTGGGATGTGCACTGGGATACGGAGCGATCTGCACTGGGATACAGAGCGATCTGAACAGGGATACAGAGTGATCTGTACTGGGATACGGAGAGATCTGATGGGATATGTAGTGATCGGTACTGTGTTACAGAGTGATCTGCACTGCGATACAGAGCGATCTGCACTGGGATACGGTGAGATCTGCACTGGGATACGGAGCGAACGGTACTGGGTTATCGCTTGAAATGTACTGGGATATGGAGTTATTTGCACTGGGATACGGAGCGATCGGTGCTGGGTTATGGCTTGAAATATACTGGGATACGGGTTTATTTGCACTGGGATACAGATTGATCAATACTGGGATACAGAGCGATCTGCACTGGGATATGGAACGATCTGCACTGGGATACAGAGCGATCTGAACAGGGATACGGAGTGATCTGTACCGGGATACGGTATGATCTGCTGGGATATGGAGCGATCGGTACTGTGATACAGTGCGATCTGCACTGGGATACAGAGCGATCTGCACTTTGATACAGAGTGATCTGTACTGGGATACGGAGCGATCTGCACTGGGATATGGAGCGATCTGCTCTGCGATACAGAGCGATCTGCACTGGGATATGCAGCGATCTGCACTGGGATACGATGTGATCTGCAATGGGATACGGAGCGATCGGTACTAGGTTATGGCTTGAAATGTACAAGGATATGGGGTTATTTGAACTGGGATACAGACTGATCTGTACTGGGATACGGAGCGATCTGCACTGCGATGCAGAGCGATCTGTAGTGTGATATGGTTTGGTCTGCACTGGGATACGGTGCGATCAGTACTTTGTTACAGAGCGATCTGCACTGCAATACGGAGCGCTCTGCACTGGGATACGATGTGATCTGCACTGGGATACAGAGCGATCGGTACTGTGTAACAATGCGATCTGCACTTGGATACGGAGCGATCTGCACTGTGATACAGAGCGATCTGTACTGTGATACGGTGTGGTCTGCACTGGGATATGGAGCAATCGGTACTGTGTTACAGAGCGATCTGCTCTGCAATACGCAGCGATCTGCACTGGGATACGATGTGATCTGCACTGGGATACGAAGCGATCGGTACTGGGTTACGGCTTGAAATGTACTGGGATACGGGGTTATTTGCTCTGGGATACAGATTGATCAATACTGGGATACGGAGCGATCTGCACTGGGATAAAAAGCGATCTGCACTGCGATACAGAGTGATCTGTACTGGGGTATGTTGTGATCTGCACTGGGATATGGAGCGATCGGTACTGAGTTGCAGATCGATCTGCACTGGATTACGGAGCGATCGGAACAGGGATATGGAGCGATCTGAACTGGGATATGGAGTGACCTGCACTGGGATACGGAGTGAGCGCTACTGGGAAATGGCTTGATATGTACTGGGATATAGGTTTATCGCACTGGGGTACGGATCGATCTGTACTGGGATACGGAGTGATCTGTACTGGGATACGGGGTTTTCTGAACTGTGATACAGTGTGGTCTGCACTGGGATACGAAGCGATCGGTACTGCAAAGCGGAGCGCTCTGCACTGGGATACGATTTGATCTGCATTGGGATACGAAGCGATCTGCACTGCGATCCACCGCGATCTGTACTGGGATATGGTGTGATCTGCATTGGGATATGGAGCGATCGGTACTGAGTTACAGATCGATCTGCACTGGGATATGGAGCGATCTGCACTGGGATACGGAGCAATCTGAGCTGGGATATGGAGCGATCTGAACTGGGATATGGAGTGATCTGCACTGGGATACGGAGTGAGCGCTACAGGGATATGGCTTGATATGTACTGGGATATCGGGTTATCGCACTGGGGTACGGATCGATCTGTACTGGGATACGGAGTGATCTGTACTGGGATACGGGGTTTTCTGAACTGAGATACAGAGTGATCTGTACTGGAATACGGAGCGATTTTCACTGGGATACGGAACGATCTGTACTGGGATATGGGGTGATCTGCACTGGGATACGGAGTGACCTGTATTGGGCTACGAAGCGATCTGTACTGGGATACGATGCAATCTGCACTGGGATACATATTGATTTTTACCAGGATGCATGTGTTATAAAGTGCAATGTGGAGGGATCTGCACTGGGATATGGAGCGATCTGCACAGCGATGCGGAGCGATCTGTACCGGGATACGGTGTGATCTGCTGGGATAAGGAGCAATCGGTACTGTGTTACAGAGCGATCTGCACTGGGATACAGAGCGATCTGCACTGTGATACAGAGTGTTCTGCACTGGGATATGGAGTGATCGGTACTGGGTTACGGCTTGAAATGTACTGGGATACGGGATTATTTGCTCTGGGATACAGATTGATCAATACTGGGATACGGAGCGATCTGCACTGGGATAAAAAGCGATCTGCACTGCGATACAGAGTGATCTGTACTGGGGTATGTTGTGATCTGCACTGGGATATGGAGCGATCGGTACTGAGTTGCAGATCGATCTGCACTGGATTACGGAGCGATCTGAACAGGGATATGGAGTGATCTGAACTGGGATATGGAGTGACCTGCACTGGGATACGGAGTGAGCGCTACTGGGAAATGGCTTGATATGTACTGGGATATAGGTTTATCGCACTGGGGTACGGATCGATCTGTACTGGGATACGGAGTGATCTGTACTGGGATACGGGGTTTTCTGAACTGTGATACAGTGTGGTCTGCACTGGGATACGGAGCGATCGGTACTGCAAAACGGAGCGCTCTGCACTGGGATACGATTTGATCTGCACTGGGATACGGAGCGATCGGTACTGGGTTACGGCTTGAAATGCACTGGGATGCTGGGTTATTTGCACTGGGATACAGATTGATCAATACTGGGATACGGAGCGATCTGCACTGGGATACGAAGCGATCTGCACTGCGATACACAGCGATCTGTACTGGGATATGGTGTGATCTGCATTGGGATATGGAGCGATCGGTACTGAGTTACAGATCGATCTGCACTGGGATATGGAGCGATCTGCACTGGGATACGGAGCAATCTGAACTGGGATATGGAGCGATCTGAACTGGGATATGGAGTGATCTGTACTGGGATACGGAGTGAGCGCTACAGGGATATGGCTTGATATGTACTGGGATATCGGGTTATCGCACTGGGGTACGGATCGATCTGTACTGGGATACGGAGTGATCTGTACTGGGATACGGGGTTTTCTGAACTGAGATACAGAGTGATCTGCACTGGAATACGGAGCGATTTTCACTGGGATACAGAACGATCTGTACTGGGATATGGGGTGATCTGCACTGGGATACGGAGTGACCTGTATTGGGCTACGAAGCGATCTGTACTGGGATACGATGCAATCTGCACTGGGATACATATTGATTTTTACCAGGATGCATGTGTTATAAAGTGCAATGTGGAGGGATCTGCACTGGGATATGGAGCGATCAGCACTGCGATGCGGAGCGATCTGTACCGGGATACGTTGTGATCTGCTGGGATACGGAGCAATCAGTACTGTGTTACAGAGCGATCTGCACTGGGATACAGAGCGATCTGCACTGTGATACAGAGTGTTCTGCACTGGGATACGGAGCGATCGGTACTGGGTTACGGCTTGAAATGTACTGGGATACGGGGTTATTTGCTCTGGGATACAGATTGATCAATACTGGGATACGGAGCGATCTGCACTGGGATAAAAAGCGATCTGCACTGCGATACAGAGTGATCTGTACTGGGGTATGTTGTGATCTGCACTGGGATATGGAGCGATCGGTACTGAGTTGCAGATCGATCTGCACTGGATTACGGAGCGATCTGAACAGGGATATGGAGCGATCTGAACTGGGATATGGAGTGACCTGCACTGGGATACGGAGTGAGCGCTTCTGGGAAATGGCTTGATATGTACTGGGATATAGGTTTATCGCACTGGGGTACGGATCGATCTGTACTGGGATACAGAGTGATCTGTACTGGGATACGGGGTTTTCTGAACTGTGATACAGTGTGGTCTGCACTGGGATACGGAGCGATCGGTACTGCAAAACGGAGCGCTCTGCACTGGGATACGATTTGATCTGCACTGGGATACGGAGCTATCGGTACTGGGTTACGGCTTGAAATGTACTGGGATACTGGGTTATTTGCACTGGGATACAGATTGATCAATACTGGGATACGGAGCGATCTGCACTGGGATACGAAGCGATCTGCACTGCGATCCACCGCGATCTGTACTGGGATATGGTGTGATCTGCATTGGGATATGGAGCGATCGGTACTGAGTTACAGATCGATCTGCACTGGGATATGGAGCGATCTGCACTGGGATACGGAGCAATCTGAACTGGGATATGGAGCGATCTGAACTGGGATATGGAGTGATCTGCACTGGGATACGGAGTGAGCGCTACAGGGATATGGCTTGATATGTACTGGGACATCGGGTTATCGCACTGGGGTACGGATCGATCTGTACTGAGATACGGAGTGATCTGTACTGGGATACGGGGTTTTCTGAACTGAGATAAGAGTGATCTGCACTGGAATACGGAGCGATTTTCACTGGGATACAGAACGATCTGTACTGGGATATGGGGTGATCTGCACTGGGATACGGAGTGACCTGTATTGGGCTACGAAGCGATCTGTACTGGGATACGATGCAATCTGCACTGGGATACATATTGATTTTTACCAGGATGCATGTGTTATAAAGTGCAATGTGGAGGGATCTGCACTGGGATATGGAGCGATCTGCACTGCGATGCGGAGCGATCTGTACCAGGATACGGTGTGATCTGCTGGGATACGGAGCAATCGGTACTGTGTTACAGAGTGATCTGCACTGGGATACAGAGCGATCTGCACTGTGATACAGAGCGTTCTGCACTGGGATACGGAGCGATCTGCTCTGCGATACAGAGCGATCTGCACTGGGATATAGAGCGATCTGCACTTGGATACGATGTGATCTGCACTGGAACACGGAGCGATCGGTACTGGTTTATAGCCTGAAATGTACTGGGATATGTGGTTATTTGCACTGGGATACAGATTGATCTGTACTGGGATAAAGAGCGATCTGCACTAGGATACGGAGCGATCTGCACTGCGATGCAGAGCGATCTGTACTGTGATACGGTGTGATCTGCTCTGGGATATGGAGTGATCAGCACTGGGTTATGGCTTGAAATGTACTGGGAGACAGGATTATTTGCATTGCAATACTGATTGATTTGTACTGAGATACGGAGTGATCTGCACTGGGATACGGAGTTATCTACACTGGGATACGCTGTGATCTACACTCGGATACAAAGTGATTTGTACTAGGATATGGTGTGATCTATACTGGTAAACGATGTGATCTGCATTGGGATATGGAGCAATCTGTATTGGGATAGGAGGTGATCTGCACTGGGATATGGAGCGATTGGTACTGAGTTACAGATCGATCTGCACTGGGATACGGAGCGATATGCACTGGGATACTGAGCAATCTGCACTGGGATATGGAGCGATCTGAACTAGGATATGGAGTGATCTGTACTGGGATACGGAGCGATCGGTACTGGTTATGGCTTGAAATGTACTGGGATATGGAGTTATTTGCACTGGGATACAGATTGATCTGTACTGGGATACGGCACGAACTGCACTTGGATACAGAGCGATCTGCACTGCGATACAGAGCGATATGTACTGTGATACGGAGCGATCTGCACTGTTATACGAAGCGATCTGCACTGCGATGCACAGCGATCTGTACTGGGATACGATGTGATCTGCACTGGGATACGGAGCGATCGGTACTGGGTTATGGCTTGAAATGTACTAGGATATGGGGTTATTGGAACTGGGATACAGATTGCTCTGTACTGGGATACGGAGCGATCTGCACTGTGATACAGAGCGATCTGTAGTGTGATACGGTTTGGTCTGCACTGGGATACCGAGCGATCAGTACTGTGTTACAGAGTGATCTGCACTGCAATACGGAGCGTTCTGCAGTGGGACACGATGTGATCTGCACTGGGATACGGAGCGATCGGTACTGGGTTACGGCTTGAAATGTACTGGGATAAGGGGTTATTTGCACTGGGGTACAGATTGATCAATACTGGGATACGGAACGAAGTGCACTGGGATACGAAGCGATCTGTACTGGGATATGGTGTGATCTGTACTGGGATATGGAGCGATCGGTACTGAGTTACAGATCGATCTGCACTGGGATACGGAGCGATCTGAACTGGGATATGGAGTGATCTGCACTGGGATATGGAGTGAGCACTACAGGGATATGGCTTGATATGTACTGGGATATCGGGTTATCGCACTGGGGTACGGATCGATCTGTACTGGGATACGGAGTGATCTGTACTGGGATACGGGGTTTTCTGAACTGAGATACAGAGTGATCTGCACTGGAATACGGAGCGATTTTCACTGGGATACGGAACGATCTGTACTGGGATATGGGGTGATCTGCACTGGGATACGGAGTGACCTGTATTGGGCTACGAAGCGATCTGTACTGGGATACGATGCAATCTGCACTGGGATACATATTGATTTTTACCAGGATGCATGTGTTATAAAGTGCAATGTGGAGGGATCTGCACTGGGATATGGAGCGATCTGCACTGCGATGTGGAGCGATCTGTACCGGCATACAGTTTGATCTGCTGGGATACGGAGCAATCGGTACTGTGTTACAGAGCGATCTGCACTGGGATACAGAGCGATCTGCACTGTGATACAGAGTGTTCTGCACTGGGATACGGAGCGATCGGTACTGGGTTACGGCTTGAAATGTACTGGGATACGGGGTTATTTGCTCTGGGATACAGATTGATCAATACTGGGATACGGAGCGATCTGCACTGGGATAAAAAGCGATCTGCACTGCGATACAGAGTGATCTGTACTGGGGTATGTTGTGATCTGCACTGGGATATGGAGCGATCGGTACTGAGTTGCAGATCGATCTGCACTGGATTACGGAGCGATCTGAACAGGGATATGGAGCGATCTGAACTGGGATATGGAGTGACCTGCACTGGGATACGGAGTGAGCGCTTCTGGGAAATGGCTTGATATGTACTGGGATATAGGTTTATCGCACTGGGGTACGGATCGATCTGTACTGGGATACGCAGTGATCTGTACTGGGATACGGGGTTTTCTGAACTGTGATACAGTGTGGTCTGCACTGGGATATGGAGCGATCGGTACTGCAAAACGGAGCGCTCTGCACTGGGATACGATTTGATCTGCACTGGGATACGGAGCTATCGGTACTGGGTTATGGCTTGAAATGTACTGGGATACTGGGTTATTTGCACTGGGATACAGATTGATCAATACTGGGATACGGAGCGATCTGCACTGGGATACGAAGCGATCTGCACTGCGATCCACCGCGATCTGTACTGGGATATGGTGTGATCTGCATTGGGATATGGAGCGATCGGTACTGAGTTACAGATCGATCTGCACTGGGATATGGAGCGATCTGCACTGGGATACGGAGCAATCTGAACTGGGATATGGAGCGATCTGAACTGGGATATGGAGTGATCTGCACTGGGATACGGAGTGAGCGCTACAGGGATATGGCTTGATATGTACTGGGATATCGGGTTATCGCACTGGGGTACGGATCGATCTGTACTGGGATACGGAGTGATCTGTACTGGGATACGGGGTTTTCTGAACTGAGATACAGAGTGATCTGCACTGGAATACGGAGCGATTTTCACTGGGATACCGAACGATCTGTACTGGGATATGGGGTGATCTGCACTGGGATACGGAGTGACCTGTATTGGGCTACGAAGCGATCTGTACTGGGATACGATGCAATCTGCACTGGGATACATATTGATTTTTACCAGGATGCATGTGTTATAAAGTGCAATGTGGAGGGATCTGCACTGGGATATGGAGCGATCTGCACTGCGATGCGGAGCGATCTGTACCAGGATACGGTGTGATCTGCTGGGATACGGAGCAATCGGTACTGTGTTACAGAGTGATCTGCACTGGGATACAGAGCGATCTGCACTGTGATACAGAGCGTTCTGCACTGGGATACGGAGCGATCTGCTCTGCGATACAGAGCGATCTGCACTGGGATATAGAGCGATCTGCACTTGGATACGATGTGATCTGCACTGGAACACGGAGCGATCGGTACTGGTTTATAGCCTGAAATGTACTGGGATATGTGGTTATTTGCACTGGGATACAGATTGATCTGTACTGGGATAAAGAGCGATCTGCACTAGGATACGGAGCGATCTGCACTGCGATGCAGAGCGATCTGTACTGTGATACGGTGTGATCTGCTCTGGGATATGGAGTGATCAGCACTGGGTTATGGCTTGAAATGTACTGGGAGACAGGATTATTTGCATTGCAATACTGATTGATTTGTACTGAGATACGGAGTGATCTGCACTGGGATACGGAGTTATCTACACTGGGATACGCTGTGATCTACACTCGGATACAAAGTGATTTGTACTAGGATATGGTGTGATCTATACTGGTAAACGATGTGATCTGCATTGGGATATGGAGCAATCTGTATTGGGATAGGAGGTGATCTGCACTGGGATATGGAGCGATTGGTACTGAGTTACAGATCGATCTGCACTGGGATACGGAGCGATATGCACTGGGATACTGAGCAATCTGCACTGGGATATGGAGCGATCTGAACTAGGATATGGAGTGATCTGTACTGGGATACGGAGCGATCGGTACTGGTTATGGCTTGAAATGTACTGGGATATGGAGTTATTTGCACTGGGATACAGATTGATCTGTACTGGGATACGGCACGAACTGCACTTGGATACAGAGCGATCTGCACTGCGATACAGAGCGATATGTACTGTGATACGGAGCGATCTGCACTGTTATACGAAGCGATCTGCACTGCGATGCACAGCGATCTGTACTGGGATACGATGTGATCTGCACTGGGATACGGAGCGATCGGTACTGGGTTATGGCTTGAAATGTACTAGGATATGGGGTTATTGGAACTGGGATACAGATTGCTCTGTACTGGGATACGGAGCGATCTGCACTGCGATACAGAGCGATCTGTAGTGTGATACGGTTTGGTCTGCACTGGGATACCGAGCGATCAGTACTGTGTTACAGAGTGATCTGCACTGCAATACGGAGCGTTCTGCAGTGGGACACGATGTGATCTGCACTGGGATACGGAGCGATCGGTACTGGGTTACGGCTTGAAATGTACTGGGATAAGGGGTTATTTGCACTGGGGTACAGATTGATCAATACTGGGATACGGAACGAAGTGCACTGGGATACGAAGCGATCTGTACTGGGATATGGTGTGATCTGTACTGGGATATGGAGCGATCGGTACTGAGTTACAGATCGATCTGCACTGGGATACGGAGCGATCTGAACTGGGATATGGAGTGATCTGCACTGGGATATGGAGTGAGCACTACAGGGATATGGCTTGATATGTACTGGGATATCGGGTTATCGCACTGGGGTACGGATCGATCTGTACTGGGATACGGAGTGATCTGTACTGGGATACGGGGTTTTCTGAACTGAGATACAGAGTGATCTGCACTGGAATACGGAGCGATTTTCACTGGGATACGGAACGATCTGTACTGGGATATGGGGTGATCTGCACTGGGATACGGAGTGACCTGTATTGGGCTACGAAGCGATCTGTACTGGGATACGATGCAATCTGCACTGGGATACATATTGATTTTTACCAGGATGCATGTGTTATAAAGTGCAATGTGGAGGGATCTGCACTGGGATATGGAGCGATCTGCACAGCGATGCGGAGCGATCTGTACCGGGATACGGTGTGATCTGCTGGGATAAGGAGCAATCGGTACTGTGTTACAGAGCGATCTGCACTGGGATACAGAGCGATCTGCACTGTGATACAGAGTGTTCTGCACTGGGATATGGAGCGATCGGTACTGGGTTACGGCTTGAAATGTACTGGGATACGGGGTTATTTGCTCTGGGATACAGATTGATCAATACTGGGATACGGAGCGATCTGCACTGGGATAAAAAGCGATCTGCGCTGCGATACAGAGTGATCTGTACTGGGGTATGTTGTGATCTGCACTGGGATATGGAGCGATCGGTACTGAGTTGCAGATCGATCTGCACTGGATTACGGAGCGATCTGAACAGGGATATGGAGCGATCTGAACTGGGATATGGAGTGACCTGCACTGGGATACGGAGTGAGCGCTACTGGGAAATGGCTTGATATGTACTGGGATATAGGTTTATCGCACTGGGGTACGGATCGATCTGTACTGGGATACGGAGTGATCTGTACTGGGATACGGGGTTTTCTGAACTGTGATACAGTGTGGTCTGCACTGGGATACGGAGCGATCGGTACTGCAAAACGGAACGCTCTGCACTGGGATACGATTTGATCTGCACTGGGATACGGAGCGATCGGTACTGGGTTACGGCTTGAAATGCACTGGGATGCTGGGTTATTTGCACTGGGATACAGATTGATCAATACTGGGATACGGAGCGATCTGCACTGGGATACGAAGCGATCTGCACTGCGATACACAGCGATCTGTACTGGGATATGATGTGATCTGCATTGGGATATGGAGCGATCGGTACTGAGTTACAGATCGATCTGCACTGGGATATGGAGCGATCTGCACTGGGATACGGAGCAATCTGAACTGGGATATGGAGCGATCTGAACTGGGATATGGAGTGATCTGTACTGGGATACGGAGTGAGCGCTACAGGGATATGGCTTGATATGTACTGGGATATCGGGTTATCGCACTGGGGTACGGATCGATCTGTACTGGGATACGGAGTGATCTGTACTGGGATACGGGGTTTTCTGAACTGAGATACAGAGTGATCTGCACTGGAATACGGAGCGATTTTCACTGGGATACAGAACGATCTGTACTGGGATATGGGGTGATCTGCACTGGGATACGGAGTGACCTGTATTGGGCTACGAAGCGATCTATACTGGGATACGATGCAATCTGCACTGGGATACATATTGATTTTTACCAGGATGCATGTGTTATAAAGTGCAATGTGGAGGGATCTGCACTGGGATATGGAGCGATCAGCACTGCGATGCGGAGCGATCTGTACCGGGATACGTTGTGATCTGCTGGGATACGGAGCAATCAGTACTGTGTTACAGAGCGATCTGCACTGGGATACAGAGCGATCTGCACTGTGATACAGAGTGTTCTGCACTGGGATACGGAGCGATCGGTACTGGGTTACGGCTTGAAATGTACTGGGATACGGGGTTATTTGCTCTGGGATACAGATTGATCAATACTGGGATACGGAGCGATCTGCACTGGGATAAAAAGCGATCTGCACTGCGATACAGAGTGATCTGTACTGGGGTATGTTGTGATCTGCACTGGGATATGGAGCGATCGGTACTGAGTTGCAGATCGATCTGCACTGGATTACGGAGCGATCTGAACAGGGATATGGAGCGATCTGAACTGGGATATGGAGTGACCTGCACTGGGATACGGAGTGAGCGCTTCTGGGAAATGGCTTGATATGTACTGGGATATAGGTTTATCGCACTGGGGTACGGATCGATCTGTACTGGGATACAGAGTGATCTGTACTGGGATACGGGGTTTTCTGAACTGTGATACAGTGTGGTCTGCACTGGGATACGGAGCGATCGGTACTGCAAAACGGAGCGCTCTGCACTGGGATACGATTTGATCTGCACTGGGATACGGAGCTATCGGTACTGGGTTACGGCTTGAAATGTACTGGGATACTGGGTTATTTGCACTGGGATACAGATTGATCAATACTGGCATACGGAGCGATCTGCACTGGGATACGAAGCGATCTGCACTGCGATCCACCGCGATCTGTACTGGGATATGGTGTGATCTGCATTGGGATATGGAGCGATCGGTACTGAGTTACAGATCGATCTGCACTGGGATATGGAGCGATCTGCACTGGGATACGGAGCAATCTGAACTGGGATATGGAGCGATCTGAACTGGGATATGGAGTGATCTGCACTGGGATACGGAGTGAGCGCTACAGGGATATGGCTTGATATGTACTGGGATATCGGGTTATCGCACTGGGGTACGGATCAATCTGTACTGAGATACGGAGTGATCTGTACTGGGATACGGGGTTTTCTGAACTGAGATACAGAGTGATCTGCACTGGAATACGGAGCGATTTTCACTGGGATACAGAACGATCTGTACTGGGATATGGGGTGATCTGCACTGGGATACGGAGTGACCTGTATTGGGCTACGAAGCGATCTGTACTGGGATACGATGCAATCTGCACTGGGATACATATTGATTTTTACCAGGATGCATGTGTTATAAAGTGCAATGTGGAGGGATCTGCACTGGGATATGGAGCGATCTGCACTGCGATGCGGAGCGATCTGTACCAGGATACGGTGTGATCTGCTGGGATACGGAGCAATCGGTACTGTGTTACAGAGTGATCTGCACTGGGATACAGAGCGATCTGCACTGTGATACAGAGCGTTCTGCACTGGGATACGGAGCGATCTGCTCTGCGATACAGAGCGATCTGCACTGGGATATAGAGCGATCTGCACTTGGATACGATGTGATCTGCACTGGAACACGGAGCGATCGGTATTGGTTTATAGCCTGAAATGTACTGGGATATGTGGTTATTTGCACTGGGATACAGATTGATCTGTACTGGGATAAAGAGCGATCTGCACTAGGATACGGAGCGATCTGCACTGCGATGCAGAGCGATCTGTACTGTGATACGGTGTGATCTGCTCTGGGATATGGAGTGATCAGCACTGGGTTATGGCTTGAAATGTACTGGGAGACAGGATTATTTGCATTGCAATACTGATTGATTTGTACTGAGATACGGAGTGATCTGCACTGGGATACGGAGTTATCTACACTGGGATACGCTGTGATCTACACTCGGATACAAAGTGATTTGTACTAGGATATGGTGTGATCTATACTGGTAAACGATGTGATCTGCATTGGGATATGGAGCAATCTGTATTGGGATAGGAGGTGATCTGCACTGGGATATGGAGCGATTGGTACTGAGTTACAGATCGATCTGCACTGGGATACGGAGCGATATGCACTGGGATACTGAGCAATCTGCACTGGGATATGGAGCGATCTGAACTAGGATATGGAGTGATCTGTACTGGGATACGGAGCGATCGGTACTGGTTATGGCTTGAAATGTACTGGGATATGGAGTTATTTGCACTGGGATACAGATTGATCTGTACTGGGATACGGCACGAACTGCACTTGGATACAGAGCGATCTGCACTGCGATACAGAGCGATATGTACTGTGATACGGAGCGATCTGCACTGTTATACGAAGCGATCTGCACTGCGATGCACAGCGATCTGTACTGGGATACGATGTGATCTGCACTGGGATACGGAGCGATCGGTACTGGGTTATGGCTTGAAATGTACTAGGATATGGGGTTATTGGAACTGGGATACAGATTGCTCTGTACTGGGATACGGAGCGATCTGCACTGCGATACAGAGCGATCTGTAGTGTGATACGGTTTGGTCTGCACTGGGATACCGAGCGATCAGTACTGTGTTACAGAGTGATCTGCACTGCAATACGGAGCGTTCTGCAGTGGGACACGATGTGATCTGCACTGGGATACGGAGCGATCGGTACTGGGTTACGGCTTGAAATGTACTGGGATAAGGGGTTATTTGCACTGGGGTACAGATTGATCAATACTGGGATACGGAACGAAGTGCACTGGGATACGAAGCGATCTGTACTGGGATATGGTGTGATCTGTACTGGGATATGGAGCGATCGGTACTGAGTTACAGATCGATCTGCACTGGGATACGGAGCGATCTGAACTGGGATATGGAGTGATCTGCACTGGGATATGGAGTGAGCACTACTGGGAAATGGCTTGATATGTACTGGGATAGAGCGTTATCGCACTGGGGTATGGATCGATCTGTACTGGGATAAGGAGTGATCTGTACTGGGATACGGGGTTTTCTGAACTGAGATACAGAGTGAACTGCACTGGGATACGGAGTGATTTGCACTGGGATACGGAACGATCTGTACTGGGATATGGGGTGATCTGCATTGGGATACGGAGTGACCTGTACTGGGATACAAAGCGATCTGTACTGGGATACGATGCAATCTGCGCTGGGATACATATTGATCTTTACCTGGATGCAGGGTGTTATAAAGTGCGATATGGTGGGATGTGCACTGGGCTACGGAGCGATCTGCACTGGGATACAGAGCGATCTGTACAGGGATACAGAGTGACCTGTACTGGGATACGGAGAGACCTGCTGGGATATGTAGTGGTCAGTACAGTGTTACAGAGTGATCTGCACTGCGATACAGAGCGATCTGCACTGGGATACGGTGAGATCTGCACTGGGATACGGAGCCAACGGTACTGGGTTATCGCTTGAAATGTACTGGGATATGGAGTTATTTGCACTGGGATACGGAGCGATCGGTGCTGGGTTATGGCTTGAAATGTACTGGGATATGGGTTTATTTGCACTGGGATACAGATTGATCAATACTGGGATACAGAGCGATCTGCACTGGGATATGGAACGATCTGCACTGGGATACAGAGCGATCTGAACAGGGATACGGAGTGATCTGTACCGGGATACGTTATGATCTGCTGGGATACGGAGCGATCGGTACTGTGTTACAGAGCGATCTGCACTGCGATACAGAGCGATCTGCACGGGGATACCTGAGATCTGCACTGGGATACGGAGCGAACGGTACTGGGTTATCGCTTGAAATGTACTGGGATATGGAGTTATTTGCACTGGGATACGGAGCGATCGGTGCTGGGTTATGGCTTGAAATGTACTGGGATACGGGTTTATTTGCACTGGGATACAGATTGATCAATACTGGGATGCAGAGCGGTCTGCACTGGGATATGGAATGATCTGCACGGGGATACAGAGTGATCTGTACTGGGATATGGTGTGATCTGCACTGGGATATGGAGCGATCGGTACTGAGTTACAGATCGATCTGCAGTGGGATACGGAGCGATCTGAACTGGGGTACGGAGTGATCTGTACTGGGATACGGGGTTTTCTGAACTGAGATACAGAGTGATCTGCACTGGGATACGGAGCGATTTGCACTGGGATACGGAACGATCTGTACTGGGATATGGGGTGATCTGCATTGGGATATGGAGTGACCTGTACTGGGAACAAAGCGATCTGCACTGGGATACATATTGATCTTTACCAGGATGCGGGTTGTTATAAAGTGCGATATGGTGGGATGTGCACTGGGATACGGAGCGATGTGCACTGGGATACGGAGTGATCTGCACTGGGATACAGAGCGATCTGAACAGGAATACAGAGTGATCTGTATTGGGATACAGAGAGATCTGCTGGGATACGTAGCGATCGGTACTGTGTTACAGAGCGATCTGCACTGCGATACAGAGTGATCTGCACTGGGATACGGTGAGATCTGCACTGGGATACGGAGCGATCGGTACTGGGTTATGCCTTGAAATGTACTGGAATATGGAGTTATTTGCACTGGGATACAGATTGATCTGTACTGGGATAGGCACGATCTGCACTGGGATATGGAGCGATCTGCACTGCGATACAGTGCGATCTGTACTGTGATACAGTGTGGTCTGCACTGGGATATGGAGCGATCGGTACTGCAAAACGGAACGCTCTGCACTGGGATACGATTTGATCTGCACTGGGATACGGAGCGATCGGTATTGGGTTACGGCTTGAAATGTACTGGGATACTGGGTTATTTGCACTGGGATGCAGATTGATCAATACTGGGATACGGAGCGATCTGCACTGGGATACGAAGCGATCTGCACTGCGATGCACCGCGATCTGCACTGGGATATGGTGTGATCTGCATTGGGATATGGAGCGATCGGTACTGAGTTACAGATCGATCTGCACTGGGATATGGAGCGATCTGCACTGGGATACGGAGCAATCTGAACTGGCATATGGAGCGATCTGAACTGGGATATGGAGTGATCTGCACTGGGATACGGAGTGAGCGCTACAGGGATATGGCTTGATATGTACTGGGATATAGGGTTATCGAACTGGGGTACGGATCGATCTGTACTGGGATACGGAGTGATCTGTACTGGGATACGGGGTTTTCTGAACTGAGATACAGAGTGATCTGCACTGGAATACGGAGCGATTTTCACTGGGATACGGAACGATCTGTACTGGGATATGGGGTGATCTGCACTGGGATACGGAGTGACCTGTATTGGGCTACGAAGCGATCTGTACTGGGATACGATGCAATCTGCTCTGGGATACATATTGATTTTTACCAGGATGCATGTGTTATAAAGTGCAATGTGGAGGGATCTGCACTGGGATATGGAGCGATCTGCACTGTGATGCGGAGCGATCTGTACCGGGATACGGTGTGATCTGCTGGGATATGGAGCAATCGGTACTGTGTTACAGAGCGATCTGCACTGGGATACAGAGCGATCTGCACTGTGATACAGAGTGTTCTGCACTGGGATACGGAGCGATCTGCTCTGCGATACAGAGCGATCTGCACTGGGATATGGAGCGATCTGCACTCGGATACGATGTGATCTGCACTGGAACACGGAGCGATCGGTACTGGGTTATAGCCTGAAATGTACTGGGATATGTGGTTATTTGCACTGGGATACAGATTGATCTGTACTGGGATAAAGAGCGATCTGCACTAGGATACGGAGCGATCTGCATTGCGATGCTGAGCGATCTGTACTGTGATACGGTGTGATCTGCTCTGGGATACGGAGTGATCAGCACTGGGTTATGGCTTGAAATGTACTGGGAGACAGGATTATTTGCATTGCAATACTGATTGATTTGTACTGAGATACGGAGTGATCTGCACTGGGATACGGAGTTATCTACACTGGGATACGCTGTGATCTACACTCGGATACAAAGTGATTTGTACTAGGATATGGTGTGATCTATACTGGTAAACGATGTGATCTGCCTTGGGATATGGAGCAATCTGTATTGGGATAGGAGGTGATCTGCACTGGGATATGGAGCGATCGGTACTGAGTTACAGATCGATCTGCACTGGGATACGGAGCGATATGCACTGGGATACTGAGCAATCTGCACTGGGATATGGAGCGATCTGAACTAGGATATGGAGTGATCTGCACTGGGATACGGAGCGATCGGTACTGGGTTATGGCTTGAAATGTACTGGGATATGGAGTTATTTGCACTGGGATACAGATTGATCTGTACTGGGATACGGCACTAAGTGCACTTGGATGCGGAGCGATCTGCACTGTTATACGAAGCGATCTGCACTGCGATGCACAGCGATCTGTACTGGGATACGATGTGATCTGCACTGGGATACGGAGCGATCGGTACTGGGTTATGGCTTGAAATGTACTAGGATATGGGGTTATTGGAACTGGGATACAGATTGCTCTGTATTGGGATACGGAGCAATCTGCACTGCGATGCAGAGCGATCTGTAGTGTGATACGGTGTGGTCTGCACTGCGATACGGAGCGATCAGTACTGTGTTACAGACCGATCTGCACTGCAATACGGAGCGCTCCGCACTGGGATACGATGTGATCTGCAATGGGATACGGAGCGATTGGTACTGGGTTACGGCTTGAAATGTACTGGGATAAGGGGTTATTTGCACTGGGGTACAGATTGATCAATACTGGGATACGGAGCGAAGTGCACTGGGATACGGTGCGATCTGCACTGGGATATGGAGCGATCTGAACTGGGATATGATGTGATCTGCACTGGGATACGGAGCGATCCGTACTGGGTTACGGCTTGAAATGTACTGGGATACTGGGTTATTTGCACTGGGATACAGATTGATCAATACTGGGATACGGAGCGATCTGCACTGGGATGCACCGCGATCTGTACTGGGATATGGTGTGATCTGCATTGGGATATGGAGCGATCGGTACTGAGTTACAGATCGATCTGTACTGGGATATGGAGCGATCTGCACTGGGATACGGAGCAATCTGAACTGGCATATGGAGCGATCTGAACTGGAATATGGAGTGATCTGCACTGGGATACGTAGTGAGCGCTACTGGGATATTGCTTGATATGTACTGGGATATAGGGTTATCGCACTGGGGTACGGATCGATCTGTACTGGGATACGGAGTGATCTGTACTGGGATATGGGGTTTTATGAACTGAGATACAGAGTGATCTGCACTGGAATATGGAGCAATTTTCACTGGGATACAGAACGATCTGTACTGGGATATGGGGTGATCTGCACTGGGATACATATTGATTTTTACCAGGATGCATGTGTTATAAAGTGCAATGTGGAGGGATCTGCACTGGGATATGGAGTGATCTGCACTGCGATGTGGAGCGATCTGTACCGGGATACAGTGTGATCTGCTGGGATACGGAGCAATCGGTACTGTGTTACAGAGCGATCTGCACTGGGATACAGAGCGATCTGCACTGTGATACAGAGTGTTCTGCACTGGGATACGGAGCGATATACTCTGCGATACAGAGCGATCTGCACTGGGATATGGAGCGATCTGCACTGGGATACGATGTGATCTGCACTGGGATACGGAGCGATCGGTACTGGGTTATAGCCTGAAATGTACTGGGATATGTGGTTATTTGCACTGGGATACAGATTGATCTGTACTGGGATAAAGAGCGATCTGCACTAGGATACGGAGCGATCTGCATTGCGATGCTGAGCGATCTGTACTGTGATACGGTGTGATCTGCTCTGGGATACGGAGTGATCAGCACTGGGTTATGGCTTGAAATGTACTGGGAGACAGGATTATTTGCATTGCAATACTGATTGATTTGTACTGAGATACGGAGTGATCTGCACTGGGATACGGAGTTATCTACACTGGGATGCGCTGTGATCTACACTCGGATACAAAGTGATTTGTACTAGGATATGGTGTGATCTATACTGGTAAACGATGTGATCTGCCTTGGGATATGGAGCAATCTGTATTGGGATAGGAGGTGATCTGCACTGGGATATGGAGCGATCGGTACTGAGTTACAGATCGATCTGCACTGGGATACGGAGCGATATGCACTGGGATACTGAGCAATCTGCACTGGGATATGGAGCGATCTGAACTAGGATATGGAGTGATCTGCACTGGGATACGGAGCGATCGGTACTGGGTTATGGCTTGAAATGTACTGGGATATGGAGTTATTTGCACTGGGATACAGATTGATCTGTACTGGGATACGGCACGAACTGCACTTGGATGCGGAGCGATCTGCACTGTTATACGAAGCGATCTGCACTGCGATGCACAGCGATCTGTACTGGGATACGATGTGATCTGCACTGGGATACGGAGCGATCGGTACTGGGTTATGGCTTGAAATGTACTAGGATATGGGGTTATTGGAACTGGGATACAGATTGCTCTGTATTGGGATACGGAGCAATCTGCACTGCGATGCAGAGCGATCTGTAGTGTGATACGGTGTGGTCTGCACTGCGATACGGAGCGATCAGTACTGTGTTACAGACCGATCTGCACTGCAATACGGAGCGCTCCGCACTGGGAGACGATGTGATCTGCACTGGGATACGGAGTTATCTACACTGGGATACGCTGTGATCTACACTCGAATACAAAGTGATTTGTACTAGGATATGGTGTGATCAATACTGGTAAACGATGTGATCTGCATTGGGTTATGGAGCAATCTGTACTGGGATAGGAGGTGATCTGCACTGGGATACGGGGTGATCTGTACTGGGATGTGGGTTGAACGCTACTGGGACATGAGCAATCTGTACTGGGAGATGGTGTGATCTGTAATGGGATAGGATATGATCTGTACTGGGATATGGGGTGATCTGTACTGGGATATGGGTGAACTGTTTTGGGATACGGAGCGATCTATACTGGGATAGGAGGTGATCTGTACTGGGATACAGAGCGATCTGCACTGGGATATGGAGCGATCAGTACTGGGATACGGATTGATCTGCACAGGGATACATTGCAATCTGCAGTGGGATACGAAGCGATCTGTACTGGGATATGGTGCAATCTGCAATGGGATAAAGATTGATCTGTACCAGGATGCGGGTTGTTATGAACTGCGATACGGTGTGATCTGCACTGCGATACGGAGTGATCTGCACTGGGATGCAGAGCGATCTGTGCTGGGATACGGTGTGATCTGCAATGGGATACAGAGCGATTGGTACTGTGTTACAGAGTGATCTACACTGTAATACAGAGTGATCTGCACTGGGATACGGTGTGATCTGCACTGGGATACAGATTGATCTGTACCAGGATGCGGGGTGTTATAAACTGTGATATGGTGTGATCTTCATAGGGATACAGAGTGATCTGCACTGTGATACAGAGCAATCTGTACTGGGATACGGTGTGATCTGCACTGGGATATGGAGCGATCTGTACTGTGTTGCAAAACAATCTGCACTGCAATACTGAGCACTCTGCACTGGGATATGGTGTGATCTGCACTGGGATACGGAGCAATCAGTACTGGGTTACGACTTGAAATGTACTGTGATACAAGGTTATTTGCACTTGGATACAGATTGATCTGCACTGGGATACGGAGCGATCTGCACTGGGATACGAAGAAATCTGCACTGCGATACAAAGCAATCTGTACTGGGATATGGTGTGATCTGCACTGGGATACGGAGCGATTGGTACTGAGTTACAGAACGATCTGCACTGGGATATGGAGCGATCTGCAGTGGGATACGGAGCAATCTGAACTGGGATATGGAGCGATCTGAACTGGGATATGGAGTGATCTGCACTGGGATACGGAGTGATCGCTACTGAGATATGGCTTGAGATGTACTGGGGTATAGGGTTATCGCACTGGGGTACGGATCGATCTGTACTGGGATACGGAGTGATCTGTACTGGGATACTGGGTGTTCTGAACTGAGATACAGAGTGATCTGCACTGGGATACGGAGCGATTTGCACTGGGATATGGAATGATCTGTACTGGGGAATGGGATGATCTGCATTGGGATACGGAGTGACCTGTACTGGGATACGAAGCGATCTGTACTGGGATACGATGCAATCTGCACTGGGATACAGATTGATCTTTACCAGGATGCGGGGTGTTATAAAGTGCGATATGGTGGGATCTGCACTGGGATACGAAGGGATCTGCACTGCGATACAGAGCAATCTGTACTGGGATATGCTGTGATCTGCACTGGGATATGGAGCGATCGGTACTGAGTTACAGATCGATCTGCACTGGGATACGGAGCGATATGCACTGGGATACGGAGCAATCTGAACTGGGATATGGAGTGATCTGAACTGGGATATGGAGTGATCTGCACTGGGATACAGAGCGATCGGTACTGGGTTATGGCTTGAAATGTACTGGGATATGGAGTTATTTGCACTGGGATACAGATTGATCTGTACTGGGATATGGCACGATCTGCACTTGGATATGGAGCGATCTGCACTGGGATACGAAGCGATCTGCACTGCGATGCACAGCGATCTGTACTGGGATATGATGTGATCTGCACTGGGATATGGAGCGAACTGAACTGGGATACTGAGCAATCTGATCTGGGATATGGAGCGATCTGCACTGGGATACGGAGTGAGTGCTACTGGGATATGACTTGATATGTACTGGGATATAGGGTTATCGCACTGGGGTACGGATCGATCTGTATTGGGATACGGAGTGATCTGTACTGCGATACGGGGTTTTCTGAACTGAGATACAGAGTGATCTGCACTGGGATATGGAGCGATTTTCACTGAGATACAGAATGATCTGTACTGGGATATGGGGTGATCTGCATTGGGATACGGAGTGTCCTGTACTGGGATACGAAGCGATCTGTACTGGGATATGATGCAATCTGCACTGGGATATATATTGATCTTTACCAGGATGCAGGTTGTTATAAAGTGCAATATGGTGGGATCTGCACTGGGATACGGGGCGATCTGCACTGGGATACAGAACGATCTGCACTGGGATATGGAGCGATCTGCACTGTGATACAGAGCGATCTGAACAGGGATACGGAGTGTTCTGTACCGGGATACGGTATGATCTGCTGGGATACGGAGAGATCGGTACTGTGATACAGTGCGATCTGCACTGGGATACAGACCGATCTGCAGTGTGATACAGAGTGATCTGTACTGGGATACGGAGCGATCTGCACTGGGATATGGAGCGATCTGCTCTGCGATACAGAGCGATCTGCACTGGGATATGCAGCGATCTGCACTGGGATACGCTGTGATCTGCACTGGGATACGGAGCGATCGGTACTGGGTTATGGCTTGAAATGTACTGGGATACGGGTTTATTTGCACTGGGATACAGATTGATCAATACTGGGATACAGAGCGATCTGCACTGGGATATGGAGCGATCTGCACTGCAATGCAGAGCGATCTGTAGTGTGATACGGTGTGGTCTGCACTGGGATACGGAGCGATCAGTACTGTGTTACAGAGAGATCTGCACTGCAATACATAGCGCTCTGCACTGGGATACGATGTGATCTGCACTGGGATATGGAGCGATCGTTACTGGGTTACGGCTTGAAATGTACTGCGATACGGGGTTATTTGCACTGGGATACACATTGATCAATACTGGGATAAAGAGCGATCTGCACTGGGATACGAAGCGATCTACACCGCGATACAGAGTGATCTGTACTGGGATATGGTGTGATCTGCACTGGGATATGGAGCGATCGGTACTGAGTTACAGATCGATCTGCACTGGGATACGGAGCGATCGGTACTGTGTAACAATGCGATCTGCACTTGGATACGGAGCGATCTGCACTGCGATACAGAGCGATCTGTACTGTGATACGGTGTGGTCCGCACTGGGATACGGAGCGATCAGTACTGTGTTACAGAGCGATCTGCACTGCAATACAGAGCGATCTGCACTGGGATACGGTGAGATCTGCACTGGGATACGGAGCGATCGGTTCTGGGTTAAGGCTTGAAATGTACTGGGTTACGGGGTTATTTGCACTGGGATACAGATTGATCAATACTGGGATACAGAGCAATGAGCACTGGGATACGAAGCGATCTGCACTGCCATACAGAGCGATCTGTACTGGGATATGCTGTGATCTGCACTGGGATATGGAGCGATCAGTACTGAGTTACAGATCGATCTGCACTGGGATACGGAGCGATATGAACTGGGCTACGGAGCAATCTGAACTGGGATATGGAGCGATCTGAACTGGGATATGGCTTGATCTGCACTGGGATACGGAGCGATCGGTACTGGGTTATGGCTTGAAATGTACTGGGATATAGGGGTATCGCACTGGGGTATGGATCGATCTGTACTGGGATATGGAGTGATCTGTACTGGGATACGGGGTTTTCTGAACTGAGATACAGAGTGATCTGCACTGGAATACGGAGCGATTTTCACTGGGATACAGAACGATCTGTACTGGGATATGGGGTGATCTGCACTGGGATACTGAGTGACCTGTATTGGGATACAAAGCGATCTGTACTGGGATACAACGCAATCTGCACTGGGAAACATCTTTATCTTTACCAGGATGTGGGTTGTTATAAAGTGCAATGTGGAGGGATCTGCGCTGGGATATGGAGCGATCTGCACTGCGATGCGGAGCGATCTGTACCGGGATACGGTGTGATCTGCTGTGATACGGAGCAATCGGTACTGTGTTACAGAGCGATCATGCACTGGGATACAGAGTGATCTGCACTGTGATACAGAGTGATCTGCACTGGGATACGGAGCGATCTGCTCTGTGATACAGAGCAATCTGCACTGGGATATGGAGCGATCTGCACTGGGATACGATGTGATCTGCACTGGGATACGGAGCGATCAGTACTGGGTTATGGCCTGAAATGTACTGGGATATGGGGTTATTTGCACTGGGATACAGATTGATCTGTACTGGGATAAAGAGCGATCTGCACTAGGATACGGAGCGATTTGCACTGCGATGCAGAGAGATCTGTACTGTGATACGGAGTGATCAGTTCTGGGTTATGGTTTGAAATGTACTGGGAGACAGGATTATTTGCATTGGGATACAGATTGATTTGTACTGAGAGACGGAGTGATCTGCACTGGGATACGGAGTTGTCTACACTGGGATACGCTGTGATCTACACTCGGATACAAAGTGATTTGTATTAGGATATGGTGTGATCTATACTGGTAAACGATGTGATCTGCATTGGGATATGGAGTAATCTGTACTGGGATAGGAGGTGATCTGCACTGGGATACGGGGTGATATGTACTGGGATGTGGGTTGAACGCTACTGGGACACGAGCAATTTGTACTGGGAGATGGTGTGATCTGTAATGGGATAGGATATGATCTGTACTGGGATATGGGGTGATCTGTACTGGGATATGGGTGAACTGTATTGGGATACAGAGCGATCTATACTGGGATAGGAGGTGATCTGCACAGGGATACATTGCAATCTGCACTGGGATACGAAGCGATCTGTACTGGGATATGGTGCAATCTGCACTGGGATAAAGATTAATCTGTACCAGGATGCGGGTTGTTATAAACTGTGATACGGTGTGATCTGCACTGGGATACAGAGTGATCTGCACTGGGATGCAGAGCGATCTGTGCTGGGATACGGTGTGATCTGCACTGGGATACGGAGTAACCTGTATTGGGATATGAAGCGATCTGTACTGGTATACGATGCAATCTGCACTGGGATACACCTTGATCTTTACCAGGATGCAGGTGTTATAAAGTGCAATGTGGAGGGATCTGCACTGGGATATGGAGCGATCTGCACTGCGATGCGGAGAAATCGGTACTGTGCTACAGAGCGATCTGCACTGGGATACAAAGCGATCTGCACTGTGATACAGAGTGATCTGCACTGGGAAAAGGAGCGATCTGTTCTGCGATACAGAGCGATCTGTGCTGGGATATGGAGCGATCTGCACTGGGATACGATGTGATCTGCACTGGGATACGGAGCGATCGGTACTGGGTTATGGCCTGAAATGTACTGGGATATGGGGTTATTTGCACTGGGATACAGATTGATCTGTACTGGGATAAAGAGCGATCTGCACTAGGATACGGAGCGATCTGCGCTGCGATGCAGAGCGATCTGTACTGTGATACGGTGTGATCTGCACTGGGATACGGATTGATCAGCACTGGCTTACGGCTTGAAATGTAGTGGGAGACAGGATTATTTGCATTGGGATACAGATTGATTTGTACTGAGATACGGAGTTATCTACACTGGGATACGCTGTGATCTACACTCGGATACAAAGTGATTTGTACTAGGATATTGTGTGATCAATACTGGTAAACGATGTGATCTGCATTGGGATATGGAGCAATCTGTACTGGGATCGGAGGTGATCTGCATTGGGATACGGGGTGATCTGTACTGGGATGTGGGTTGAAAGCTACTGGGACATGAGCAATCTGTACTTGGAGATGGTGTGATCTGTAATGGGATAGGATATGATCTGTACTGGGATATGGGGTGATCTGTACTGGGATATGGGTGAACTGTATTGGGATGCGGAGCGATCTATACTGGGATAGGAGGTGATCTGTACTGGGATACAGAGCGATCTGCACTGGGATATGGAGCGATCAGTACTGGGATACGGATTGATCTGCACAGGGATACATTGCAATCTGCACTGGGATAAAGATTGATCTGTACCAGGATGCGGGTTGTTATAAACTGCGATACGGTGTGATCTGCACTGGGATACGGAGTGATCTGCACTGGGATGCAGAGCGATCTGTGCTGGGATACGGTGTGATCTGCAATGGGATACAGAGCGATTGGTACTGTGTTACAGAGCGATCTGCACTGTAATACAGAGCGATCTGCACTGGGATACGGTGTGATCTGCACTGGGATACAGATTGATCTGTACCTGGATGCGGGATGTTATAAACTGTGATACGGTGTGATCTTCATAGGGATACAGAGCGATCTGCACTGTGATACAGAGCAATCTGTACTGGGATACGGTGTGATCTGCACTGTGATACGGAGCGATCTGTACTGTGTCACAGAGCAATCTGCACTGCAATACGGAGCACTCTGCACTGGGATACGGTGTGATCGGCAATGGGATACGGAGCAATCGGTACTGGGTTACGACTTGAAATGTACTGGGATACGAGGTTATTTGCACTGGGATACAGATTGATCTGCACTGGGATACGGAGCGATCTGCACTGGGATACGGAGCAATCGGTACTGGGTTACGACTTGAAATGTACTGTGATACAAGGTTATTTGCACTGGGATACAGATTGATCTTCACTGGGATACGGAGCGATCTGCACTGGGATACGAAGAAATCTGCACTGCGATACAAAGCAATCTGTACTGGGATATGGTGTGATCTGCACTGGGATACGGAGCGATTGGTACTGAGTTACAGAACGATCTGCACTGGGATATGGAGCGATCTGCAGTGGGATACGGAGCAATCTGAACTGGGATATGGAGCGATCTGAACTGGGATATGGAGTGATCTGCACTGGGATACGGAGTGATCGCTACTGAGATATGGCTTGAGATGTACTGGGGTATAGGGTTATTGCACTGGGGTACGGATCGATCTGTACTGGGATACGGAGTGATCTGTACTGGGATACTGGGTGTTCTGAACTGAGATACAGAGTGATCTGCACTGGGATACGGAGCGATTTGCACTGGGATATGGAATGATCTGTACTGGGGAATGGGATGATCTGCATTGGGATACGGAGTGACCTGTACTGGGATACGAAGCGATCTGTACTGGGATACGATGCAATCTGCACTGGGATACAGATTGATCTTTACCAGGATGCGGGGTGTTATAAAGTGCGATATGGTGGGATCTGCACTGGGATACGAAGCAATCTGCACTGCGATACAGAGCGATCTGCACTGTGATAAAGAGTGATCTGTCCTGGGATACAGAGAGATCTGCTGGGATACGGAGCGATCGGTACTGTGTTACAGAGCGATCTGCACTACGATACAGAGCGATCTGCACTGGGATACGGTGAGATCTGCTGGGATACGGAGCGATCAGTACTGTGTTACAGAGCGATCTGCACTGCGATACAGAGCGATCTGCACTGGGATACGGTGAGATCTGCACTGGGATACGGAGTGATCGGTACTGGGTTATGGTTTGAAATGTACTGGGTTACGGGGTAATTTGCACTGGGATACAGATTGATCTTCACTGGGATACGGAGCGATCTGCACTGGGATCCGAAGCGATCTGCACTGCAATACAGAGCAATCTGTACTGGGATATGCTGTGATCTGCACTGGGATATGGAGCGATCGGTACTGAGTTACAGATCGATCTGCACTGGGATACAGAGCGATATGCACTGGGATATGGAGCAATATGAACTGGGATATGGAGTGATCTGAACTGGGATATGGAGTGATCTGCACTGGGATACGCAGCGATCGGTACTGGGTTATGGCTTGAAATGTACTGGGATATGGAGTTATTTGCACTGGGATACAGATTGATCTGTTCTGGGATACGGCACGATCTGCACATGGATACGGAGCGATATGTACTGTGATACGGTGTGGTCTGCACTGGGATACGGAGTGATCAGTACTGTGTCACAGAGCGATCTGCACTGCAATATGGAGCTCTCTGCACTTGGATGCAATGTGATGTGCACTGGGATACGGAGCGATCGGTACTTGGTTACGGCTTGAAATGTACTGGGATACCGGGTTATTTGCGCTGGGATACAGATTGATCAATACTGGGTTACGGAGCGATCTGCACTGGGATACGAAGCGATCTGCACTGCGATACAGAGCGATCTGTACTGGGATATGGTGTGATCTGCACTGGGATATGCAGCGATCGGTACTGAGTTACAGATCGATCTGCACAGGGATACGGAGTGATCTGCACTGGGATACGGAACGATCTGTACTG
Source organism: Isurus oxyrinchus (assembly GCA_026770705.1). Taxonomy (NCBI): domain Eukaryota; kingdom Metazoa; phylum Chordata; class Chondrichthyes; order Lamniformes; family Lamnidae; genus Isurus; species Isurus oxyrinchus. The sequence goes on from JANJGN010000111.1 coordinate 1,098,083, forward strand.
GGATATGGGGTGATCTGCACTGGCATACGGTGTGACCTGTACTGGGATACAAAGTGATCTGTACTGGGATATGATGCAATCTGCACTGGGATACAGATTGATCTTTACCAGGATGCAGGGTGTTACATCGTGCGATATGTTGGGATGTGCACTGGGATATGGAGCAATCTGCACTGGGATACGGAGCGATCTGAACAGGGATACAGAACGATCTGTACCAGGATACGGTGTGATGTGCTGAGATACGGAGCGATCGGTACTGTGTTACAGAGCGATCTGCACTGGGATACAGAGCGATCTGCACTGTGATACGGAGTGATCTGTACTGGGATACGGATCGATATGCACTGGGATATGGAGCGATCTGCTCTGCGATACAGAGTGATCTGCACTGGGATATGGAGCGATCTGCACTGGGATACGATGTGATCTGCACTGGGATACGGAGCGATTGGTACTGGGTTATGGCTTGAAATGTACTTGGATATGGGGTTATTTGCACTGGGATACAGTTTGATCTGTACCGGGATATGGAGCGATCTGCACTAGGATACGGAGCGATCTGCACTGCGATGCAGAGCGATCTGTACTGTGATACGGTGTGATCTGCACTGGGTTACGGAGCGATCAGCACTGGGTTACAGAGCGATCTTCACTGGGATATGGAGCGATCTGCACTGGGATACGATGTGATCTGCACTGGGAGATGGAGCGATCGGTACTGGGTTATGGATTGAAATGTACTGAGAGACAGGATTTTTTGCATTGGGATACAGATTGATCTGTACTGAGATACGGAGTGATCTGCACAGGGATAGGGAGTTATCAACACTGGGATACGCTGTGATCTACACTCGGATACAAAGTGATTTGTACTAGGATATGGTGTGATCTGCACTGGTAAACTATGTGATCTGCATTGGAATATTGAGCAATCTGTACTGGGATAGGAGGTGATCTACACTGGGATACGGGGTGATCTGTACTGGGATATGGGTTGAACTGTACTGGGACACGGAGCAATCTGTACTGGGAGATTGTGAGATCTGTTATGGGATAGGAGATGATCTGTACTGGGATATGGGGTTATCTGTACTGGGATATGGGTGAACTGTATTGGGATACGGAGCTTTCTATACTGGGATAGGAGGTGATCTGCACTGGGATACGAAGCGATCGGTACTGGGTTACGGCTTGAAATGTACTGGGATACTGGGTTATTTGCACTGGGATACAGATTGATCAATACTGGGATACGGAGCGATCTGCACTGGGATACAAAGCGATCTGCACTGTGATGCACCGTGATCTGTTCTGGGATATGGTGTGATCTGCACTGGGATATGGAGCGATCGGTACTGAGTTACAGATCGATCTGCACTGGGATATGGAGCGATCTGCACTGGGATACGGAGCAATCTGAACTGGCACATGAAGCGATCTGAACTGGGATATGGAGTGATCTGCACTGGGATACGGAGTGAGCGCTACTGGGATGTGGCTTGATATGTACTGGGATATAGGGGTATCGCACTGTGGTACGGATCGATCTGTACTGGGATACGGAGTGATCTGTACTGGGATACGGGGTTTTCTGAACTGAGATACAGAGTGATCTGCACTGGAATATGGAGCGATTTTCACTGGGATACAGAACGATCTGTACTGGGATATTGGGTGATCTGCACTGGGATACGGAGTGACCTGTATTGGGATACGAAGCGATCTGTACTTGGATACGATGCAATCTGCACTGGGATACATACTGATCTTTACCAGGAAGCAGGTGTTATAAAGTGCAATGTGGAGGGATCTGCAATGGGATATGGAGCGATCTGCACTGCGATGCGGAGCGATCTGCACCGGGATACGGTGTGATCTGTTGGGATACGGAGCAATCGGTACTGTGTTACAGAGCGATCTGCACTGGGATACAGAGAGATCTGCACTGTGATACAGAGAGATCTGCACTGGGATATGGAGCGATCGGTACTGGGTTATGGCCTGAAATGTACTGGGAAATGGGGTTATTTGCACTGGGATACAGATTGATCTGTACTGGGATAAAGAGCGATCTGCACTAGAATACGGAGTGATCTGCACTGCGATGCAGAGTGATCTGTACTGTGATACGGTGTGATCTGCACTGGGATACGGAGTTATCTACACTGGGATACGTTGTGATCTACATTCGGATACAAAGTGATTTGTACTTGGATATGGTGTAATCTATACTGGTAAATGATGAGATCTGCATTGGGATATGGAACAATCTGTACTGGGATAGGAGGTGATCTGCACTGGGATACGGGGTGATATGTACAGTGATGTGGGTTGAACGCTACTGGGACATGAGCAATCTGTACTGGGAGATGGTGTGATCTGTAATGGGATAGGATATGATCTGTACTGGGATATGGCGTGATCTGTACTGGGATATGGGTGAACTGTATTGGGATACGGAGCGATCTATACTGGGATAGGAGGTGATCTGTACTAGGATACAGAGCGATCTGCACTGGGATATGGAGCGATCAGTACTGGGATATGGATTGATCTGCACAGGGATACATTGCAATCTGCACTGGGATACGAAGCGATCTGTACTGGGATATGGTGCAATCTGCACTGGGATACAGATTGATCTGTACCAGGATGCGGGGTGTTATAAACTGTGATACGGTGTGATCTCCATAGGGATACAGAGCGATCTGCACTGTGATACAGAGCAATCTGTACTGGTATACGGTGCGATCTGCAGTGGGATATGGAGCGATCTGTACTGTGTTTCAGAATAATCTGCACTGCAATACAGAGCACTCTGCACTGGGATATGGTGTGATCTGCACTGGGATACGGAGCAATCGGTACTGGGTTACGCCTTGAAATGTACTGGGATATGAGGTTATTTGCACTGGGATGCAGATTGATCTGCACTGGGATACGGAGCGATCTGCACTGGGATACGAAGAAATCTGCACTGCGATACAAAGCGATCTGTACTGGGATAAGGTGTGATCTGCACTTGGATACGAAGCGATTGGTACTGAGTTACAGAGCCATCTGCACTGGGATATGGAGCGAACTGCACTGGGATACGGAGCAATCTGAACTGGGATATGGAGCGATCGGAACTTGGATATGGAGTGATCTGCACTGGGATACGGAGTGAGCGCTACTGAGATACGGCTTGATATGTACTGGGGTATAGGGTTATCGCACTGTGGTACGGATCGATCTGTACTGGGATACGGAGTGATCTGTACTGGGATACTGGGTGTTCTGAACTGAGATACAGAGTGATCTGCACTGGGATGCGGAGCGATTTGCACTGGGATACGGAACGATCTGTACTGGGTTATGGGGTGATCTGCATTGGGATACGGAGTGACCTGTACTGGGATACGAAGCGATCTGTACTGGGATACGATGCAATCTGCACTGGGATACAGATTGATCTTTACCAGGATGCGGGGTGTTATAAAGTGCGATATGGTGGGATGTGCACTGGGATACGGAGCAATCTGCACTGGGATACGGAGCAATCGGTACTGGTTTATGGCTTGAAATGTACTGGGATACGGGGTTATTTGCACTGGGATACAGATTGATCAATACTGGGATACGGAGCGATCTGCACTGGGATACGGAGCTATCTGAACTGGGATATGGAGCGATCTGAACTGGGATATGGAGTGATCTGCACTGGGTTACGGAGCGATCGGTACTGGGTTATGGGTTGAAATGTACAGGGATATGCAGTTATTTGCACTGGGATACAGATTGATCTGTACTGGGATACGGTGCGATCTGCACTTGGATACGGAGCGATCTGCACTGCGATACAGAGCGATCTGTACTGTGATACGGTGTGATCTGCACTGGGATACGGAGCAATCAGTACTGTGTTACAGAGCGATCTGCACTACGATACGATGTGATCTGCACTGGGATATGGAGCGATCGGTACTGGGTTACGGCTTGAAATGTACTGGGATACGGGGTTATTTGCACTGGGATACAGATTGATCAATACTTGGATACGGAGTGATCTGCACTGTGATACGCAGCGATCTGCACTGCAATACAGAGCGATCTGTACTGGGATATGGTGAGATCTGCACTGGGATATGGAGCGAACGGTACTGAGTTACAGATCGATCTGCACTGGGATACGGAGCGATCTGAACTGGGTAATGGAGCGATCTGAACAGGGATATGGAGTGATCTGCACTGGGATACGGATTGAGTACTACTGGGATATGGCTTGATATGTACTGGGATATAGGGTTATCGCACTGTGGTACGGATCGATCTGTACTGGGATACGGAGTGATCTGTACTGGGATACGGGGTTTTCTGAACTGAGATACAGAGTGATCTGCACTGGGATACGGAGCGATTTGCACTGGGATACGGAACGATCTGTACTGGGATACGATGCAATCTGCACTGGGATACAGATTGATCTTTACCAGGATGCGGGGTGTTATAAAGTGCGATATGGTGGGATGTGCACTGGGATACGGAGCAATCTGCACTGGGATACGGAGCAATCGGTACTGGTTTATGGCTTGAAATGTACTGGGATACGGGGTTATTTGCACTGGGATACAGATTGATCAATACTGGGATACGGAGCGATCTGCACTGGGATATGGAGCTATCTGAACTGGGATATGGAGCGATCTGAACTGGGATATGGAGTGATCTGCACTGGGTTACGGAGCGATCGGTACTGGGTTATGGCTTGAAATGTACAGGGATATGCAGTTATTTGCACTGGGATACAGATTGATCTGTACTGGGATACGGTGCGATCTGCACTTGGATACGGAGCGATCTGCACTGCGATACAGAGCGATCTGTACTGTGATACGGTGTGATCTGCACTGGGATACGGAGCAATCAGTACTGTGTTACAGAGCGATCTGCACTGCAATACGGAGTGCTCTGCACTGGGATACGATGTGATCTGCACTGGGATATGGAGCGATCGGTACTGGGTTACGGCTTGAAATGTACTGGGATACGGGGTTATTTGCACTGGGATACAGATTGATCAATACTTGGATACGGAGTGATCTGCACTGTGATACGCAGCGATCTGCACTGCAATACAGAGCGATCTGTACTGGGATATGGTGAGATCTGCACTGGGATATGGAGCGATCGGTACTGAGTTACAGATCGATCTGCACTGGGATACGGAGCGATCTGAACTGGGTAATGGAGCGATCTGAACAGGGATATGGAGTGATCTGCACTGGGATACGGATTGAGTACTACTGGGATATGGCTTGATATGTACTGGGATATAGGGTTATCGCACTGTGGTACGGATCGATCTGTACTGGGATACGGAGTGATCTGTACTGGGATACGGGGTTTTCTGAACTGAGATACAGAGTGATCTGCACTGGGATACGGAGCGATTTGCACTGGGATACGGAACGATCTGTACTGGGTTATGGGGTGATCTGCATTGGGATACGGAGTGACCTGTACTGGGATACGAAGCGATCTGTACTGGGATACGATGCAATCTGCACTGGGATACAGATTGATCTTTACCAGGATGCGGGGTGTTATAAAGTGCGATATGGTGGGATGTGCACTGGGATACGGAGCAATCTGCACTGGGATACGGAGCAATCGGTACTGGTTTATGGCTTGAAATGTACTGGGATACGGGGTTATTTGCACTGGGATACAGATTGATCAATACTGGGATACGGAGCGATCTGCACTGGGATACGGAGCTAACTGAACTGGGATATGGAGCGATCTGAACTGGGATATGGAGTGATCTGCACTAGGTTACGGAGCGATCGGTACTGGGTTATGGCTTGAAATGTACAGGGATATGCAGTTATTTGCACTGGGATACAGATTGATCTGTACTGGGATACGGCGCGATCTGCACTTGGATACGGAGCGATCTGCACTGCGATACAGAGCGATCTGTACTGTGATACGGTGTGATCTGCACTGGGATACGGAGCAATCAGTACTGTGTTACAGAGCGATCTGCACTGCAATACGGAGTGCTCTGCACTGGGATACGATGTGATCTGCACTGGGATATGGAGCGATCGGTACTGGGTTACGGCTTGAAATGTACTGGGATACGGGGTTATTTGCACTGGGATACAGATTGATCAATACTTGGATACGGAGTGATCTGCACTGTGATACGCAGCGATCTGCACTGCGATACAGAGCGATCTGTACTGGGATATGGTGAGATCTGCACTGGGATATGGAGCGATCGGTACTGAGTTACAGATCGATCTGCACTGGGATACGGAGCGATCTGAACTGGGTAATGGAGCAATCTGAACAGGGATATGGAGTGATCTGCACTGGGATACGGATTGAGTACTACTGGGATATGGCTTGATATGTACTGGGATATAGGGTTATCGCACTGTGGTACGGATCGATCTGTACTGGGATACGGAGTGATCTGTACTGGGATACGGGGTTTTCTGAACTGAGATACAGAGTGATATGCACTGGAATACGGAGCGATTTGCACTGGGATACGGAACGATCTGTACTGGGATATGGGGTGATCTGCACTGGGATACGGAGAGATCGGTACTGGGTTATGGAATGAAATTTACTGGGAGGCAGGATTATTTGCATTGGGATACAGATTGATCTGTACTGAGATACGGAGTGATCTGCACTTGGATACGGAGTTATCTACACTGGGATACGCTGTGATCTACACTCGGATACAAAGTGATTTGTATTAGGATACGGTATGATCTATACTGGTAAACAATGTGATCTGCATTGGGATATGGAGCAATCTGTACTGGAATAGGAGGTCATCTGCACTGGGATACGGGGTGATCTGTACGGGAATGTGGGTTGAACTGTACTGGGACACGGAGCAATCTGTACTGGGAGATGTTGTGATCTGTAATGGGATAGGATATGATCTGTACTGGGATATGGGGTTATCTGTACTGGGATACAGATTGATCTTTACCAGGATGCGGGGTGTTATAAAGTGCGATATGGTGGGATCTGCACTGGGATACAGAGCGATCCGAACAGGGATACGGAGCGATCTGTACCGGGATACGGTGTGATGTGCTGGGATACGGAGCGATCGGGACTGTGTTACAGAGCGATCTGCAGTGCGATACAGAGCGATCTGCACTGCGATACAGAGCGATCTGCACTGGGATACGGTGAGATCTGCACAGGGATACGGAGCGATCGGTACTGGGTTATGGCTTGAAATGTACTGGGACATGGAGTTATTTGCACTGGGATAAAGATTGATCTGTACTGGGATACGGTGCGATCTGCATTGGGATATGGAGCGATCAGTACTGGGATATGGATTGATCTGCACAGGGATACATTGCAATCTGCACTGGGATACGAAGCGATCTGTACTGGGATATGGTGCAATCTGCACTGGGATACAGATTGATCTGTACCAGGATGCGGGGTGTTATAAACTGTGATACGGTGTGATCTCCATAGGGATACAGAGCGATCTGCACTGTGATACAGAGCAATCTGTACTGGTATACGGTGTGATCTGCAGTGGGATATGGAGCGATCTGTACTGTGTTTCAGAATAATCTGCACTGCAATACAGAGCACTCTGCACTGGGATATGGTGTGATCTGCACTGGGATACGGAGCAATCGGTATTGGGTTACGCCTTGAAATGTACTGGGATATGAGGTTATTTGCACTGGGATACAGATTGATCTGCACTGGGATACGGAGCGATCTGCACTGGGATACGAAGAAATCTGCACTGCGATACAAAGCGATCTGTACTGGGATAAGGTGTGATCTGCACTTGGATACGAAGCGATTGGTACTGAGTTACAGAGCCATCTGCACTGGGATATGGAGCGAACTGCACTGGGATACGGAGCAATCTGAACTGGGATATGGAGCGATCGGAACTTGGATATGGAGTGATCTGCACTGGGATACGGAGTGAGCGCTACTGAGATACGGCTTGATATGTACTGGGGTATAGGGTTATCGCACTGTGGTACGGATCGATCTGTACTGGGATACGGAGTGATCTGTACTGGGATACTGGGTGTTCTGAACTGAGATACAGAGTGATCTGCACTGGGATGCGGAGCGATTTGCACTGGGATACGGAACGATCTGTACTGGGTTATGGGGTGATCTGCATTGGGATACGGAGTGACCTGTACTGGGATACGAAGCGATCTGTACTGGGATACGATGCAATCTGCACTGGGATACAGATTGATCTTTACCAGGATGCGGGGTGTTATAAAGTGCGATATGGTGGGATGTGCACTGGGATACGGAGCAATCTGCACTGGGATACGGAGCAATCGGTACTGGTTTATGGCTTGAAATGTACTGGGATACGGGGTTATTTGCACTGGGATACAGATTGATCAATACTGGGATACGGAGCGATCTGCACTGGGATACGGAGCTATCTGAACTGGGATATGGAGCGATCTGAACTGGGATATGGAGTGATCTGCACTGGGTTACGGAGCGATCGGTACTGGGTTATGGCTTGAAATGTACAGGGATATGCAGTTATTTGCACTGGGATACAGATTGATCTGTACTGGGATACGGCGCGATCTGCACTTGGATACGGAGCGATCTGCACTGCGATACAGAGCGATCTGTACTGTGATACGGTGTGATCTGCACTGGGATACGGAGCAATCAGTACTGTGTTACAGAGCGATCTGCACTGCAATACGGAGTGCTCTGCACTGGGATACGATGTGATCTGCACTGGGATATGGAGCGATCGGTACTGGGTTACGGCTTGAAATGTACTGTGATACGGGGTTATTTGCACTGGGATACAGATTGATCAATACTTGGATACGGAGTGATCTGCACTGTGATACGCAGCGATCTGCACTGCAATACAGAGCGATCTGTACTGGGATATGGTGAGATCTGCACTGGGATATGGAGCGATCGGTACTGAGTTACAGATCGATCTGCACTGGGATACGGAGCGATCTGAACTGGGTAATGGAGCGATCTGAACAGGGATATGGAGTGATCTGCACTGGGATACGGATTGAGTACTACTGGGATATGGCTTGATATGTACTGGGATATAGGGTTATCGCACTGTGGTACGGATCGATCTGTACTGGGATACGGAGTGATCTGTACTGGGATACGGGGTTTTCTGAACTGAGATACAGAGTGATCTGCACTGGGATACGGAGCGATTTGCACTGGGATACGGAACGATCTGTACTGGGATATGGGGTGATCTGCACTGGGATACGGAGAGATCGGTACTGGGTTATGGAATGAAATTTACTGGGAGGCAGGATTATTTGCATTGGGATACAGATTGATCTGTACTGAGATACGGAGTGATCTGCACTTGGATACGGAGTTATCTACACTGGGATACGCTGTGATCTACACTCGGATACAAAGTGATTTGTATTAGGATACGGTATGATCTATAATGGTAAACAATGTGATCTGCATTGGGATATGGAGCAATCTGTACTGGAATAGGAGGTCATCTGCACTGGGATACGGGGTGATCTGTACGGGAATGTGAGTTGAACTGTACTGGGACACGGAGCAATCTGTACTGGGAGATGTTGTGATCTGTAATGGGATAGGATATGATCTGTACTGGGATACGGAGTGATCTGCACTGGGATACAGAGTTATCTACACTGGGATACGCTGTGATCTACACTCGGATACAAAGTGATTTGTATTAGGATACGGTGTGATCTATATTGGTAAACGATGTGATCTGCATTGGGATATGGAGCAATCTGTATTGTGATAGGAGGTGATCTGCACTGGGATACGGGGTGATCTGCACGGGATGTGGGTTGAACTGTACTGGGACACTGAGCAATCTGTACTGGGAGATGGTGTGATCTGTAAACGGATAGTATATGATCTGTACTGGGATATGGCGTGATCTGTACTGGGATATGGGTGAACTGTATTGGGATACGGAGCGATCTATACTGGGATAGGAGGTGATCTGTACTAGGATACAGAGCGATCTGCACTGGGAAATGGAGCGATCAGTACTGGGATATGGATTGATCTGCACAGGGATACATTGCAATCTGCACTGGGATACGAAGCGATCTGTACTGGGATATGGTGCAATCTGCACTGGGATACAGATTGATCTGTACCAGGATGCGGGGTGTTATAAACTGTGATACGGTGTGATCTCCATAGGGATACAGAGCGATCTGCACTGTGATACAGAGCAATCTGTACTGGTATACGGTGTGATCTGCAGTGGGATATGGAGCGATCTGTACTGTGTTTCAGAATAATCTGCACTGCAATACAGAGCACTCTGCACTGGGATATGGTGTGATCTGCACTGGGATACGGAGCAATCGGTACTGGGTTACGCCTTGAAATGTACTGGGATATGAGGTTATTTGCACTGGGATACAGATTGATCTGCACTGGGATACGGAGCGATCTGCACTGGGATACGAAGAAATCTGCACTGCGATACAAAGCGATCTGTACTGGGATATGGTGTGATCTGCACTTGGATACGAAGCGATTGGTACTGAGTTACAGAGCCATCTGCACTGGGATATGGAGCGAACTGCACTGGGATACGGAGCAATCTGAACTGGGATATGGAGCGATCGGAACTTGGATATGGAGTGATCTGCACTGGGATACGGAGTGAGCGCTACTGAGATACGGCTTGATATGTACTGGGGTATAGGGTTATCGCACTGTGGTACGGATCGATCTGTACTGGGATACGGAGTGATCTGTACTGGGATACTGGGTGTTCTGAACTGAGATACAGAGTGATCTGCACTGGGATGCGGAGCGATTTGCACTGGGATACGGAACGATCTGTACTGGGTTATGGGGTGATCTGCATTGGGATACGGAGTGACCTGTACTGGGATACGAAGCGATCTGTACTGGGATACGATGCAATCTGCACTGGGATACAGATTGATCTTTACCAGGATGCGGGGTGTTATAAAGTGCGATATGGTGGGATGTGCACTGGGATACGGAGCAATCTGCACTGGGATACGGAGCAATCGGTACTGGTTTATGGCTTGAAATGTACTGGGATACGGGGTTATTTGCACTGGGATACAGATTGATCAATACTGGGATACGGAGCGATCTGCACTGGGATACGGAGCTATCTGAACTGGGATATGGAGCGATCTGAACTGGGATATGGAGTGATCTGCACTAGGTTACGGAGCGATCGGTACTGGGTTATGGCTTGAAATGTACAGGGATATGCAGTTATTTGCACTGGGATACAGATTGATCTGTACTGGGATACGGCGCGATCTGCACTTGGATACGGAGCGATCTGCACTGCGATACAGAGCGATCTGTACTGTGATACGGTGTGATCTGCACTGGGATACGGAGCAATCAGTACTGTGTTACAGAGCGATCTGCACTGCAATACGGAGTGCTCTGCACTGGGATACGATGTGATCTGCACTGGGATATGGAGCGATCGGTACTGGGTTACGGCTTGAAATGTACTGGGATACGGGGTTATTTGCACTGGGATACAGATTGATCAATACTTGGATACGGAGTGATCTGCACTGTGATACGCAGCGATCTGCACTGCGATACAGAGCGATCTGTACTGGGATATGGTGAGATCTGCACTGGGATATGGAGCGATCTGAACTGGGTAATGGAGCGATCTGAACAGGGATATGGAGTGATCTGCACTGGGATACGGATTGAGTACTACTGGGATATGGCTTGATATGTACTGGGATATAGGGTTATCGCACTGTGGTACGGATCGATCTGTACTGGGATACGGAGTGATCTGTACTGGGATACGGGGTTTTCTGAACTGAGATACAGAGTGATATGCACTGGGATACGGAGCGATTTGCACTGGGATACGGAACGATCTGTACTGGGATATGGGGTGATCTGCACTGGGATACGGAGAGATCGGTACTGGGTTATGGAATGAAATTTACTGGGAGGCAGGATTATTTGCATTGGGATACAGATTGATCTGTACTGAGATACGGAGTGATCTGCACTTGGATACGGAGTTATCTACACTGGGATACGCTGTGATCTACACTCGGATACAAAGTGATTTGTATTAGGATACGGTATGATCTATACTGGTAAACAATGTGATCTGCATTGGGATATGGAGCAATCTGTACTGGAATAGGAGGTCATCTGCACTGGGATACGGGGTGATCTGTACGGGAATGTGGGTTGAACTGTACTGGGACACGGAGCAATCTGTACTGGGAGATGTTGTGATCTGTAATGGGATAGGATATGATCTGTACTGGGATATGGGGTTATCTGTACTGGGATACAGATTGATCTTTACCAGGATGCGGGGTGTTATAAAGTGCGATATTGTGGGATCTGCACTGGGATACAGAGCGATCCGAACAGGGATACGGAGCGATCTGTACCGGGATACGGTGTGATGTGCTGGGATACGGAGCGATCGGGACTGTGTTACAGAGCGATCTGCAGTGCGATACAGAGCGATCTGCACTGCGATACAGAGCGATCTGCACTGGGATACGGTGAGATCTGCACTGGGATACGGAGCGATCGGTACTGGGTTATGGCTTGAAATGTACTGGGACATGGAGTTATTTGCACTGGGATAAAGATTGATCTGTACTGGGATACGGTGCGATCTGCATTGGGATATGGAGCGATCAGTACTGGGATATGGATTGATCTGCACAGGGATACATTGCAATCTGCACTGGGATACGAAGCGATCTGTACTGGGATATGGTGCAATCTGCACTGGGATACAGATTGATCTGTACCAGGATGCGGGGTGTTATAAACTGTGATACGGTGTGATCTCCATAGGGATACAGAGCGATCTGCACTGTGATACAGAGCAATCTGTACTGGTATACGGTGTGATCTGCAGTGGGATATGGAGCGATCTGTACTGTGTTTCAGAATAATCTGCACTGCAATACAGAGCACTCTGCACTGGGATATGGTGTGATCTGCACTGGGATATGGAGCAATCGGTACTGGGTTACGCCTTGAAATGTACTGGGATATGAGGTTATTTGCACTGGGATACAGATTGATCTGCACTGGGATACGGAGCGATCTGCACTGGGATACGAAGAAATCTGCACTGCGATACAAAGCGATCTGTACTGGGATAAGGTGTGATCTGCACTTGGATACGAAGCGATTGGTACTGAGTTACAGAGCCATCTGCACTGGGATATGGAGCGAACTGCACTGGGATACGGAGCAATCTGAACTGGGATATGGAGCGATCGGAACTTGGATATGGAGTGATCTGCACTGGGATACGGAGTGAGCGCTACTGAGATACGGCTTGATATGTACTGGGGTATAGGGTTATCGCACTGTGGTACGGATCGATCTGTACTGGGATACGGAGTGATCTGTACTGGGATACTGGGTGTTCTGAACTGAGATACAGAGTGATCTGCACTGGGATGCAGAGCGATTTGCACTGGGATACGGAACGATCTGTACTGGGTTATGGGGTGATCTGCATTGGGATACGGAGTGACCTGTACTGGGATACGAAGCGATCTGTACTGGGATACGATGCAATCTGCACTGGGATACAGATTGATCTTTACCAGGATGCGGGGTGTTATAAAGTGCGATATGGTGGGATGTGCACTGGGATACGGAGCAATCTGCACTGGGATACGGAGCAATCGGTACTGGTTTATGGCTTGAAATGTACTGGGATACGGGGTTATTTGCACTGGGATACAGATTGATCAATACTGGGATACGGAGCGATCTGCACTGGGATACGGAGCTATCTGAACTGGGATATGGAGCGATCTGAACTGGGATATGGAGTGATCTGCACTAGGTTACGGAGCGATCGGTACTGGGTTATGGCTTGAAATGTACAGGGATATGCAGTTATTTGCACTGGGATACAGATTGATCTGTACTGGGATACGGCGCGATCTGCACTTGGATACGGAGCGATCTGCACTGCGATACAGAGCGATCTGTACTGTGATACGGTGTGATCTGCACTGGGATACGGAGCAATCAGTACTGTGTTACAGAGCGATCTGCACTGCAATACGGAGTGCTCTGCACTGGGATACGATGTGATCTGCACTGGGATATGGAGCGATCGGTACTGGGTTACGGCTTGAAATGTACTGGGATACGGGGTTATTTGCACTGGGATACAGATTGATCAATACTTGGATACGGAGTGATCTGCACTGTGATACGCAGCGATCTGCACTGCGATACAGAGCGATCTGTACTGGAATATGGTGAGATCTGCACTGGGATATGGAGCGATCTGAACTGGGTAATGGAGCGATCTGAACAGGGATATGGAGCGATCTGCACTGGGATACGGATTGAGTACTACTGGGATATGGCTTGATATGTACTGGGATATAGGGTTATCGCACTGTGGTACGGATCGATCTGTACTGGGATACGGAGTGATCTGTACTGGGATACGGGGTTTTCTGAACTGAGATACAGAGTGATATGCACTGGGATACGGAGCGATTTGCACTGGGATACGGAACGATCTGTACTGGGATATGGGGTGATCTGCACTGGGATACGGAGAGATCGGTACTGGGTTATGGAATGAAATTTACTGGGAGGCAGGATTATTTGCATTGGGATACAGATTGATCTGTACTGAGATACGGAGTGATCTGCACTTGGATACGGAGTTATCTACACTGGGATACGCTGTGATCTACACTCGGATACAAAGTGATTTGTATTAGGATACGGTATGATCTATACTGGTAAACAATGTGATCTGCATTGGGATATGGAGCAATCTGTACTGGAATAGGAGGTCATCTGCACTGGGATACGGGGTGATCTGTACGGGAATGTGGGTTGAACTGTACTGGGACACGGAGCAATCTGTACTGGGAGATGTTGTGATCTGTAATGGGATAGGATATGATCTGTACTGGGATATGGGGTTATCTGTACTGGGATACAGATTGATCTTTACCAGGATGCGGGGTGTTATAAAGTGCGATATGGTGGGATCTGCACTGGGATACAGAGCGATCCGAACAGGGATACGGAGCGATCTGTACCGGGATACGGTGTGATGTGCTGGGATACGGAGCGATCGGGACTGTGTTACAGAGCGATCTGCAGTGCGATACAGAGCGATCTGCACTGCGATACAGAGCGATCTGCACTGGGATACGGTGAGATCTGCACTGGGATACGGAGCGATCGGTACTGGGTTATGGCTTGAAATGTACTGGGACATGGAGTTATTTGCACTGGGATAAAGATTGATCTGTACTGGGATACGGTGCGATCTGCATTGGGATATGGAGCGATCAGTACTGGGATATGGATTGATCTGCACAGGGATACATTGCAATCTGCACTGGGATACGAAGCGATCTGTACTGGGATATGGTGCAATCTGCACTGGGATACAGATTGATCTGTACCAGGATGCGGGGTGTTATAAACTGTGATACGGTGTGATCTCCATAGGGATACAGAGCGATCTGCACTGTGATACAGAGCAATCTGTACTGGTATACGGTGTGATCTGCAGTGGGATATGGAGCGATCTGTACTGTGTTTCAGAATAATCTGCACTGCAATACAGAGCACTCTGCACTGGGATATGGTGTGATCTGCACTGGGATACGGAGCAATCGGTACTGGGTTACGCCTTGAAATGTACTGGGATATGAGGTTATTTGCACTGGGATGCAGATTGATCTGCACTGGGATACGGAGCGATCTGCACTGGGATACGAAGAAATCTGCACTGCGATACAAAGCGATCTGTACTGGGATAAGGTGTGATCTGCACTTGGATACGAAGCGATTGGTACTGAGTTACAGAGCCATCTGCACTGGGATATGGAGCGAACTGCACTGGGATACGGAGCAATCTGAACTGGGATATGGAGCGATCGGAACTTGGATATGGAGTGATCTGCACTGGGATACGGAGTGAGCGCTACTGAGATACGGCTTGATATGTACTGGGGTATAGGGTTATCGCACTGTGGTACGGATCGATCTGTACTGGGATACGGAGTGATCTGTACTGGGATACTGGGTGTTCTGAACTGAGATACAGAGTGATCTGCACTGGGATGCGGAGCGATTTGCACTGGGATACGGAACGATCTGTACTGGGTTATGGGGTGATCTGCATTGGGATACGGAGTGACCTGTACTGGGATACGAAGCGATCTGTACTGGGATACGATGCAATCTGCACTGGGATACAGATTGATCTTTACCAGGATGCGGGGTGTTATAAAGTGCGATATGGTGGGATGTGCACTGGGATACGGAGCAATCTGCACTGGGATACGGAGCAATCGGTACTGGTTTATGGCTTGAAATGTACTGGGATACGGGGTTATTTGCACTGGGATACAGATTGATCAATACTGGGATACGGAGCGATCTGCACTGGGATACGGAGCTATCTGAACTGGGATATGGAGCGATCTGAACTGGGATATGGAGTGATCTGCACTGGGTTACGGAGCGATCGGTACTGGGTTATGGCTTGAAATGTACAGGGATATGCAGTTATTTGCACTGGGATACAGATTGATCTGTACTGGGATACGGCGCGATCTGCACTTGGATACGGAGCGATCTGCACTGCGATACAGAGCGATCTGTACTGTGATACGGTGTGATCTGCACTGGGATACGGAGCAATCAGTACTGTGTTACAGAGCGATCTGCACTGCAATACGGAGTGCTCTGCACTGGGATACGATGTGATCTGCACTGGGATATGGAGCGATCGGTACTGGGTTACGGCTTGAAATGTACTGGGATACGGGGTTATTTGCACTGGGATACAGATTGATCAATATTTGGATACGGAGTGATCTGCACTGTGATACGCAGCGATCTGCACTGCAATACAGAGCGATCTGTACTGGGATATGGTGAGATCTGCACTGGGATATGGAGCGATCGGTACTGAGTTACAGATCGATCTGCACTGGGATACGGAGCGATCTGAACTGGGTAATGGAGCGATCTGAACAGGGATATGGAGTGATCTGCACTGGGATACGGATTGAGTACTACTGGGATATGGCTTGATATGTACTGGGATATAGGGTTATCGCACTGTGGTACGGATCGATCTGTACTGGGATACGGAGTGATCTGTACTGGGATACGGGGTTTTCTGAACTGAGATACAGAGTGATCTGCACTGGGATACGGAGCGATTTGCACTGGGATACGGAACGATCTGTACTGGGATATGGGGTGATCTGCACTGGGATACGGAGAGATCGGTACTGGGTTATGGAATGAAATTTACTGGGAGGCAGGATTATTTGCATTGGGATACAGATTGATCTGTACTGAGATACGGAGTGATCTGCACTTGGATACGGAGTTATCTACACTGGGATACGCTGTGATCTACACTCGGATACAAAGTGATTTGTATTAGGATACGGTATGATCTATACTGGTAAACAATGTGATCTGCATTGGGATATGGAGCAATCTGTACTGGAATAGGAGGTCATCTGCACTGGGATACGGGGTGATCTGTACGGGAATGTGGGTTGAACTGTACTGGGACACGGAGCAATCTGTACTGGGAGATGTTGTGATCTGTAATGGGATAGGATATGATCTGTACTGGGATATGGGGTTATCTGTACTGGGATACAGATTGATCTTTACCAGGATGCGGGGTGTTATAAAGTGCGATATGGTGGGATCTGCACTGGGATACAGAGCGATCCGAACAGGGATACGGAGCGATCTGTACCGGGATACGGTGTGATGTGCTGGGATACGGAGCGATCGGGACTGTGTTACAGAGCGATCTGCAGTGCGATACAGAGCGATCTGCACTGCGATACAGAGCGATCTGCACTGGGATACGGTGAGATCTGCACTGGGATACGGAGCGATCGGTACTGGGTTATGGCTTGAAATGTACTGGGACATGGAGTTATTTGCACTGGGATAAAGATTGATCTGTACTGGGATACGGTGCGATCTGCATTGGGATATGGAGCGATCAGTACTGGGATATGGATTGATCTGCACAGGGATACATTGCAATCTGCACTGGGATACGAAGCGATCTGTACTGGGATATGGTGCAATCTGCACTGGGATACAGATTGATCTGTACCAGGATGCGGGGTGTTATAAACTGTGATACGGTGTGATCTCCATAGGGATACAGAGCGATCTGCACTGTGATACAGAGCAATCTGTACTGGTATACGGTGTGATCTGCAGTGGGATATGGAGCGATCTGTACTGTGTTTCAGAATAATCTGCACTGCAATACAGAGCACTCTGCACTGGGATATGGTGTGATCTGCACTGGGATACGGAGCAATCGGTACTGGGTTACGCCTTGAAATGTACTGGGATATGAGGTTATTTGCACTGGGATACAGATTGATCTGCACTGGGATACGGAGCGATCTGCACTGGGATACGAAGAAATCTGCACTGCGATACAAAGCGATCTGTACTGGGATATGGTGTGATCTGCACTTGGATACGAAGCGATTGGTACTGAGTTACAGAGCCATCTGCACTGGGATATGGAGCGAACTGCACTGGGATACGGAGCAATCTGAACTGGGATATGGAGCGATCGGAACTTGGATATGGAGTGATCTGCACTGGGATACGGAGTGAGCGCTACTGAGATACGGCTTGATATGTACTGGGGTATAGGGTTATCGCACTGTGGTACGGATCGATCTGTACTGGGATACGGAGTGATCTGTACTGGGATACTGGGTGTTCTGAACTGAGATACAGAGTGATCTGCACTGGGATGCAGAGCGATTTGCACTGGGATACGGAACGATCTGTACTGGGTTATGGGGTGATCTGCATTGGGATACGGAGTGACCTGTACTGGGATACGAAGCGATCTGTACTGGGATACGATGCAATCTGCACTGGGATACAGATTGATCTTTACCAGGATGCGGGGTGTTATAAAGTGCGATATGGTGGGATGTGCACTGGGATACGGAGCAATCTGCACTGGGATACGGAGCAATCGGTACTGGTTTATGGCTTGAAATGTACTGGGATACGGGGTTATTTGCACTGGGATACAGATTGATCAATACTGGGATACGGAGCGATCTGCACTGGGATACGGAGCTATCTGAACTGGGATATGGAGCGATCTGAACTGGGATATGGAGTGATCTGCACTGGGTTACGGAGCGATCGGTACTGGGTTATGGCTTGAAATGTACAGGGATATGCAGTTATTTTCTCTGGGATACAGATTGATCTGTACTGGGATACGGCGCGATCTGCACTTGGATACGGAGTGATCTGCACTGCGATACAGAGCGATCTGTACTGTGATACGGTGTGATCTGCACTGGGATACGGAGCGATCAGTGCTGTGTTACAGAGCGATCCACACTGCAATACGGAGCGCTCTGCACTGGGATACGATGTGATCTGCACTGGGATACGGAGCGATCGGTACTGGGATACAATGCAATCTGCACTGGGATACGATGTGATCTGCACTGGGATATGGAGCGATCGGTACTGGGTTATGACTTGAAATGTACTGGGATATGGGGTTATTTGCACTGGGATACAGATTGATCTGTACTGGGATACAAAGCGATCTGCACGAGGATATGGGATGATTGGCACTGCGATGCAGAGCGATCCTTACTGTGATATGGTGTGATCTGCACTGGGATACGGAGCGATCAGCATTGGGTTACAGAGCGATCGTCACTGGGAGACGGAGCGAACTGCATTGGGATACAATGTGATCTGCGCTGGGATACAGAGCGATCGGTACTGGGTTATGGCTTGAAATGAACTGGGATATGGGGTTGTTTGCACTGGGATACAGATTGATCTGTACTGGGATACAGAGCGATCTGCACTAGGATATGGGATGATGGGCACTGCGATGCAGAGCGATCCTTACTGTGATATGGTGTGATCTGCACTGGGATACGGAGCGATCAGCACTGGGTTACAGAGCGATCTTCGCTGGGAGACGGAGCGATCTGCACTGGGATACGTTATGATCTGCACTGGGATACGGAGCGATCGGTACTGGGATACAATGCAATCTGCACTGGGATACATATTGATCTTTACCAGGATGCAGGTTGTTATAAGTGCGATATGGATGGATCTACACTGGGATATGCCGCGATCTGCACTGGGATACAGACCGATCTGAACAGGGATACGGAGTGATCTGTACCGGGATACGGTACGATCTGCTGGGATACGGAGCGATCGGTACTGGGTTACGGCTTGAAATGTACTGGGATACGAGGTTATTTGCACTGGGATACAGATTGATCAATACTGGGATACGGAGCGATCTGCACTGGGATACGCAGCGATCTGCACTGCGATACACAGCGATCTGTACTGGGATATGGTGAGATCTGCACTGGGATATGGAGCGATCGGTACTGAGTTACAGATCGATCTGCACTGGGATACGGAGCGATCTGCACTGGGATACCGAGCAATCTGAACTGGGTAATGGGGCCATCTGAACTGGGATATGGAGTGATCTGCAATGGGATACGGAGTGAGCGCTACTGGGAAATGGCTTGATATGTACTGGGATATAGGGTTATCGCACTGGGGTACGGATCTATCTGTACTGGGATACGGAGAGATCTGTACTGGGATGCGGGGTTTTCTGAACTGAGATACAGAGTGATCTGCACTGGGATACGGAGCGATTTGCACTGGGATACGGAACGATCTGTACTGGGATATGGGGTGATCTGCACTGGGATACAGAGTGACCTGTATTAGGATACAAAGTGATCTGTACTGGGATATGATGCAATCTGCACTGGGATACACATTGATCTTTACCAGGATGCGGGGTGTTATAAAGTGCGATATGGTGGGATCTGCACTGGGATACAGAGCAATCTGAACAGGGATACGGAGCGATCTGTACTGGGATACGGTGTGATCTGCTGGGATACGTAGCGATTGGTACTGTGTTACAGAGCGATCTGCACTGCGATACAGAGCGATCTGCACTGGGATACGGTGAGATCTGCACTGGGATACGGAGCGATCGGTACTGGGTTATGGCTTGAAATGTACAGGTACATGGAGTTATTTGCACTGGGATACAGATTGATCTGTACTGGGATACGGCGCGATCTGCACTGGGATACAGAGCAATCTACACTGTGATACAGAACAATCTGTACTGTGATACGGTGTGGTCCGCACTGGGACACGCAGCGATCAGTGCTGTGTTACAGAGTGATCTGCACTGCAATACGGAGCACTCTGCACTGGGATACGATGTGATCTGCACCGGGATATGGAGCGATCGGTACTGGGATATGGGGTGATCTGCACTGGGAAATGGAGCGATCGGTACTGAGTTACAGATCGATCTGCACTGGGATACGGAGCGATCTGCACTGGGATACCGAGCAATCTGAACTGGGTAATGGAGCGATCTGATCTGGGATATGGAGAGATCTGCACTGGGATACGGAGTGAGCGCTACTGGGAAATGGCTTGATATGTACTGGGATATAGGGTTATCGCACTGGGTTACGGATCTATCTGTACTGGGATACGGAGTGATCTGTACTGGGATGCGGGGTTTTCTGAACTGAGATACAGAGTGATCTGCACTGGGATACGGAGCGATTTGCACTGGGATACGGAACGATCTGTACTGGGATATGGGGTGATCTGCACTGGGATACAGAGTGACCTGTATTAGGATACAAAGTGATCTGTACTGGGATACGATGCAATCTGCACTGGGATACACATTGATCTTTACCAGGATGCGGGGTGTTATAAAGTGCGATATGGTGGGATCTGCACTGGGATACAGAGCAATCTGAACAGGGATACGGAGCGATCTGTACTGGGATACGGTGTGATCTGCTGGGATACGTAGTGATTGGTACTGTGTTACAGAGCGATCTGCACTGCGATACAGAGCGATCTGCACTGGGATACGGTGAGATCTGCACTGGGATACGGAGCGATCGGTACTGGGTTATGGCTTGAAATGTACAGGTACATGGAGTTATTTGCACTGGGATACAGATTGATCTGTACTGGGATACGGCGTGATCTGCACTGGGATACAGAGCAATCTACACTGTGATACAGAACGATCTGTACTGTGATACGGTGTGGTCTGCACTGGGACACGCAGCGATCAGTGCTGTGTTACAGAGCGATCTGCACTGCAATACGGAGCACTCTGCACTGGGATACGATGTGATCTGCACCGGGATATGGAGCGATCGGTACTGGGATATGGGGTGATCTGCACTGGGATACGGAGTGACCTGTACTGGATACAAAGCGATCAATACTGGGAAACGATGCAATCTGCATTGGGATACATATTGATCTTTACCAGGATGCAGGTTGTTATAAGTGCGATATGGAGCGATCTGCACTGGGATACAGAGCGATCTGAACAGGGTTATGGAATGATCTGTACCGGGACACGGTGCGATCTGCTGGGATACGGAGCGATCGGTACTGGGTTACAGAACGATCTGCTGTGGGATACAGCGTGATCTGCACTGTGATACAGAGTGATCTGTACTGGGGTACAGAGTGATCTGCACTGGGATATGGAGCGATCTGCTCTGGGATATGGAGCAATCTGCACTGGGATACGATGTGATCTGCACTGGGATATGGAGCGATCGGTACTGGGTTATGACTTGAAATGTACTGGGATATGGGGTTATTTGCACTGGGATACAGATTGATCTGTACTGGGATACAAAGCGATCTGCACGAGGATATGGGATGATTGGCACTGCGATGCAGAGCGATCCTTACTGTGATATGGTGTGATCTGCACTGGGATACGGAGCGATCAGCATTGGGTTACAGAGCGATCGTCACTGGGAGATGGAGCGAACTGCATTGGGATACGATGTGATCTGCGCTGGGATACAGAGCGATCGGTACTGGGTTATGGCTTGAAATGAACTGGGATATGGGGTTATTTGCACTGGGATACAGATTGATCTGTACTGGGATACAGAGCGATCTGCACTAGGATATGGGATGATGGGCACTGCGATGCAGAGCGATCCTTACTGTGATATGGTGTGATCTGCACTGGGATACGGAGCGATCAGCACTGGGTTACAGAGTGATCTTCACTGGGAGACGGAGCGATCTGCACTGGGATACGTTGTGATTTGCACTGGGATACGGAGCGATCGGTACTGGGTTATGGCTTGAAATGTACTGGGATATGGGGTTATTTGCACTGGGATACAGATTGATCTGTACTGGGATACGGAGTGATCTGCACTGGGATACCATGTTATCTACACTGGGATACGCTGTGATCTACACTCGGATACAAAGTGATTTGTATTAGGATATGGTGTAATCTATATTGGTAAACGATGTGATCTGCATTGGGATATGGAGCAATCTGTATTGGGATAGGAGGTGATCTGCACTGGGATACGGGGTGATCTGCACGGGATGTGGGTTGAACTGTACTGGGACACTGAGCAATCTGTACTGGGAGATGGTGTGATCTGTAAACGGATAGTATATGATCTGTACTGGGATATGGGGTTATCTGTGCTGGGATATGGGTGAACTGTATTGGGATACGGAGCAATCTATACTGGGAAAGGAGGTGATCTGTACTGGGATACAGAGCGATCTGCACTGGGATATGGAGCAATCAGTACAGGGATACGGATTGATCTGAACAGGGATACATAGCAATCTGCACAGGGATACGAATCGATCTGTACTGGGATATGGTGTGGTCTGCACTGGGATACGGAGCGATCAGTGCTGTGTTACAGAGCGATCTGCACTGGGATACGGAGCGATTTGCACTGGGATACGGAAAGATCTGTACTGGGATATGGGGTGATCTGCACTGGGATACAGAGTGATCTTTACCAGGATGCGGGGTGTTATAAAGTGCGATATGGTGGGATCTGCACTGGGATACAGAGCAATCTGAACAGGGATACGGAGCGATCTGTACCGGGATACGGTGTGATCTGCAAGGATACGTAGCGATCGGTACTGTGTTACAGAGCGATCTGCACTGCGATACAGAGCGATCTGCACTGGGATATGGAGCGATCAGTACTGGGATACGGATTGATCTGCACAGGGATACATTGCAATCTGCACTGGGATACGAATCGATCTGTACTGGGATATGGTGCAATCTGCACTGGGATAAAGATTGATCTGTACCAGGATGCGGGTTGTTATAAACTGTGATACGGTGTGATCTGCACTTGGATACGGAGTGATCTGCACTGGGATACAGAGCGATCTGTACTGGGATATGATGTGATCTGCAATGGGATACAGAGCGATTGGTATTGTGTTACAGAGTGATCTGCACTGTAATACAGAGCGATCTGCACTGGGATACGGTATGATCTGCACTGGGATACAGATTGATCTGTACCAGGATGCGGGGTGTTATATACTGTGATAGGGTGTGATCTTCATAGGGATACAGAGCGATCTGCACTGTGATACAGAGCAATCTGTACTGGGATACGGTGTGAACTGCACTGGGATATGGAGCGATCTGTATTGTGTTACAGAACAATCTGCACTGCAATATGGAGCGCTCTGCACTGGTATACGGTGTGATCTGCACTGGGATACGGAGCAATCGGTAATGGGTCACGGCTTGAAATGTTTTGGGATACGAGGTTATTTGCACTGGGATACATATTGATCTGCACTGGGACACAGAGCGATCTGCACTGGGATATGAAGAAATCTGCCCTGCGATACAAAGTGATCTGTACTGGTTTATGGTGTGATCTGCACTGGGATACGGAGCGATTGGCACAGAGTTACAGATCGATCAGCACTGGGATATGGAGCGATCTGTACTGTTATACGGTGTGGTCTGCACTGGGATACGGAGCGATCAGTACTGTGTTACAGTGCGATCTGCACTGCAATACGGAGTGCTCTGCACTGGGATACGATGTGATCTGCACTGGGATACGGAGCTTTCGGTACTGGGTTACGGCTTGAAATGTACATGGATACGGGTTTATTTGCACTGGGATACAGATTGATCAATACTGGGATACGGAGCGATCTGCACTGGGATACGAAGCGATCTGCACTGCAATACACAGCGATCTGTACTGGGATATGGTGAGATCTGCACTGGGATATGGAGCGATCGGTACTGAGTTACAGATCGATCTGCACTGGGATACGGAGCGATCTGCACTGGGATACCGAGCAATCTGAACTGAGTAATGGAGCGATCTGAACTGGGATATGGAGAGATCTGCACTGGGATACGGAGTGAGCGCTACTGGGAAATGGCTTGATATGTACTGGGATATAGGGTTATCGCACTGGGGTACGGATCTATCTGTACTGGGATACGGAGTGATCTGTACTGGGATGCGGGGTTTTCTGAACTGAGATACAGAGTGATCTGCACTGGGATATGGAGCGATTTGCACTGGGATACAGAACCATCTGTACTGGGATATGGGTGATCTGCACTGGGATGCAGAGTGATCTTTACCAGGATGCGTGGTGTTATAAAGTGCGATATCGTGGGATCTGCACTGGGATACAGAGCAATCTGTACAGGGATACGGAGCGAACTGTACCGGGATACGGTGTGATCTGCTGGGATACGTAGCGATCGGTACTGTGTTACAGAGCGATCTGCACTGCGATACAGAGCGATCTGCACTGGAATACGGTGAGATCTGCACTGGGATACGGAGCGATCGGTACTGGGTTATGACTTGAAATGTACAGGGACATGGATTTATTTGCACTGGGATACAGATTGATCTGTACTCGGATACAGCGCGATCTGCACTGGGATACAGAGCAATCTACACTGTGATACAGAATGATCTGTACTGTGATACGGTGTGGTCTGCACTGGGATACGGAGCGATCAGTGCTGTGTTACAGAGTGATCTGCACTGCAATACGGAGTGCTCTGCACTGGGATACGATGTGATCTGCACTGGGATACGGAGCAATCGGTACTGGGATATGGGGTGATCTGCACTGGGATACGGAGTGACCTGTACTGGATACAAAGCGATCAATACTGGGAAACGATGCAATCTGCATTGGGATACATATTGATCTTTACCAGGATGCAGGTTATTATAAGTGCGATATGGAGGGATCTGCACTGGGTTATGGAGCGATCTGCACTGGGATACAGAGCGATCTGAACAGGGTTACGGAGTGATCTGTACCGGGATACGGTGCGATCTGCTGGGATACGGAGCGATCGGTACTTGGCTACAGAATGATCTGCTGTGGGATACAGAGGGATCTGCACTGTGATACAGAGTGATCTGTACTGGGATATGGAGCGATCTGCTCTGCGATACAGAGCGATCTGCACTGGGATATGGAGCGATCTGCACTGGGATATGAAGAAATCTGCCCTGCGATACAAAGTGATCTGTACTGGTTTATGGTGTGATCTGCACTGGGATACGGAGCGATTGGCACTGAGTTACAGATCGATCAGCACTGGGATATGGAGCGATCTGTACTGTGATACGGTGAGGTCTGCGCTGGGATACGGAGCGATCAGTACTGTGTTACAGAGCGATCTGCACTGCAATACAGAGTGCTCTGCACTGGGATACGATGTGATCTGCACTGGGATACGTAGCGATTGGTACTGGGTTACGGCTTGAAATGTACAGGGATACGGGGTTATTTGCATTGGGATACAGATTGATCAATACTGGGATACGGAGCGATCTGCACTGGGATACGAAGTGATCTGCACTGCGATACACAGCGATCTGTACTGGGTTATGGTGAGATCTGCACTGGGATATGGAGCGATCGGTACTGAGTTACAGATCGATCTGCACTGGGATACGGAGCGATCTGCACTGGGATACCGAGCAATCTGAACTGGGTAATGGAGCGATCTGAACTGGGATATGGAGAGATCTGCACTGGGATACGGAGTGAGCGCTACTGGGAAATGGCTTGATATGTACTGGGATATAGGGTTATCGCACTGTGTTACGGATCTATCTGTACTGGGATACGGAGTGATCTGTACTGGAATGCGGGGATTTCTGAACTGAGATACAGAGTGATCTGCACTGGGATACGGAGCGATTTGCACTGGGATTCGGAACGATCTGTACTGGGATATGGGGTGATCTGCACTGGGATACAGAGTGATCTTTACCAGGATGCGTGGTGTTATAAAGTGCGATATGGTGGGATCTGCACTGGGATACAGAGCAATCTGAACAGGGATACGGAGCGATCTGTACTGGGATACGGTGTGATCTGCTGGGATACGTAGCAATCGGTACTGTGTTACAGAGCGATCTGCACTGCGATACAGAGCGATCTGCACTGGAATACGATGAGATCTGTACTGGGATACGGAGCGATCGGTACTGGGTTATGTTTTGAAATGTACAGGGACATGGATTTATTTGCACTGGGATACAGATTGATCTGCACTGGGATACGGCGCGATCTGCACTGGGATACAGAGCGATCTGCACTGGAATAGGGTGAGATCTGTACTGGGATACGGAGCGATCGGTACTGGGTTATGTTTTGAAATGTACAGGGACATGGATTTATTTGCACTGGGATACAGATTGATCTGTACTGGGATACGGCGCGATCTGCACTGGGATACAGAGCCATCTACACTGTGATACAGAACGATCTGTACTGTGATACGGTGTGGTCTGCGCTGGGATACGGAGCGATCAGTGCTGTATTACAGAGCGATCTGCACTGCAATACGGAGCGCTCTGCATTGGGATACGATGTGATCTGCACTGGGATATGGAGCGATCGGTACTGGGATATGGGGTGATCTGCACTGGGATACGGAGTGACCTGTACTGGATACGAAGCGATCAATACTGGGAAACGATGCAATCTGCATTGGGATACATATTGATCTTTACCAGGATGCAGGTTATTATAAGTGCGATATGGAGGGATCTGCACTGGGATATGGAGCAATCTGCACTGGGATAAAGATTGATCTGTACCAGGATGCGGGTTGTTATAAACTGTGATACGGTGTGATCTGCACTTGGATACGGAGTGATCTGCACTGGGATACAGAGCGATCTGTACTGGGATATGATGTGATCTGCAATGGGATACAGAGCGATTGGTATTGTGTTACAGAGTGATCTGCACTGTAATACAGACCGATCTGCACTGGGATACGGTATGATCTGCACTGGGATACAGATTGATCTGTACCAGGATGCGGGGTGTTATATACTGTGATAGGGTGTGATCTTCATAGGGATACAGAGCGATCTGCACTGTGATACAGAGCAATCTGTACTGGGATACGGTGTGAACTGCACTGGGATATGGAGCGATCTGTATTGTGTTACAGAACAATCTGCACTGCAATATGGAGCGCTCTGCACTGGTATACGGTGTGATCTGCACTGGGATACGGAGCAATCGGTAATGGGTCACGGCTTGAAATGTTTTGGGATACGAGGTTATTTGCACTGGGATACATATTGATCTGCACTGGGACACAGAGCGATCTGCACTGGGATATGAAGAAATCTGCCCTGCGATACAAAGTGATCTGTACTGGTTTATGGTGTGATCTGCACTGGGATACGGAGCGATTGGCACAGAGTTACAGATCGATCAGCACTGGGATATGGAGCGATCTGTACTGTTATACGGTGTGGTCTGCACTGGGATACGGAGCGATCAGTACTGTGTTACAGTGCGATCTGCACTGCAATACGGAGTGCTCTGCACTGGGATACGATGTGATCTGCACTGGGATACGGAGCTTTCGGTACTGGGTTACGGCTTGAAATGTACATGGATACGGGTTTATTTGCACTGGGATACAGATTGATCAATACTGGGATACGGAGCGATCTGCACTGGGATACGAAGCGATCTGCACTGCAATACACAGCGATCTGTACTGGGATATGGTGAGATCTGCACTGGGATATGGAGCGATCGGTACTGAGTTACAGATCGATCTGCACTGGGATACGGAGCGATCTGCACTGGGATACCGAGCAATCTGAACTGAGTAATGGAGCGATCTGAACTGGGATATGGAGAGATCTGCACTGGGATACGGAGTGAGCGCTACTGGGAAATGGCTTGATATGTACTGGGATATAGGGTTATCGCACTGGGGTACGGATCTATCTGTACTGGGATACGGAGTGATCTGTACTGGGATGCGGGGTTTTCTGAACTGAGATACAGAGTGATCTGCACTGGGATACGGAGCGATTTGCACTGGGATTCGGAACGATCTGTACTGGGATATGGGGTGATCTGCACTGGGATACAGAGTGATCTTTACCAGGATGCGTGGTGTTATAAAGTGCGATATGGTGGGATCTGCACTGGGATACAGAGCAATCTGAACAGGGATACGGAGCGATCTGTACTGGGATACGGTGTGATCTGCTGGGATACGTAGCAATCGGTACTGTGTTACAGAGCGATCTGCACTGCGATACAGAGCGATCTGCACTGGAATACGATGAGATCTGTACTGGGATACGGAGCGATCGGTACTGGGTTATGTTTTGAAATGTACAGGGACATGGATTTATTTGCACTGGGATACAGATTGATCTGCACTGGGATACGGCGCGATCTGCACTGGGATACAGAGCGATCTGCACTGGAATAGGGTGAGATCTGTACTGGGATACGGAGCGATCGGTACTGGGTTATGTTTTGAAATGTACAGGGACATGGATTTATTTGCACTGGGATACAGATTGATCTGTACTGGGATACGGCGCGATCTGCACTGGGATACAGAGCCATCTACACTGTGATACAGAACGATCTGTACTGTGATACGGTGTGGTCTGCGCTGGGATACGGAGCGATCAGTGCTGTATTACAGAGCGATCTGCACTGCAATACGGAGCGCTCTGCATTGGGATACGATGTGATCTGCACTGGGATATGGAGCGATCTGCACTGGGATAAAGATTGATCTGTACCAGGATGCGGGTTGTTATAAACTGTGATACGGTGTGATCTGCACTTGGATACGGAGTGATCTGCACTGGGATACAGAGCGATCTGTACTGGGATATGAAGAAATCTGCCCTGCGATACAAAGTGATCTGTACTGGTTTATGGTGTGATCTGCACTGGGATACGGAGCGATTGGCACTGAGTTACAGATCGATCAGCACTGGGATATGGAGCGATCTGTACTGTTATACGGTGTGGTCTGCACTGGGATACGGAGCGATCAGTACTGTGTTACAGTGCGATCTGCACTGCAATACGGAGTGCTCTGCACTGGGATACGATGTGATCTGCACTGGGATACGGAGCTTTCGGTACTGGGTTACGGCTTGAAATGTACATGGATACGGGTTTATTTGCACTGGGATACAGATTGATCAATACTGGGATACGGAGCGATCTGCACTGGGATACGAAGCGATCTGCACTGCAATACACAGCGATCTGTACTGGGATATGGTGAGATCTGCACTGGGATATGGAGCGATCGGTACTGAGTTACAGATCGATCTGCACTGGGATACGGAGCGATCTGCACTGGGATACCGAGCAATCTGAACTGAGTAATGGAGCGATCTGAACTGGGATATGGAGAGATCTGCACTGGGATACGGAGTGAGCGCTACTGGGAAATGGCTTGATATGTACTGGGATATAGGGTTATCGCACTGGGGTACGGATCTATCTGTACTGGGATACGGAGTGATCTGTACTGGGATGCGGGGTTTTCTGAACTGAGATACAGAGTGATCTGCACTGGGATATGGAGCGATTTGCACTGGGATACAGAACCATCTGTACTGGGATATGGGTGATCTGCACTGGGATGCAGAGTGATCTTTACCAGGATGCGTGGTGTTATAAAGTGCGATATCGTGGGATCTGCACTGGGATACAGAGCAATCTGTACAGGGATACGGAGCGAACTGTACCGGGATACGGTGTGATCTGCTGGGATACGTAGCGATC
This sequence comes from Isurus oxyrinchus, assembly GCA_026770705.1. Taxonomy (NCBI): domain Eukaryota; kingdom Metazoa; phylum Chordata; class Chondrichthyes; order Lamniformes; family Lamnidae; genus Isurus; species Isurus oxyrinchus. Next base: position 1,129,181 of record JANJGN010000111.1, read on the forward strand.
GGTACTGTGTTACAGAGCGATCTGCACTGCGATACAGAGCGATCTGCACTGGAATACGGTGAGATCTGCACTGGGATACGGAGCGATCGGTACTGGGTTATGACTTGAAATGTACAGGGACATGGATTTATTTGCACTGGGATACAGATTGATCTGTACTGGGATACAGCGCGATCTGCACTGGGATACAGAGCAATCTACACTGTGATACAGAATGATCTGTACTGTGATACGGTGTGGTCTGCACTGGGATACGGAGCGATCAGTGCTGTGTTACAGAGTGATCTGCACTGCAATACGGAGTGCTCTGCACTGGGATACGATGTGATCTGCACTGGGATACGGAGCAATCGGTACTGGGATATGGGGTGATCTGCACTGGGATACGGAGTGACCTGTACTGGATACAAAGCGATCAATACTGGGAAACGATGCAATCTGCATTGGGATACATATTGATCTTTACCAGGATGCAGGTTATTATAAGTGCGATATGGAGCGATCTGCACTGGGTTATGGAGCGATCTGCACTGGGATACAGAGCGATCTGAACAGGGTTACGGAGTGATCTGTACCGGGATACGGTGCGATCTGCTGGGATACGGAGCGATCGGTACTTGGCTACAGAATGATCTGCTGTGGGATACAGTGGGATCTGCACTGTGATACAGAGTGATCTGTACTGGGATACGGAGTGATCTGCACTGGGATATGGAGCGATCTGCTCTGCGATACAGAGCGATCTGCACTGGGATATGGAGCGATCTGCACTGGGATATGAAGAAATCTGCCCTGCGATACAAAGTGATCTGTACTGGTTTATGGTGTGATCTGCACTGGGATACGGAGCGATTGGCACTGAGTTACAGATCGATCAGCACTGGGATATGGAGCGATCTGTACTGTGATACGGTGTGGTCTGCGCTGGGATACGGAGCGATCAGTACTGTGTTACAGAGCGATCTGCACTGCAATACGGAGTGCTCTGCACTGGGATACGATGTGATCTGCACTGGGATACGTAGCGATTGGTACTGGGTTACGGCTTGAAATGTACAGGGATACGGGGTTATTTGCATTGGGATACAGATTGATCAATACTGGGATACGGAGCGATCTGCACTGGGATACGAAGTGATCTGCACTGCGATACACAGCGATCTGTACTGGGTTATGGTGAGATCTGCACTGGGATATGGAGCGATCGGTACTGAGTTACAGATCGATCTGCACTGGGATACGGAGCGATCTGCACTGGGATACCGAGCAATCTGAACTGGGTAATGGAGCGATCTGAACTGGGATATGGAGAGATCTGCACTGGGATACGGAGTGAGCGCTACTGGGAAATGGCTTGATATGTACTGGGATATAGGGTTATCGCACTGGGTTACGGATCTATCTGTACTGGGATACGGAGTGATCTGTACTGGGATGCGGGGTTTTCTGAACTGAGATACAGAGTGATCTGCACTGGGATACGGAGCGATTTGCACTGGGATTCGGAACGATCTGTACTGGGATATGGGGTGATCTGCACTGGGATACAGAGTGATCTTTACCAGGATGCGTGGTGTTATAAAGTGCGATATGGTGGGATCTGCACTGGGATACAGAGCAATCTGAACAGGGATACGGAGCGATCTGTACTGGGATACGGTGTGATCTGCTGGGATACGTAGCAATCGGTACTGTGTTACAGAGCGATCTGCACTGCGATACAGAGCGATCTGCACTGGAATACGGTGAGATCTGTACTGGGATACGGAGCGATCGGTACTGGGTTATGTTTTGAAATGTACAGGGACATGGATTTATTTGCACTGGGATACAGATTGATCTGTACTGGGATACGGCGCGATCTGCACTGGGATACAGAGCGATCTGCACTGGAATACGGTGAGATCTGTACTGGGATACGGAGCGATCGGTACTGGGTTATGTTTTGAAATGTACAGGGACATGGATTTATTTGCACTGGGATACAGATTGATCTGTACTGGGATACGGCGCGATCTGCACTGGGATACAGAGCCATCTACACTGTGATACAGAACGATCTGTACTGTGATACGGTGTGGTCTGCGCTGGGATATGGAGCGATCAGTGCTGTATTACAGAGCGATCTGCACTGCAATACGGAGCGCTCTGCATTGGGATACGATGTGATCTGCACTGGGATATGGAGCGATCGGTACTGGGATATGGGGTGATCTGCACTGGGATACGGAGTGACCTGTACTGGATACGAAGCGATCAATACTGGGAAACGATGCAATCTGCATTGGGATACATATTGATCTTTACCAGGATGCAGGTTATTATAAGTGCGATATGGAGGGATCTGCACTGGGATATGGAGCAATCTGCACTGGGATAGAGAGCGATCTGTACTGGGATACGGAGTGATCTGCACTGGGATATGGAGCGATCTGCTCTGCGATACAGAGCGATCTGCACTGGGATATGGAGCGATCTGCACTGGGATACGATGTGATCTGCACTGGGATATGGAGCGATCGGTACTGGGTTATGACTTGAAATGTACTGGGATATGGGGTTATTTGCACTGGGATACAGATTGATCTGTACTGGGATACAGAGCGATCTGCACTAGGATACGGGATGATCGGCACTGCGATGCAGAGCGATCCTTACTGTGATATGGTGTGATCTGCACTAGGATACGAAGCGATCAGCACTGGGTTACAGAGCGATCTTCACTGGGAGATGGAGCGAACTGCACTGGGATACGATGTGATCTGCACTGGGATACAGAGTTATCTACACTGGGATAAGCTGTGATCTACACTCGGATACAAAGTGATTTGTATTAGGATACGGTGTGATCTATATTGGTAAACGATGTGATCTGCATTGGGATATGGAGCAATCTGTATTGGGATAGGAGGTGATCTGCACTGGGATACAGGGTGACCTGTATGGGATGTGGGTTGAACTGTACTGGGACACTGAGCAATCTGTACTGGGAGATGGTGTGATCTGTAAACGGATAGTATATGATCTGTACTGGGATATGGGGTGATCTGTACTGGGATATGGGTGAACTGTATTGGGATACGGAGCAATCTATACTGGGAAAGGAGGTGATCTGTTCTGGGATACAGAGCGATCTGCACTGGGATATGGAGCGATCAGTACTGGGATACAGATTGATCTGCACAGGGATACATTGCAATCATAACTGGGATACGAATTGATCTGTACTGGGATATGGTGCAATCTGCACTGGGATAAAGATTGATCTGTACCAGGATGCGGGTTGTTATAAACTGTGATACGGTGTGATCTGCACTTGGATACGGTGTGATCTGCAATGGGATACACAGCGATTGGTACTGTGTTACAGAGCGATCTGCACTGTAATACAGTGTGATCTTCACTGGGATACGGTGTGATCTGCACTGGGATACAGATTGATCTGTACCAGGATGTGGGGTGTTATAAACTGTGATAGGGTATGATCTTCATATGGATACAGAGCGATCTGCACTGTGATACAGAGCAATCTGTACTGGGATACGGTGTGATCTGCACTGGGATATGGAGCGATCTGTATTGTGTTACAGAACAATCTGTACTGCAATACGGAGCGCTCTGCACTGGGATACGGTGTGATCTGCACTGGGATACGGAGCAATCGGTACTGGGTTACGGCTTGAAATGTTTTGGGATACGAGGTTATTTGCACTGGGATACAGATTGATCTGCACTGGGACACAGAGCGATCTGCACTGGGATACGAAAAAATCTGCCCTGCGATACAAAGTGATCTGTACTGGTTTATGGTGTGATCTGCACTGGGATATGGAGCAATTTGTATTGAGTTACAGATCGATCTGCACTGGGATATGGAGCGATCTGTACTGTGATACGGTGTGGTCTGCGCTGGGATACGGAGCGATCAGTACTGTGTTACAGAGCGCTCTGCACTGCAATACGGAGTGCTCTGCACTGGGATACGATGTGATCTGCACTGGGATACTTAGCGATTGGTACTGGGTTACGGCTTGAAATGTACAGGGATACGGGGTTATTTGCACTGGGATACAGATTGATCAATACTGGGATACGGAGCGATCTGCACTGGGATACGAAGCGATCTGCACTGCGATACACAGCGATCTGTACTGGGATATGGTGAGATCTGCACTGGGATATGGAGCGATCGGTACTGAGTTACAGATCGATCTGCACTGGGATACGGAGCGATCTGCACTGGGATACCGAGCAATCTGAACTGGGTAATGGAGCGATCTGAACTGAGATATGGAGAGATCTGCACTGGGATACGGAGTGAGCGCTACTGGGAAATGGCTTGATATGTACTGGGATATAGGGTTATCGCACTGGGTTACGGATCTATCTGTACTGGGATACGGAGTGATCTGTACTGGGATGCGGGGTTTTCTGAACTGAGATACAGAGTGATCTGCACTGGGATACGGAGCGATTTGCACTGGGATACGGAACGATCTGTACTGGGATATGGGGTGATCTGCACTGGGATACAGAGTGACCTGTATTAGGATACAAAGTGATCTGTACTGGGATACGATGCAATCTGCACTGGGATACACATTGATCTTTACCAGGATGCGGGGTGTTATAAAGTGCGATATGGTGGGATCTGCACTGGGATACAGAGCAATCTGAACAGGGATACGGAGCGATCTGTACTGGGATACGGTGTGATCTGCTGGGATACGTAGTGATTGGTACTGTGTTACAGAGCGATCTGCACTGCGATACAGAGCGATCTGCACTGGGATACGGTGAGATCTGCACTGGGATACGGAGCGATCGGTACTGGGTTATGGCTTGAAATGTACAGGTACATGGAGTTATTTGCACTGGGATACAGATTGATCTGTACTGGGATACGGCGTGATCTGCACTGGGATACAGAGCAATCTACACTGTGATACAGAACGATCTGTACTGTGATACGGTGTGGTCTGCACTGGGACACGCAGCGATCAGTGCTGTGTTACAGAGCGATCTGCACTGCAATACGGAGCACTCTGCACTGGGATACGATGTGATCTGCACCGGGATATGGAGCGATCGGTACTGGGATATGGGGTGATCTGCACTGGGATACGGAGTGACCTGTACTGGATACAAAGCGATCAATACTGGGAAATGATGCAATCTGCATTGGGATACATATTGATCTTTACCAGGATGCAGGTTGTTATAAGTGCGATATGGAGCGATCTGCACTGGGATACAGAGCGATCTGAACAGGGTTATGGAATGATCTGTACCGGGACACGGTGCGATCTGCTGGGATACGGAGCGATCGGTACTGGGTTACAGAACGATCTGCTGTGGGATACAGCGTGATCTGCACTGTGATACAGAGTGATCTGTACTGGGGTACAGAGTGATCTGCACTGGGATATGGAGCGATCTGCTCTGGGATATGGAGCAATCTGCACTGGGATACGATGTGATCTGCACTGGGATATGGAGCGATCGGTACTGGGTTATGACTTGAAATGTACTGGGATATGGGGTTATTTGCACTGGGATACAGATTGATCTGTACTGGGATACAAAGCGATCTGCACGAGGATATGGGATGATTGGCACTGCGATGCAGAGCGATCCTTACTGTGATATGGTGTGATCTGCACTGGGATACGGAGCGATCAGCATTGGGTTACAGAGCGATCGTCACTGGGAGACGGAGCGAACTGCACTGGGATACGTTGTGATCTGCACTGGGATACGGAGCGATCGGTACTGGGTTATGGCTTGAAATGTACTGGGATATGGGGTTATTTGCACTGGGATACAGATTGATCTGTACTGGGATACGGAGTGATCTGCACTGGGATACCATGTTATCTACACTGGGATACGCTGTGATCTACACTCGGATACAAAGTGATTTGTATTAGGATACGGTGTAATCTATATTGGTAAACGATGTGATCTGCATTGGGATATGGAGCAATCTGTATTGGGATAGGAGGTGATCTGCACTGGGATACGGGGTGATCTGCACGGGATGTGGGTTGAACTGTACTGGGACACTGAGCAATCTGTACTGGGAGATGGTGTGATCTGTAAACGGATAGTATATGATCTGTACTGGGATATGGGGTTATCTGTGCTGGGATATGGGTGAACTGTATTGGGATACGGAGCAATCTATACTGGGAAAGGAGGTGATCTGTACTGGGATACAGAGCGATCTGCACTGGGATATGGAGCAATCAGTACAGGGATACGGATTGATCTGAACAGGGATACATAGCAATCTGCACAGGGATACGAATCGATCTGTACTGGGATATGGTGTGGTCTGCACTGGGATACGGAGCGATCAGTGCTGTGTTACAGAGCGATCTGCACTGGGATACGGAGCGATTTGCACTGGGATACGGAAAGATCTGTACTGGGATATGGGGTGATCTGCACTGGGATACAGAGTGATCTTTACCAGGATGCGGGGTGTTATAAAGTGCGATATGGTGGGATCTGCACTGGGATACAGAGCAATCTGAACAGGGATACGGAGCGATCTGTACCGGGATACGGTGTGATCTGCAGGGATACGTAGCGATCGGAACTGTGTTACAGAGCGATCTGCACTGCGATACAGAGCGATCTGCACTGGGATATGGAGCGATCAGTACTGGGATACGGATTGATCTGCACAGGGATACATTGCAATCTGCACTGGGATACGAATCGATCTGTACTGGGATATGGTGCAATCTGCACTGGGATAAAGATTGATCTGTACCAGGATGCGGGTTGTTATAAACTGTGATACGGTGTGATCTGCACTTGGATACGGAGTGATCTGCACTGGGATACAGAGCGATCTGTACTGGGATATGATGTGATCTGCAATGGGATACAGAGCGATTGGTATTGTGTTACAGAGTGATCTGCACTGTAATATAGAGCGATCTGCACTGGGATACGGTATGATCTGCACTGGGATACAGATTGATCTGTACCAGGATGCGGGGTGTTATATACTGTGATAGGGTGTGATCTTCATAGGGATACAGAGCGATCTGCACTGTGATACAGAGCAATCTGTACTGGGATACGGTGTGAACTGCACTGGGATATGGAGCGATCTGTATTGTGTTACAGAACAATCTGCACTGCAATATGGAGCGCTCTGCACTGGTATACGGTGTGATCTGCACTGGGATACGGAGCAATCGGTACTGGGTCACGGCTTGAAATGTTTTGGGATACGAGGTTATTTGCACTGGGATACATATTGATCTGCACTGGGACACAGAGCGATCTGCACTGGGATATGAAGAAATCTGCCCTGCGATACAAAGTGATCTGTACTGGTTTATGGTGTGATCTGCACTGGGATACGGAGCGATTGGCACAGAGTTACAGATCGATCAGCACTGGGATATGGAGCGATCTGTACTGTTATACGGTGTGGTCTGCACTGGGATACGGAGCGATCAGTACTGTGTTACAGTGCGATCTGCACTGCAATACGGAGTGCTCTGCACTGGGATACGATGTGATCTGCACTGGGATACGGAGCTTTCGGTACTGGGTTACGGCTTGAAATGTACAGGGATACGGGTTTATTTGCACTGGGATACAGATTGATCAATACTGGGATACGGAGCGATCTGCACTGGGATACGAAGCGATCTGCACTGCAATACACAGCGATCTGTACTGGGATATGGTGAGATCTGCACTGGGATATGGAGCGATCGGTACTGAGTTACAGATCGATCTGCACTGGGATACGGAGCGATCTGCACTGGGATACCGAGCAATCTGAACTGAGTAATGGAGCGATCTGAACTGGGATATGGAGAGATCTGCACTGGGATACGGAGTGAGCGCTACTGGGAAATGGCTTGATATGTACTGGGATATAGGGTTATCGCACTGGGGTACGGATCTATCTGTACTGGGATACGGAGTGATCTGTACTGGGATGCGGGGTTTTCTGAACTGAGATACAGAGTGATCTGCACTGGGACATGGAGCGATTTGCACTGAGATACAGAACCATCTGTACTGGGATATGGGTGATCTGCACTGGGATGCAGAGTGATCTTTACCAGGATGCGTGGCGTTATAAAGTGCGATATCGTGGGATCTGCACTGGGATACAGAGCAATCTGTACAGGGATACGGAGCGAACTGTACCGGGATACGGTGTGATCTGCTGGGATACGTAGCGATCGGTACTGTGTTACAGAGCGATCTGCACTGCGATACAGAGCGATCTGCACTGGAATAGGGTGAGATCTGCACTGGGATACGGAGCGATCGGTACTGGGTTATGACTTGAAATGTACAGGGACATGGATTTATTTGCACTGGGATACAGATTGATCTGTACTCGGATACAGCGTGATCTGCACTGGGATACAGAGCAATCTACACTGTGATACAGAATGATCTGTACTGTGATACGGTGTGGTCTGCACTGGGATACGGAGCGATCAGTGCTGTGTTACAGAGCGATCTGCACTGCAATACGGAGCGCTCTGCACTGGGATACGATGTGATCTGCACTGGGATACGGAGCAATCGGTACTGGGATATGGGGTGACCTGCACTGGGATACGGAGTGACCTGTACTGGATACAAAGCGATCAATACTGGGAAACGATGCAATCTGCATTGGGATACATATTGATCTTTACCAGGATGCAGGTTATTATAAGTGCGATATGGAGGGATCTGCACTGGGATATGGAGCGATCTGCACTGGGATACAGAGCGATCTGAACAGGGTTACGGAGTGATATGTACCGGGATACGGTGCGATCTGCTGGGATACGGAGCGATCGGTACTTGGTTACAGAACGATCTGCTGTGGGATACAGAGGGATCTGCACTGTGATACAGAGTGATCTGTACTGGGATACGGAGTGATCTGCACTGGGATATGGAGCGATCTGCTCTGTGATACAGAGCGATCTGCACTGGGATATGGAGCGATCTGCACTGGGATACGATGTGATCTGCACTTGGATATGGAGCGATCGGTACTGGGTTATGACTTGAAATGTACTGGGATATGGGGTTATTTGCACTGGGATACAGATTGATCAATACTGGGATACAGAGCGATCTGAACTAGGATACGGGATGATCGGCACTGCGATGCAGAGCGATCCTTACTGTGATATGGTGTGATCTGCACTAGGATACGGAGTTATCTACACTGGGATACGCTGTGATCTACACTCGGATACAAAGTGATTTGCATTAGGATACGGTGTGATCTATATTGGTAAACGATGTGATCTGCAATGGGATATGGAGCAATCTGTATTGGGATAGGAGGTGATCTGCACTGGGATACGGGGTGATGTGTACAGGATGTGGTTTGAACTGTACTGGGACACTGAGCAATCTGTACTGGGAGATGGTGTGATCTGTAAACGGATAGTATATGATCTGTACTGGGATATGGAGCGATCTGTACTGTGATACGGTGTGGTCTGCGCTGGGATACGGAGCGATCAGTACTGTGTTACAGAGCGATCTGCACTGCAATACGGAGTGCTCTGCACTGGGATACGATGTGATCTGCACTGGGATACGGAGCGATTGGTACTGGGTTACGGCTTGAAATGTACAGGGATACGGGGTTATTTGCACTGGGATACAGATTGATCAATACTGGGATACGGAGCGATCTGCACTGGGATACGAAGCGATCTGCACTGCGATACACAGCGATCTGTACTGGGATATGGTGAGATCTGCACTGGGATATGGAGCGATCGGTACTGAGTTACAGATCGATCTGCACTGGGATACGGAGCGATCTGCACTGGGATACCGAGCAATCTGAACTGGGTAATGGAGCGATCTGAACTGGGATATGGAGAGATCTGCACTGGGATACAGAGCGATCTGTACTGGGATACGGAGTGATCTGCACTGGGATATGGAGCGATCTCTGCGATACAGAGCGATCTGCACTGGGATATGGAGCGATCTGCACTGGAATACGATGTGATCTGCACTGGGATATGGAGCGATCGGTACTGGGTTATGACTTGAAATGTACTGGGATATGGGGTTATTTGCACTGGGATACAGATTGATCTGTACTGGGATACAGAGCGATCTGCATTAGGATACGGGATGATCGGCACTGCGATGCAGAGCGATCCTTACTGTGATATGGTGTGATCTGCACTAGGATACAAAGTGATCAGCACTGGGTTACAGAGCGATCTTCACTGGGAGTTGGAGCGAACTGCACTGGGATACGATGTGATCTGCACTGGGATACGGAGCGATCGGTACTGGGTTATGGCTTGAAATGTACTGGGATATGGGGTTATTTGCACTGGGGTACAGATTGATCTGCACTGGGATACAGAGCGATCTGTACTGGGATACGGTGTGATCTGCAATGGGATACAGAGCGATTGGTATTGTGTTACAGAGCGATCTGCACTGTAATACAGAGCGATCTGCACTGGGATACGGTATGATCTGCACTGGGATACAGATTGATCTGTACCAGGATGCGGGGTGTTATATACTGTGATAGGGTGTGATCTTCATAGGGATACAGAGTGATCTGCACTGTGATACAGAGCAATCTGTACTGGTATACGGTGTGATCTGCACTGGGATATGGAGCGATCTGTATTGTGTTACAGAACAATCTGCACTGCAATACGGAGCGCTCTGCAGTGGGATACGGTGTGATCTGCACTGGGATACGGAGCAATCGGTACTGGGTCACGGCTTGAAATGTTTTGGGATACGAGGTTATTTGCACTGGGACACAGAGCGATCTGCACTGGGATATGAAGAAATCTGCCCTGCGATACAAAGTGATTTGTACTGGTTTATGGTGTGATCTGCACTGGGATACGGAGCGATTGGTACTGAGTTACAGATCGATCAGCACTGGGATATGGAGCGATCTGTACTATTATACGGTGTGGTCTGCACTGGGATACGGAGCGATCAGTACTGTGTTACAGAGCGATCTGCACTGCAATACGGAGTGCTCTGCACTGGGATACGATGTGATCTGCACTGGGATACGGAGCTTTCGGTACTGGGTTACGGCTTGAAATGTACAGGGATACGGGTTTATTTGCACTGGGATACAGATTGATCAATACTGGGATGCGGAGCGATCTGCACTGGGATACGAAGTGATCTGCACTGCAATACACAGCGATCTGTACTGGGATATGGTGAGATCTGCACTGGGATATGGAGCGATCGGTACTGAGTTACAGATCGATCTGCACTGGGATACGGAGCGAGCTGCACTGGGATACCGAGCAATCTGAACTGGGTAATGGAGCGATCTGAACTGGGATATGGAGAGATCTGCACTGGGATACGGAGTGAGCGCTACTGGGAAATGGCTTGATATGTACTGGGATATAGGGTTATCGCACTGGGGTACGGATCTATCTGTACTGGGATGCGGGGTTTTCTGAACTGAGATACAGAGTGATCTGCACTGGGATACGGAGCGATCTGCACTGGAATACGGTGAGATCTGTACTGGGATACGGAGCGATCGGTACTGGGTTATGTTTTGAAATGTACAGGGACATGGATTTATTTGCACTGGGATACAGATTGATCTGTACTGGGATACGGCGCGATCTGCACTGGGATACAGAGCGATCTGCACTGGAATACGGTGAGATCTGTACTGGGATACGGAGCGATCGGTACTGGGTTATGCTTTGAAATGTACAGGGACATGGATTTATTTGCACTGGGATACAGATTGATCTGTACTGGGATACGGCGCGATCTGCACTGGGATACAGAGCCATCTACACTGTGATACAGAACGATCTGTACTGTGATACGGTGTGGTCTGCGCTGGGATACGGAGCGATCAGTGCTGTATTACAGAGCGATCTGCACTGCAATACGGAGCGCTCTGCATTGGGATACGATGTGATCTGCACTGGGATATGGAGCGATCGGTACTGGGATATGGGGTGATCTGCACTGGGATACGGAGTGACCTGTACTGGATACGAAGCGATCAATACTGGGAAACGATGCAATCTGCATTGGGATACATATTGATCTTTACCAGGATGCAGGTTATTATAAGTGCGATATGGAGGGATCTGCACTGGGATATGGAGCAATCTGCACTGGGATAGAGAGCGATCTGCACTGGGATACGGAGTGATCTGCACTGGGATATGGAGCGATCTGCTCTGCGATACAGAGCGATCTGCACTGGGATATGGAGCGATCTGCACTGGGATACGATGTGATCTGCACTGGGATATGGAGCGATCGGTACTGGGTTATGACTTGAAATGTACTGGGATATGGGGTTATTTGCACTGGGATACAGATTGATCTGTACTGGGATACAGAGCGATCTGCACTAGGATACGGGATGATCGGCACTGCGATGCAGAGCGATCCTTACTGTGATATGGTGTGATCTGCACTAGGATACGAAGTGATCAGCACTGGGTTACAGAGCGATCTTCACTGGGAGATGGAGCGAACTGCACTGGGATACGATGTGATCTGCACTGGGATACGGAGTTATCTACACTGGGATAAGCTGTGATCTACACTCGGATACAAAGTGATTTGTATTAGGATACGGTGTGATCTATATTGGTAAACGATGTGATCTGCATTGGGATATGGAGCAATCTGTATTGGGATAGGAGGTGATCTGCACTGGGATACAGGGTGACCTGTATGGGATGTGGGTTGAACTGTACTGGGACACTGAGCAATCTGTACTGGGAGATGGTGTGATCTGTAAACGGATAGTATATGATCTGTACTTGGATATGGGGTGATCTGTACTGGGATATGGGTGAACTGTATTGGGATACGGAGCAATCTATACTGGGAAAGGAGGTGATCTGTTCTGGGATACAGAGCGATCTGCACTGGGATATGGAGCGTACAGTACTGGGATACAGATTGATCTGCACAGGGATACATTGCAATCATAACTGGGATACGAATCGATCTGTACTGGGATATGGTGCAATCTGCACTGGGATAAAGATTGATCTGTACCAGGATGCGGGTTGTTATAAACTGTGATACGGTGTGATCTGCACTTGGATACGGTGTGATCTGCAATGGGATACACAGCGATTGGTACTGTGTTACAGAGCGATCTGCACTGTAATACAGTGTGATCTGCACTGGGATACGGTGTGATCTGCACTGGGATACAGATTGATCTGTACCAGGATGTGGGGTGTTATAAACTGTGATAGGGTGTGATCTTCATATGGATACAGAGCGATCTGCACTGTGATACAGAGCAATCTGTACTGGGATACGGTGTGATCTGCACTGGGATATGGAGCGATCTGTATTGTGTTACAGAACAATCTGCACTGCAATACGGAGCGCTAAGCACTGGGATACGGTGTGATCTGCACTGGGATACGGAGCAATCGGTACTGGGTCACGGCTTGAAATGTTTTGGGATACGAGGTTATTTGCACTGGGATACAGATTGATCTGCACTGGGACACAGAGCGATCTGCACTGGGATACGAAGAAATCTGCCCTGCGATACAAAGTGATCTGTACTGGTTTATGGTGTGATCTGCACTGGGATACGGAGCAATTTGGATTGAGTTACAGATCGATCTGCACTGGGATATGGAGCGATCTGTACTGTGATACGGTGTGGTCTGCGCTGGGATACGGAGCGATCTCTGCGATACAGTGCGATCTGCACTGGGATATGGAGCGATCTGCACTGGGATACGATGTGATCTGCACTGGGATATGGAGCGATCGGTACTGGGTTATGACTTGAAATGTACTGGGATATGGGGTTATTTGCACTGGGATACAGATTGATCTGTACTGGGATTCAGAGCGATCTGCACTAGGATACGGGATGATCGGCACTGCGATGCAGAGCGATCCTTACTGTGATATGGTGTGATCTGCACTAGGATACGAAGTGATCAGCACTGGGTTACAGAGCGATCTTCACTGGGAGATGGAGCGAACTGCACTGGGATACGATGTGATCTGCACTGGGATACGGAGCGATCGGTACTGGGTTATGGCTTGAAATGTACTGGGATATGGGGTTATTTGCACTGGGGTACAGATTGATCTGCACTGGGATACAGAGCGATCTGTACTGGGATACGGTGTGATCTGCAATGGGATACAGAGCGATTGGTATTGTGTTACAGAGCGATCTGCACTGTAATACAGAGCGATCTGCACTGGGATACGGTATGATCTGCACTGGGATGCAGATTGATCTGTACCAGGATGCGGGGTGTTATATACTGTGATAGGGTGTGATCTTCATAGGGATACAGAGTGATCTGCACTGTGATACAGAGCAATCTGTACTGGTATACGGTGTGATCTGCACTGGGATATGGAGCGATCTGTATTGTGTTACAGAACAATCTGCACTGCAATACGGAGCGCTCTGCACTGGGATACGGTGTGATCTGCACTGGGATACGGAGCAATCGGTACTGGGTCACGGCTTGAAATGTTTTGGGATACGAGGTTATTTGCACTGGGATACAGAGCGATCTGCACTGGGACATGAAGAAATCTGCCCTGCGATACAAAGTGATTTGTACTGGTTTATGGTGTGATCTGCACTGGGATACGGAGCGATTGGTACTGAGTTACAGATCGATCAGCACTGGGATATGGAGCGATCTGTACTGTTATACGGTGTGGTCTGCACTGGGATACGGAGCGATCAGTACTGTGTTACAGAGCGATCTGCACTGGGATACGGAGCGATCTGCACTGGGATACCGAGCAATCTGAACTGGGTAATGGAGCGATCTGAACTGGGATATGGAGAGATCTGCACTGGGATACGGAGTGAGCGCTACTGGGAAATGGCTTGATATGTACTGGGATATAGGGTTATCGCACTGGGGTACGGATCTATCTGTACTGGGATACGGAGTGATCTGTACTGGGATGCGGGGTTTTCTGAACTGAGATACAGAGTGATCTGCACTGGGATACGGAGCGATTTGCACTGGGATACAGAACCATCTGTACTGGGATGTGGGTGATCTGCACTGGGATACAGAGTGATCTTTACCAGGATGTGTGGTGTTATAAAGTGCGATATCGTGGGATCTGCACTGGGATACAGAGCAATCTGAACAGGGATACGGAGCGATCTGTACCGGGATACGGTGTGATCTGCTGGGATACGTAGCGATCGGTACTGTGTTACAGAGCGATCTGCACTGCGATACAGAGCGATCTGCACTGGAATAGGGTGAGATCTGCACTGGGATACGGAGCGATCGGTACTGGGTTATGACTTGAAATGTACAGGGACATGGATTTATTTGCACTGGGATACAGATTGATCTGTACTCGGATACAGCGTGATCTGCACTGGGATACAGAGCAATCTACACTGTGATACAGAATGATCTGTACTGTGATATGGTGTGGTCTGCACTGGGATACGGAGCGATCAGTGCTGTGTTACAGAGCGATCTGCACTGCAATACGGAGCGCTCTGCACTGGGATACGATGTGATCTGCACTGGGATACGGAGCAATCGGTACTGGGATATGGGGTGATCTGCACTGGGATACGGAGTGACCTGTACTGGATACAAAGCGATCAATACTGGGAAACGATGCAATCTGCATTGGGATACATATTGATCTTTACCAGGATGCAGGTTATTATAAGTGCGATATGGAGGGATCTGCACTGGGATATGGAGCGATCTGCACTGGGATACAGAGCGATCTGAACAGGGTTACGGAGTGATATGTACCGGGATACGGTGCGATCTGCTGGGATACGGAGCGATCGGTACTTGGTTACAGAACGATCTGCTGTGGGATACAGAGGGATCTCCACTGTGATACAGAGTGATCTGTACTGGGATACGGAGTGATCTGCACTGGGATATGGAGCGATCTGCTCTGCGATACAGAGCGATCTGCACTGGGATATGGAGCGATCTGCACTGGGATACGATGTGATCTGCACTTGGATATGGAGCGATCGGTACTGGGTTATGACTTGAAATGTACTGGGATATGGGGTTATTTGCACTGGGATACAGATTGATCAATACTGGGATACAGAGCGATCTGAACTAGGATACGGGATGATCGGCACTGCGATGCAGAGCGATCCTTACTGTGATATGGTGTGATCTGCACCAGGATACGAAGCGATCAGCACTGGGTTACAGAGCGATCTTCACTGGGAGATGGAGCGAACTGCACTGGGATACGATGTGATCTGCACTGGGATACGGAGGGATCGGTACTGGGTTATGGCTTGAAATGTACTGGGATATGGGGTTATTTGCACTGGGGTACAGATTGATCTGTACTGGGATTCGGAGTGATCTGCACTGGGATACGGAGTTATCTACACTGGGATACGCTGTGATCTACACTCGGATACAAAGTGATTTGTATTAGGATACGGTGTGATCTATATTGGTAAACGATGTGATCTGCAATGGGATATGGAGCAATCTGTATTGGGATAGGAGGTGATCTGCACTGGGATACGGGGTGATGTGTACAGGATGTGGTTTGAACTGTACTGGGACACTGAGCAATCTGTACTGGGAGATGGTGTGATCTGTAAACGGATAGTATATGATCTGTACTGGGATATGGAGCGATCTGTACTGTGATACGGTGTGGTCTGCGCTGGGATACGGAGCGATCAGTACTGTGTTACAGAGCGATCTGCACTGCAATACGGAGTGCTCTGCACTGGGATACGATGTGATTTGCACTGGGATACGGAGCGATTGGTACTGGGTTACGGCTTGAAATGTACAGGGATACGAAGTTATTTGCACTGGGATACAGATTGATCAATACTGGGATACGGAGCGATCTGCACTGGGATACGAAGCTATCTGCACTGCGATACACAGCGATCTGTACTGGGATATGGTGAGATCTGCACTGGGATATGGAGCGATCGGTACTGAGTTACAGATCGATCTGCACTGGGATACGGAGCGATCTGCACTGGGATACCGAGCAATCTGAACTGGGTAATGGAGCGATCTGAACTGGGATATGGAGAGATCTGCACTGGGATACAGAGCGATCTGTACTGGGATACGGAGTGATCTGCACTGGGATATGGAGCGATCTCTGCGATACAGAGCGATCTGCACTGGGATATGGAGCGATCTGCAGTGGAATACGATGTGATCTGCACTGGGATATGGAGCGATCAGTACTGGGTTATGACTTGAAATGTACTGGGATATGGGGTTATTTGCACTGGGATACAGATTGATCTGTACTGGGATACAGAGCGATCTGCATTAGGATACGGGATGATCGGCACTGCGATGCAGAGCGATCCTTACTGTGATATGGTGTGATCTGCACTAGGATACAAAGTGATCAGCACTGGGTTACAGAGCGATCTTCACTGGGAGTTGGAGCGAACTGCACTGGGATACGATGTGATCTGCACTGGGATACGGAGCGATCGGTACTGGGTTATGGCTTGAAATGTACTGGGATATGGGGTTATTTGCACTGGGGTACAGATTGATCTGCACTGGGATACAGAGCGATCTGTACTGGGATACGGTGTGATCTGCAATGGGATACAGAGCGATTGGTGTTGTGTTACAGAGCGATCTGCACTGTAATACAGAGCGATCTGCACTGGGATACGGTATGATCTGCACTGGGATACAGATTGATCTGTACCAGGATGCGGGGTGTTATATACTGTGATAGGGTGTGATCTTCATAGGGATACAGAGTGATCTGCACTGTGATACAGAGCAATCTGTACTGGTATACGGTGTGATCTGCACTGGGATATGGAGCGATCTGTATTGTGTTACAGAACAATCTGCACTGCAATACGGAGCGCTCTGCAGTGGGATACGGTGTGATCTGCACTGGGATACGGAGCAATCGGTACTGGGTCACGGCTTGAAATGTTTTGGGATACGAGGTTATTTGCACTGGGACACAGAGCGATCTGCACTGGGATATGAAGAAATCTGCCCTGCGATACAAAGTGATTTGTACTGGTTTATGGTGTGATCTGCACTGGGATACGGAGCGATTGGTACTGAGTTACAGATCGATCAGCACTGGGATATGGAGCGATCTGTACTATTATACGGTGTGGTCTGCACTGGGATACGGAGCGATTGGTACTGAGTTACAGATCGATCAGCACTGGGATATGGAGCGATCTGTACTGTTATACGGTGTGGTCTGCACTGGGATACGGAGCGATCAGTACTGTGTTACAGAGCGATCTGCACTGGGATACGGAGCGATCTGCACTGGGATACCGAGCAATCTGAACTGGGTAATGGAGCGATCTGAACTGGGATATGGAGAGATCTGCACTGGGATACGGAGTGAGCGCTACTGGGAAATGGCTTGATATGTACTGGGATATAGGGTTATCGCACTGGGGTACGGATCTATCTGTACTGGGATACGGAGTGATCTGTACTGGGATGCGGGGTTTTCTGAACTGAGATACAGAGTGATCTGCACTGGGATACGGAGCGATTTGCACTGGGATACAGAACCATCTGTACTGGGACGTGGGTGATCTGCACTGGGATACAGAGTGATCTTTACCAGGATGTGTGGTGTTATAAAGTGCGATATCGTGGGATCTGCACTGGGATACAGAGCAATCTGAACAGGGATACGGAGCAATCTGTACCGGGATACGGTGTGATCTGCTGGGATACGTAGCGATCGGTACTGTGTTACAGAGCGATCTGCACTGCGATACAGAGCGATCTGCACTGGAATACGGTGAGATCTGCACTGGGATACGGAGCGATCGGTACTGGGTTATGACTTGAAATGTACAGGGACATGGATTTATTTGCACTGGGATACAGATTGATCTGTACTCGGATACAGCGTGATCTGCACTGGGATACAGAGCAATCTACACTGTGATACAGAATGATCTGTACTGTGATATGGTGTGGTCTGCACTGGGATACGGAGCGATCAGTGCTGTGTTACAGAGCGATCTGCACTGCAATACGGAGCGCTCTGCACTGGGATACGATGTGATCTGCACTGGGATACGGAGCAATCGGTACTGGGATATGGGGTGATCTGCACTGGGATACGGAGTGACCTGTACTGGATACAAAGCGATCAATACTGGGAAACGATGCAATCTGCATTGGGATACATATTGATCTTTACCAGGATGCAGGTTATTATAAGTGCGATATGGAGGGATCTGCACTGGGATATGGAGCGATCTGCACTGGGATACAGAGCGATCTGAACAGGGTTACGGAGTGATATGTACCGGGATACGGTGCGATCTGCTGGGATACGGAGCGATCGGTACTTGGTTACAGAACGATCTTCTGTGGGATACAGAGGGATCTCCACTGTGATACAGAGTGATCTGTACTGGGATACGGAGTGATCTGCACTGGGATATGGAGCGATCTGCTCTGCGATACAGAGCGATCTGCACTGGGATATGGAGCGATCTGCACTGGGATACGATGTGATCTGCACTTGGATATGGAGTGATCGGTACTGGGTTATGACTTGAAATGTACTGGGATATGGGGTTATTTGCACTGGGATACAGATTGATCAATACTGGGATACAGAGCGATCTGAACTAGGATACGGGATGATCGGCACTGCGATGCAGAGCGATCCTTACTGTGATATGGTGTGATCTGCACCAGGATACGAAGCGATCAGCACTGGGTTACAGAGCGATCTTCACTGGGAGATGGAGCGAACTGCACTGGGATACGATGTGATCTGCACTGGGATACGGAGGGATCGGTACTGGGTTATGGCTTGAAATGTACTGGGATATGGGGTTATTTGCACTGGGGTACAGATTGATCTGTACTGGGATTCGGAGTGATCTGCACTGGGATACGGAGTTATCTACACTGGGATACGCTGTGATCTACACTCGGATACAAAGTGATTTGTATTAGGATACGGTGTGATCTATATTGGTAAACGATGTGATCTGCAATGGGATATGGAGCAATCTGTATTGGGATAGGAGGTGATCTGCACTGGGATACGGGGTGATGTGTACAGGATGTGGTTTGAACTGTACTGGGACACTGAGCAATCTGTACTGGGAGATGGTGTGATCTGTAAACGGATAGTATATGATCTGTACTGGGATATGGAGCGATCTGTACTGTGATACGGTGTGGTCTGCGCTGGGATACGGAGCGATCAGTACTGTGTTACAGAGCGATCTGCACTGCAATACGGAGTGCTCTGCACTGGGATACGATGTGATCTGCACTGGGATACGGAGCGATTGGTACTGGGTTACGGCTTGAAATGTACAGGGATACGGGGTTATTTGCACTGGGATACAGATTGATCAATACTGGGATACGGAGCGATCTGCACTGGGATACGAAGCTATCTGCACTGCGATACACAGCGATCTGTACTGGGATATGGTGAGATCTGCACTGGGATATGGAGCGATCGGTACTGAGTTACAGATCGATCTGCACTGGGATACGGAGCGATCTGCACTGGGATACCGAGCAATCTGAACTGGGTAATGGAGCGATCTGAACTGGGATATGGAGAGATCTGCACTGGGATACAGAGCGATCTGTACTGGGATATGGAGTGATCTGCACTGGGATATGGAGCGATCTCTGCGATACAGAGCGATCTGCACTGGGATATGGAGCGATCTGCACTGGAATACGATGTGATCTGCACTGGGATATGGAGCGATCAGTACTGGGTTATGACTTGAAATGTACTGGGATATGGGGTTATTTGCACTGGGATACAGATTGATCTGTACTGGGATACAGAGCGATCTGCATTAGGATACGGGATGATCGGCACTGCGATGCAGAGCGATCCTTACTGTGATATGGTGTGATCTGCACTAGGATACAAAGTGATCAGCACTGGGTTACAGAGCGATCTTCACTGGGAGTTGGAGCGAACTGCACTGGGATACGATGTGATCTGCACTGGGATACGGAGCGATCGGTACTGGGTTATGGCTTGAAATGTACTGGGATATGGGGTTATTTGCACTGGGGTACAGATTGATCTGCACTGGGATACAGAGCGATCTGTACTGGGATACGGTGTGATCTGCAATGGGATACAGAGCGATTGGTATTGTGTTACAGAGCGATCTGCACTGTAATACAGAGCGATCTGCACTGGGATACGGTATGATCTGCACTGGGATACAGATTGATCTGTACCAGGATGCGGGGTGTTATATACTGTGATAGGGTGTGATCTTCATAGGGATACAGAGTGATCTGCACTGTGATACAGAGCAATCTGTACTGGTATACGGTGTGATCTGCACTGGGATATGGAGCGATCTGTATTGTGTTACAGAACAATCTGCACTGCAATACGGAGCGCTCTGCAGTGGGATACGGTGTGATCTGCACTGGGATACGGAGCAATCGGTACTGGGTCACGGCTTGAAATGTTTTGGGATACGAGGTTATTTGCACTGGGACACAGAGCGATCTGCACTGGGATATGAAGAAATCTGCCCTGCGATACAAAGTGATTTGTACTGGTTTATGGTGTGATCTGCACTGGGATACGGAGCGATTGGTACTGAGTTACAGATCGATCAGCACTGGGATATGGAGCGATCTGTACTATTATACGGTGTGGTCTGCACTGGGATACGGAGCGATCAGTACTGTGTTACAGAGCGATCTGCACTGCAATACGGAGTGCTCTGCACTGGGATACGATGTGATCTGCACTGGGATACGGAGCTTTCGGTACTGGGTTACGGCTTGAAATGTACAGGGATACGGGTTTATTTGCACTGGGATACAGATTGATCAATACTGGGATGCGGAGCGATCTGCACTGGGATACGAAGTGATCTGCACTGCAATACACAGCGATCTATACTGGGATATGGTGAGATCTGCACTGGGATATGGAGCGATCGGTACTGAGTTACAGATCGATCTGCACTGGGATACGGAGCGAGCTGCACTGGGATACCGAGCAATCTGAACTGGGTAATGGAGCGATCTGAACTGGGATATGGAGAGATCTGCACTGGGATACGGAGTGAGCGCTACTGGGAAATGGCTTGATATGTACTGGGATATAGGGTTATCGCACTGGGGTACGGATCTATCTGTACTGGGATGCGGGGTTTTCTGAACTGAGATACAGAGTGATCTGCACTGGGATACGGAGCGATCTGCACTGGAATACGGTGAGATCTGTACTGCGATACGGAGCGATCGGTACTGGGTTATGTTTTGAAATGTACAGGGACATGGATTTATTTGCACTGGGATACAGATTGATCTGTACTGGGATACGGCGCGATCTGCACTGGGATACAGAGCGATCTGCACTGGAATACGGTGAGATCTGTACTGGGATACGGAGCGATCGGTACTGGGTTATGTTTTGAAATGTACAGGGACATGGATTTATTTGCACTGGGATACAGATTGATCTGTACTGGGATACGGCGCGATCTGCACTGGGATACAGAGCCATCTACACTGTGATACAGAACGATCTGTACTGTGATACGGTGTGGTCTGCGCTGGGATACGGAGCGATCAGTGCTGTATTACAGAGCGATCTGCACTGCAATACGGAGCGCTCTGCATTGGGATACGATGTGATCTGCACTGGGATATGGAGCGATCGGTACTGGGATATGGGGTGATCTGCACTGGGATACGGAGTGACCTGTACTGGATACGAAGCGATCAATACTGGGAAACGATGCAATCTGCATTGGGATACATATTGATCTTTACCAGGATGCAGGTTATTATAAGTGCGATATGGAGGGATCTGCACTGGGATATGGAGCAATCTGCACTGGGATAGAGAGCGATCTGTACTGGGATACGGAGTGATCTGCACTGGGATATGGAGCGATCTGCTCTGCGATACAGAGCGATCTGCACTGGGATATGGAGCGATCTGCACTGGGATACGATGTGATCTGCACTGGGATATGGAGCGATCGGTACTGGGTTATGACTTGAAATGTACTGGGATATGGGGTTATTTGCACTGGGATACAGATTGATCTGTACTGGGATACAGAGCGATCTGCACTAGGATACGGGATGATCGGCACTGCGATGCAGAGCGATCCTTACTGTGATATGGTGTGATCTGCACTAGGATACGAAGCGATCAGCACTGGGTTACAGAGCGATCTTCACTGGGAGATGGAGCGAACTGCACTGGGATACGATGTGATCTGCACTGGGATACAGAGTTATCTACACTGGGATAAGCTGTGATCTACACTCGGATACAAAGTGATTTGTATTAGGATACGGTGTGATCTATATTGGTAAACGATGTGATCTGCATTGGGATATGGAGCAATCTGTATTGGGATAGGAGGTGATCTGCACTGGGATACAGGGTGACCTGTATGGGATGTGGGTTGAACTGTACTGGGACACTGAGCAATCTGTACTGGGAGATGGTGTGATCTGTAAACGGATAGTATATGATCTGTACTGGGATATGGGGTGATCTGTACTGGGATATGGGTGAACTGTATTGGGATACGGAGCAATCTATACTGGGAAAGGAGGTGATCTGTTCTGGGATACAGAGCGATCTGCACTGGGATATGGAGCGATCAGTACTGGGATACAGATTGATGTGCACAGGGATACATTGCAATCATAACTGGGATACGAATCGATCTGTACTGGGATATGGTGCAATCTGCACTGGGATAAAGATTGATCTGTACCAGGATGCGGGTTGTTATAAACTGTGATACGGTGTGATCTGCACTTGGATACGGTGTGATCTGCAATGGGATACACAGCGATTGGTACTGTGTTACAGAGCGATCTGCACTGTAATACAGTGTGATCTGCACTGGGATACGGTGTGATCTGCACTGGGATACAGATTGATCTGTACCAGGATGTGGGGTGTTATAAACTGTGATAGGGTGTGATCTTCATATGGATACAGAGCGATCTGCACTGTGATACAGAGCAATCTGTACTGGGATACGGTGTGATCTGCACTGGGATATGGAGCGATCTGTATTGTGTTACAGAACAATCTGCACTGCAATACGGAGCGCTCTGCACTGGGATACGGTGTGATCTGCACTGGGATACGGAGCAATCGGTACTGGGTTACGGCTTGAAATGTTTTCGGATACGAGGTTATTTGCACTGGGATACAGATTGATCTGCACTGGGACACAGAGCGATCTGCACTGGGATACGAAGAAATCTGCCCTGCGATACAAAGTGATCTGTACTGGTTTATGGTGTGATCTGCACTGGGATATGGAGCAATTTGTATTGAGTTACAGATCGATCTGCACTGGGATATGGAGCGATCTGTACTGTGATACGGTGTGGTCTGCGCTGGGATACGGAGCGATCTCCGCGATACAGTGCGATCTGCACTGGGATATGGAGCGATCTGCACTGGGATATGATGTGATCTGCACTGGGATATGGAGCGATCGGTACTGGGTTATGACTTGAAATGTACTGGGATATGGGGTTATTTGCACTGGGATACAGATTGATCTGTACTGGGATTCAGAGCGATCTGCACTAGGATACGGGATGATCGGCACTGCGATGCAGAGCGATCCTTACTGTGATATGGTGTGATCTGCACTAGGATACGAAGTGATCAGCACTGGGTTACAGAGCGATCTTCACTGGGAGATGGAGCGAACTGCACTGGGATACGATGTGATCTGCACTGGGATACGGAGGGATCGGTACTGGGTTATGGCTTGAAATGTACTGGGATATGGGGTTATTTGCACTGGGGTACAGATTGATCTGCACTGGGATACAGAGCGATCTGTACTGGGATACGGTGTGATCTGCAATGGGATACAGAGCGAATGGTATTGTGTTACAGAGCGATCTGCACTGTAATACAGAGCGATCTGCACTGGGATACGGTATGATCTGCACTGGGATGCAGATTGATCTGTACCAGGATGCGGGGTGTTATATACTGTGATAGGGTGTGATCTTCATAGGGATACAGAGTGATCTGCACTGTGATACAGAGCAATCTGTACTGGGATACGGTGTGATCTGCACTGGGATATGGAGCGATCTGTATTGTGTTACAGAACAATCTGCACTGCAATACGGAGTGCTCTGCACTGGGATACGGTGTGATCTGCACTGGGATACGGAGCAATCGGTACTGGGTCACGGCTTGAAATGTTTTGGGATACGAGGTTATTTGCACTGGGATACAGAGCGATCTGCACTGGGACATGAAGAAATCTGCCCTGCGATACAAAGTGATTTGTACTGGTTTATGGTGTGATCTGCACTGGGATACGGAGCGATTGGTACTGAGTTACAGATCGATCAGCACTGGGATATGGAGCGATCTGTACTGTTATACGGTGTGGTCTGCACTGGGATACGGAGCGATCAGTACTGTGTTACAGAGCGATCTGCACTGGGATACGGAGCGATCTGCACTGGGATACCGAGCAATCTGAACTGGGTAATGGAGCGATCTGAACTGGGATATGGAGAGATCTGCACTGGGATACGGAGTGAGCGCTACTGGGAAATGGCTTGATATGTACTGGGATATAGGGTTATCGCACTGGGGTACGGATCTATCTGTACTGGGATGCGGGGTTTTCTGAACTGAGATACAGAGTGATCTGCACTGGGATACGGAGCGATCTGCACTGGAATACGGTGAGATCTGTACTGGGATACGGAGCGATCGGTACTGGGTTATGTTTTGAAATGTACAGGGACATGGATTTATTTGCACTGGGATACAGATTGATCTGTACTGGGATACGGCGCGATCTGCACTGGGATACAGAGCGATCTGCACTGGAATACGGTGAGATCTGTACTGGGATACGGAGCGATCGGCACTGGGTTATGTTTTGAAATGTACAGGGACATGGATTTATTTGCACTGGGATACAGATTGATCTGTACTGGGATACGGCGCGATCTGCACTGGGATACAGAGCCATCTACACTGTGATACAGAACGATCTGTACTGTGATACGGTGTGGTCTGCGCTGGGATACGGAGCGATCAGTGCTGTATTACAGAGCGATCTGCACTGCAATACGGAGCGCTCTGCATTGGGATACGATGTGATCTGCACTGGGATATGGAGCGATCGGTACTGGGATATGGGGTGATCTGCACTGGGATACGGAGTGACCTGTACTGGATACGAAGCGATCAATACTGGGAAACGATGCAATCTGCATTGGGATACATATTGATCTTTACCAGGATGCAGGTTATTATAAGTGCGATATGGAGGGATCTGCACTGGGATATGGAGCAATCTGCACTGGGATAGAGAGCGATCTGTACTGGGATACGGAGTGATCTGCACTGGGATATGGAGCGATCTGCTCTGCGATACAGAGCGATCTGCACTGGGATATGGAGCGATCTGCACTGGGATACGATGTGATCTGCACTGGGATATGGAGCGATCGGTACTGGGTTATGACTTGAAATGTACTGGGATATGGGGTTATTTGCACTGGGATACAGATTGATCTGTACTGGGATACAGAGCGATCTGCACTAGGATACGGGATGATCGGCACTGCGATGCAGAGCGATCCTTACTGTGATATGGTGTGATCTGCACTAGGATACGAAGCGATCAGCACTGGGTTACAGAGCGATCTTCACTGGGAGATGGAGCGAACTGCACTGGGATACGATGTGATCTGCACTGGGATACGGAGTTATCTACACTGGGATAAGCTGTGATCTACACTCGGATACAAAGTGATTTGTATTAGGATACGGTGTGATCTATATTGGTAAACGATGTGATCTGCATTGGGATATGGAGCAATCTGTATTGGGATAGGAGGTGATCTGCACTGGGATACAGGGTGACCTGTATGGGATGTGGGTTGAACTGTACTGGGACACTGAGCAATCTGTACTGGGAGATGGTGTGATCTGTAAACGGATAGTATATGATCTGTACTGGGATATGGGGTGATCTGTACTGGGATATGGGTGAACTGTATTGGGATACGGAGCAATCTATACTGGGAAAGGAGGTGATCTGTTCTGGGATACAGAGCGATCTGCACTGGGATATGGAGCGATCAGTACTGGGATACAGATTGATGTGCACAGGGATACATTGCAATCATAACTGGGATACGAATCGATCTGTACTGGGATATGGTGCAATCTGCACTGGGATAAAGATTGATCTGTACCAGGATGCGGGTTGTTATAAACTGTGATACGGTGTGATCTGCACTTGGATACGGTGTGATCTGCAATGGGATACACAGCGATTGGTACTGTGTTACAGAGCGATCTGCACTGTAATACAGTGTGATCTGCACTGGGATACGGTGTGATCTGCACTGGGATACAGATTGATCTGTACCAGGATGTGGGGTGTTATAAACTGTGATAGGGTGTGATCTTCATATGGATACAGAGCGATCTGCACTGTGATACAGAGCAATCTGTACTGGGATACGGTGTGATCTGCACTGGGATATGGAGCGATCTGTATTGTGTTACAGAACAATCTGCACTGCAATACGGAGCGCTCTGCACTGGGATACGGTGTGATCTGCACTGGGATACGGAGCAATCGGTACTGGGTTACGGCTTGAAATGTTTTGGGATACGAGGTTATTTGCACTGGGATACAGATTGATCTGCACTGGGACACAGAGCGATCTGCACTGGGATACGAAGAAATCTGCCCTGCGATACAAAGTGATCTGTACTGGTTTATGGTGTGATCTGCACTGGGATATGGAGCAATTTGTATTGAGTTACAGATCGATCTGCACTGGGATATGGAGCGATCTGTACTGTGATACGGTGTGGTCTGCGCTGGGATACGGAGCGATCTCCGCGATACAGTGCGATCTGCACTGGGATATGGAGCGATCTGCACTGGGATACGATGTGATCTGCACTGGGATATGGAGCGATCGGTACTGGGTTATGACTTGAAATGTACTGGGATATGGGGTTATTTGCACTGGGATACAGATTGATCTGTACTGGGATTCAGAGCGATCTGCACTAGGATACGGGATGATCGGCACTGCGATGCAGAGCGATCCTTACTGTGATATGGTGTGATCTGCACTAGGATACGAAGTGATCAGCACTGGGTTACAGAGCGATCTTCACTGGGAGATGGAGCGAACTGCACTGGGATACGATGTGATCTGCACTGGGATACGGAGGGATCGGTACTGGGTTATGGCTTGAAATGTACTGGGATATGGGGTTATTTGCACTGGGGTACAGATTGATCTGCACTGGGATACAGAGCGATCTGTACTGGGATACGGTGTGATCTGCAATGGGATACAGAGCGAATGGTATTGTGTTACAGAGCGATCTGCACTGTAATACAGAGCGATCTGCACTGGGATACGGTATGATCTGCACTGGGATGCAGATTGATCTGTACCAGGATGCGGGGTGTTATATACTGTGATAGGGTGTGATCTTCATAGGGATACAGAGTGATCTGCACTGTGATACAGAGCAATCTGTACTGGGATACGGTGTGATCTGCACTGGGATATGGAGCGATCTGTATTGTGTTACAGAACAATCTGCACTGCAATACGGAGCGCTCTGCACTGGGATACGGTGTGATCTGCACTGGGATACGGAGCAATCGGTACTGGGTCATGGCTTGAAATGTTTTGGGATACGAGGTTATTTGCACTGGGATACAGAGCGATCTGCACTGGGACATGAAGAAATCTGCCCTGCGATACAAAGTGATTTGTACTGGTTTATGGTGTGATCTGCACTGGGATACGGAGCGATTGGTACTGAGTTACAGATCGATCAGCACTGGGATATGGAGCGATCTGTACTGTTATACGGTGTGGTCTGCAATGGGATACGGAGCGATCAGTACTGTGTTACAGAGCGATCTGCACTGCAATACGGAGTGCTCTGCACTGGGATACGATGTGATCTGCACTGGGATACGGAGCTTTCGGTATTGGGTTACGGCTTGAAATGTACAGGGATACGGGTTTATTTGCACTGGGATACAGATTGATCAATACTGGGATGCGGAGCGATCTGCACTGGGATACGAAGTGATCTGCACTGCAATACACAGCGATCTGTACTGGGATATGGTGAGATCTGCACTGGGATATGGAGCGATCGGTACTGAGTTACAGATCGATCTGCACTGGGATATGGAGCGATCTGCACTGGGATACCGAGCAATCTGAACTGGGTAATGGAGCGATCTGAACTGGGATATGGAGAGATCTGCACTGGGATACGGAGTGAGCGCTACTGGGAAATGGCTTGATATGTACTGGGATATAGGGTTATCGCACTGGGGTACGGATCTATCTGTACTGGGATACGGAGTGATCTGTACTGGGATGCGGGGTTTTCTGAACTGAGATACAGATTGATCTGCACTGGGATACGGAGCGATTTGCACTGGGATACAGAACCATCTGTACTGGGATGTGGGTGATCTGCACTGGGATACAGAGTGATCTTTACCAGGATGTGTGGTGTTATAAAGTGCGATATCGTGGGATCTGCACTGGGATACAGAGCAATCTGAACAGGGATACGGAGCGATCTGTACCGGGATACGGTGTGATCTGCACTGGGATACGTAGCGATCGGTACTGTGTTACAGAGCGATCTGCACTGCGATACAGAGCGATCTGCACTGGAATAGGGTGAGATCTGCACTGGGATACGGAGCGATCGGTACTGGGTTATGACTTGAAATGTACAGGGACATGGATTTATTTGCCCTGGGATACAGATTGATCTGTACTCGGATACAGCGTGATCTGCACTGGGATACAGAGCAATCTACACTGTGATACAGAATGATCTGTACTGTGATACGGTGTGGTCTGCACTGGGATACGGAGCGATCAGTGCTGTGTTACAGAGCGATCTGCACTGCAATACGGAGCGCTCTGCACTGGGATACGATGTGATCTGCACTGGGATACGGAGCAATCGGTACTGGGATATGGGGTGATCTGCACTGGGATACGGAGTGACCTGTACTGGATACAAAGCGATCAATACTGGGAAACGATGCAATCTGCATTGGGATACATATTGATCTTTACCAGGATGCAGGTTATTATAAGTGCGATATGGAGGGATCTGCACTGGGATATTTAGCGATCTGCACTGGGATACAGAGCGATCTGAACAGGGTTACGGAGTGATATGTACCGGGATACGGTGCGATCTGCTGGGATACGGAGCGATCGGTACTTGGTTACAGAACGATCTGCTGTGGGATACAGAGGGATCTCCACTGTGATACAGAGTGATCTGTACTGGGATACGGAGTGATCTGCACTGGGATATGGAGCGATCTGCTCTGCGATACAGAGCGATCTGCACTGGGATATGGAGCGATCTGCACTGGGATACGATGTGATCTGCACTTGGATATGGAGCGATCGGTACTGGGTTATGACTTGAAATGTACTGGGATATGGGGTTATTTGCACTGGGATACAGATTGATCAATACTGGGATACAGAGCGATCTGAACTAGGATACGGGATGATCGGCACTGCGATGCAGAGCGATCCTTACTGTGATATGGTGTGATCTGCACTAGGATACGAAGCGATCAGCACTGGGTTACAGAGCGATCTTCACTGGGAGATGGAGCGAACTGCACTGGGATACGATGTGATCTGCACTGGGATACGGAGGGATCGGTACTGGGTTATGGCTTGAAATGTACTGGGATATGGGGTTATTTGCACTGGGGTACAGATTGATCTGTACTGGGATTCGGAGTGATCTGCACTGGGATACGGAGTTATCTACACTGGGATACGCTGTGATCTACACTCGGATACAAAGTGATTTGTATTAGGATACGGTGTGATCTATATTGGTAAACGATGTGATCTGCAATGGGATATGGAGCAATCTGTATTGGGATAGGAGGTGATCTGCACTGGGATACGGGGTGATGTGTACAGGATGTGGTTTGAACTGTACTGGGACACTGAGCAATCTGTACTGGGAGATGGTGTGATCTGTAAACGGATAGTATATGATCTGTACTGGGATATGGAGCGATCTGTACTGTGATACGGTGTGGTCTGCGCTGGGATACGGAGCGATCAGTACTGTGTTACAGAGCGATCTGCACTGCAATACGGAGTGCTCTGCACTGGGATACGATGTGATCTGCACTGGGATACGGAGCGATTGGTACTGGGTTACGGCTTGAAATGTACAGGGATACGGAGTTATTTGCACTGGGATACAGATTGATCAATACTGGGATACGGAGCGATCTGCACTGGGATACGAAGCGATCTGCACTGCGATACACAGCGATCTGTACTGGGATATGGTGAGATCTGCACTGGGATATGGAGCGATCGGTACTGAGTTACAGATCGATCTGCACTGGGATACGGAGCGATCTGCACTGGGATACCGAGCAATCTGAACTGGGTAATGGAGCGATCTGAACTGGGATATGGAGAGATCTGCACTGGGATACAGAGCGATCTGTACTGGGATACGGAGTGATCTGCACTGGGATATGGAGCGATCTCTGCGATACAGAGCGATCTGCACTGGGATATGGAGCGATCTGCACTGGAATACGATGTGATCTGCACTGGGATATGGAGCGATCGGTACTGGGTTATGACTTGAAATGTACTGGGATATGGGGTTATTTGCACTGGGATACAGATTGATCTGTACTGGGATACAGAGCGATCTGCATTAGGATACGGGATGATCGGCACTGCGATGCAGAGCGATCCTTACTGTGATATGGTGTGATCTGCACTAGGATACAAAGTGATCAGCACTGGGTTACAGAGCGATCTTCACTGGGAGATGGAGCGAACTGCACTGGGATACGATGTGATCTGCACTGGGATACGGAGCGATCGGTACTGGGTTATGGCTTGAAATGTACTGGGATATGGGGTTATTTGCACTGGGGTACAGATTGATCTGCACTGGGATACAGAGCGATCTGTACTGGGATACGGTGTGATCTGCAATGGGATACAGAGCGATTGGTATTGTGTTACAGAGCGATCTGCACTGTAATACAGAGCGATCTGCACTGGGATACGGTATGATCTGCACTGGGATACAGATTGATCTGTACCAGGATGCGGGGTGTTATATACTGTGATAGGGTGTGATCTTCATAGGGATACAGAGTGATCTGCACTGTGATACAGAGCAATCTGTACTGGTATACGGTGTGATCTGCACTGGGATATGGAGCGATCTGTATTGTGTTACAGAACAATCTGCACTGCAATACGGAGCGCTCTGCAGTGGGATACGGTGTGATCTGCACTGGGATACGGAGCAATCGGTACTGGGTCACGGCTTGAAATGTTTTGGGATACGAGGTTATTTGCACTGGGACACAGAGCGATCTGCACTGGGATATGAAGAAATCTGCCCTGCAATACAAAGTGATTTGTACTGGTTTATGGTGTGATCTGCACTGGGATACGGAGCGATTGGTACTGAGTTACAGATCGATCAGCACTGGGATATGGAGCGATCTGTACTATTATACGGTGTGGTCTGCACTGGGATACGGAGCGATCAGTACTGTGTTACAGAGCGATCTGCACTGCAATACGGAGTGCTCTGCACTGGGATACGATGTGATCTGCACTGGGATACGGAGCTTTCGGTACTGGGTTACGGCTTGAAATGTACAGGGATACGGGTTTATTTGCACTGGGATACAGATTGATCAATACTGGGATGCGGAGCGATCTGCACTGGGATACGAAGTGATCTGCACTGCAATACACAGCGATCTGTACTGGGATATGGTGAGATCTGCACTGGGATATGGAGCGATCGGTACTGAGTTACAGATCGATCTGCACTGGGATACGGAGCGAGCTGCACTGGGATACCGAGCAATCTGAACTGGGTAATGCAGCGATCTGAACTGGGATATGGAGAGATCTGCACTGGGATACGGAGTGAGCGCTACTGGGAAATGGCTTGATATGTACTGGGATATTGGGTTATCGCACTGGGGTACGGATCTATCTGTACTGGGATACGGAGTGATCTGTACTGGGATGCGGGGTTTTCTGAACTGAGATACAGAGTGATCTGCACTGGGATACGGAGCGATTTGCACTGGGATACAGAACCATCTGTACTGGGATGTGGGTGATCTGCACTGGGATACAGAGTGATCTTTACCAGGATGTGTGGTGTTATAAAGTGCGATATCGTGGGATCTGCACTGGGATACAGAGCAATCTGAACAGGGATACGGAGCGATCTGTACCGGGATATGGTGTGATCTGCACTGGGATACGTAGCGATCGGTACTGTGTTACAGAGCGATCTGCACTGCGATACAGAGCGATCTGCACTGGAATAGGGTGAGATCTGCACTGTGACACGGAGCGATCGGTACTGGGTTATGACTTGAAATGTACAGGGACATGGATTTATTTGCCCTGGGATACAGATTGATCTGTACTCGGATACAGCGTGATCTGCACTGGGATACAGAGCAATCTACACTGTGATACTGAATGATCTGTACTGTGATACGGTGTGGTCTGCACTGGGATACGGAGCGATCAGTGCTGTGTTACAGAGTGATCTGCACTGCAATACGGAGCGCTCTGCACTGGGATACGATGTGATCTGCACTGGGATACGGAGCAATCGGTACTGGGATATGGGGTGATCTGCACTGGGATACGGAGTGACCTGTACTGGATACAAAGCGATCAATACTGGGAAACGATGCAATCTGCATTGGGATACATATTGATCTTTACCAGGATGCAGGTTATTATAAGTGCGATATGGAGGGATCTGCACTGGGATATTTAGCGATCTGCACTGGGATACAGAGCGATCTGAACAGGGTTACGGAGTGATATGTACCGGGATACGGTGCGATCTGCTGGGATACGGAGCGATCGGTACTTGGTTACAGAACGATCTGCTGTGGGATACAGAGGGATCTCCACTGTGATACAGAGTGATCTGTACTGGGATACGGAGTGATCTGCACTGGGATATGGAGCGATCTGCTCTGCGATACAGAGCGATCTGCACTGGGATATGGAGCGATCTGCACTGGGATACGATGTGATCTGCACTTGGATATGGAGCGATCGGTACTGGGTTATGACTTGAAATGTACTGGGATATGGGGTTATTTGCACTGGGATACAGATTGATCAATACTGGGATACAGAGCGATCTGAACTAGGATACGGGATGATCGGCACTGCGATGCAGAGCGATCCTTACTGTGATATGGTGTGATCTGCACTAGGATACGAAGCGATCAGCACTGGGTTACAGAGCGATCTTCACTGGGAGATGGAGCGAACTGCACTGGGATACGATGTGATCTGCACTGGGATACGGAGGGATCGGTACTGGGTTATGGCTTGAAATGTACTGGGATATGGGGTTATTTGCACTGGGGTACAGATTGATCTGTACTGGGATTCGGAGTGATCTGCACTGGGATACGGAGTTATCTACACTGGGATACGCTGTGATCTACACTCGGATACAAAGTGATTTGTATTAGGATACGGTGTGATCTATATTGGTAAACGATGTGATCTGCAATGGGATATGGAGCAATCTGTATTGGGATAGGAGGTGATCTGCACTGGGATACGGGGTGATGTGTACAGGATGTGGGTTGAACTGTACTGGGACACTGAGCAATCTGTACTGGGAGATGGTGTGATCTGTAAACGGATAGTATATGATCTGTACTGGGATATGGAGCGATCTGTACTGTGATACGGTGTGGTCTGCGCTGGGATACGGAGCGATCAGTACTGTGTTACAGAGCGATCTGCACTGCAATACGGAGTGCTCTGCACTGGGATACGATGTGATCTGCACTGGGATACGGAGCGATTGGTACTGGGTTACGGCTTGAAATGTACAGGGATACGGGGTTATTTGCACTGGGATACAGATTGATCAATACTGGGATACGGAGCGATCTGCACTGGGATACGAAGCGATCTGCACTGCGATACACAGCGATCTGTACTGGGATATGGTGAGATCTGCACTGGGATATGGAGCGATCGGTACTGAGTTACAGATCGATCTGCACTGGGATACGGAGCGATCTGCACTGGGATACCGAGCAATCTGAACTGGGTAATGGAGCGATCTGAACTGGGATATGGAGAGATCTGCACTGGGATACAGAGCGATCTGTACTGGGATACGGAGTGATCTGCACTGGGATATGGAGCGATCTCTGCGATACAGAGCGATCTGCACTGGGATATGGAGCGATCTGCACTGGAATACGATGTGATCTGCACTGGGATATGGAGCGATCGGTACTGGGTTATGACTTGAAATGTACTGGGATATGGGGTTATTTGCACTGGGATACAGATTGATCTGTACTGGGATACAGAGCGATCTGCATTAGGATACGGGATGATCGGCACTGCGATGCAGAGCGATCCTTACTGTGATATGGTGTGATCTGCACTAGGATACAAAGTGATCAGCACTGGGTTACAGAGCGATCTTCACTGGGAGTTGGAGCGAACTGCACTGGGATACGATGTGATCTGCACTGGGATACGGAGCGATCGGTACTGGGTTATGGCTTGAAATGTACTGGGATATGGGGTTATTTGCACTGGGGTACAGATTGATCTGCACTGGGATACAGAGCGATCTGTACTGGGATACGGTGTGATCTGCAATGGGATACAGAGCGATTGGTATTGTGTTACAGAGCGATCTGCACTGTAATACAGAGCGATCTGCACTGGGATACGGTATGATCTGCACTGGGATACAGATTGATCTGTACCAGGATGCGGGGTGTTATATACTGTGATAGGGTGTGATCTTCATAGGGATACAGAGTGATCTGCACTGTGATACAGAGCAATCTGTACTGGTATACGGTGTGATCTGCACTGGGATATGGAGCGATCTGTATTGTGTTACAGAACAATCTGCACTGCAATACGGAGCGCTCTGCAGTGGGATACGGTGTGATCTGCACTGGGATACGGAGCAATCGGTACTGGGTCACGGCTTGAAATGTTTTGGGATACGAGGTTATTTGCACTGGGACACAGAGCGATCTGCACTGGGATATGAAGAAATCTGCCCTGCGATACAAAGTGATTTGTACTGGTTTATGGTGTGATCTGCACTGGGATACGGAGCGATTGGTACTGAGTTACAGATCGATCAGCACTGGGATATGGAGCGATCTGTACTATTATACGGTGTGGTCTGCACTGGGATACGGAGCGATCAGTACTGTGTTACAGAGCGATCTGCACTGCAATACGGAGTGCTCTGCACTGGGATACGATGTGATCTGCACTGGGATACGGAGCTTTCGGTACTGGGTTACGGCTTGAAATGTACAGGGATACGGGTTTATTTGCACTGGGATACAGATTGATCAATACTGGGATGCGGAGCGATCTGCACTGGGATACGAAGTGATCTGCACTGCAATACACAGCGATCTGTACTGGGATATGGTGAGATCTGCACTGGGATATGGAGCGATCGGTACTGAGTTACAGATCGATCTGCACTGGGATACGGAGCGAGCTGCACTGGGATACCGAGCAATCTGAACTGGGTAATGGAGCGATCTGAACTGGGATATGGAGAGATCTGCACTGGGATACGGAGTGAGCGCTACTGGGAAATGGCTTGATATGTACTGGGATATAGGGTTATCGCACTGGGGTACGGATCTATCTGTACTGGGATACGGAGTGATCTGTACTGGGATGCGGGGTTTTCTGAACTGAGATACAGAGTGATCTGCACTGGGATACGGAGCGATTTGCACTGGGATACAGAACCATCTGTACTGGGATGTGGGTGATCTGCACTGGGATACAGAGTGATCTTTACCAGGATGTGTGGTGTTATAAAGTGCGATATCGTGGGATCTGCACTGGGATACAGAGCAATCTGAACAGGGATACGGAGCGATCTGTACCGGGATACGGTGTGATCTGCACTGGGATACGTAGCGATCGGTACTGTGTTACAGAGCGATCTGCACTGCGATACAGAGCGATCTGCACTGGAATAGGGTGAGATCTGCACTGGGATACGGAGCGATCGGTACTGGGTTATGACTTGAAATGTACAGGGACATGGATTTATTTGCCCTGGGATACAGATTGATCTGTACTCGGATACAGCGTGATCTGCACTGGGATACAGAGCAATCTACACTGTGATACAGAATGATCTGTACTGTGATACGGTGTGGTCTGCACTGGGATACGGAGCGATCAGTGCTGTGTTACAGAGCGATCTGCACTGCAATACGGAGCGCTCTGCACTGGGATACGATGTGATCTGCACTGGGATACGGAGCAATCGGTACTGGGATATGGGGTGATCTGCACTGGGATACGGAGTGACCTGTACTGGATACAAAGCGATCAATACTGGGAAACGATGCAATCTGCATTGGGATACATATTGATCTTTACCAGGATGCAGGTTATTATAAGTGCGATATGGAGGGATCTGCACTGGGATATTTAGCGATCTGCACTGGGATACAGAGCGATCTGAACAGGGTTACGGAGTGATATGTACCGGGATACGGTGCGATCTGCTGGGATACGGAGCGATCGGTACTTGGTTACAGAACGATCTGCTGTGGGATACAGAGGGATCTCCACTGTGATACAGAGTGATCTGTACTGGGATACGGAGTGATCTGCACTGGGATATGGAGCGATCTGCTCTGCGATACAGAGCGATCTGCACTGGGATATGGAGCGATCTGCACTGGGATACGATGTGATCTGCACTTGGATATGGAGCGATCGGTACTGGGTTATGACTTGAAATGTACTGGGATATGGGGTTATTTGCACTGGGATACAGATTGATCAATACTGGGATACAGAGCGATCTGAACTAGGATACGGGATGATCGGCACTGCGATGCAGAGCGATCCTTACTGTGATATGGTGTGATCTGCACTAGGATACGAAGCGATCAGCACTGGGTTACAGAGCGATCTTCACTGGGAGATGGAGCGAACTGCACTGGGATACGATGTGATCTGCACTGGGATACGGAGGGATCGGTACTGGGTTATGGCTTGAAATGTACTGGGATATGGGGTTATTTGCACTGGGGTACAGATTGATCTGTACTGGGATTCGGAGTGATCTGCACTGGGATACGGAGTTATCTACACTGGGATACGCTGTGATCTACACTCGGATACAAAGTGATTTGTATTAGGATACGGTGTGATCTATATTGGTAAACGATGTGATCTGCAATGGGATATGGAGCAATCTGTATTGGGATAGGAGGTGATCTGCACTGGGATACGGGGTGATGTGTACAGGATGTGGGTTGAACTGTACTGGGACACTGAGCAATCTGTACTGGGAGATGGTGTGATCTGTAAATGGATAGTATATGATCTGTACTGGGATATGGAGCGATCTGTACTGTGATACGGTGTGGTCTGCGCTGGGATACGGAGCGATCAGTACTGTGTTACAGAGCGATCTGCACTGCAATACGGAGTGCTCTGCACTGGGATACGATGTGATCTGCACTGGGATACGGAGCGATTGGTACTGGGTTACGGCTTGAAATGTACAGGGATACGGGGTTATTTGCACTGGGATACAGATTGATCAATACTGGGATACGGAGCGATCTGCACTGGGATACGAAGCGATCTGCACTGCGATACACAGCGATCTGTACTGGGATATGGTGAGATCTGCACTGGGATATGGAGCGATCGGTACTGAGTTACAGATCGATCTGCACTGGGATACGGAGCGATCTGCACTGGGATACCGAGCAATCTGAACTGGGTAATGGAGCGATCTGAACTGGGATATGGAGAGATCTGCACTGGGATACAGAGCGATCTGTACTGGGATACGGAGTGATCTGCACTGGGATATGGAGCGATCTCTGCGATACAGAGCGATCTGCACTGGGATATGGAGCGATCTGCACTGGAATACGATGTGATCTGCACTGGGATATGGAGCGATCGGTACTGGGTTATGACTTGAAATGTACTGGGATATGGGGTTATTTGCACTGGGATACAGATTGATCTGTACTGGGATACAGAGCGATCTGCATTAGGATACGGGATGATCGGCACTGCGATGCAGAGCGATCCTTACTGTGATATGGTGTGATCTGCACTAGGATACAAAGTGATCAGCACTGGGTTACAGAGCGATCTTCACTGGGAGTTGGAGCGAACTGCACTGGGATACGATGTGATCTGCACTGGGATACGGAGCGATCGGTACTGGGTTATGGCTTGAAATGTACTGGGATATGGGGTTATTTGCACTGGGGTACAGATTGATCTGCACTGGGATACAGAGCGATCTGTACTGGGATACGGTGTGATCTGCAATGGGATACAGAGCGATTGGTATTGTGTTACAGAGCGATCTGCACTGTAATACAGAGCGATCTGCACTGGGATACGGTATGATCTGCACTGGGATACAGATTGATCTGTACCAGGATGCGGGGTGTTATATACTGTGATAGGGTGTGATCTTCATAGGGATACAGAGTGATCTGCACTGTGATACAGAGCAATCTGTACTGGTATACGGTGTGATCTGCACTGGGATATGGAGCGATCTGTATTGTGTTACAGAACAATCTGCACTGCAATACGGAGCGCTCTGCAGTGGGATACGGTGTGATCTGCACTGGGATACGGAGCAATCGGTACTGGGTCACGGCTTGAAATGTTTTGGGATACGAGGTTATTTGCACTGGGACACAGAGCGATCTGCACTGGGATATGAAGAAATCTGCCCTGCAATACAAAGTGATTTGTACTGGTTTATGGTGTGATCTGCACTGGGATACGGAGCGATTGGTACTGAGTTACAGATCGATCAGCACTGGGATATGGAGCGATCTGTACTATTATACGGTGTGGTCTGCACTGGGATACGGAGCGATCAGTACTGTGTTACAGAGCGATCTGCACTGCAATACGGAGTGCTCTGCACTGGGATACGATGTGATCTGCACTGGGATACGGAGCTTTCGGTACTGGGTTACGGCTTGAAATGTACAGGGATACGGGTTTATTTGCACTGGGATACAGATTGATCAATACTGGGATGCGGAGCGATCTGCACTGGGATACGAAGTGATCTGCACTGCAATACACAGCGATCTGTACTGGGATATGGTGAGATCTGCACTGGGATATGGAGCGATCGGTACTGAGTTACAGATCGATCTGCACTGGGATACGGAGCGAGCTGCACTGGGATACCGAGCAATCTGAACTGGGTAATGCAGCGATCTGAACTGGGATATGGAGAGATCTGCACTGGGATACGGAGTGAGCGCTACTGGGAAATGGCTTGATATGTACTGGGATATTGGGTTATCGCACTGGGGTACGGATCTATCTGTACTGGGATACGGAGTGATCTGTACTGGGATGCGGGGTTTTCTGAACTGAGATACAGAGTGATCTGCACTGGGATACGGAGCGATTTGCACTGGGATACAGAACCATCTGTACTGGGATGTGGGTGATCTGCACTGGGATACAGAGTGATCTTTACCAGGATGTGTGGTGTTATAAAATGCGATATCGTGGGATCTGCACTGGGATACAGAGCAATCTGAACAGGGATACGGAGCGATCTGTACCGGGATACGGTGTGATCTGCACTGGGATACGTAGCGATCGGTACTGTGTTACAGAGCGATCTGCACTGCGATACAGAGCGATCTGCACTGGAATAGGGTGAGATCTGCACTGTGATACGGAGCGATCGGTACTGGGTTATGACTTGAAATGTACAGGGACATGGATTTATTTGCCCTGGGATACAGATTGATCTGTACTCGGATACAGCGTGATCTGCACTGGGATACAGAGCAATCTACACTGTGATACAGAATGATCTGTACTGTGATACGGTGTGGTCTGCACTGGGATACGGAGCGATCAGTGCTGTGTTACAGAGCGATCTGCACTGCAATACGGAGCGCTCTGCACTGGGATACGATGTGATCTGCACTGGGATACGGAGCAATCGGTACTGGGATATGGGGTGATCTGCACTGGGATACGGAGTGACCTGTACTGGATACAAAGCGATCAATACTGGGAAACGATGCAATCTGCATTGGGATACATATTGATCTTTACCAGGATGCAGGTTATTATAAGTGCGATATGGAGGGATCTGCACTGGGATATTTAGCGATCTGCATTGGGATACAGAGCGATCTGAACAGGGTTACGGAGTGATATGTACCGGGATACGGTGCGATCTGCTGGGATACGGAGCGATCGGTACTTGGTTACAGAACGATCTGCTGTGGGATACAGAGGGATCTCCACTGTGATACAGAGTGATCTGTACTGGGATACGGAGTGATCTGCACTGGGATATGGAGCGATCTGCTCTGCGATACAGAGCGATCTGCACTGGGATATGGAGCGATCTGCACTGGGATACGATGTGATCTGCACTTGGATATGGAGCGATCGGTACTGGGTTATGACTTGAAATGTACTGGGATATGGGGTTATTTGCACTGGGATACAGATTGATCAATACTGGGATACAGAGCGATCTGAACTAGGATACGGGATGATCGGCACTGCGATGCAGAGCGATCCTTACTGTGATATGGTGTGATCTGCACTAGGATACGAAGCGATCAGCACTGGGTTACAGAGCGATCTTCACTGGGAGATGGAGCGAACTGCATTGGGATACGATGTGATCTGCACTGGGATACGGAGGGATCGGTACTGGGTTATGGCTTGAAATGTACTGGGATATGGGGTTATTTGCACTGGGGTACAGATTGATCTGTACTGGGATTCGGAGTGATCTGCACTGGGATACGGAGTTATCTACACTGGGATACGCTGTGATCTACACTCGGATACAAAGTGATTTGTATTAGGATACGGTGTGATCTATATTGGTAAACGATGTGATCTGCAATGGGATATGGAGCAATCTGTATTGGGAT
Source organism: Isurus oxyrinchus (assembly GCA_026770705.1). Lineage (NCBI taxonomy): Eukaryota > Metazoa > Chordata > Chondrichthyes > Lamniformes > Lamnidae > Isurus > Isurus oxyrinchus. Next base: position 1,171,314 of record JANJGN010000111.1, read on the forward strand.
AGGAGGTGATCTGCACTGGGATACGGGGTGATGTGTACAGGATGTGGGTTGAACTGTACTGGGACACTGAGCAATCTGTACTGGGAGATGGTGTGATCTGTAAACGGATAGTATATGATCTGTACTGGGATATGGAGCGATCTGTACTGTGATACGGTGTGGTCTGCGCTGGGATACGGAGCGATCAGTACTGTGTTACAGAGCGATCTGCACTGCAATACGGAGTGCTCTGCACTGGGATACGATGTGATCTGCACTGGGATACGGAGCGATTGGTACTGGGTTACGGCTTGAAATGTACAGGGATACGGGGTTATTTGCACTGGGATACAGATTGATCAATACTGGGATACGGAGCGATCTGCACTGGGATACGAAGCGATCTGCACTGCGATACACAGCGATCTGTACTGGGATATGGTGAGATCTGCACTGGGATATGGAGCGATCGGTACTGAGTTACAGATCGATCTGCACTGGGATACGGAGCGATCTGCACTGGGATACCGAGCAATCTGAACTGGGTAATGGAGCGATCTGAACTGGGATATGGAGAGATCTGCACTGGGATACAGAGCGATCTGTACTGGGATACGGAGTGATCTGCACTGGGATATGGAGCGATCTCTGCGATACAGAGCGATCTGCACTGGGATATGGAGCGATCTGCACTGGAATACGATGTGATCTGCACTGGGATATGGAGCGATCGGTACTGGGTTATGACTTGAAATGTACTGGGATATGGGGTTATTTGCACTGGGATACAGATTGATCTGTACTGGGATACAGAGCGATCTGCATTAGGATACGGGATGATCGGCACTGCGATGCAGAGCGATCCTTACTGTGATATGGTGTGATCTGCACTAGGATACAAAGTGATCAGCACTGGGTTACAGAGCGATCTTCACTGGGAGTTGGAGCGAACTGCACTGGGATACGATGTGATCTGCACTGGGATACGGAGCGATCGGTACTGGGTTATGGCTTGAAATGTACTGGGATATGGGGTTATTTGCACTGGGGTACAGATTGATCTGCACTGGGATACAGAGCGATCTGTACTGGGATACGGTGTGATCTGCAATGGGATACAGAGCGATTGGTATTGTGTTACAGAGCGATCTGCACTGTAATACAGAGCGATCTGCACTGGGATACGGTATGATCTGCACTGGGATACAGATTGATCTGTACCAGGATGCGGGGTGTTATATACTGTGATAGGGTGTGATCTTCATAGGGATACAGAGTGATCTGCACTGTGATACAGAGCAATCTGTACTGGTATACGGTGTGATCTGCACTGGGATATGGAGCGATCTGTATTGTGTTACAGAACAATCTGCACTGCAATACGGAGCGCTCTGCAGTGGGATACGGTGTGATCTGCACTGGGATACGGAGCAATCGGTACTGGGTCACGGCTTGAAATGTTTTGGGATACGAGGTTATTTGCACTGGGACACAGAGCGATCTGCACTGGGATATGAAGAAATCTGCCCTGCGATACAAAGTGATTTGTACTGGTTTATGGTGTGATCTGCACTGGGATACGGAGCGATTGGTACTGAGTTACAGATCGATCAGCACTGGGATATGGAGCGATCTGTACTATTATACAGTGTGGTCTGCACTGGGATACGGAGCGATCAGTACTGTGTTACAGAGCGATCTGCACTGCAATACGGAGTGCTCTGCACTGGGATACGATGTGATCTGCACTGGGATACGGAGCTTTCGGTACTGGGTTACGGCTTGAAATGTACAGGGATACGGGTTTATTTGCACTGGGATACAGATTGATCAATACTGGGATGCGGAGCGATCTGCACTGGGATACGAAGTGATCTGCACTGCAATACACAGCGATCTGTACTGGGATATGGTGAGATCTGCACTGGGATATGGAGCGATCGGTACTGAGTTACAGATCGATCTGCACTGGGATACGGAGCGAGCTGCACTGGGATACCGAGCAATCTGAACTGGGTAATGCAGCGATCTGAACTGGGATATGGAGAGATCTGCACTGGGATACGGAGTGAGCGCTACTGGGAAATGGCTTGATATGTACTGGGATATAGGGTTATCGCACTGGGGTACGGATCTATCTGTACTGGGATACGGAGTGATCTGTACTGGGATGCGGGGTTTTCTGAACTGAGATACAGAGTGATCTGCACTGGGATACGGAGCGATTTGCACTGGGATACAGAACCATCTGTACTGGGATGTGGGTGATCTGCACTGGGATACAGAGTGATCTTTACCAGGATGTGTGGTGTTATAAAGTGCGATATCGTGGGATCTGCACTGGGATACAGAGCAATCTGAACAGGGATACGGAGCGATCTGTACCGGGATACGGTGTGATCTGCACTGGGATACGTAGCGATCGGTACTGTGTTACAGAGCGATCTGCACTGCGATACAGAGCGATCTGCACTGGAATAGGGTGAGATCTGCACTGTGATACGGAGCGATCGGTACTGGGTTATGACTTGAAATGTACAGGGACATGGATTTATTTGCCCTGGGATACAGATTGATCTGTACTCGGATACAGCGTGATCTGCACTGGGATACAGAGCAATCTACACTGTGATACAGAATGATCTGTACTGTGATACGGTGTGGTCTGCACTGGGATACGGAGCGATCAGTGCTGTGTTACAGAGCGATCTGCACTGCAATACGGAGCGCTCTGCACTGGGATACGATGTGATCTGCACTGGGATACGGAGCAATCGGTACTGGGATATGGGGTGATCTGCACTGGGATACGGAGTGACCTGTACTGGATACAAAGCGATCAATACTGGGAAACGATGCAATCTGCATTGGGATACATATTGATCTTTACCAGGATGCAGGTTATTATAAGTGCGATATGGAGGGATCTGCACTGGGATATTTAGCGATCTGCACTGGGATACAGAGTGATCTGAACAGGGTTACGGAGTGATATGTACCGGGATACGGTGCGATCTGCTGGGATACGGAGCGATCGGTACTTGGTTACAGAACGATCTGCTGTGGGATACAGAGGGATCTCCACTGTGATACAGAGTGATCTGTACTGGGATACGGAGTGATCTGCACTGGGATATGGAGCGATCTGCTCTGCGATACAGAGCGATCTGCACTGGGATATGGAGCGATCTGCACTGGGATACGATGTGATCTGCACTTGGATATGGAGCGATCGGTACTGGGTTATGACTTGAAATGTACTGGGATATGGGGTTATTTGCACTGGGATACAGATTGATCAATACTGGGATACAGAGCGATCTGAACTAGGATACGGGATGATCGGCACTGCGATGCAGAGCGATCCTTACTGTGATATGGTGTGATCTGCACTAGGATACGAAGCGATCAGCACTGGGTTACAGAGCGATCTTCACTGGGAGATGGAGCGAACTGCACTGGGATACGATGTGATCTGCACTGGGATACGGAGGGATCGGTACTGGGTTATGGCTTGAAATGTACTGGGATATGGGGTTATTTGCACTGGGGTACAGATTGATCTGTACTGGGATTCGGAGTGATCTGCACTGGGATACGGAGTTATCTACACTGGGATACGCTGTGATCTACACTCGGATACAAAGTGATTTGTATTAGGATACGGTGTGAACTATATTGGTAAACGATGTGATCTGCAATGGGATATGGAGCAATCTGTATTGGGATAGGAGGTGATCTGCACTGGGATACGGGGTGATGTGTACAGGATGTGGTTTGAACTGTACTGGGACACTGAGCAATCTGTACTGGGAGATGGTGTGATCTGTAAACGGATAGTATATGATCTGTACTGGGATATGGAGCGATCTGTACTGTGATACGGTGTGGTCTGCGCTGGGATACGGAGCGATCAGTACTGTGTTACAGAGCGATCTGCACTGCAATACGGAGTGCTCTGCACTGGGATACGATGTGATCTGCACTGGGATACGGAGCGATTGGTACTGGGTTACGGCTTGAAATGTACAGGGATACGGGGTTATTTGCACTGGGATACAGATTGATCAATACTGGGATACGGAGCGATCTGCACTGGGATATGAAGCGATCTGCACTGCGATACACAGCGATCTGTACTGGGATATGGTGAGATCTGCACTGGGATATGGAGCGATCGGTACTGAGTTACAGATCGATCTGCACTGGGATACGGAGCGATCTGCACTGGGATACCGAGCAATCTGAACTGGGTAATGGAGCGATCTGAACTGGGATATGGAGAGATCTGCACTGGGATACAGAGCGATCTGTACTGGGATACGGAGTGATCTGCACTGGGATATGGAGCGATCTCTGCGATACAGAGCGATCTGCACTGGGATATGGAGCGATCTGCACTGGAATACGATGTGATCTGCACTGGGATATGGAGCGATCGGTACTGGGTTATGACTTGAAATGTACTGGGATATGGGGTTATTTGCACTGGGATACAGATTGATCTGTACTGGGATACAGAGCGATCTGCATTAGGATACGGGATGATCGGCACTGCGATGCAGAGCGATCCTTACTGTGATATGGTGTGATCTGCACTAGGATACAAAGTGATCAGCACTGGGTTACAGAGCGATCTTCACAGGGAGATGGAGCGAACTGCACTGGGATACGATGTGATCTGCACTGGGATACGGAGCGATCGGTACTGGGTTATGGCTTGAAATGTACTGGGATATGGGGTTATTTGCACTGGGGTACAGATTGATCTGCACTGGGATACAGAGCGATCTGTACTGGGATACGGTGTGATCTGCAATGGGATACAGAGCGATTGGTATTGTGTTACAGAGCGATCTGCACTGTAATACAGAGCGATCTGCACTGGGATACGGTATGATCTGCACTGGGATACAGATTGATCTGTACCAGGATGCGGGGTGTTATATACTGTGATAGGGTGTGATCTTCATAGGGATACAGAGTGATCTGCACTGTGATACAGAGCAATCTGTACTGGTATACGGTGTGATCTGCACTGGGATATGGAGCGATCTGTATTGTGTTACAGAACAATCTGCACTGCAATACGGAGCGCTCTGCAGTGGGATACGGTGTGATCTGCACTGGGATACGGAGCAATCGGTACTGGGTCACGGCTTGAAATGTTTTGGGATACGAGGTTATTTGCACTGGGACACAGAGCGATCTGCACTGGGATATGAAGAAATCTGCCCTGCGATACAAGGTGATTTGTACTGGTTTATGGTGTGATCTGCACTGGGATACGGAGCGATTGGTACTGAGTTACAGATCGATCAGCACTGGGATATGGAGCGATCTGTACTATTATACGGTGTGGTCTGCACTGGGATACGGAGCGATCAGTACTGTGTTACAGAGCGATCTGCACTGCAATACGGAGTGCTCTGCACTGGGATACGATGTGATCTGCACTGGGATACGGAGCTTTCGGTACTGGGTTATGGCTTGAAATGTACAGGGATACGGGTTTATTTGCACTGGGATACAGATTGATCAATACTGGGATGCGGAGCGATCTGCACTGGGATACGAAATGATCTGCACTGCAATACACAGCGATCTGTACTGGGATATGGTGAGATCTGCACTGGGATATGGAGCGATCGGTACTGAGTTACAGATCGATCTGCACTGGGATACGGAGCGAGCTGCACTGGGATACCGAGCAATCTGAACTGGGTAATGCAGCGATCTGAACTGGGATATGGAGAGATCTGCACTGGGATACGGAGTGAGCGCTACTGGGAAATGGCTTGATATGTACTGGGATATAGGGTTATCGCACTGGGGTACGGATCTATCTGTACTGGGATGCGGGGTTTTCTGAACTGAGATACAGAGTGATCTGCACTGGGATACGGAGCGATCTGCACTGGAATACGGTGAGATCTGTACTGGGATACGGAGCGATCGGTACTGGGTTATGTTTTGAAATGTACAGGGACATGGATTTATTTGCACTGGGATACAGATTGATCTGTACTGGGATACGGCGCGATCTGCACTGGGATACAGAGCGATCTGCACTGGAATACGGTGAGATCTGTACTGGGATACGGAGCGATCGGTACTGGGTTATGTTTTGAAATGTACAGGGACATGGATTTATTTGCACTGGGATACAGATTGATCTGTACTGGGATACGGCGCGATCTGCACTGGGATACAGAGCCATCTACACTGTGATACAGAACGATCTGTACTGTGATACGGTGTGGTCTGCGCTGGGATACGGAGCGATCAGTGCTGTATTACAGAGCGATCTGCACTGCAATACGGAGCGCTCTGCATTGGGATACGATGTGATCTGCACTGGGATATGGAGCGATCGGTACTGGGATGCGGGGTTTTCTGAACTGAGATACAGAGTGATCTGCACTGGGATACGGAGCGATTTGCACTGGGATACAGAACGATCTGTACTGGGATATGGGTGATCTGCACTGGGATACAGAGTGATCTTTACCAGGATGCGTGGTGTTATAAAGTGCGATATCGTGGGATCTGCACTGGGATACAGAGCAATCTGAACAGGGATACGGAGCGATCTGTACCGGGATACGGTGTGATCTGCTGGGATACATAGCGATCGGTACTGTGTTACAGAGTGATCTGCACTGCGATACAGAGTGATCTGCACTGGAATGCAGTGAGATCTGCACTGGGATACGGAGCGATCGGTACTGGGTTATGACTTGAAATGTACAGGGACATGGATTTATTTGCACTGGGATACAGATTGATCTGTACTCGGATACAGCGTGATCTGCACTGGGATACAGAGCAATCTACACTGTGATACAGAATGATCTGTACTGTGATACGGTGTGGTCTGCACTGGAATACGGAGCGATCAGTGCTGTGTTACAGAGCGATCTGCACTGCAATACGGAGCGCTCTGCACTGGGATACGATGTGATCTGCACTGGGATACGGAGCAATCGGTACTGGGATATGGGGTGATCTGCACTGGGATACGGAGTGACCTGTACTGGATACAAAGCGATCAATACTGGGAAACGATGCAATCTGCATTGGGATACATATTGATCTTTACCAGGATGCAGGTTATTATAAGTGCGATATGGAGGGATCTGCACTGGGATATGGAGCGATCTGCACTGGGATACAGAGCAATCTGAACAGGGTTACGGAGTGATATGTACCGGGATACGGTGCGATCTGCTGGGATACGGAGCGATCGGTACTTGGTTACAGAACGATCTGCTGTGGGATACAGAGGGATCTGCACTGTGATACAGAGTGATCTGTACTGGGATACGGAGTGATCTGCACTGGGATATGGAGCGATCTGCTCTGCGATACAGAGCGATCTGCACTGGGATATGGAGCGATCTGCACTGGGATACGATGTGATCTGCACTTGGATATGGAGCGATCGGTACTGGGTTATGACTTGAAATGTACTGGGATATGGGGTTATTTGCACTGGGATACAGATTGATCAATACTGGGATACAGAGCGATCTGAACTAGGATACGGGATGATCGGCACTGCGATGCAGAGCGATCCTTACTGTGATATGGTGTGATCTGCACTAGGATACGAAGCGATCAGCACTGGGTTACAGAGCGATCTTCACTGGGAGATGGAGCGAACTGCACTGGGATACGATGTGATCTGCACTGGGATACGGAGGGATCGGTACTGGGTTATGGCTTGAAATGTACTGGGATATGGGGTTATTTGCACTGGGGTACAGATTGATCTGTACTGGGATACGGAGTGATCTGCACTGGGATACGGAGTTATCTACACTGGGATAAGCTGTGATCTACACTCGGATACAAAGTGATTTGTATTAGGATACGGTGTGATCTATATTGGTAAACAATGTGATCTGCAATGGGATGTGGAGCAATCTGTATTGGGATAGGAGGTGATCTGCACTGGGATACGGGGTGATGTGTACAGGATGTGGGTTGAACTGTACTGGGACACTGAGCAAGCTGTACTGGGAGATGGTGTGATGTGTAAACGGATAGTATATGATCTGTACTGGGATATGGAGCGATCTGTACTGTGATACGGTGTGGTCTGCGCTGGGATACGGAGCGATCAGTACTGTGTTACAGAGCGATCTGCACTGCAATACGGAGTGCTCTGCACTGGGATACGATGTGATCTGCACTGGGATACGGAGCGATTGGTACTGGGTTACGGCTTGAAATGTACAGGGATACGGGGTTATTTGCACTGGGATACAGATTGATCAACACTGGGATACGGAGCGATCTGCACTGGGATACGAAGCGATCTGCACTGCGATGCACAGCGATCTGTACTGGGATATGGTGAGATCTGCACTGGGATATGGAGCGATCGGTACTGAGTTACAGATCGATCTGCACTGGGATATGGAGCGATCTGCACTGGGATACCGAGCAATCGGAACTGGGTAATGGAGCGATCTGAACTGGGATATGGAGAGATCTGCACTGGGATACGGAGTGAGCGCTACTGGGAAATGGCTTGATATGTACTGGGGTATAGGGTTATCGCACTGTGTTACGGATCTATCTGTACTGGGATACGGAGTGATCTGTACTGGGATGCGGGGTTTTCTGAACTGAGATACAGAGTGATCTGCACTGGGATACGGAGCGATTTGCACTGGGATACGGAACGATCTGTACTGGGATATGGGGTGATCTGCACTGGGATACAGAGTGATCTTTACCAGGATGCGTGGTGTTATAAAGTGCGATATGGTGGGATCTGCACTGGGATACAGAGCAATCTGAACAGGGATACGGAGCGATCTGTACGGGGATACGGTGTGATCTGCTGGGATACGTAGCGATCGGTACTGTGTTACAGAGCGATCTGCACTGGAATACGGTGAGATCTGTACTGGGATACGGAGCGATCGGTACTGGGTTATGTTTTGAAATGTACAGGGACATGGATTTATTTGCACTGGGATACAGATTGATCTGTACTGGGATACGGCGTGATCTGCACTGGGATACAGAGCGATCTACACTGTGATACAGAACGATCTGTACTGTGATACGGTGTGGTCTGCACTGGGATACGGAGCGATCAGTGCTGTGTTACAGAGCGATCTGCACTGCAATACGGAGCGCTCTGCATTGGGATACGATGTGATCTGCACTGGGATATGGAGCGATCGGTACTGGGATATGGGGTGATCTGCACTGGGATACGGAGTGACCTGTACTGGATACGAAGCGATCAATACTGGGAAACGATGCAATCTGCATTGGGATACATATTGATCTTTACCAGGATGCAGTGCGATATGGAGGGATCTGCACTGGGATATGGAGCAATCTGCACTGGGATACAGAGCGATCTGTACTGGGATACGGAGTGATCTGCACTGGGATATGGAGCGATCTCTGCGATACAGAGCGATCTGCACTGGGATATGGAGCGATCTGCACTGGGATACGATGTGATCTGCACTGGGATATGGAGCGATCGGTACTGGGTTATGACTTGAAATGTACTGGGATATGGGGTTATTTGCACTGGGATACAGATTGATCTGTACTGGGATACAGAGCGATCTGCACTAGGATACGGGATGATCGGCACTGCGATGCAGAGCGATCCTTACTGTGATATGGTGTGATCTGCACTAGGATACGAAGTGATCAGCACTGGGTTACAGAGCGATCTTCACTGGGAGATGTAGCGAACTGCACTGGGATACGATGTGATCTGCACTGGGATACGGAGCGATCAGTACTGGGTTATGGCTTGAAATGTACTGGGATATGGGGTTATTTGCACTGGGGTACAGACTGATCTGCACTGGGATACAGAGCGATCTGTACTGGGATATGGTGTGATCTGCAATGGGATACAGAGCGATTGGTATTGTGTTACAGAGCTATCTGCACTGTAATACAGAGCGATCTGCACTGGGATATGGTATGATCTGCACTGGGATACAGATTGATCTGTACCAGGATGCGGGGTGTTATATACTGTGATAGGGTGTGATCTTCATAGGGATACAGAGTGATCTGCACTGTGATACAGAGCAATCTGTACTGGGATACGGTGTGATCTGCACTGGGATATGGAGCGATCTGTATTGTGTTAGAGAACAATCTGCACTGCAATACGGAGCGCTCTGCAGTGGGATACGGTGTGATCTGCACTGGGATACGGAGCAATCGGTACTGGGTCACGGCTTGAAATGTTTTGGGATACGAGGTTATTTGCACTGGGATACAGATTGATCTGCACTGGGACACAGAGCGATCTGCACTGGGATATGAAGAAATCTGCCCTGCGATACAAAGTGATTTGTACTGGTTTATGGTGTGATCTGCACTGGGATACGGAGCGATTGGTACTGAGTTACAGATCGATCAGCACTGGGATATGGAGCGATCTGTACTGTTATACGGTGTGGTCTGCACTGGGACACGGAGCGATCAGTACTGTGTTACAGAGCGATGTGCACTGCAATACGGTGTGCTCTGCACTGGGATACGATGTGATCTGCACTGGGATACGGAGCTTTCGGTACTGGGTTATGGCTTGAAATGTACAGGGATACGGGTTTATTTGCACTGGGATACAGATTGATCAATACTGGGATGCGGAGCGATCTGCACTGGGATACGAAGTGATCTGCACTGCAATACACAGCGATCTGTACTGGGATATGGTGAGATCTGCACTGGGATATGGAGCGATCGGTACTGAGTTACAGATCGATCTGCACTGGGATACCGAGCGAGCTGCACTGGGATACCGAGCAATCTGAACTGGGTAATGGAGCGATCTGAACTGGGATATGGAGAGATCTGCACTGGGATACGGAGTGAGCGCTACTGGGAAATGGCTTGATATGTACTGGGATATAGGGTTATCGCACTGGGGTACGGATCTATCTGTACTGGGATACAGAGTGATCTGTACTGGGATGCGGGGTTTTCTGAACTGAGATACAGAGTGATCTGCACTGGGATACGGAGCGATTTGCACTGGGATACAGAACAATCTGTACTGGGATATGGGTGATCTGCACTGGGATACAGAGTGATCTTTACCAGGATGCGTGGTATTATAAAGTGCGATATGGTGGGATCTGCACTGGGATACAGAGCAATCTGAACAGGGATACGGAGCGATCTGTACCGGGATACGGTGTGATCTGCTGGGATACGTAGCGATCGGTACTGTGTTACAGAGCGATCTGCACTGGGATACCGAGCGAGCTGCACTGGGATACCGAGCAATCTGAACTGTGTAATGGAGCGATCTGAACTGGGATATGGAGAGATCTGCACTGGGATACGGAGTGAGCGCTACTGGGAAATGGCTTGATATGTACTGGGATATAGGGTTATCGCACTGGGGTACGGATCTATCTGTACTGGGATACGGAGTGATCTGTACTGGGATGCGGGGTTTTCTGAACTGAGATACAGAGTGATCTGCACTGGGATACGGAGCGATTTGCACTGGGATACAGAACAATCTGTACTGGGATATGGGTGATCTGCACTGGGATACAGAGTGATCTTTACCAGGATGCGTGGTGTTATAAAGTGCGATATGGTGGGATCTGCACTGGGATACAGAGCAATCTGAACAGGGATACGGAGCGATCTGTACCGGGATACGGTGTGATCTGCTGGGATACGTAGCGATCGGTACTGTGTTACAGAGCGATCTGCACTGCGATACAGGGCGATCTGCACTGGAATACGGTGAGATCTGCACTGGGATACGGAGCGATCGGTACTGGGTTATGACTTGAAATGTACAGGGACATGGATTTATTTGCACTGGGATACAGATTGATCTGTACTCGGATACAGCGCGATCTGCACTGGGATACAGAGCAATCTACACTGTGATACAGAATGATCTGTAGTGTGATACGGTGTGGTCTGCACTGGGATACGGAGTGATCAGTGCTGTGTTACAGAGCGATCTGCACTGCAATACGGAGCGCTCTGCACTGGGATACGATGTGATCTGCACTGGGATACGGAGCGATCGGTACTGGGATATGGGGTGATCTGCACTGGGATACGGAGTGACCTGTACTGGATACAAAGAGATCAATACTGGGAAACGATGCAATCTGCATTGGGATACATATTGATCTTTACCAGGATGCAGGTTATTATAAGTGCGATATGGAGGGATCTGCACTGGGATATGGAGCGATCTGCACTGGGATACAGAGCGATCTGAACAGGGTTACGGAGTGATCTGTACCGGGATACGGTGCGATCTGCTGGGATACGGAGTGATCGGTATTTGGCTACGGAACGATCTGCTGTGGGATACAGAGGGATCTGCACTGTGATACAAAGTGATCTGTACTGGGATACGGAGTGATCTGCACTGGGATATGGAGCGATCTGCACTGGGATACGATGTGATCTGCACTTGGATATGGAGCGATCGGTACTGGGTTATGACTTGAAATGTACTGGGATATGGGGTTATTTGCACTGGGATACAGATTGATCTGTACTGGGATACAGACTGATCTGCACTAGGATACGGGATGATCGGCACTGCGATGCAGAGCGATCCTTACTGTGATATGGTGTGATCTGCACTAGGATACGAAGCGATCAGCACTGGGTTACAGAGCGATCTTCACTGGGAGATGGAGCGAACTACACTGTAATACGCTGTGATCTACACTCGGATACAAAGTGATTTGTATTAGGATACGGTGTGATCTATATTGGTAAACGATGTGATCTGCTTTGGGATATGGAGCAATCTGTATTGGGATAGGAGGTGATCTGCACTGGGATACGGGGTGATCTGCACGGGATGTGGGTTGAACTGTACTGGGACACTGAGCAATCTGTACTGGGAGATGGTGTGATCTGTAAACGGATAGTATATGATCTGTACTGGGATATGGGGTGATCTGTACTGGGATATGGGTGAACTGTATTGGGATACGGAGCAATCTATACTGGGAAAGGAGGTGATCTGTATTGGGATACAGAGCGATCTGCACTGGGATATGGAGCGATCAGTACTGGGATACGGATTGATCTGCACAGGGATACATTGCAATCTGCACTGGGATACGAATCAAGCTGTACTGGGATATGGTGCAATCTGCACTGGGATAAAGATTGATCTGTACCAGGATGCGGGTTGTTATAAACTGCGATACGGTGTGATCTGCACTGGGATACAGAGCGATCTGTACTGGGATACGGTGTGATCTGCAATGGGATACAGAGCGATTGGTATTGTGTTACAGAGCGATCTGCACTGTAATACAGAGCGATCTGCACTGGGATACGGTGTGATCTGCACTGGTATACAGAGTGATCTGTACCAGGATGCGGGGTGTTATATACTGTGATAGGGTGTGATCTTCATAGGGATACAGAGCGATCTGCACTGTGATACAGAGAAATCTGTACTGGGATACGGTGTGATCTGCACTGGGATATGGAGCGATCTGTATTGTGTTACAGAACAATCTGCACTGCAATACGGAGCGCTCTGCAGTGGGATACGGTGTGATCTGCACTGGGATACGGAGCAATCGGTACTGGGTTACGGCTTGAAATGTTTTGGGATACGAGGTTATTTGCACTGGGATACAGATTGATCTGCACTGGGACACAGAGCGATCTGCACTGGGATACGAAGAAATCTGCCCTGCGATACAAAGTGAACTGTACTGGTTTATGGTGTGATCTGCACTGGGATATGGAGCGATTTGTATTGAGTTACAGATCGATCTGCACTGGGATATGGAGCGATCTGTACTGTGATACGGTGTGGTCTGCGCTGGGATACGGAGCGATCAGTACTGTGTTACAGAGCGATCTGCACTGCAATACGGAGTGCTCTGCACTGGGATACGATGTGATCTGCACTGGGATACGGAGCGATTGGTACTGGGTTACGGCTTGAAATGTACAGGGATACGGGGTTATTTGCACTGGGATACAGATTGATCAATACTGGGATACGGAGCGATCTGCACTGGGATACGAAGCGAACTGCACTGCGATACACAGCGATCTGTATTGGGATATGGTGAGATCTGCACTGGGATATGGAGCGATCGGTACTGAGTTACAGATCGATCTGCAGTGGGATACGGAGCGAGATGCACTGGGATACCGAGCAATCTGAACTGGGTAATGGAGCGATCTGAACTGGGATATGGAGAGATCTGCACTGGGATACGGAGTGAGCGCAATTGGGAAATGGCTTGATATGTACTGGGATATAGGGTTATCGCACTGGGTTACGGATCTATCTGTACTGGGATACGGAGTGATCTGTACTGGGATGCGGGGTTTTCTGAACTGAGATACAGAGTGATCTGCACTGGGATACGAAGCGATCTGCACTGCGATACACAGCGATCTGTATTGGGATATGGTGAGATCTGCACTGGGATATGGAGTGATCGGTACTGAGTTACAGATCGATCTGCAGTGGGATACGGAGCGAGCTGCACTGGGATACCGAGCAATCTGAACTGGGTAATGGAGCGATCTGAACTGGGATATGGAGAGATCTGCACTGGGATACGGAGTGAGCGCTACTGGGAAATGGCTTGATATGTACTGGGATATAGGGTTATCGCACTGGGTTACGGATCTATCTGTACTGGGATACGGAGTGATCTGTACTGGGATGCGGGGTTTTCTGAACTGAGATACAGAGTGATCTGCACTGGGATACGGAGCGATTTGCACTGGGATACGGAACGATCTGTACTGGGATATGGGGTGATCTGCACTGGGATACAGAGTGATCTTTACTAGGATGCGTGGTGTTATAAAGTGCGATATGGTGGGATCTGCACTGGGATACAGAGCAATCTGAACAGGGATACGGAGCGATCTGTACCGGGATACGGTGTGATCTGCTGGGATACGTAGCGATCGGTACTGTGTTACAGAGCGATCTGCACTGCGATACAGATCGATCTGCACTGGAATACGGTGAGATCTGCACTGGGATACGGAGCGATCGGTACTGGGTTACGGCTTGAAATGTACAGGGACATGGATTTATTTGCACTGGGATACAGATTGATCTGTACTGGGATACGGCGCGATCTGCACTGGGATACAGAGCAATCTACACTGTGATACAGAACGATCTGTACTGTGATACGGTGTGGTCTGCGCTGGGATACGGAGCGATCAGTGCTGTATTACAGAGCGATCTGCACTGCAATACGGAGCGCTCTGCACTGGGATACGATGTGATCTGCACTGGGATACGGAGCGATCGGTACTGGGATATGGGGTGATCTGCACTGGGATACGGAGTGACCTGTACTGGATACGAAGCGATCAATACTGGGAAACGATGCAATCTGCATTGGGATACATATTGATCTTTACCAGGATGCAGGTTATTATAAGTGTGATATGGAGGGATCTGCACTGGGATATGGAGCGATCTGCACTGGGATACAGAGCGATCTGAACAGGGTTGCGGAGTGATCTGTACCGGGATACGGTGCGATCTGCTGGGATACGGAGCGATCGGTACTGGGTTACAGAACGATCTGCTGTGGGATACAGAGCGATCTGCACTGTGATACAGAGTGATCTGTACTGGGATACGGAGTGATCTTCATTGGGATATGGAGCGATCTGCTCTGCGATACAGAGCGATCTGCACTGGGATATGGAGCGATCTGCACTGGGATACGAAGTGATCTGCACTGGGATATGGAGCGATCGGTACTGGGTTATGACTTGAAATGTACTGGGATATTGGTTTATTTGCACTGGGATACAGATTGATCTGTACTGGGATACAGAGCGATCTGCACTAGGACATGGGATGATCGGCACTGCGATGCAGAGCGATCCTTACTGTGATATGGTGTGATCTGCACTGGGATACGGAGCGATCAGCACTGGGTTACAGAGCGATCTTCACTGGGAGACGGAGCGATCTGCACTGGGATACGATGTGATCTGCACTGGGATACGGAGCGATCGGTACTGGGTTATGGCTTGAAATGTACTGGGATATGGGGTTATTTGCACTGGGGTACAGATTGATCTCTACTGGGATACGGAGTGATCTGCACTGGGATACAGAGTTATCTACACTGGGATACGCTGTGATCTACACTCGGATACAAAGTGATTTGTATTAGGATACGGTGTGATCTATATTGGTAAACGATGTGATCTGCATTGGGATATGGAGCAATCTGTATTGGGATAGGAGGTGATCTGCACTGGGATACGGGGTGATCTGCACGGGATGTGGGTTGAACTGTACTGGGACACTGAGCAACCTGTACTGGGAGATGGTGTGATCTGTAAACGGATAGTATATGATCTGTACTGGGATATGGGGTGATCTGTACTGGGATATGGGTGAACTGTATTGGGATACGGAGCAATCTATACTGAGAAAGGAGGTGATCTGTACTGGGATACAGAGCAATCTGCACTGGAATATGGAGAGATCAGTACTGCGATACGGATTGATCTGCACAGGGATACAATGCAATCTGCACTGGGATACGAATCGATCTGTACTGGGATATGGTGCAATCTGCACTGGGATAAAGATTGATCTGTGCCAGGATGCGGGTTGTTATAAACTGCGATACGGTCTGATCTGCACTTGGATACAGTGTGATCTGCACTGGGATACAGAGCAATCTGTACTGGGATATGGTGTGATCTGCAATGGGATACAGAGCGATTGGTACTGTGTTACGGAGCGATCTGCTCTGTAATACAGTGTGATCTGCACTGGGATACGGTGTGATCTGCACTGGGATACAGATTGATCTGTACCAGGATGCGGGGTGTTATAAACTGTGATAGGGTGTGATCTTCATAGGGATACAGAGCGATCTGCACTGTGATACAGAGCAATCTGTACTGGGATACGGTGTGATCTGCACTGGGATATGGAGCGATCTGTATTGTGTTACAGAACAATCTGCACTGCAATACGGAGCGCTCTGCACTGGGATATGGTGTGATCTGCACTGGGATACGGAGCAATCGGTACTGGGTTACGGCTTGAAATGTTTTGGGATACGAGGTTATTTGCACTGGGATACAGATTGATCTGCACTGGGACACAGACCGATCTGCACTGCGATACGAAGAAATCTGCCCTGCGATACAAAGTGATCTGTACTGGTTTATGGTGTGATCTGCACTGGGATACGGAGCGATTGGTATTGAGTTACAGATCGATCAGCACTGGGATATGGAGCGATCTGTACTGTGATACGGTGTGGTCTGCGCTGGGATACGGAGCGATCAGTACTGTGTTACAGAGCGATCTGCACTGCAATACGGAGTGCTCTGCACTGGGATACGATGTGATCTGCACTGGGATATGGAGCGATCGGTAATGGGTTACGGCTTGAAATGTACAGGGATACGGGGTTATTTGCACTGGGATACAGATTGATCAATACTGGGATATGGAGCGATCTGCACTGGGATACGAAGCGATCTGCACTGCGATACACAGCGATCTGTACTGGGATATGGAGCGATCGGTACTGAGTTACAGATCGATCTGCACTGGGATACGGAGCGATCTGCACTGGGATACCGAGCAATCTGAACTGGGTAATGGAGCGATCTGAACTGGGATATGGAGAGATCTGCACTGGGATACGGAGTGAGCGCTACTGGGAAATGGCTTGATATGTACTGTGATATAGGGTTATCGCTCTGGGGTACGGTTCTATCTGTACTGGGATACGGAGTGATCTGTACTGGGATGCGGGGTTTTCTGAACTGAGATACAGAGTGATCTGCACTGGGATACGGAGCGATTTGCACTGGGATACGGAACGATCTGTACTGGGATATGGGGTGATCTGCACTGGGATACAGCGTGATCTTTACCAGGATGCGTGGTGTTATAAAATGCGATATGGTGGGATCTGCACTGGGTTACAGAGCAATCTGAACAGGGATACGGAGTGATCTGTACCGGGATACGGTGTGATCTGCTGGGATACGTAGCGATCGGTACTGTGTTACAGAGCGATCTGCACTGCGATACAGAGCGATCTGCACTGGAATACGGTGAGATCTGCACTGGGATACGGAGCGATCGGTACTGGGTTATGGCTTGAAATGTAGAGGGACATGGATTTATTTGCACTGGGATACAGATTGATCTGTACTGGGATACGGCGCGATCTGCACTGGGATACAGAGCAATCTACACTGTGGTACAGAACGATCTGTACTGTGATACGGTGTGGTCTGCACTGGGATACGGAGCGATCAGTGCTGTGTTACAGAGCGATCTGCACTGCAATACGGAGCGTTCTGCATTGGGATACGATGTGATCTGCACTGGGATATGGAGTGATCGGTACTGGGATATGGGGTGATCTGCACTGGGATATGGAGTGACCTGTACTGGATACGAAGCGATCAATACTGGGAAACGATGCAATCTGCATTGGGATACATATTGATCTTTACCAGGATGCAGGTTATTATAAGTGCGATATGGAGGGATCTGCACTGGGATATGGAGCGATCTGCACTGGGATACAGAGCGATCTGAACAGGGTTGCGGAGTGATCTGTACCGGGATACGGTGTTATCTGCTGGGATACGGAGTGATCGGTACTGGGTTACAGAACGATCTGCTGTGGGATACAGAGGGATCTGCACTGTGATACAGAGTGATCTGTACTGGGATACGGAGTGATCTGCACTGGGATATGGAGCGATCTGCTCTGCGATACAGAGCGATCTGCACTGGGATATGGAGCGATCTGCACTGGGATACGATGTGATCTGCACTGGGATATGGAGCGATCGGTACTGGGTTATGACTTGAAATGTACTGTGATATGGGGTTATTTGCACTGGGATACAGATTGATCTGTACTGGGATACAGAGCGATCTGCACTAGGATACGGGATGATCGGCACTGCGATGCAGAGCGATCCTTACTGTGATATGGTGTGATCTGCACTGGGATACGGAGCGATCAGCACTGGGTTACAGAGCGATCTTCACTGGGAGACGGAGCGATCTGCACTGGGATACGATGTGATCTGCACTGGGATACGGAGCGATTGGTACTGGGTTATGGCTTGAAATGTACTGGGATATGGGGTTATTTGCACTGGGGTACAGATTGATCTGTACTGGGATACGGAGTGATCTGCACTGGGATACAGAGTTATCTACACTGGGATACGCTGTGATCTACACTCGGATACAAAGTGATTTGTATTAGGATACGGTGTGATCTATATTGGTAAACGATGTGATCTGCATTGGGATATGGAGCAATCTGTATTGGGATAGGAGGTGATCTGCACTGGGATACGGGGTGATCTGCACGGGATGTGGGTTGAACTGTACTGGGACACTGAGCAATCTGTACTGGGAGATGGTGTGATCTGTAAACGGATAGTATATGATCTGTACTGGGATATGGGGTGATCTGTACTGGGATATGGGTGAACTGTATTGGGATACGGAGCAATCTATGCTGGGAAAGGACGTGATCTGTACTGGGATACAGAGCGATCTGCACTGGGATATGGAGCGATCAGTACTGGGATACGGATTGATCTGCACAGGGATACATTGCAATCTGCACTGGGATACGAATCAATCTGTACTGGGATATGGTGCAATCTGCACTGGGATAAAGTTTGATCTGTACCAGGATGCGGGTTGCTATAAACTGCGATACGGTGTGATCTGCACTTGGATACGGAGTGATCTGCACTGGGATACAGAGCGATCTGTACTGGGATACGGTGTGATCTGCAATGGGATACAGAGCGATTGGTATTGTTTTACAGAGCGATCTGCACTGCAATACGGAGCGATCTGCACTGGGATACGGTGTGATCTGCACTGGGATACAGATTGATCTGTACCAGGATGCGGGGTGTTATAAACTGTGATAGGGTGTGATCTTCATAGGGATACAGAGCGATCTGCACTGTGATACAGAGCAATCTGTACTGGGATACGGTGTGATCTGCACTGGGATATGGAGCGATCTGTATTGTGTTACAGAACAATCTGCACTGCAATACGGAGCGCTCTGCACTGGGATACGGTGTGATCTGCACTGGGATACGGAGCAATCGGTACTGGGTTACGGCTTGAAATGTTTTGGGATACGAGGTTATTTGCACTGGGATACAGATTGATCTGCACTGGGACACAGAGCGATCTGCACTGGGATACGGAGCGATCTGCACTGGGATACCGAGCAATCTGAACTGGGATATGGAGCAATCTCAACTGGGATATGGAGTGATCTGCACTGGGATATGAGGTGAGCACTACTGAGATCTGGCTTGATATGTACTGGGGTATAGGGTTATCGCACTGTGGTACGGATCGATCTGTACTGGGATACGGAGTGATCTGTACTGGGATACTGGGTGTTTTGAATAAAGATACAGAGTGATCTGCACTGGGATACGAAGCGATTTGCACTATGATACGGAACGATCTGTACTGGGTTATGGGGTGATCTGCACTGGGATACGGCGTGACCTGTACTGGGATACAAAGCGATCTGTACTGGGATACGATGCAATCTGCACTGGGATACAGATTGATCGTTACCAGGATGCGGGGTGTTATAAAGTGCGATATGTTGGGATGTGCACTGGGATATGGAGCAATCTGCACTGGGATACGGAGCGATCTGCACTGTGATACGAAGCGATCTGCACTGCAATACACAGCGATCTGTACTGGGATATGGTATGATATGCACTGGGATATGGAGCGATTGGTACTGAGTAACAGATCGATCTGCACTGTGATACGGAGCGATCTGCACTGGGATACGGAGCGATCTGAACTGGGATATGGAGTGATCTGCACTGGGATACGAAGCGATCAGTACTGGGTTATGGCTTGAAATGTACTGGGATATGGAGTTATTTGCACTGGGATACAGATTGATCTGTAGTGGGATACGGCATGATCTGCACTTGGATACAGAGCGATCTGCACTGCGATACAGAGCGATCTGTACTGTGATACGGTGTGGTCTGCATTGGGATACGGAGCAATCAGTACTGTGTTACAGAGCGATCTGCACTGCAATACGGAGTGCTCTGCACTGGGATATGATGTGATCTGCACTGGGATACGGAGCGATCGGTACTGGGTTACGGCTTGAAATGTACTGGGATACGGCGTTATTTGCACTGGGATACAGATTGTTCAATACTGGGATACGGAGCGATCAGCACTGGGATACGAAGCGATCGGTACTGCGAAACAGAGTGATCTGTACTGGGATATGGTGTGATCTGCACTGGGATATGGAGCGATCGCTGCTGAGTTACAGATCGATCTGCACTGGGATATGGAGCAATCTGAACTGGGTAATGGTGCGATCTGAACTGGGATATGGAGTGATCTGCACTGGGATTCGGAGTTAGCGCTACTGGGAAATGGCTTGATATGTACTTGGATATAGGGTTATCGCACTGGGGTACGGATCGATCTGTACTGGGATATAGAGTGATCTGTACTGGGATACGGGGTTTTCTGAACTGAGATACAGTGTGATCTGCACTGGGATACGGAGCGATTTGCACTGGGATACGGAATGATCAGTACTGGGATATGGGTTGATCTGCACTGGGATAAAAAGTGACCTGAATTGGGATACGAAGTGATCTGTACTGGGTTACGATGCAATCTGCACTGGGATACAGATTGATCTTTACCAGGATGCGGGGTGTTATAATGTGCGATATGGTGGGATCTGCACTGGGATACATAGCGATCTGAACAGGGATACGGAGCGATCTGTACCGGGATATGGTGTGATCTGCTGGGATACGGAGCGATCGGTACTGTGTTACAGAATGATTTGCACTGGGAGACAGAGCGATCTGCACTGTGATATAGAGTGATCTGCACTAGGATACGGAGCGATCTGCACTGCGATGCAGAGTGATCTGTACTGTGATACGGTGTGATCTGCACTGGGACACGCAGCGATCAGCACTGGGTTACAGAGCGATCTTCACTGGGATACGGAGCGATATGCACTTGGATGCGATGTGATCTGCACTGGGTGATGGAGCGATCGGTACTGGGTTACAGCTTGAAATGTACTGAGAGACATGAATTTTTGCATTGGGATACAGATTGATCTCTACTGAGATACGGAGTGATCTGCACTGGGATACGGAGTTATCTACACTGGGATACGCTGTGATCTACATTCGGATACAAAGTGATTTGTACTAGGATACGGTGTGATCTGTACTGGTAAATGATGTGATCTGCATTGGGATATTGAGCAATCTGTACTGGGATAGGAGGTGATCTGCACTGGGATATGGGGTGATCTGTACTGGGATGTGGGTTGAACTGTACTGGGACACGGAGCAATCTGTACTGGGAGATGGTGTGATCTGTAATGGGATAGGATATGATCTGTACTGGGATATGGGGTGATCTGTACTGGGATATGGGTGAACTGCATTGGTATATGGAGCAATCTATACTGGGATAGGAGGTGATCTGTACTGGGATACAGAGCGATCTGCACTGGGATATGGAGCGATCTGTACTGGGATACAGAGTGATCTGCATAGGAATACATTGTAATCTGCACTGGGATACGAAGCGATCTGTACTGGGATACGATGCAATCCTCACTGGGATACAGATTGATCTTTATCAGGATGCAGGGTGTTATAATGTGCAATATGTTGGGATCTGCACGGGGATACGGAGCGATCTGCACTGGGATACAGAGCGATCTGCACTGTGATACAGAGCGATTTGTTCTGGGATACGGAGCGATCTACACTGGGATACGGAGCAATCTGCACTGCGATACAGACCGATATGTACTGGGATACGGTGTGATCTGCGCTGGAATACGGAGCGATCAGTACTGGGTTACAGAGCGATCTGCACTGGGATACGGAGCGATCTGCACTGGGATACGATGTGATCTGCACTGGGATACAGAGCGATCGGTACTGGGTTATGGCTTGAAATGTACTGGGATACAGGATTATTTGCATTGGGATACAGATTGATCTGTACTGAGATACGGAGCGATCTGCACTTGGATACGGAGTTATCTACACTGGGATACGCTGTGATCTACACTCGGATACGAAGTGATTTGTACTAGGATACGGTGTGATTCTACTGGGAAACGGTGTGATCTGCACTGGGATATGGAGCAATCTGTACTGGGATATGGAGTGATCTGTCCTGGATACGACATGATCTGTACTGGGGTACTATGTATTCTATATTCATATATGGTGCGAGCTGTAATGCGATCGGACGTGATTTGTACTGCAGTACGGAGTGATCTGTACTGGGATAGAGCGTGATCTGTATTGGGATCGAGCATGATATGTACTGGGATATAGGGTGATCTCTACTGGGACACAGAGTGATCTGTACTGGACTATCGGGCCATCTGTACCTGGATACCTGGTGTTCTTAACTGGCATATGGTGTGATCTACACCGGGATACGGTGTGATATTTACTGGGATATGACGTGATCTGAGCAGGGATTTGGAGCAATCTGCACTGGGATATGGAGTAATCTGCTGGGATATGGAGCAATCTGTTCTCGGATATGATTTGATCTGAACTGGGATAGGTGATGTGTACTGGGATATGGGGTGATCAGTACTGGGATAAGGAGAGATCAGCACTGGGAAACGGAACGATCTGAACTGGGATATGGAGTGATCTGCACTGGGATACGGAGTGAGCGCTACTGGGATATGGCTTGATATGTACTGGGATATAGGGTTATCGCACTGGGGTACGGATCGATCCGTACTGGGATACTGACTGATCTGTACTGGGATACGGGGTGTTCTGAACTGGGATACAGAGTGATCTGCACTGGGATATGGAGTGATTTGCACTGGGATACGGAACGATCTGTACTTGGATATGGGGTGATCTGCACTGGGATACGGAGTGACCTGTACTGGATACGAAGCGATCTGTACTGGGATACGATGCAATCTGCACTGGGATACAGATTGATCTTTACCAGGATGCGGGGTGTTATAAAGTGCGATATGGTGGGATCTGCACTGGGATACGGAGCGATCTGCACTGGGATATGGAGCGATCTGAACTGTGATACAGAGTGAACTGCACTGGGATATGGAGCGAACTGCACTGGGATACAGAGCAATCTGAACTGGGATATGGAGCGATCAGAACTGGGATATGGAGTGATCTGCACTGGGATACGGAGTGAGTGCTACTGAGATGCGGCTTGATATGTACTGGGGTATAGGGTTATCGCACTGTGGTACGGATTGATCTGTACTGGGATACGGAGTGATCTGTACTGGGATACAAGGTGTTCTGAACTGAGATACAGAGTGATCTGCACTGGGATACGGAGTGATTTGCACTGGGATACGGAACGATCTGTACTGGGATATGGGGTGATCTGCATTGGGATACGGAGTGACCTGTACTGGGATACGAAGCGATCAGTACTGGGTACGATGCAATCTGCACTGGGATACAGATTTATCTTTACCAGGATGTGGGTTGTTATAAAGTGCAATGTGGTGGGATGTGCACTGGGATACGGAGCGATCTGCACTGGGATACAGAGCGATCTGCACTGTGATACAGAGTGTTCTGCACTGGGATACGGAGAGATCTGCTGGGATACGGAGTGATCGGTACTGTGTTACAGAGCGATCTGCACTGCGATACAGAGCGATCTGCACTGGGATACGGTGAGATCTGCACTGGGATACGGAGCGATCGGTACTGGGTTACGGCTTGAAATGTACTGGGATATGGAGTTATTTGCACTGGGTTACAGATTGATCTGTACTGGGATACGGCGCAATCGGCACTGGGATACAAAGCGATCTGCACTGCGCTACACAGCGATCTGTACTGGGATATGGTGTGAACTGCACTGGGATATGGAGCGATCGGTACTGAGTTACAGATCGATCTGCATTGGGATACGGAGTGATCTGCACTGGGATACGAAGCGATCAGCACTGCGATACAGAGCGATCTGTACTGGGATATGGTGTGATCTGCACTGGGATATGGAGCGATCGGTACTGAGTTACAGATCGATCTGCATTGGGATACGGAGTGATCTGCACTGGGATACGGAGCAATCTGAACTGGGATATGGAGCGATCTGCACTGTGATGCAGAGTGAGCGCTACTGGGATATGGCTTGATATGTACTGGGATATAGGGTTATCGCACTGGGGTATGGATCGATCTGCACTGGGATACGAAGCGATCTGCACTGTGATACGGAGCAATCTGAACTGGGATATGGAGCGATCTGCACTGGGATACAGAGTGAGCGCTACTGGGATATGGCTTGATATGTACTGGGATATAGGGTTATCGCACTGGGGTACGGATCGATCTGTATTGGGATACGGTGTGATCTGTACTGGGAAACGGTGTGATCTGCACTGGGATATGGAGCCATCTGTACTGGGATATGGAGTGATCTGTCCCGGATACGACATGATCTGTTCTGGGATTCTGTGTCTTCTATACTTGTATATGGCGTGACCTGTACTGGGATCGGTCGTGATTTGTAGTGCAGTATGGAGTGATCTGTATAGGGCTACAGCGTGATCTGTAGTGGGATCGAGCGTGATATGTACTGCGATATAGGGTGATCTCTACTGGGACATGGAGAAATCTATACTGGGCTATGGGGCCATCTGCACCTGGATACGTGGTGTTCTTTAGTGAGATACGACATGATCTGTGCTGGGATATGGAGCAATCTGTTCACTGATATGATTTGATCTGTACTGGGATAGGTGATCTGTACTGATATACGCTCTTGTCTGTACTGGGAAAAGGAGATATCTGCACTGGGATACTTAGCAATCTGAACTGGGATACGGAGTGATCTGAACAGGGATACTGAGTGATTTGCACTGGGATATGTAGTGATATTCACTGGGATATGGAGTGAGCAGCACTGGCATACGGCGTGATATGTATCGGGATATAGGGATCTCTGTACTGGGGTATGGATCGATCTTCACTGGGATAAGGAGAAATCTGAACTGGGATACGGCTTGATATGTACTGGGATATAGGGTTATCGCACTGGGGTATGGATCGATTTGTACTGGGATACGGAGTGATCTGTACTGGGATACACGGTTTTCTGAACTGAGATACAGAGTGATCTGCACTGGGATACGGAGTGATTTGCACTGGGATACGGAACGATCTGTACTGGGATATGGGGTGATCTGCAGTGGGATACGGAGTGACCTGTACTGGGATACGAAGCGATCTGTACTGGGATACGATGCAATCTGCACTGGGATACAGATTGATCTTTACCAGGATGCGGGGTGTTATAAAGTGCGATATGGTGGGATCTGCACGGGGATACGGAGCGATCTGCACTGTGATACAGAGCGATCCGTACTGGGATACGGAGCGATCTGCACTGCAATACAGAGTTTATGTATTGGGATACGGTGTGATCTGCGCTGGGATACGGAGCGATCAGTACTGGGTTACAGAGCGATCTGCACAGGGATACGGAGCGATCTGCACTGGGTTACGATGTGATCTGCACTGGGATACGGAGCGATCGGTACTGGGTTACGGCTTGAAATGTACTGGGATACAGGATTATTTGCATTGGGACACAGATTGATCTGTACTGAGATATGGAGCGATCTGCACTGGGATACGGAGTTATCTACACTGGGATACGCTGTGATCTACACTCGGATACAAAGTGATTTGTACTAAGATACGGTGTGATTTCTACTGGGAAACGGTGTGATCTGCACTGGGATATGGAGCAATCTGTACTGGGATATGGAGTGATCTGTCCTGGATACGACATGATCTGTACTGGGATACTATGTATTCTATACTCAGATATGGTGTGACCTGTAATGCGATCGGACGTGATTTGTACTGCAGTACGGAGTGATCTGTACTGGGATACAGCATGATCTGTACTGGTATCGAGCGTGATATGTACTGGGATATAGGGTGATCTCTACTGGGACACAGAGCGATCTGTACTGGACTATCGGGCCATCTGTACCTGGATACCTGGTGTTCTTAACTGGCATATGGTGTGATCTACACCGGGATACGGTGTGATCTTTACTGGGATATGGAGCAATCTACACTGGGATATGGAGTAATCTGCTGGGATATGGAGCAATCTGTTCTCGGATATGATTTGATCTGTACTGGGATAGATGATCTGTACTGGGATATGGGGTGATCAGTACTGGCATAAGGAGATATCTGCACTGGGAAACGGAACGATCTGAACTGGGATATGGAGTGATCTGCACTGGGATACGGAGTGAGCGCTACTGGGATACGGCTTGATATGTACTGGGATATAGGGTTATCGCACTGGGGTATGGATCGATCCGTACTGGGATACGGAGCGATCTGTACTGGGATATGGAGCGATCTGCACTGGGATACGATGTGATCTGCACTGGGATATGGAGCGATCGGTACTGGGTTATGACTTGAAATGTACTGGGATATGGGGTTATTTGCACTGGGATACAGATTGATCTGTACTGGGATACAGAGCGATCTGCACTAGGATACGGGATGATCGGCACTGCGATGCAGAGCGATCCTTACTGTGATATGGTGTGATCTGCACTGGGATACGGAGCAATCAGCACTGGGTTACAGAGCGATCTTCACTGGGAGACAGAGCGATCTGCACTGGGATACGATGTGATCTGCACTGGGATACGGAGTGATCGGTACTGGGTTATGGCTTGAAATGTACTGGGATATGGGGTTATTTGCACTGGGGTACAGATTGATCTGTACTGGGATACGGAGTGATCTGCACTGGGATACAGAGTTATCTACACTGGGATACGCTGTGATCTACACTCGGATACAAATTGATTTGTATTAGGATATGGTGTGATCTATATTGGTAAACAATGTGATCTGCATTGGGATATGGAGCAATCTGTATTGGGATAGGAGGTGATCTGCACTGGGATACGGGGTGATCTGCACGGGATGTGGGTTGAACTGTACTGGGACACTGAGCAATCTGTACTGGGAGATGGTGTGATCTGTAAACGGATAGTATATGATCTGTACTGGGATATGGGGTGATCTGTACTGGGATATGGGTGAACTGTATTGGGATACGGAGCAATCTATACTGGAAAAGGAGGTGATCTGTACTGGGATACAGAGCGATCTGCACTGGTATATGGAGCGATCAGTACTGGGATACGGATTGATCTGCACAGGGATACATTGCAATCTGCACTGGGATACGAATCAATCTGTACTGGGATATGGTGCAATCTGCACTGGGATAAAGATTGATCTGTACCAGGATGCGGGTTGTTATAAACTGCAATACGGTGTGATCTGCACTTGGATACGGAGTGATCTGCACTGGGATACAGAGCGATCTGTACTGGGATACGGTGTGATCTGCAATGGGATACAGAGCGATTGGTATTGTTTTACAGAGCGATCTGCACTGCAATACGGAGCGATCTGCACTGGGATACGGTGTGATCTGCACTGGGATACAGATTGATCTGTACCAGGATGCGGGGTGTTATAAACTGTGATAGGGTGTGATCTTCATAGGGATACAGAGCGATCTGCACTGTGA